>OX235273.1:8859100-9498452 GCA_944472155.2 Trichobilharzia szidati
TTGATCACGGGCTGATATCGCTAAAAATTACGAATTGGTAGAAGTTAGAATTCATGAGCCATTGAATCGGGTCCCAGTGGCTGAATGGTATACGAGCTTGCCTTGTAACCGGAAGGTCCTGGGTTCGAATCCCAGTGGGTGCGTACTGCCGACGATTCCCAAACTAGGATGAAACAGCAGCTGTCCAGTACTCCCTGGTTTTCAATGGTTCTCTAACTGATATCAGTCCGTGATCAACTCGTAAAACATAACTAATCCTTACAAACCAAACTATAGAAAATTATTATTATTATTATTATTAGTTTTATTTACTCCTTATTACTTCATCAACATTTCTAAGACTGTTTCATCAATGTTTACCCATTCATTGTCTGTGCACATAAGCACTCGCGCGCGCGCGCGTATACGCACGCACGCACGCACGCACACACAAATACAGACAGACAGACACCGCACGCACATACACCACTACTAGCTGTCTATGATGGATTTGTTGTTACACGATTTCTTCTACACACTTAGACTTTCTCTCTTCAACAAAACGCACTCTCCAGTTTATTCTTATTATTATCATACTATTATTATTATTATTATTAAAAACAGGGGTTCCATTGTTCTCCAGGAGAATAATCTTGTTATGTACTCACATGTCTGTCTATACACAAATCGGTCTGGATCTCTGATTCACAGCACACATAATCAATCAATCAATCAATCAAAACAAGCAAGCAAGCAAGCAAACAAACAGGCACAAAAGAGAACAATCATTACACATACACGGGCATATGAGCACACACGCACACACACACACTTAAACATAAACATTTGTGATCGTAATTTATCGAGAGAGAGAGAGACGAAAGAAACAGGAGAAGAAGAAGAAGAAATAGAGGCAGCAGAAGCAGAAGCAGAGGAATGCTCAATTTATTGATTAGTGCGAATAGATAGATAGATAGATAGATAGATAGATGGTGAGTAGATCAACAACAACAGCAATAACACCAACAAGGTAACATTGCATTACATTATTACTAACTACATTGGATTAGACAATTTCACTTCATCACAACTAATCATTTCTCGGTAGTAAGTAATGAGAATAAAAGATAATAATGTGACTATTTGTGTGTGGGGGGGTGGGGGGGGTGGTTGTTTGGGGGTAGGGTGAGGATGGATTAAAGTACTAACACCACCACTATTTATGATGATATCATATTCTCATATGTGTACAGTTTGAATGATTCTCACTTTTTTTGTGACTGGATATGTTGTACACACGAATGAAGCAATCACATCTGGAAGACGCACACAAATACACACACAAACAAATCAAAACATAGACAAGACAAGAGTTAGTGCTACTTTTGATAGATAGATAGAGAGATTGAAAAGCACAGCTTATGACTGACTAGCAGTACTCTCTCTTCGCACTATTATGATAATGATCGTTCTTTCTCATACTATCATCACACACATCAAGTGGCCTAACTTTCAACACACACGCGCACACACACACTATAAGCATAACAAAAGAGGAAAGATGATGAGATGGCCTACTAAGCTGATACGAATTCTAAGACTCTATTGTTGTCAAAATTGTGATAACAATGAGTGTTTATTATTCTAAAAGACGGACAAGTGAAATATTCAACACCTCTACCCCAGAGGTGGTGACACAACTACTCAGACAGTGTTATATATATTTATATATAAACTAAAATAATATCAGTTTAAAAAGGAAACCATGAGAAAAAAATAAGCGTGAATATAGATAAAGGCAATAAGCCAATATATCCATCCATCTAAGCCCTCCGAACATGCGAAAAATGATGTCACATCCCACTCTATTTACCAAGTAACGGCTGGCTTCAGAGCATATTCTTAAATAGCTCCAAAAACAAATGGAATCTTCAGAACCCATGAATGGTGAGAACAGGAGACCTAGCTCTTCTATTGCGAAACATATGATAGAGACAGGACATAAAATTGACGTTAACAGATCTTTTAAACCTATCTATAAAAAGTGTTTGGGGCGTTCCTAAAGTTTGTGGAAGCCCTAGTTGGCGATTAGAAAGTTTAAACCACCTAAACAATTTGTCATCATACTAAACCTTCCTTAGTAAAGTTTGTTTTGATACCAGACAGGGTAGATGTACTATTACCTCTGCTATTTGGCTCAGTGGTTTTCATTGTTATTTTGACCTTGAATATGTCCTTTTAATTTGACCTAACCTGTTTATTTTCTTACCTCTTAACTCTTTATTAATTTCATATATACATATTCCTATGACAAGTCCGAGTGTGTGATGGATCAGATTGTTCGAAATGCGTGTTGCACGCAAATACACAATACACGACTCAGACAAATTACCTCTTCTTATTGCTTTATTTAAATTCACATAAAGGGAACAAATTGTTTTAAATGTGAATGTTTTATTATAAATTATTATAAATGTATATGTGACCAAGACACATATCAAGAGATTCACAGAGGAAAACTCAGCGGTGAAACTTTTAAAGTGAACACAGGAGTAAGACAAGGCTGTCCACTACTATCACCAATGGTATTCTGGATTGTGAATGGGACTGGATTATGCCGTAAAAACAGTGCTCGGGGAGGTAGAAGACAGGAATACTTTGAACCGACAAGAAGATACTAGAAGATATGGATTTTGCGAACGGAGATCTACGGGCAAAAACCATCGATTTGGCAGAAGAGGTGGACAGCGAAGACAGGACATCAGCAGGTGAATAAAGAGAAGATAAAAGTGATGATGAAGACGCCTAACTGATAATAATGAGAAGCAGTAATCACCACCCCTTTCAACTATTCAAGAAGCCTCGCTTCAACTGAAGGCAACACGGATGAGGATGTCAAACGCAGAATAGGAAAAGCCAGGTACACCTGTATCACTCTGAAACTAGTTTGCACTCAGAATTCAGAGTTTTAACACCAATGCTAAGTCACTTCTTCGATATGTGTCAGAGGCGAAATACTTCTATCAACAACTGCCTTCTTTGCTCCACCCTGAAGATCAAATGGCCGAGAAACTATCGTCCAACAAATATCCCGAAGAAAATGGAGATGGATCACACACATACACACACTGAGGAGATCGTTAAGTGATATCGCCCACCAGACAAACCAAACCTCTGAATGGGACACCGTGAGTTGAACGTCCGAGAGGCCCATAGAGGAAATTCTGTGAGAAGATGAAAGCTTGTGGACATTCATTAAGCCAGCTAAAGAGTATTGTAAAGGACAGGATGAAATGAAGATGTACTGTTGAAAACTTTTGTTCCACAAAGAATCAAAAATAATAATAACAATAATCAATAATAATTATTCGTCTCTTGGATTCCTAGTGGAATAAGGAACTTCAGTAGCATGTCTCTCTCACTATTTCATTCTCTCCTACTCTGCACTGCTTTCTTGCGGTGGATCAACGATCACCCCTCTTCATAAGCTTTCACTCCTACCTGTCTCTTTATCACACGATCTCCACGATGTCACCCACTCGAACAAGTAAAAAAAGAAAAAGAATTTATGGAAATGTCAGTAGAAATATCGTCGATTAGTTCCATATTAGATGTATCACACAGTAAAGAAACAGTATTATTTACTGGATGACGTTTCGAACAAAATTTACTGTTCATAATCATATCATCAATTGTGATCACACGACTTTGACACTTGAGTTTTATAGTTTTCTTTGTTTTCTCCTATTTTTCGTAAGGGTAGTAGAATTTTCCAGATTTCTAGCTGGACAGGTGTCGAAACTTTCCTATTACACGTGTTTGCAGTTGATTCGATAAACAAAGCTTCTGTTATCAATCTCTCCCTCCACCCTGTGACATTAGATTTTAAAACTGTCATCCTATCCCATCCTATTGTATGGTTGTGTGTAACTGCATGTAGTGCTATTGCTTAACTATTCTCTAGATTTCTTATCTTATTCGGGTCAACCAATCTAGATTTCGCTAGAATTTTATGCTCGGCTAGTCTGACTGCCCTAACCTAGCAAAATCTAGAAAGGTTGACCCGAATAAGATAAGAAATCTAGAGGGTAGTTCAGCTATGCCATACACACCACCATACAATAGGACGGGATAGGATGACAGTTTTAAAATCTAATGTCACAGGGTGGAGGGAGAGATTGATAACAGAAGCTTTGTTTATCGTATCAACTGCAAACACGTGTAATAGGAAAGTTTCGACACCTGTCCAGCTAGAAATCTGGAAAATTCTACTACCCTTACGAAAAATAGGAGAAAACAAAGAAAACTATATAACTCAAGTTTCAAAGTCGTGTGATTATACTTGATGATATGATTATGAACAATAAATTTTGTTCGAAACGTCATCTAGTAAATAATACTGTTTCAGTGTGTGATATATCTAATAAACAAACTAGTATGGAATTACTTACTGCCACAGTGCCCAAGTTTCACACATATATCATCGATTAGTGTATTTCAATCCATCTATTATTTATCGGCTAACGGATGATCTGTTCGCCTGCCTAGTCTGTGTTTGTGTGTCATATGATCTCATACAGGATTACAAGTGTGAACACTTATCGTCAAATAAAGACTTCAAGGATTGGTTTGAAGGGATTTGATTGATTTCCGAATTGCATCACGAGTTAACACCGCTTAAAGAACCATTGGAAAACCTTGGATAACTGGATAGCTGTTTCATCAGCCTAGTTTGGGACTCTTCATCAACTACGCACCCACTTGTAGACTATTTAGCTACTGTGTCTTGACCCAACGGCCCATGAATTCCAACTTCTGCCAATTCACGATATAGCACGACCAGCTGTAAATCGATACTTGAATATTAATCTAATACTCGCTAGCGACTGACCCTATTCGCGCAGGTGATTACCTCAATTCTTGTGGGAATTTGTGACCGTTGGGGTCCGGCTGGTCGGAAGTGAAAACAAATACTCGTCAATGACATTGGCTAGTGGTCGCGCCACATTATGAATTGGCAGAAATTGGAATTCATGGATTGGTTATTGGATCGGGTCCCAGTGCTTTAATGGTCAACGGGTTCACCCTGTAACCAGAAGATACTGGACTCGCCAACAGTACGTACGTACGTCCCAAATTAGTATGAAACAGCCAGCTGTCCAGTACTCCCAGTTGGTTTTCCAATAGTCCTGTAACCGACGTAAGCTCATGATGAAATCCTGTAACAGGTACATTATGTTGATGATATACTTGTAATCATTAGTAGAAATGATTTAGAGTAAACTCACACAAAGTGATTATTACCAAAACATACTTGAAGACATCATGTATCAAAACACCGAAAAGAAGTCATTCTCAGAAACCACAAGAAAATTCGTACTACCGTATATATATATATATATATATATATATATATATATATAGAATATCTCTAAAATAATGGCTATCCAATACAGTCCTATAGGAGGTCAATCGTCAGTCCGAACAGCTCAGTGATAACGTCTCAGACAGCAGAACACACTGCGTGACGCGGGTTCAAATCTCAGAAGGAGGGACATGAAATCCTTCAATGTGGTTGCAGATACGCCTGTCTTGCCGACTGGTGAGTGTCAACTAGCACAAAACCTAGGTCAGGCAAGGTGTCTTGTTGCCGACTGTCTCCAACCATCGAATATCAACAATTCAAAGTGAACTGTGATGACGAGCCACCACCTAGTGGCATGATGGCCACTGATAGACATCAGTCAAAACCCAATGGAAGGACTAGATACATTACATTAGTTACTGATCAGTGTCCAATCAAAATAAAGAGTACTCAAACCATTTGAAATAAACATAGCACAGAAGTCAAGACAATCACTTCATTCAGAAATGTGCAAGCCAAGGAATCCCAACAGCAAAAAAAGGCCAGATCAACAACACCATCTAAAAAAAATTCCACCAACTGTGATAAACACTAACATTGGTCAGAATGGGAGTCACACACCCCCACCCCACCCACAATGACGACTCAGAATCCAAGAATATAAATCAGCTGTGAAAAAGAAAACACGATATGTATTCTTACATATCGATGCATGTAGAGAATCATGGACAACAATTGACATGGGGAAGTGTAAATTATCAAAGAATTCCTAAAACCCTGATATACTTAGACGAATCAGCGATTAACAGACACATATTATTAGATGGTTGGAGGCAGCAATCGGCCACAGGAAGCGTTGCCTGGCCTAGGTTTCATGCTAGTTGACACTCCCCAGTTCACAAGGCGTATCTGCTAACCTTGAAGGAACTCTTGTCCCTCCTAATCTGACTGTAGTACCGAGTGACACTAGTCCTACGGGAGGTAAATTGCAAGCGCGAGAAGATCACTGGTAACGTCTCTAACTGCAGAACTCACAGGATGATGCGGGTTAGAATCTCAGACGGGGAACATGAGTCCCTCTTCAAGGCTGTAGATACGCCCGCCTTACTGACTGGTGAGTGCCAACTACCACGAAACCTAGGTCGAAAGCTTCCTGTCGATTGCCTCCAGCCATCTAATACCAATAATTCACAGTGCATCGTCATGATGACGAGCCATCCATCTAGAATGGTGGCCGCTATGTGAGCCCGACTGACAGAATTCAGTCTACACCAAACAACTAGTATATACACACTTTATACAATAGATACAAATTTACCAAGTATAATAAAGAGAAATAAATCATATTACAATACAAATTTAACAAATTCCAAGTCAATAAAAACGATTAATACAGATGTAAAAGGTTGTTATAAAAGACACATACAATTATCAATCATCATTCACACTGGATGGAGAGCAAAGCTTGCGCTGTGAAGCGATGCTATTGTTTTCTGTTGTTGTCGTCGTCTAGAAAGATGGATGAATGGATGGACGGACAAACGGAAGAACGCCCATTCGAAGCTTCTCTACAATCAAATGGCTTAATGGTCTACGAGCTCACTAGCCTTGTAATCAGAAGGTCCTGGGTCGCGAACTCTAGAGTAGTGGGTACGTCCTGTTCTGAAGAGTCACAAAACTAGGCTGACGAAACAGCTGGCTGTCTAGCAGTACTTACGCCCAGCTGGTTTTCTAGTGGTTCTCTAACCAACGTAAGCTCAAACAAAAAACCCCTACAAAGCCAATACTTAAAAATTCATCTGACCCTATTCAGGTAGGCAGACAGTTACCTGGGGTTCTAGTGGGAAGCCGTCACCAGTAGGGTACAGCAGGTTGAAGGTGAGGCAGTAACTAACTCATCGAACAAAACATTGCGAAGTGGTCACACTATGTGTCATAAATTGTCAGAAGTTAGAATTCATGCACTGGCTGGCTGGCCATTGGATTGGGTCCCAATGAGTGACTGAATGGTCTACGAGCCAGCCCGCCTTGTAACCAAAAGATCCTGGGTTCGAACCCTGGCGTTGGGTGCGTACTGTCCAGAGGAGACCCAAATTACGATGGAGGGAATACTTACTTTTACTTTACTTCGGCTATCTCCTACGGGAGGATGAGCCGGCTTCATGAACATCTCGAATCATCGCTGCCAAAAGAGCTCATGAAGTTTCATGGGAATTTGGTACAAGTGACGTCCCCAGAATCGCTCGGCTTTTTGTTTAAGAGTGCAGCTCTAGCCTTTACACAACCAAGTGTGACCTACAAGGCAGTAGGAGTGGAGTAGGGAGTCCACTATCCATTGGCAGCAGGTGACCGGAGTTCGGTTCATACGCCTTTTTGAATGGGGCCAAACATCCAGGACATCCAACAAGCCCTTTGTCCATACGTCTGGCGGTGAGTTCCAGTGAGCTTCATACGCCAGTCGTTGGAGGTTTGGAATCAGGGTTTAGCCATCTCCCCTAGACTGTCATCCAATGGACAGTCAACCCGGTGAAGAGCGCCGGGCATCCGCTTTCGCCCTCTCACTTTGGTGAAAAACACCTCCGCCACGTGGAGGCAGTGAGTAGGACTTCCTCAGGAGAGGCTATGTAAGACGCCCGGTCATATGGGAGCATTTCAAGAGGTGTGCGGAGGGGTGGCCAACCCGCAGCGCAAGGCACCCACCCCCAACCATCCTGAGGCTTTGGAGGGAATAGCTGTCTAGCAGTAATTCCAGGTAGTTTTCTAATGAAATCCTCCAACCAACCAAACAACCAAAAAAACAAATCCCTACAAAAAAATCAATACTTGATAATTAAAATTAACCAAACATCACACAGATAAATAAAAAAAGAAATAAGACAAGCAAAATCATCATCTCTATCCATCTGAGCTACAACTTGTTTATCATTATTATTATTATTATTATTATTATTATTATTTCAATACACATAGATAAATAGATAGATATACCTATTGCTTGCCAAATAATGTTTACTAAAACCACAATAATCATAATCATAATCACCATAATAATAATAATAATAATCACATAATAAGCATCTAAAAAAAGAACACAGTCAACGATTTGTTTATCTAACACAGCCTTTCTTTTTTATTTCATTGTACCCACTCATAATACCTAACTACTACTGGATTAGAGTGTACAGTATATAGCAGAGAGTACAACAGAGCAGAGTAGAGTAGAGTAGAGCAGGGTAGAGCACAGTGTACACTCCCCCCCTACGACCATGCCCCCCTCCTTCTCCTCCGCCTGTCCCTCTCCAACACGCTTACCTTTTCTGATCATTTTCACATCAACAAATGAAGAAGACGAAGAAAATCGACAATAACAACAACAACAAAACACTTCATCAAACAAGAGTAATAATAATAGACAAAAAATAACCAGAAATATTCTCTACGGTTATCCACAACATTAAAACTGTCATCAAGATGATGATGATGATGTGATGATTTACGATAACTGATAGACAACATCATAATGGTGTGTAGCATAACACACTAGCTCCACACAGACACTCTCCAACACATACATACATACACACAGAGAGACCAAACACACGCAAAAAAAGACGTTACATAGAGTAACAGGTTTCAACCTGTTACTGAAGATACAAATGACTGTTTGGCTATATACATGGGTGTGTATGTGTGTGTGTCTTGGTGGTTCTACGTGAGTACACATGTTTGAGCACACATATATATTCTCATCATCACCACCGTCCTAGTTTATCATCAATCAAGAGTACTATGTTGTAATATGTATGAGAGAGATAGATAGAGAAATACACAGAGAAAGCTGACAAACGGAGAGTTTAAACATATCCACACACACACACACGGACAGACGGACGGACAGATGCACAAACTCTTCTCAAGATATACACACACGCATATATACATATATATATGCATATTACATAATTTGTAGTGTAAAGTATACTACCTTCCTAAACTAATTTAATGTGATCGCATGCAGGCGATTATTTCCTGTAAGCCCTGATATTTGCTTCAATAAACAAAGCCTACGACTTAACATTACAGAATGCCGTGGTGTTCAGTTTCATTTCTATCAGAACCAGCAGAATTAAGACCAGTTGACTCATCAGCGCGAATCCATGCACAAAATCGCACACTCTAGAAAAGTACACATGAAACTAAGGAAAAAATGTATTTCACCTAACTTTGTCAGAAAAGTTAGTGACTCGAGCTCTTTGACTTCATTGGAGGACTTTCCCTTCTAACCTAACACTACGCGTAGCCTCATTATGACTAACCATGTTGCTCCACCCAAAGTGATTGTGAATGTGGTCCTCTTGTTAATAACTGTTTGTCATTTCTTACCTCCCGCTTTCAGCGACATCTCAGCTGATGGATGACTAGATATCACGCTTACACCAGTATATATATATATATATACGACTTGGGCTATACTAAGAGGAAACTCAGACGGGGTTTTGATGGCGGGCAGTTGTAGTACAGCTGCTTATTAATTGTCTGTATTCTGTATGATGTTCCAGCTTTCTCACATCTTAGGTATTAGTTCTCCATTGTCCTCTAATCTCACTCCACTTCCCATAAATGAAGAAAGGAAATATTACCCACCCAACTTCCACTTGCGTTTCCATGCAGTTGGCATACCCCTATTGTTTGACGACTAATCATACTACCTTCCTGCTCAAGCCTCTCTGTGGGCTGCGGGATTCAAATTCGCGACTTAGTGGTTGCTAGTCGGGCGCCTGTGCGTCGGTGGCACAGTGGTTAGGACTCTCGCCGACCATGTACATGGTCCGGGGTTCGATCTCCTGCTGGCGCACATACGATATCTATGGTCGGCCTGCAAAATTTGGGCTACCGATATCCATGCTGAAAATTCCATACTTGTACTGAAAATACGGTGTGGAATCGAGCTGTAAATCAAAATAAATAAATCAAAATCAAAAATACCCTCTCTCCTTCTATGTCGGTTATATATAGATACTACATGTGTAACTGAAAATGAATGAATGAATGACTAAAAAATAAGTGAATATCTCTGATAGACAGAAACTGATGATCATAAACACACATTACTGTCTTTCTTTTCAGATAAATAATACACATTTATATACATACTAGAGAGCTTAAATCATAATCCATAGCAGTATGACCAATATTATTATTATTGTTATTACTGTCATTATTATCACAGTGAGTTATATATACTCGTATAGTAGAAAAGAGATAAAACATAGAAGAATAGATATGAAATGTGAAAATAAACGAAGAAAAAGAAGAAAATAAAACGAAATGAGTATTTGTCATATTGACCAAGAAGTTAACTCACTCACTCACTAACCAACTAACTAACTAACGGATGAACTAGTTAAACGACTAAAGAAGTGAACATACTAAGTGAGTGAGTGAGTGAGAGAGTTGAAGTAACAACCAACACTATGCTACACCAACCCATAAAAAAACATTACACACACACACAAAGTAACGATCAGGTTATTAATGTAGCCTTCAAGAAGAAGAAGAAGAAGGCTTGATGATTTAATGGACAGATAATAATGAGGGTTACAGGACAGCCGGATGCTTCGTCTTAGTTCGAGACTGCTCATTTGGACGCATCCACCCACCCACTAAGGTTTGAGAACCCAAAGCCTTCCAGCTACGAGGCAAACTTGTAGACCATTCATTCAGCCACTGTAGAATCCAAGACCTAATAGTGAATGAATTACAAATTTCGCCAATTCGTGATATACACGTATACATGCAGCGAAACTACAAGCCAGTGGCTGAATGGTCTACGAGCTCGCCTCGTAACAGGAGAGTCCTCAGTTCGAACCTCACCGATTGATGCCTACTATTGAAGAGTTCCCAACTAGGACGAAACAGTCAACTGTCCATTACTCCCTGAGTTTTCCAACAGTTCCCTAACTCATGTCAGCTGATGTAACCAACCAAATTCCTGCAAACCACCATTTGATGTATATATATATATATATATATATATATGTTCATTAGAATTTTTTTTATCCCATTAGGTTCCCAGTGGAACGTAGGGCTTCAAGCTAGAGTTTCTGTAGTAGTGGTGATTATTTTTACAGGATGGAGTTGCTAGCCAGCTTCATGCCCAACCTTCCAACCTCTTTGCCAGTCCTCTTACTGACTTAGCGAGGTAAAGGAGTGCCTCGTCGGCCGGGGATCGGACTCCGAACCATCTGTGGCGTGGTCGGCGAGCACTCTGTCGCTGTACGCCCGACGCATGTTCATTAAAATACTATGTGCTAAACTATAGATATCATATAATTCAAATAGTAGGTCCAAATAGAAGTCATTAATAAAACCATTGCGTCGGTGGCATAGCGGTTAGGACGCTCGCCGACCATGCACATGGTCCGGGGTTCGACCCCCTACCGACCCACACCTGATATCTATGGTCGGCCTGCAAAATTTGGGCTACCGATATCACACGCTGAAAGCTCCATACTTGTACCAAAAAAATACAGTGTGGAATCAAGCCGTAATCAAAAAGAAACCTCGTAGGTATTTCCTTCTTCGAAAACACAGCAGGTCACGGCGTCTTCATTGTCCTTAGCATAGCACAGTGACACTAAATGTAACGGCAGAAGATAAAAGAAAATTGGGAATAAAGTTCAGCTAGGACAACAAATTCTTCTGATTGGTTGGATGATTAACGCTGATCGGTAAGTGATATCGCGTGCCAGGCACACTCGAATGCTATCGCTGCTGATTTTGGGGATCAACCAAGATCCGACAACGACGAAAGTTATGTGCTGGGGATACTGCTAAAAGGTCTCTTTTTTGAAGATGTACAAACAGAACTTAAATTATAATCCGTAGTAATATTAATATTATCGCTACTTACATACTCGTATAGTAAAAGAGAGAAAACATATAAAATGTGAAAATAAACGCAGAAGAAGAAAAAGAAAATAAAACGAAATGAGAATTTGTCATATTGACCAAGAAGTTAACTCATTCACTCACTCACTCAATAACCAACTAACTAACTAACGGATGAACTAGTTAAACGACTGAAGATACGAACACACTGACTGACTGATTGAGTGAGAGAGTGAGTGAATGAGTGAGAGTAACAGAGAACGAGAGGGAGAGAGAGAGAGTGAAGATGTAACCAAAACGGCGACCATCAAATGTAAACTATGCACAATGACGCACACAAACACACACACGCACAAACACATCATGAGAACACTATACTCACTACGAACACAAGATACACACAATGTAATGATCAAGTTGTAATGCATACTAACGGAAGGCTTGATGATTTAATGGACAGTTCAGTATAATTCTCATTAAAATACTCTGTACTAAATTACAGATATCATTAAATTAGCTCAAATAGTAGCTCCAAATAGAAGTAATTACTAAACTCACTATTAATTAATAACACTACATAACTAGCGATTATTAGTACTAACAATAATTGTTCACATTGAGAAGCGAAAACCTAATGAGATAATATATAAAATAAATCATCAGGGCTTACAAAGTCAAACGCACTATTTCACCGAATAGTTTTGCTTCATCACTGATTCATGACACACTGTGGAATTGGTTTAGGATTAGAGTTCAGTATCTCACAAACGACTTCGTACAGTCACAGTAGGTTGGATAATGCGACAAACAACGGGCAATGAGGAAACAGGCATAAAATGGACTAACACAAAAAACTTGAAGGATCTGGACTTCACCGATCATGGCATATGTCTGATTTCCCACAAATCGGAAGATATGCAAGTGAAAAGGAACAAGTTGGCAGAAGAAGCATCAAAGATAGTAAGGACTTCAGGTGAACATAGAGAAAACAGAGGTGATGAAGATTCCTAGCCAACACCATCAACAGCAACAACAACAGACAACAATCAGCAAAAATGGGAGGAACCTGAAAGAAACAACCTCTTTTACCTACCTGGAAGCATCGTTTCAACTACAGACCGACGGAACTGACGAGGATATCAAGGCAAGAATCGGAAAAGCAAGACAAGCTTTCACTACTCTCAAGTCTGTGTGGAGGTCAACAGTACTCACCATCAAAAATAACATCCGGATTTTCAACTCAAATATGAAGTCAGTCAGTGCTACTCACTATGCGGATCAGAGACTTGCACTGCGCGTCATAAAGAGCATCTCAAACAAACTACAGACTTTCATTAACACTTGTCTTCGCTCAATATTCAAGATCAGATGGCCGGCCAGAAAAGATCAGCAACAGGGATCTCTGACAATGAGCGAACCAATCGAGAACCGATAGTGAAACAGATAAGCAGGAAGAAATGGAGATGGATTGGCCATACTCTGAGGAAACCATCAAGTGACATCACTAGACAAGCCATTCCTCGAGTGGAACCCGAAAGGGAAGCGGCGAGTTGGTCGTCAATGCAAGGGTGACTTGGAGGAGGTCATGTGAAGAGGAGATGAAAGTGTGTGGGCAGACATGGAACCAGGTGAAAACGTTGGCAGAGAACCGAACACAATGGAGACGCACGGCTGAAGCCCTATGTTCCTCTAGGAATTAAAGGAAACAATAATAATAATATGTTATGATTCCCATGGATTCCGAGTGGAACATCATAGGGCTTCAACAACACACCTTCACTTTGTTCTATTTTTTGCACTCCTCCTCACAGCTGGGTTCACGATTGATTGTAATATCTCTCATTTCCTCCAAACGACACCGACGCACTGACGACCCACTCGTCACGTGCTTCCTATTGGGAATCCAGTCGAGGGATGGCCTGCATTGTGCACATCAACGTATGCCCGACCAGTCTATTTCCATTTTCTCCTACATTTCTGCTGAGTAATCGGCTCTCGCCTGTTGGTTTTTTCCCAGCCAGAGTTTCTTGTTGCCAATTCTTTCTCGCCGGCCGGCTGGCTGGCTGGCCATTTGATCTTCAATATAGAGGCAGCGAAGGTGAGAGCTGTTGATAAAAGTCTGTTATCTGTTGGAAATCCCTATCGTGACAAGCTGGCCAATTTTCTGACCCGTATAGAGGAAGTGACTGACTGACCGACTGACTAAACATTTGTTCTGAAAATACGAATCTTGTTGCTTATACTGCCAGGTGCCGAAGATTTTCAAACTGGTCTCATGCTGTTGAAGGTATATCCTGCCTTTCCCAATTCTGGCTGGCTGGCTGGCTAGCTTTGACATCTTCATCCGTTCCACAAATGGTTGAAAGCATGCATCCTGGCCAGATAAGTGAAGGAAATTACCTCTGTGAAGTCTCTTCCATTGATGGTGATTGATGCTAGTTGTTGTTGCTGTTGGTTGGTTGGTTATCTTTATCACCTCTATCTTCTCTATGTTCACTTGGAGTCCTGTCATCTCCACTTGCCTATTTGTTGATTTTCGCCTGTAAGTCTTCCAGTTTGTATGAGATATATCATCCATACACGAAATCAAGATCTCCTATAGTCTTCTTATCGGCGGCTTGTCACCGAAAAAAGCATTTGCAAAAATCCTTCAAACTTCCATCAAAAACTGCCTTCCCTCCACAATGTAAATCAGATGACTGACCGTCGAGAAAGGCTAAGCAACACAGGGAATTCTGTGAACGAGCCAATCAATAACCTATTGCCCACACACAAGAAACATACCAAAGGAAATGGAGATGGTTTAGACATATGCTGATATGGAATCGTTAGGCGATATCGCGTGCCAGGCGCTCTAGTGGGATTCCATTATGGATAAGATTTTATTTTGATAAATCAGACAGTGTTGTTATACAGTAATATTTACCGATGACCACGTGTCGAGCACAAACTATCACTGCTATTCATAATCATATCAAGTCACTACTCACACAACTTCTTCCTTCATTTATATACATGTGTGGAATTGATGATTAGACATTTGAATAAAAATAAATATAGGATAATGTACATTCAGAAACAATAGTAATATGAGTGTTATCAATCAAATACAATCAGATGGGAAATAAGACGAGTGTTTTTATAGTCATAATAAGTTACTTGTTAGAATGTTATGATGATGTACGTGAATTGAAATAGACTTTTGAGATCATTTATTATCCTACTCTGATTTGACCGGCAGTAATAATATCTTCCATATCTGTGGTATTTGCATTGAGTCATTTCTGTTGCATGTGTTGTGTGTAGACTCGATGATCCAGGATTCAGTAATCAACCACTCTCTCTGTCTCCACCTACATAGATTACTTCTTAGAATTTTAACTCTCTCACACCATGCTATTGTGTGGTTGTGTGTTAATGCATGCAGTGCAATGTAGTGCTGAGTTTTTCTCTAAATTACTTATCTTCTCGGGGTCAACCATTCTTATCTTAGCTAAATTCTTATGTTCCGACAATCTGATTACCCCTAACCGATCTGCTAGTTTGACCTATATAGTTGACCTTACAGTCATTACAGTGTATTTTGTAAATTATATTATTTTGTTTAATTGGGTCCACCGGGTCTTTTAGCCTACAGAGCTTGTCCTACCTGAGTGAGTTTGTAGGCTTGAATACCACCCTAATTCCTGCTTTGTTCAGTTAATATTACTGTATAACACAACACTGTGTGATTTATCGAAATAAAATCTTATCCATAATAGAGTTATGCTCTACCAAAGTGCCCAAGTTTTATACTTATACCTCTCGTAGAGCCTTGAATAGGAAGGGTCGAGTTTAACATCGATCGGAGAGTGATGTGGAAGAGATTGTATGAGCAGCAGCAGCAGATGCGAGTTTATTGGGAATCATGAGGTCAGATAAAGAGGAGCACTGGAGAACACAGTGTCACACCACACCTATTTTGTTTACGAGATCTGATGATCTTAAAAACCTAATTACTCCGTTCTAAATAGACAAGGCGGGATTCGAACCTAGGGACCCGTTGGTTACTCAAGCCAAAAGCCAGACATAACATCTCTACAGATGACCTAACACCAAAGAGTACTCTAGACTTAATGTCTGTTGGGGACAAAGTCCAGCATTGAAATCAATTTACAATTAACGACACATCGAATGATGAGCAAATAAAGGCTGGCTGGCTGGCTGGCAGGCACACAAGCACGCACGCACGCGCGCATAAATAAACACTACAATCACAGATGGATAGATGAACAAACAAATAGTACAAAATTAATTATGTGTACACAATGAGAAACAAAAAAAAGAAAGAACAATTGAAATAATAACAACAATAATAGCAATTAATCGAAATGATTCAATCGAAATTCGATCAGATTTGTGTACAAAAAAAAATCGGACGCTTTACTTCATTCACTCGTTCATTCAGCCAGCCATCCATCTACCCATCTATGCATCTATCTATCTATCTATCTATCTATCTATTTATCTGTCCGTCTAACCGTACACTTGAGTACATGAAATGACTAAACACACCCTTTTAAAAAAAGTAGTGTGCTATAATCTTTCAAAATATCAATAATTAATTAGCAGATCATCAATTAGTCCAGATTTTTTTATTATTTGTCTGTTCGAACCAGTGAATAATTATTGTTGCCATTGTAGCCAATACAAACACACTGACACACACACTTACACACTCAAGTGTATGGACAATGAAACACTAGATGAAAGATATGTGAAGATTATTATACATGCAGATATGATTGTCTCCTACTTATTGTCCAATTAAGTTGTGTTTAGATTAGACGTGAAGTTATTAGGTGCAGCAAAATACACTGACTGATTGGTTTCAACCTAGAACATTGGCACAGAAGTACATCAATTCGAGTTGCCACCCTCTGTCACTGTCTCCAAGGAAGATAAAAAGAGGAAACATCAGTTAGAGAACCGCTGGATAACCAGTTGGGAGTACTGGACAGCTGGCTGTTTCGCCAGTCTAGTTTGAGGCTCTTCAGCAGTACACTCCTACAGCCGGGGTTCGAACCCAAGACCTTCTGGTTACAGGGTGAGCTAGCTCGTAGACCATTCAGCAGCCACTGGGACTCGCCCGATCCAATGGCCAGGCAGTGCATGAATTCTAACTTCTGACAATTTATGACATAGTGTGCCCAGTTCTCAATGTCTTGTTCAACGAGTTAGTTACTGCCTCACCTTCAACCTGCTGTGTCCTACTGGTGACGGCTTCTCACTAGAACCCCAGGTGACTGCCTACCTGAATAAGATCAGTCGCTATTGAGCATTAGATGGATTTTCAAGTAGGTCCAGAAGGTCCTGGGTTCGAACCCCGGTGGATGCGTACTGCCGAAGAGTCCCAAACTAGGCTGACGAAACAGTCGGCTGTCTAGCAGTACTCCCAACTAGTTTTCTAATGGTTCTCTAACCGACGTAAGCTCATGAGGAAATCCCTCCAACCAATCAAACTAAATGCATACAGAAAAAAATCAATACTTGAAAAAGAGGAAACACCAGATTCGAAAGAACCACCGTAAGCAAAAATGTGAGGGAGTAGGACTTGTAAAAATGGAGAAACATCAGGGATTTAATGGATATCGGAATTCAAAAAGAGTGAATGAATCTGCAGCAACATTAATGAGAACGACTTTGAGCCGCCAGCCATATCACCAGTTGTTTCAAAGCCATTGGTTTTTAGAATCCCGAGGAAATTAACCAGACAGTTTAAACCTCCCAGTTTCATGGATTGATGACAGGTCTGGGTTTAACCACTCCTAACTCTTTTGCAACCAGATCTTGTATCGACTAACATTAGCCATCGAGGAAGGAGATAGAGACGACTGAGCATGCGTAACATATATCCTAACCACCTCAATCGATGTAGTTTCACAACTTCATCAATTGGTTTTCCCTCCTTACCTAACACTCGACCGATGTCTAACCTTAATATAACTCACCCTATTACACCTACCGTCTAACACGGGAGACAGAAGGCAGACATCTATGATCAAAGACAGTTAGCCACGCTTTTCATATCTTCCACTTTCAGTGGCCATCTCTCAGAACCATGAAGGAGGACGGAGCGGACCGCTGAAATCCGGCAGTCTAAATAATAAATAATGATAAATGATGCAACTCGCAGAATTCATATGTAAATTTATTGTTCAGATTTAAAGTGAAGCTGTGATTCATTGTACAAAAAGTACCCAACATTTAGTCAATGTTTTTGGGAGTTTAAATCCCATCTCACCAACTCCGAGTGATGCTACTATCTAGTAGCACCAGTGAATAACAAAGAAAGACTGAATGTAAGCCTAGCAACTTCCTCAACTCAAAACTCAAGCTTGAAGGTCTAAATTGTTCCACTCGGAAAGTAAAGCAATTAAATAAAATACAGTAATATTCAAGTTGTTTGGTTTGCAAGGAATTAATCACCTTCAGGATTTCATCATGAACTGATACATCGGTCAGATAACCACTGGAAAACCTCAAAGCACACACTGGACACACACTGTTTCGTCAGCCTAGTTTAGGACTCTTCAGAACAGTATGCACTGCGCCCACCGCCAGGGTTCGAACCCACGAGCTTTCTATGTATCAAGGTGAGCTCTTAGACCACATTAAGCCATGCTTCAAACCCCAGTGGGTTTTCACTGTCCTGAAGAGTCCCACACAGTAAGCTGAGGAAACACCTGTCCAGTACTCCCCTCGCCTGTCGTTGGTTTCCCTGATGGTTCTCTAACCCGATGTCAGCTCATCATGAAATCCAGAAATAAAATAATCTTTAAAAGCATCAACCATTGACAAGTTAATATACACAGAACTTATTACGTTTATAATGTTATCATTAACATCATCACATGTAAATCAGCTGATTACAGTTCAGTTGTAAGATCAATATAGAATAGATAGATGTAGAAAGAAAGAAACCAACCAAGTTCATGACCTCTAATCAATTAATGAATCACTTAATCAATATAGGGAGGGAACTATGCATTATAAAGTTACTGTTTTCTTAATTATCTCAAAAGATGACAAAATCATCTTGTAATCTCGATTATGAAAACAAAATAAAATATAAATAATAATAACTTAAAACAATTAGTTCCCTTTATGAATTTAGACAAAACAATAAGAAGGAAGACGTAATTTGTCTGAATCATGTATTGTGTATCTGTGCAACACGCATTTCGAACAATCTGATCCATCACACATGAACTTTTCATAGGTATATGAGTTTCCTGGAGTTCTAATGAGAAGTCATGACCAGTGATGTTCATCCAGCCCCCTCCCGCCTATGACATTGGTTGGTGGTCGCACTAAATGCACCACGAATTGGTAGAAGTTAGAATTCATGGGCTGGCCATTGAATCGGGTCTCAGTGGCTGAATGGTATACGAGCTAGCTTGCCTTGTAACTGGAAGGTCCTGGGTTCGAACCCCCGGTGGATCTATGCGTTCTCCACATGTGTGTCACCACGCATATGGTTCAATTTATTTTGTTTTGTCTGTCGAAATTACAGTCATGATGTTCAAATGTTGGTTTTTAGGGATTTGATTGGTTACAGGATTTTATCATGAGTCGACACATCGGTTAGAGAACCATAGGAAAACCAGTTGGGAGTACAGGACAAGTGTTTCTTTCTAGTTTGAGACTCTTCAGCTCACTGGCGACTTGTCTTATTCAGGTACATACTTACCTGGGTTCTGGTGGGAAGTCTTGATCAGTGGGATACAGCAAGTCGGCTGTGAGGACATTGGCTAGTGGTCGGACTATACCGTAGAATTGGCAGAAGTTGAAATTCATGGACTGGCCATTGGATAGGATCTCAGTGACTCAACGGTCAACGAACTCACCTTACAACTGGAAAGTCCTGGGTTCGAACCCCGGTGGGTGCGTATCCCGCGTCCTGAAGAGTCCCAAGCTGTTAGGACGAAACAGCTGTCCATTACTCGCTGTTGGTTTGTCAAAAGTTCCCTAACCCGATATCAGCTCATGAATTGTCATCTTATGATCATAAAAAAACTAACTTTGTATACAGATGTTCGTGTGTTGATTAAGTAATTAATTAATTAGGTGGTGGGTCATGAACTTTGTCAATCTTTATTCGTATATCTATTCAGTATCGATTTTTACAAATGACCTATCATCATCAAATAATGATTTATATTTGATGATGACAGTGGTATTTTAAATTAGAGTGTAACGGTATATGGAAGTCCCACAGTGCAGAGAGTAAAATGAAATGAACTCACAATTCACTTAACTTTTTATACACCCTCTTTTCATATAAACATAATTAACATAGCGTCTTTCTCAAACTTTTATCAACGCCATTCAACAGTTCTAAATGACAAAAACTCAGCTAATTAAGCCTTTGAAGTGAAAACAGGAGCAAGATAAGGCTGTCTCGGTCGGTCGGTTTTCGACATGGAACTTTGCACATATGTGTGGCAGTTCAAGTCGCCACACCCCCTCCAGGTAGCACACAAAGCAAGAGAAGAAAGTAGGAGAAATGCATAATATAGACAGTAAACAGAGGTGTGAGACAAAGGTATAGTAATAACGAAGAACAAAACAGTTTCATTGGAAATCATAAGTCACAAGGAGTGTATACATCTGCGCCAGCCATTACCAAGAACGATTTCGAGCCATGTCACCAATTGTTTCCAGCCTTCATTGGTTTTTACCGTCCCGAGGACCCCAACTAGACAGCAGTCTGCACCTCCCTACGTGGCTTAGACTAACTGTTGTATATTTCATTGACTGGTGCCATGTTTTCGTTTGACCACCACTAGCTCTTTTCCAGCCTCACCCTATGTTAGCGAACATTGCCTGTTGTCGAGGAAGGTTATGACTAGGCATACGTAACACATGTCCTAACCATCTCAGTCGAAGTAATTTCACAGTCTCGTCGATTGATTTCCCCTCCTTACCTAGCACTCGACCGATGCCTAACCTCAATATTGCTCACCTTATTATACCACTTCACGCAGGAGATAGAACGCAGACACCTATGATCGAACACAGCTAATCTTTTCATGTCTTCCAATCTCAATGGCCAGGTCTCACAGCCATAAAGGAGAACGGAGCGGACTGTTGAGCAGAACACACGCCCTTTGGTCGATAGCTGGATATCACGTCTACTAGGCCAGAGACGGCGTAAACTGGCATATGCGAAACTAGCCCTCTGTATTCGTGCTGTCTACTATCAACGAGGATATTCCTGATTACGGTAAACTGGATTATACGTCAGATCGTGTGTAGGGGGGGGGTAAGAAGACAGGGGTACGTTGGATCGATAAGAAGATACAAGAAGATCTCGACTTCACGGATGATTTACGTCTAGTATCATATAAACTCGAGGATATCTGCCAGCGGAAGAGGCAGGCAGAGAAAATAGAAGTGATGAAGGTACCCACTTACCAACAACAACAAAAACAACAGGAGGAATTTGAAAAAGGTCACCTCTCTCTCACTTATTTACACAAAATCATTCCAGCTTCAGACGACATGGTTGAAGATGTCAAAAAAACCACGATTAGAAGAGCAAGAGAGAATTTTATTATTCTCAAATTAGTTTGAAAATCTGCTACATTCATTCATACATACATACATGTAAACTTCAAATTTGACGGCACGCTTTACAGATAAGTGGACACGGTGGCGATGGGCTCGCCATTGCGTCTCATTCTGGCTGATTTCTTTCTAAATAAGCTAGAAAATGGACCTTTGAATAACCTTATCAGTAAGCTCTCATTTTACTGCCGATATATGGATGACACATTCATTCTTTGTGATAATGGTTCTGATAGGAGTAAAATAATTACTGAATTCAATGAAGTACATTCGGCTATGAAATTCACTTGCGAAGACAGAATTGCCTTCCTCGATGCCCTCCTTACAAGAAAACCAGATGGTAGCATAAAAAGAAATTTGCATAGAAAAAGTACTTGGACAGGACAATATACACATTTTCACAGCTTCCTTCCTCTCAAGTACAAAAGAAATTTAGTGAAGACCCTCAGCCACATAGACCTATATGCTCAGAGGAAGTAAATGAAGATAAATTAAGCATTGTATATGATACTTTGATCGAAAATAGCTACCCCGAAAAATTTATCAAGAAACATATGACAAAGAAAGCAGAAAAGGACTACTCACTATCTGTAAACAAGAAGCCACTTTATATACGACTACAATTCATGGGCGATATACCAAGTGAGATAACTACGAAGAAATTAAGAAAATCAGTTCAAAGAAGGTTTAATGCTGGCGAACTACACGTCTTATTCTCTACACAACCGGTGGTGCTACCTCGACTGAAACATGAAGTACCTAGACTAGCCACTTCCAATTGTATCTATCAATTCAACTGAACCCGCCATGGAGCGAGTTATATCGGCCGTTGCTACAAGAACTTGATTTTTCGTGCTCACTCGGGAACACCTACCAGTGTGTCTAAGTAATGGTGTAGTAAAAAACATCAACCATTCGATATTAGACCATCTGGTCCAAACCCGCCACAAAGCCAGCCACCATTGAAAAATCCTACTCTATCATCTACCAGGTGCTAAATAAATTGCCAAAAACATCGAAGTACGGCATGCTCCAAACAGCAGAGGTTATTGCAATTCGCCTCAAACAACCAGTGCCCTGTTTGCAAAAGAAGCAAGTCCAGCCAGCCACTACTACTGCCCTGGCCAGCCTTCAGTAGAGATTATAAATTCATGAATTTGTATTATTGTTATCTTTCCTAATTTTTCTGACATTCAGCTTATGTTGGTGCTGTAATCTATCAATATTATTGATTCGATGGTATTTAAACAACATTAATTTTGTTCATAACACTCATTTATTCACTATAATGTGTATATAACTGTGGAGCCCCACGAAGAAGGCGATATCGAAAAGCGTATTCTTTGTTCAGTATCCATTCTTTTATAAACAAGAAAATTTGGATTTTCGACAACAATATGGGTCAGAGACTTAGTGCGTCATCAAAAGCATTTCCAACAAGCCTCAAACTTTTATCAACAGTTGTCTTCACTGCATACCGTAAATAAGACAGACAGACAGCCAGAAAGGATTAACCACAAGGAACTATGGAAACGACATCACACGAAACCACTTCAGGTAGAATCCGAATAGAAAACGACGAGTTGGACGTTTTTCCGTAGGTAACATGCAGGAGAGTTCACTTAACGGGGAATTGTGAAGATAGTTGAATAGGACGACTGCAGGGAAGAAGACAAAATGAGAATTCAAGGAAAAAAATAACCTTTCAGAAAGGTAGTCAGGTTACACATTGCCCGAAAAAAAGATAATATACTTGCTTTATTTATAATGATACATGGTATTAAAGAGAATGAAATTCACTAGCTGTACGCATACTACTTATAATGGACCCATCGTAAGTAGTATATAATCCGTACTATTATTATCAAATAAACAAAGCGCAATAGCTAACTAACTAACTAACAATTACTACCACTTACCATGAAATGGAGTTGGTGACTTGTTAATAAAGTTGATAAGACCTTCTACATGCGCAGACATATTATTATTATTATTTGCGTTGGGATAAGAGGAATGCAGTGGAAGTAGTAGCAATTGATCTTTAAGTAGATTTTCACTATTCAATAACGTTGTTGTTGCGGTTGCTGTTGACGACAACGATGAATGATGATGTTGGTAAGTTTTATTAATCGACTCTGAATCTTCTCTAGAATTATTAACTTGATAACTTTTACTATTTATAAGGTTATTATTACTACTACTATTATGATATGAAGCAGGAAAGTTGACACTTCCACTACTTCTTGATACTGTTGTCGAGACAGATGAATGCGATACTGTCGAATGATGATGTGAAAAATGAGGATTTGAACAATTTAATGGATTTATGGATTGTTGTTGTTGTTGCTGTAGCTGTTGAGGTGGTTGGTGTTGTTGTTGACTTGACTGGTGTTGTTGTAATAAATCCGATTCAAATGTTGACAATAAATCAATAGCTTTTGAACCTAATGAACTCCAGAATAAAGCGTTGGCTAATTGTCTCTAAATAATACAAAATTTAAAAAATCGAGTGCAAATAAAGTAGAGAATATAGTATTACTAATATTATTAGTGTAAAACAGTTAGTCCCTTTTATAAATTTGGATAGCGTTATTACAAGACGGAGATTATCTCAAAAACAATGTGATGTATTTGCGCTATACATTTCGAACAATCTGATCCCTAAAACATTTACTTGTCAAGTCGATATACATTTGAAAATGTTAAATTAAACAAAGTGACAAAATAGACTTACGAATGATTAACACAGCGTTTGGTAATCCAATCAAATTAGGATTACCATGGTAGGTTAAGAGTAACGATAAAGTGTTTTTGAATACACAGGAGGGCTTAAGTTTATGAATAGCTATAGTCTCGAAGTATTTCAATAAGTGCCCTTCTATAGCAGATATGTAGATGATATCATTTTGATGTGCGACGATCATGAAGATGCGAGTCGTCTATTAGACAGACTTAACTCTGTACAGAATCATATTAGTCTTACATGTGAGGAAGAAAGTCGCGACCAGCTTGCATTTTTAGATGTAATTCTGAATCGAAGAGATGATGGTTAAATAAGACGATCAATCTACAGAAAGCCCGCTTGGACAGGGCAGTATCTTAATTTCCACAGTCTCTGTCCATTACAGTATAAGAGAGGCTTGGTGAAGTGTCTATTTAAGAGGATTCAACATATTTGCAAGGCTGATGTTATAGACAAAGAAAACGAAATATTGATGGATACTCTTGTTCAGTGATTATGTCACATCCCACAATATTTACCAACTTTCGTGTGTTTGTGGTCAAACATACATAGGGAGGAGTAATCGCGCTTTGCATGTGAGGATGGGAGAGCATATCCCAAAATGGCCTAGAAAAACAAATAAATTGTGGAAAAGCAGTAGATGCAGGTGTCAGACTCAACTTCGTCTATAGCTAAACATCTAATCGAGATGAACCATAAGATTGATGTTAACTCAACCTTTAAGGTCATCTAGGAAAACGGTCAAGGGCGCTTATTGAAATACTCTGAGGCTATAGCCATTCATAAACTTAAGCCCCTCTTGTGTATTCAAAAACAGTTTATTATTACTCTTAACCAACCTTGGTTATCCTTATTTTATTGGATTACCAAACGTTGTGTTAATCATTCTTAAGTCCTTTTTTTGTCACTTTGTTTAATTTAACATTTTCAAATGTATATCGACTTGACAAGTAAATGTGTTAGGGATCAGATTGTCCGAAATGTATAGCGCAAATACATCACATTGTTTTTGAGATAATCTCCGTCTTGTAATAACGCTATCCAAATTATTATTACTATTATTATTGTTCCTTTGAGTTTCGAGTGGAACTTAGGGCTTTAAATAGTATGTCTCCATTTTAATCCACTTTCTACGGTCTTTTATAGCTGGCATTAAGATTGCCTATAGTTGCTCATCTCCTCTTCGTTTGACCTACTCCATGTCACTCTCTCGGACCCACACCCACCCACTCGTCGTTTCCAATTAGGGTGCCACTCAACTGATGACCCGGAGAGCGCTGTGTGAGTCAACCAACAGTCTCCTCTCACAGCATATACCCAATTCATTTCCACTTTTCTTAAAAAAATAGAGAAACAGTTAACGGAAACATTGAGAAGACTGAAACAACAACAAGGCTTTATCTCACAGAGTCAGTATACATCACTTAATCCCACTGGAACGTTCACGCCAAGATTAAATGGCTCGCCTAAAGTGAACATAAATGGTGTACCGCTTCGACGATCAATATTAGATATGTTGAATTCATCATACAATCCCGTAGCCAAATAGTTAGTCGAACTCTTACAGCCTCTTAACCAATGTACCACTTATGGAAACAGTGGACTTTGTATGCGAAGAACTCATAAGACGAAAACATCGATGTTGGCATTCCTATATCTTTTATGAAAGAGCTTCTCTTGAAATACACAATGAATGTTCACTTTTTATTTAATATGGAACTATATATAGACAAATCGATGGTGTGGCAATGGGGTCACCACTAGGACCCATTCAAGCCGACATTTTCCTTGCGAAACTAGAAAATGGGTCTTTGAAAGATGTTACTGATGAACTTGAATTCTACTGTCGGTACATGCATGATACATTTTTGATTATGAAAAATCAGGAGGAAGCAAAGAACATCCTGGATAAATTTAACGAGGTTCATCCTGCAATAAATTTCACTATTGAGAAAGAAAAAGACTCTAGTATTTCATTTCTAGACGTCCTTATGACCAGAAAAGAGGATGGCACAACAAGAAGTGTATATAGAAAACCTACATCAACGAGTCATTAAACTCATTTTTTCAGCTTCGTGCCCTTGAAATACAAACGCAATATGATAAAGTGCTAGGTTCACAGAGCAAGAGCAATCTGCTCGGATGAATGTCTTGATGAGAAACTTAATAATATTATATGGTTGTTGAGCGAAAACGGTTATCCAGAAAAGTTTATTGATAAGAATCTGAATCTGAAATCAAAGCAGCCCAACGTACCAACAGTTCCTAAAAAGACCTTATTCTTACAAATGCAGTTCTTTGGGGACAACAACAGCGAGATACTAACACAGCGCCTTAGAAATGCGGTGAAAAGAGCATTTCCTGCTGCTGAATTACGATTTGTCTTCAAAAACACTCCTCTTATGCGTTCGGGAATAAAAGACAAACTGCCTAATTTCGCCTCTTCCATGTGTATCTACCAATTTAACTGCTCCTGTGGAGCCAGTTACATAGACCGTACAATTAGGCGTGTTTCTCGTCAGATTTCCGAACATCACACTGTGTGGTGGTTAAGTAAAGGACAAACAAAATCTATTCGCAGCGCTATTCTACCTCATCTTGCAGATACAGAACACAAGATTGCTGTCAACGAGGCGGCTTCCAAAGTCATTTACCACATACCAGCAAATCTAAACTTCGCCTCAGGAGTTCATTCACAAAATATTGCGGAGGCCGTCGGGATCCACATCAAGAAGTCTAATTTATGTGTCCAAAAGATGCTAGTTCAGACATTGTCCTAACCCCGCTGGCCATCTAGGTTTGAGTGATCCTCAATTTTTGTGAAATTTTCTTAATTTTAGTTGGTATTCTATTTGCTACTATATTTTTACTATTATTATTACAATTTAAGCATCTTTCATGAACTGTAATTCCATCGTGATCTTACTTAACAAATCGATATTATTTAGAAAACACTAATATTGTTATTGACTACTATTCTAGAATATTCTGCGTATATAAACATATGTATATAACTGTAGAGCCAGAAGAGGAAATTATCGAAGAGGATATTCTTTGCTGGCTTAATTATTTTGTGCTTTAGAGATGTCTGAATGAATATTTTCTGGATATTTGTTGAGCAATCAATTCTTGATTAGAGCTTGTTCCCTGAGTTTCTTGTTACTAATTCTTTCTGACCAGCCATATGATCTTCAGTACGCAGAGAAGGCAGTTGTTGATATAAGTCTACAGTAACCTGTTAGAAATGCCGTCCATGGCACGCTGGTCAAGTTTCTCATCCATATAGAAGAAACTTGGCGTGTCACGAGAAGTAGGCATTGATGACTGAAAAAGTTTCAGTCACAATGGAACTGTCAACAGCTGTCTACCTTCATACGATCAATACTGAAGATCAAATGATCCGCCAAGAAAGATAAGCAGCAAGGCGCTACTATGCCAGTGAAATGAAACAGTCAACAATATTTTGTCCACAACAGCGAATACGCTAAAGGAGATGGACTGGATATTCATTCAGAGAGGCTTTCAAGTAACACCACACGGAACTCCTTAGAGTGGAACCCTAGTGGGAAGCAATAGCCTGGCTGTCTGAGATTGACATAGGGAACTTCATATGAAAAGGAAATGAAGTCTTGTGAGCAATCATCCTCAAATCAACCTCAAAGTAATGGTAGGGAATCACATGGAACGGAGGTGTGTCGCTGAGGATCTGCCTTCCACTTGAAACAGAAAGAATGATCAATAACACCTCGATATGATCATGTGAATAATAAATTGTGTTCAAAACATCATCCAGTAAACAGAAATGCTCAGGGGGAAGGATAATAACTGCGGCTTAGTGGATTTAGGAGATCACAATGAATGAGAACGATTGTGAGCCATCTCGTCAACAGCCTCAAGCCATTGGTTCTTAGAAATCTCAGTCATCTCAACCACCCAGTCTAATGTATCTGTCTCTATGTGGCTCAAATCAATGGTCAAAGATGTTTTAATCGACAGATTTTCGTCAAAGCCTGGCATCAGTTACAGAGAGATCATGACAAGGTGAAATGAATAATCATTAAAGAAGGTATTGGTGATGGGGCAGCACTATATCACATACGGGTTGACAAAGTTAGAATTCAAGCGTCATTCTGGAATTTCAACCCAAGTGGCTGAATGAATGGTCAACGGAACTTGCTTTCGTAATCCGAAGGTCCCTAGTTCCATCCCTGACATCGTGATCATGGAACGAAGTAGCTGTCCAATGCTCCCTATTGGCTTTCAATGATATCTCTTTCTGACTGATGCCGGTTCGTGACGAAAATCTAACTATTAAAATCAATCCAAAATTCCCACAAATGTTATAATCTGAACACAACACTATGAAGCCCAGCTGAAAATTATTACTGAAAAAAGCCAAACAACATGCTCCACTACAAGCCATAAAAGTGTACAAGTGGTTATATCACATCCTATAATAAATAGCAATTTACATGTGTGTAAGGTCGTCATCTGAAGTGATAAAAAAACCGGAGGTGTCCACCAGGGAGGCCGACTATCCCCATTTCTGTTTAGTTTCATCATCGACATACCTTATCTGAATTCAGCGACTCAGGGATTGACTTGTAACCACCAGGGAATAATCTCCTCTAACCTGGGTGATGACGCTGACAAAATGCTGAGTATTTTGAACATCTTGAGCATTATTCTTCGAATGTTTGGTATGCGATTCACCCACTCCTGTCAAATGTAAGATGATGAGGTAACAGGACTGGACTACATTGACTCCTAGCCTGAAGATAGCTAGTGAAGTGTTTGGTGGAGTGTGTTGATCACTTCACTTATTTGGGGAGTTGCATCAGCCAACACTATCGGGTTGATCTCTGACAAAATCTTAGCACAGATACAGAAGGCTCGTTTGGTATACGCCAACTTACTCCATATCTGGCTTAGTAGACGTGATATCCGGCTGTCTGTCGACTAAACGACGTATGTACTGCTCAGAGGTTCTCTTCATCCTCCATTATGGCTGTGAGACATGGCCATTGAAAGTGGAACGTAGGAAACATGCTAACTGTTTTTGCTAATATGTGTTTGTGTTCTACCACCCACGTTAGGTGGTGCAATATTCGTGAGTAATATTGAGGTCAGGCGTCGATCGAGTGCTAGTTACGGAGGGAAAATCAATCGACGAGGCTGTGAAGTTACATCGACTGAGATTGTTAAGACATGTGTTAAGCACGTCTAGCCATCGCTTTTCCTGACGTTCAATGTTAACTGATATACGATTGATCAGGTTGGAAATGAGCTATAGGTGGTCAGACCAAAACATGGCTTCATCAGTCAATGAAATCTTTAACAGTTAGTTTAAGCCAGCCACGCAGGGAAGTGTAGACTGGTTGGCTTTCTGGTTGGGGTCCATGGGGTGGTAAGAAATAATGAAGTCTGGAGATAATTGGTGTCAAGGCTCAAAGCCGTTCTAAATGGCTAACGCAGATCTATTAACTCCTTGCAATTTATCATATCCAATTAAAAACTATAGTTCTTCAGTATTACTTATCATTTACCCTCACTGATACTTCTGTTTATCATCTCTCCTTTGAATCTCTGTTTACTCTCTTCGTTTGCTGTGTGTGCTACATGGAGAGAGAGTGGCAACTCGAACTGCTGCATACCTGTGCAAAGTTCTATGTTGAAACCAATCAGTCAGTGTGCGGTTACACATACATAAGAAGGAGTAATTGTGCTCTGCATATGAGGATTGCACACCACATATACCTAAATAGTTAAACGCTGATGACAGCAGACTACCAGCGTCGTCTATACCTATACAACTTAACTAAGATTTCTAAGTACTAACACACTAATACTTGAATATCAATGAGATGGTCACTGGCAACTGGCCCTATTCAGGTAGGTAGTTACCTGGGGTTCCAGTGGGAAGTCGTGACCAGTAGGGTGCAGCAGGTCTGGTGTGAGGACAAATACGCGCCACCGACGACATTGGTTAGCGGTTGCGCTATATCGTGAATTGGCAGAAGTTAGAATTCATGGGTTGGCCATTGGATCTGGTTCCAGTGGCTGATGAATGGTCTACGAGCTCGCCAGCCTTGTAACCAATAGGTCCTGGGTTCGAAACCCGGTGGGTGTACCGATGAAGAGTCCCAAACTAGGACGAAACAGTTGTCTGACAGTACTCCCTGTAGGTTTTCCAATGGTTCTCTAACCAATGTCAGCTCACGATGAAATGCTGTAACCAATCAACCAAATCCCCCTACAAACCAATACTTGACTAAAACTAATCTAGACTTCGCCGATGATATATGTCTGATTTCCCACAAATCGGAAGATATGCAAGCGAAAAGCAACAAGTTGGCAGAACAAGCATCAAAGATAGGACTTCAGGTGAACATAGAGAAAACAGAGATGATGAAGATTCCTGGGCAACACCACCACCACCAACAACAACAACAACAGACAACAATCAGCATAAATGGAAGGAACCTGAAAGAAACCTCTTTGACCTACCTAAGAAGCATCGTTTCAAATACAGGCGGTTGGAACTGATGAGGATATCAAAGCGAGAATCGGAAAAGCAAGACAAGCTTTCACTACTCTCAAGTCTGTTTGGAGGTCAACAGCACTCAGCATCAAAAATAAGATCCGGATTTTCAACTCCAATGTGAAGTCAGTTAGTGCTACTATACGGATCAGAGACTTGCACTGCGCGTCATAAAAAGCATCTCAAACAAGCTACAGACCTTCATTAACAGCTGTCTTCGCTCAATGCAACTCAAGATCAGATGGCCGGCCAGAAAAGATAAGCAACAGAGATCTCTGGCAATGAGCGAACCAACCCAGCAGGAACCGATTGTGAAACAAATAGGCAGGAAGAAATGGAGATGGATTGGCCATACTCTGAGGAAACAATGCATCAAGTGACATCACATGCCAGGCCATAGCTCAAGTGGAACCCGAAAGGGAAGTGGCGAGTTGGTCGTCAGTGCAAGGGTGACTTGGAGGAGGTCATGTGAAGAGGAGATGAAAGTGTGTGGGCAGACTTGGAGCCAGGTGAAGACTCTAGCAGAGAACCGAACGCAATGGAGACGCACGGCTGAAGCCCTATGTTCCTCTAGGAATTAAAGGAAACAATCATAATAATAAGATTCCTAAGTACTCACACTAATAATCTAATAATGATAATCTAACTTACTAAAGATTGAGCAGCAGATTGATGATGAGTAGGCAACTGTGACAGAATATCAATTCCACTTGCTGCTGTTGTCGTCGGTGGTGGTGCTGGTGGCGGTGATGAAGTTGTTCCAACACCACTAGATCCAATCAAAAATCTTGGAAGTTGTTTTAATAAATTCAATTGTTGATCACAAAGATTGAAGGAGGAATTTATAAACTCTGAACCACTACTACTAGCAGAAGGAGTAGTAGTATTGTTATTATTGTATTGATGATGACTTGTTGAGAAGGCTGTAGCAATCGATTGAGTAACTTGATTATTATTATTATTATTAAATGATTTATCTGTTCCACTGGTCTGATTGACAACGTCTGAAGGATTATGAAACTGTGCTGCTCCTCCTGCTGATGAAGAAGAGGTGAGAATAACAGGTGAATTAGGATTATTTGTACAATTTAAAGGCAGTGAACTGTTCGAAGCAGTAGGATAGACTGGGAGGCTGGATGCTGTCCGTGAATGTTGTAAGAGTAAGGCAGCTACAGCCGCCTGACTAATAGAAGATAATAAATTCGACTGAAAAATTGGAGTAGCTGATGGACAACACGATGATGAATTCACCTGACCACTACCAGTGGATCCAAGACCAAGAAAGGAGTAGAGAGCAGAGGCTGCACTAGGATTCGAGGATATAAACCGATCGACAGCACCACCAACACTGAATTCAGATGATGATAATAAGCCGGTATTATCTGAACTTGAACTCCTTGAATACTTAGTACCTTCAATTGAAGGTGTTAGACAATTCGATGCTGAATAACTGTTGTTAATTGGGGTAGACAAAAAGTTTCGTGTTATATTTGAACTAGATATATCCAAACTGTTCACGGAACTGCTAGCAGGTGAAGAGAATGATATCCGATTGGTTGAAGTTTCGTTTGTACTACGATTATGATGTTGTTGTTGGGTATATGTACTGTCTACAATCGATCTCAACTGTTCAGAAGAATCTGAAAGTCCGTTGAGATTTCGATCTGAAGTGTTATGCAGAAGAGATCTAGCCGATGATTCTTCGTTCAAAAATGTTCGACGATCGAATTCAGCAGATGATTGAGATGCGGGCTAATAATCATGAGAGAAAATAAAACAACCAAATCAATATTTTAAATATAAAAGAACAGAACATGTAGTTCGGCGGTATAAGAGGTTCTTTTCAAGGACTTCAATCTCATCTCAAATGGCTGTACAATCACGATTATATACACAATCTCTTTTTCATGAAACAGGGTAGTAGCAAAACTGATGAGATGTCACAGTCATAGCTGTTACATATTAATCAGTGCATAAATGGAGTTGAACAAGTGCATTAGAGTTACGTAATTAGATGTTTAAAACAATTAGTTCCCTTTATGCAATTTAGACAAAGCAATAAGGAGACGTAACCTCGCCTAAATTACCATCACCATCAACGGAAGGGATTTGAAAGAGGTTACTTCATTCACTTATCTAGGTAGGGAGCATTGTCTCAACTACAGGCACATGGAACGGACGAGGATGTCAAATCGAGAATCGGGAAGGCGAGAAACACATTCATCAACCTCAAACCAATCTGGAAATCTTCGTCACTCAGCATCAACAACAAAATTCGGATTTTCAATACAAACGTCAAGTCAGTCACTTCTTCTATACGGATCAGAAACTTGGCCAGTGTGTCACAAAGAATATTTCCAACAGCCTGTTGCAGATCTTCATCAACAACTGTCTTCGCTCTATACTGAAGATCAGATGGCCGGAAAGAATCACCGACAAGGAGCTATGGGAACAAACAAAACAAGAACCAATCGCTCAACAAATATGCAGGAGAAAGTGGAGATGGATTGGACACTCCCTGAGGAGGCCGCTGGGTGACATCGCGCGTCAGGCCATAGCTCGAGTGGAACCCGAAAGGGAAGCGGCGAGTGGGACGTACAAGAGTGACATGGAGGAGATCGTGTAAAGAGGAGTTGAAACAGCATGGACCAACATGGATGCAAGTGAAAAGTACAGCAGAAGACAGAAGCAAATGGAGACGTGCAGTTGAAGCCATATGTTTCACTAGGAACCCAAGGGAACAATAATAATAATAAGGAGAAGTAATTTGCCTGAATCGTGTATTTGTGCGACACGCATTTCAAACAATCTCATCCATCACACACGAACTTCTCATAGGGATATGTATAAATGAAATTAATAAAAAGTTAAGAGGTGACGAAATAGACGGATTTGGTCAAGTTAAAAGGACATATTCAAGGTCAAAATAACAATGAAAACCACTAAAGCAAATAGCAAAGGTATTAGTAACCTGTCTGGTATCAAAACAAAGTTTACCAAGGAAGGTTTAGTGTGATGACGAATTGACTTGATGAACGCATAAAGGTGGTTTAAACTTCCTAACTGCCAGCTAGGGCTTCCACAAACTTCAGGATACCCTCCCCCAAACACGTTTTGTAAAAAGGTTTAAAAGATGTGTTAACGTCAATTTTATGTCCCCTGTCTCTATAATACGTTTCGCAATAGAGGAGCTAGGTCGTATCTTCTCACCGTTAATGGGTTATGGGGATTCTATTTACTTTTGAAACCCTAACTTGCAGAGATCGATGAGTCCTCCCTATGTATGTATGTCCACACGTACATTCAAATTGGTAAATACAGTGGGATGTGACATCACTTTTCGCATGTTCGAAGGGATTAGATGGAAAAATTGGCCTCACATTCTCAATTATTATGATATTAGCTGCATAACAGCAGTGTTCAATCTCTGTCTAGTTATCAAGCTGCTATGATCTCGGATTTAGAGTAGCTTGATGTACACGTCTTTCTTAGGGGCAAGTTGTAGAGTGGGTCTTGGTGTTCTGACTAATTTATATTTCCTGATGAATTTAACTGGATAATTGTTATCAACCAGAGTTTGTGTCAACTTTCTTTCTTCCACATTAAGTGTGCCTTCAGTGAATATTCGTTGGATTCTACTGAAGAGGCACCTTACTAAGACTCTTTTGTAGCGAACAGGGCAGAAACTGTGATAACTGAGATACTGTTCAGTCCTGTCCAGGTACGTTTTCTATATATAGATCGCTTTACTGATCCATCAGGCCGTCCGTCGACTAAGCAATATTTCTAGGAAAGATAAACAATGGCCTTCCTCTTCCACAGATGTAAGTGATATGCTATTCTGAACTTCATTCATTCGATTTAAAATTGAGGTGGTAGAACAAGACTTATCACTGATGATTACAATATCATCTACATACCTTCTATAAAGTAGCAAATTTTCGATTAAATCCTCCGATAAACTGTCAATGAACGACATATTGATATCTGCTATAAAAAGAGGCCCTACTGAACTTCCTATAGCAACACCATCAACTTGGCGGAAACAATCGCCTTCAAATGTAAACCTAACATTGTTAGTACATAGAAGTAATAAGTCCTTTAAATAAGATATAGAGAACGGAATGAAAAAATTATTACGGGTGGAAATGTAATCACACAAAATTTCACTTGTTTTAAGCAAAGGCATATTAGTAGTGAATAAAAAGTTTACATCAAAAGAGTACACATATTAAATGTATAATTTAATGAACGAGTTGTAATCAGGATGCAACACAGAAATTAAAGGGAAATGTAATATTACGTAAGAGTTCTAAAGAAATAGAAGAATTATAGGAGGTTCGACAAACAAACAAAGTCAAGACAGCAGGAATCAACAGGGTTGTTGCCATGACAATAGGTAGGAGTGGTTGAATAATTTTCTTCTGTATGCAGTGCTCCGGTTTCGCTTACTGAATGGCATCTGCCTGTCTCTGTGTTCACATATCAGCTCACCTGTTCTCGTGGAGCCACATATACTGGTCGTGTGGCGCATATCCTGTCTAAAAGGGTCTAAAAGAACACTATCCCCCGCATGGCTACGTAAAAGTAATAGTGGCTGTATAAGAAGAAGTGCGATAATCGAACATCTCGTCAACACAGGTCATTCCCTCATCAACAAATGCCTTCTCCTCCAACGTAATCTACAAAATGAAAAACAAGAACCTGCCGCCGAAGGCAATACGCTTTCATCTCCTTTTGCATTGTTGAAGCTTTAGCCATTCAGAGAGAGAGAGAGAGAAACCGGAGCTACGCATACTAAAGAAAATTACTCAACCACTTCTACTTTCATGGTAACGACCTTGTTGATTTTTACTGACTTGATTTTTGTTTCTTATAACTCTTGTATTTCTGTAGGACTCTTACGTAACTCCATGTTTTCTTTAATTTCTGTATGCATCTTGATTAAAAACGTACTCATTAAATTACTCACTTTATTCCGTAACTCTGATACACTCCTTTGTTCAAATATTTTTACGTATTGGCGAATACTAACAACTACGATTGTCACATTTTTAGGACTAGACACAAACATCACACTAGTTACTGACTGGTGTCCAATCAAAATATATCCAATACAGTCCTACAGGAGGTCAATCGTGAGGCCGAATAGTTCAGTGATAACGTCTCAGACAGCAGAACACACTGGGTGACGCCGATTCGAATCTCAGAAGGGACATCAGTTCCCTCAAGGTTTCAGATACGCCTTGCCAACTAGCACGAAACCTAGGTCAAGCAAGGAGGCTTCCTGCCAACTGCCTCCAACCATCTACTACTAACAATGATTGTGACAGCTCATCACTTTCGTCACTACCCTCTTTCAGGAAAAAAAGAATTGCGTATAATTGCGACTGTACAGCTATTCAAGAGGAAAATGAATTCGCCGAAATGAGCCTCTTCGCCGCTGAACTACTTGTTTTGTCTAGACTGGAAATTATTCATAAAAATTTTAAATATAACTCAAAATGATAAAACAAAACAAAAAATGGTTTCAATCAATATTTTCAAATTTGGAGCTTTTTGACGTTTCAGCAGCAGTTGATAAGGTTGCTAGTCTCATACGTCCAACCTCCACTTCTTTTTACCGGACTTACTAGCGGGCTAAGAGTAGCAAGGGGTTTAGGACTGCGTCAACAGCCAGGGAGTGGATGTCAATTATTCTACTGTAAAAGAATTACTAACCATTAAAAAGCCTACTGGGGGGAGGGGGAGGGGGGTCAGTGTGCCTACACACACGCACACATACACGCACAGGTACACACTTGTATGAGTTTCTGCATACTTACAGAATCAATTGGAAAATTTGACATCATATTAACATCATTCATAAACTCTGTAGGGCATAAACAATCATGATTAAATGATGATAATAATAATCGATTAGTTGAACTGTTGTCATTCGTACAACTTTGTATATGATCACTTCTCAAATCATTAGTCATAATATTATTATCAGCAGGATGTACTTTTAAATAATTATTGTTATTTGTTAATGATGAAAGGCATGCATGATTAATATTTATTGCCTGAGAGAGATTATTTAACTTTAATTTGGATAGATTACAATTATTTATCACAGTTGTAGAAGTTGTAGGAGTTGTAGAATTAGGCGCCGCCAGTATAGCAGGATCTTCTACGAGAATATCAGATGGTAATAAAGGATTCCCAGATATCCCGGTGGTAGCATTATTTGTTGATGGTATGAAAGACGATGTAGATGTCATGTTTATTGCTTGTTGCTCAGAGGATGATGACGATTGTTGGTGTTGATGTTGTTGCAACGACCCAGTAAATGCATTATTGGTAGTCCATGAACGCATTGGAACTTGTGTAGGCAAACCGGCAGCATTATGCCAAGGACTTTCAATACGACCAATTTTACAAAGAGGAGTATTAAAACACTTGGTCATATTGGATATACTGTTATTATCATATAAATTGCTTTGATGCGTAGTATTTTGACCAAAACGTTGTTGATTCAATGATGATAAACACATTTCAGATGAACAAGATGACTCTGTACCGATTCGATCACATGATATTAACGAACGAATACAATTCATATCACAGGTACTGGCGGAAGATACAACACCTCTGATATTGTCTAATGGAGGGAAGGATAAATTCTCTACATGATTCATGCCTCTTCCAGATAATTTTGTTTGTTGTTTATTATGAGGATGATGAGGGTGAGGATGAGGATGATTATCTAGATTTCTTGTTCTACCAATATTAACTTTACGATTTATTCCACAGGAGAGTTTCGCTGGCAAAGAAGTAGTTATCGAGGCAGCATTTGTCTGTTCGTCGACTGGTGAACCAGTACGTTTACATGAGGATGATGTAGACGTTTGACGCGATGAATTTGTCCCTGCTAACAAGGTACCTTTTCTACTAGAATCAGTCGAGGCAGTATTACCAGCACTACCTGTTGAACCTGCCAGTGTTTGATGATGATACGATTTAAAACGTAAATTCGGTAGAATGATACCATTTTTACGCACATAATCGCATAGAGAGGATTTAGCTAAATTATACTTTTGTGCAGCACGACGCATAGATATCTGTGAGCCTAAGACATCATTGACAGCTAACTCGAGTAGCTCGCGGCGTTCTGCAGGTTTATGACGAGGACGTCGAACAGTTGTAGTAGTAGTTGTTGTTGGTGTTGTTGTGGTCGTCGTCGTCGTGTTGGTTGTAGTAGTAATGGGTGAGACATTTGTTGTAGGATTTGAGCTACTCGTGTTGACTACTGTAGTCACACAAGTGAATTGACTATCAACAGATAATGATTGACTCGGTGATAATCCAATACTTGTACTGGGTGATAAATGTGTAGGAGGGATATTCGGGTCTGATAATCGTTGTATTGCACATATTTTAGACAGTTGAGGGGGTTCAATAGTCGGTGGGGATGACAACGGGGATGTAATGATGAAAGATTCTTGAGTAGTAGTAGTAGCGGTAATAGGGGTAGCAGTATTCGTAGGAGGAGTCGGAGTAGTGGCAATCACTTCAGCTGTTGTAGTATCCTGTTCAAAATATTGATTTGGCACGCTATCATTACATTTTGTTTGTTCTTCCGTTACTGGAGTATATACACCACCACCACCACCACCACCACAATCAATTGAATCGATAGCTTCAAAACGTGGTATAATACTTTGAGCATCGGAAGAAAAAGGTGGAGTTTCACGATTAGTATCTGTAGATTGTGATTGTGACATTGGGCGCAGTTTATGGTGCTTTAATCATGTTGTATAAATCCTGATACAGTTTTCACTAACTCTTTCTCTCTCAGTGAATATATATGTATATACATGTACTTTCCATTCACTCGTCAAAAAATAATCGGTCGATTCGATAATCCGAAAGAGAATACAAAACGCGAGGGTGGACTACTTATAACGGGAAACTATCATTTTGAGGATACCATCAGAAAATAACGGATCATCAAGTTTGAACAAAATCAAGTGGTTTCTCTTTTTTTCAGTAAATATACCATATAAGATGATGATTTTGATGCTAATGATGATAACGTCCCACAATCAACAACATGAACCAACTATACACAAAATACACGATAGAACAATTCTGATCTAGAGAATTTTATGAGCACGCACGCACGCACGCACACACAAGGTTATTATTATTTTGTGTGTGCTCGCCTGCCTGTATGCCAATCTGTGCGTGTGTGTGTGTCTCTACGTGAGTGCTTTCGTGCGTGCGTGCCTGCGTCTATCTATTACGCTCGAGTGAATCTGCTCATCAGAAGACACTTTATTATTGAGCAATTATGATGCGCTATTGGTTGTGCTTGTGTGTGTGTGTGCTATTGTAGGCACACACAAACAAATATACACACACGCACATACACACACTGTGCACACAAACACACTATTTGTCCATCAAGAAATTTACTGGCCACCCCAACAAAATAAAAATCTTCATCAACATTGTGCAATCTCATACAGACGCACAATCAGACACAAACACACACACACGCAAGCACAATGGCACAAGCAGAGCACCAACACCACCACATGAAGAGCAGCAATTCAATATTTAATTTAAGTAATTGCTTTTTCTTATAAAAAACACATACTCAAAAGAATTGAAGACAAATAGACGGATAGACAAGCCAACAATTATTGGATTGAAATGAGAATCAAAATAAGATACAATGATAGAGATAGCACTATAAATGATATATATATATATATATATATATATACTTTTTCCTGATATATGTTATATATATAAACATAAACGCGTGCTGTCGAACAAGCCAATGGGAAGTGAGGAAGGAATAATCATAATAATAACTTTTGTCATAAGGCATAATCAAAAGCCACTGACTGACCCTATGAGGTAAAGATATATTTTATGCTCATCAAATTTACTCAATGCTATCAAGTATCCTTTTCTGTAGTAATCAAAATAAAGAGTATAAAACTTGGGCACTGTGGTAATGAAATGATGAAATAAAAACAGATAGAAGAAGAGCTGGTTGGTGTTAAATAACTAACTATCCTATAAAATTGTAATTAGGAAGATCGAAAAAGGCCAAAAGTAAAATAAAAATAATGGGGAATAATAGTAGTGATAACATAAATAAGAGAGAATACAAGTCATCCACCGTTATACCATATAAAGAGGGGACATCTGAGACCCTACGTAATAGAATTCTTAATAAAGCAGGAATTAGGGTGGTGGCATTTAAACCTACAAACTCACTCAGGTAGGACAAGCTCTGTAGGCTAAAGGACCCTGTCGGTTGGCCCAATTAGACAAAATAATATAATTTACAAAATACCCTGCAATGACTGTGAGTTAATTCAACTACATAGGTCAAACTAGTAGGTCAGGGGTAGTCAGATTGTCAGAACATAAGAATTTAGCTAAGGTAAGAATGGTTGACCCAGAGAAGATAAGTAATTTAGAAAAAAGCTCGGCAATTGCAATGCATGCATTAATACACAACCACACAATAGGGTGGGAGAGGGTTAAAATTCTAAAAAGTAATATAGATAGGTGGAGAGAAGTTGATTACTGAATCCTTGTTCATCGAGTCTACACCCAACACATGCAACAGAAATGACTCGATGCAAATACCAGAAATATGGAAGATATTATTACCGCCAGTCAGTCAAATCAGAAGAGGATAATAAATAATCTTAAAATTCTATTTCAATTCAAGCATATCACAACATTCTAACAAGTTACTTATTATGACTATAAAAACACTCGTCTTATTTCCCATCTTATTGTATTTGATTGATAACACTCATATTAACAATTCTGAATGTACATTATCCCATATTGATTTTTATTCAAATATCTAGTCAATTCCACACATGTATATAAATGAAACAAGAAAGTTGTGTGAGTAGTGACTTGATATGATTATGAGTAGCAATAATTTGTGCTTGGAACGTGGTCATCAGTTAATATTACTGTATAACAACAATGTGTGATTTTATTAAAATAAAATCTTATCCATAATGGAGTAATCAAAATAAATTGAGTAATATTTCCATAAGAGACACAAAAGGCTTTGAAATGAAGACAGGAGTAGGACGAGACTGCTGCCTAAGGAGCCAGAAGACTCTAGGAGATCTGAACTTGGCGCATGATTTGTGTCTAATTTCACACAAACTCAAAGATCTACAAGTGAAAACCAACAAGTACTAGGCAGAAGGGGCTGTCAGCGAAGACAGGACCTTAAAGTGAATATGCGAAAAACAGAAGTGATAATAATGATTTGCTTTATTCCAAAACAGTACTTGTGATACAGAATGGAATTCTCAGCAGATGATACCTCACCACCACCAACAACAACAACCGCCAAACACCATCAGTGGGAGAAATTTGAATGAAGTCGCTTTCTTCCCCCTATCTCAGTAGCATCGTTCCAATATCATGTGGATCGAATGCGGGTGTCAAAATCAGCCAGGATTGAAAAAGCAAGAGAAACCTTCACTAATGTGAAATTAGTTGGTATATTTATTGGTGTAAATGTGGTGTTATACTGTGTCAAAAGAAAGATAGCTGATGAGGCTGTGTAGCTTCAATGAATCAGGTAAGCATGGGCAAGGTACCATGCATGCTGATCAATGAACAATGTCAGCTGACAGGGATTTAAACTAGAAAAGTGAACTCTGAGCCAAGACAAGACAAAGAAACAAAACCTTTTGAAAACCTGGGAGTACTAGACAGCTGTTTCGTCCTAGCTTGAGACTCCTCATCAGTACGCACCCCCGAGGTTCGAATCCGCGACCTTCTGATTACAAGGAGAGCTAGCTCGCAGACCATTAGGCCACTGGGACCCGATCCAATACTTAGTAATGTGTACAAGCCAGTGAGGTGCAATCAGTCAAGTGTGAGGATGACATTGGTTGGTTGTCGCGCTAAATCACGAATTGGTAGAAGTCAGAATTCTTGGGCCATTGAATCCGGTCCCAGTGGCTGAATGGTATACGAGCTTGCATTGTAGGTTTGAACCCGCGTGGGTGCGTACTGCCGATGATTCCCAAACTAGTGGGATGAAACAGCTGTCCAGTACTCCCTGGCTGGTTTTCAATGGTTCTCTAACTGATATCAATCCGTAGTCAAACTAGTAAAAACAAATTTAATCCTTACAAACCAACTCTTAAAAATTAGTATTTTAAGGCCTAAGTTAACACACTACTAGCAAAATATAAGTAGTTCAAAAGTGTTATCCAAGTGCATCAAACAAGTTGTTCAGTTGATATTTAAACGAATGAAAAATCACGTGTTTTGCAGGACTCAGTATGTCATACTGATGCCTTTTAGAATAACAGAATAGCATTTTTATGTGATTTTAGACGATTACATGTCGTAGTGACAGGACTGACTGACAGGTTTCAACATAGAACTTTGCAAAGAAGTACACCACCAGTCCAACTTGCAACACTCCATGTATGTAAGCACCCAAAAGAATAATAACATGGAAAACCATAACAACTTCATGGATATGAGATATCACAAAGAGTGAATGCACATACGCCAACCAATGGGAACGCCTTACAGCAATTTCACAGACTGCTTTCAGCTGTTTGCGACATAGAATCCTGAAAATCTCAACCAGTCAGCAAGTCTACACCTTCCTACGTGGCTGGCCCAAACTAACTGTTAAATATTTCATGAAATGAATGAAATTTTCGGACTGAACACCACTAGCTTTTTTTTCAAAGTGACCTTAATGAAGTAGTTGTGTTCTCTGAGCTGGTGGATTTAAATGTGAAGCTTTCGTCGTCCTTCGAGACAATATCTTCTTAGACGAGCACACTGTCTGATAACGGATGAGAAAGAACAAGAAGAAGAAATATCAAACATTACTGAAACTCTCAAGCAAAATAACTACCCAAGGAACTTCATCAACAAAATCAACACTGACTTTAAGCATGGTCGAAAACTCATTCCGAAAACATGGACCTCAACAGTTGTCATTTCATATAGAGCAGAGATGTCAGACAATATCAGAGGAGTACTTAATAAGCTCGACATTAGAGTCATCTTGGAAACATCAGACACACTACAAAGCAACCTTGTCCATACAAAAGACCAAATCCCCAAAGATTCTCTATCTAATTGTGTCTATAAAATAAAACGCTTGCTTGGAATGTGATGCGATATACATCGGACAAACATCTCGAGAAATCAAAATCAGAAGAAATGAACATAGTAGAGGCGACTCTGTTCGACCACCGAGAAATCCAATTGAACTAGAAAAACTTGAAAATTCATCAACCATAAATCTGTCAACACTTTATGGAAACGGGTCACAATATTGATTTTGACAATATTTAAATCATCCAGAAAAACTTCAGAAATCACAAAGAACGTCTAATATCAGAAGCACTTCATATCAAGTGGAATCCAAATTGTATGAACAGGAATGATGGACTAAAACAGAATCTGACCTGGTTACAACACCTCGCTTCCCTCCCCCATGAAGTGACAAAATCAACACGAATATGATAAGCAATACCATTATACAAAAACACACGCTGTTTTATAATTTTACACACTTATCAAATCCAACAATCTAGACTTGGTTTTGTTATCTTTACCAATTGGTCAATTTGACAACGAAAAATAACCCCATACTGACGAACGATGATCAAATTAGTAAACTTTGTTTTGATACCATAAGAGGTGTACTATTACCTTTGTTATTTGGTTTAGTGATCTTCATTGTTATTTTGACTTTCAATATGTCCCTTTAACTTGACCTAACTTGTCTATTTTCTCACCTCTTAACTCTTTGTTATATATATGCTGAGATTTTGTAAATTCTGGTTTAATAATACTTTGATAAAGCTATTAGCATTAAATAGCGAAACATCAGTAAAAAAACAACAATATCGTCTTGTTTTTCATTCATTCATTGGGAAATACAAGAAAACCTTTATTATAATGAATATCATATACCCAATGCCCAAATTTTTTCAAACTGTTAAGAGTGAACTTGGTTTGGACACATGTAAATCTTCAGAGCAGTTCATAGTATAAAATGAACTTGGTCGAATTCAAATAAGTTGGCAATTTAGGTATGACAAAATTTCTAGCTATCCGTCTATCATAATTCCTGTGGTAAATCAAACAATGCGGTTTCACTAAACAATAAGCCAATATATGTAATGAGAGACTAATATTTTAAAGCGTAATTTAGTACACTACTGACAAAATATAAGTAGTTTAAATATGTCACTCGGTTACAAAAATGCAAGCTTGGCTAGCACAGAGAAGAGTGATAGGAAACCATGTCCTATGTCCTGTTTATATTTCTAGCAGTAACAGAATAATGTACACACCAACTTAAAAAAAAACCGGTTTTCTTAGGCTTAACCAGAGAAAGATGTTCATTCCAATAAAATGCAATAATCGGTGTTACTAACACATGTTTGATATTTGTTTATTAGATATATCACCCAGCGAAAAAGTATTATTTACTGAATAACCTTTCAACCACGATTTGTTTATAATTAAGTCAATAATATCAATATAATTATTGATATGATTATGAATAATAATAAATTGTATTCGAAACTTTGTCATCCAATAAATAATGAAACTGTTTCACTCAGTGTGTGATATATCCAATAAACAAATTACTATAGAATTACATAGGACCACAGGGCCCAATTTTTACACACATATAATAAGTTGAGTAGGCGCAAATTTCTCATTCACATACAATAATTAATCTGAATTGTTTCAATTAACCAATCTAGAACAATATTTTACAGCTTTATAGAGGTGAGAAGATTTACGATAACCGACTACGACAGCCATAGATTGAGAAAGAGATCTTTCTAAAAGCCCAAGGGAAAATAGGTTTATACAGTAATAATGCTCTTTCACATAATGCATAAAAGTACCCCCAGGTCCCCATGGTACCAATAAGAATTAATTTCTTATACGCGAATCTGAAGGATAATATAAAGTTATCTCTCAAGTAAGATGAAGGTGATGTGGATAAAGGAGAATGATGCTCAGGGGGGCTTCGTGTGCTTTTGGAAGTGAATGGGCGATTTTCAAGTATTGGTTCGTAGGGATTTGGTTGATTGGTTACAGGATTTCATCATGAGCTGACATTGGTTAGAGAACCATTGGAAAACCTGAGAGTACTGGACAGCTGTTTCGTCCTGGTCTGGGACTCTTCATCAGTACGCACCCAACGGGGTTCGAACCCAGGACCCTCTGGTTACAAGGCGAGCTCGTATACCATGAATGGGCGATTGTTACTTCACGGCTGCTCACACCGTCGAAGTTGGTTGATTCTTCGGATACCTGAAATAGGAAGAGAGTTAGTGTTGTGTGGCCGCAGAGCCCAGGGGACAACTGCTTCAGGCCGGTCACACACCGCCTGTATGAACTGGTTTCTTGGATTGGTTCCGTATTAGTAACTTATCGCCAGCTAACACCGAAGGGTAAGTCAGGATGTACAATTGTTGCGGTCGACCTTTTCTAACCCTCTCTCTGTCCAGAGTGGAGAGACAGCATAGCTGGCTAGCATGCTGGTCGTCTGAGGCAAACACCTTACTACTGTTACATTCCTGTTCTCCAGCAGTACAACTTCGCCCACAGACCCCCCAGAATAGTGTAAAAAAACTTCTTACACAATGCCGGTAACTGCTTTTAGTCTAATCGCTATCCTAACAACCTTCGTGGCACGGTAGGACCTGCAGGAACAATAGTTCCCAGACAGTATAGCTTGTTGGGTAATTGCAACATGCAAGCGCGAACAGCATGTCAAGGTAGCAGCTATCGGTCGGGGTTGTCCCTCATACCGTACTGGCAAACATTACCAACACTTTAAAGTCTCGCGGGACTGCTCAACTAATCACCTCAGAATTTTGTAAACAACCAAACAGGAAAAAATGTGACAGAAATTATAGACAAAAAGAAATTTGATGGAGAGATTAACAAAGTGAAGAATACTGGAGCTTTTCAGAATCTGAAAGACTATAAGGATGGAGTACATCTCTGCTAATGTGAACGAATTCTAGTCGTGTCAATACAATTTGGGACTGTAGTAGAAAATAAATCCATATCGGATGTCATGTCATATGAAATCCCATAGTAGATGGATTTACTTGACTGAATACATAGTGAAAAAGTATTAATTATTGGATGACGTTCCGTGCACAATTAATTGTTCATAATCAAACCAGTGTATTCATACTTCCTAACTCACTTTTATATATTCAAGACCTGATTTTTAATGCAGTCTTTTGTAAAATGGCGTCATTCCTACTGCATGCATTTATTGTTGACTCAATGAACAAGTAATCGATAATTAACCTCTCAATCTCACTCAACAGCTATATGACAATGCCACGTGTCAGGTTATCCCCAACAGAAAACTCCGCAAAGACTCTGAAGTGAAGACAGCAGTAAGACAAGGCTGGCCACTACCATCACTTACGACGATATTAACGATTGTGGTCGACTGGATCATGTGGCAGACCGTGCGTGGGGAGCAAGAAGACAGGAATGCGTTGGCACCGACAAGAAGACTCTAGAAGATCTAGACTGGCACACAAACTCAAAGATCTACAGGCGAAAACGAACAAGTTGACAGAAGAGGCTGGCAGCAAAGACAAAAGATGAAGACGGAGGTGATAAAGGTAAACAACTAACCAAGTATCAGTCACCATCAACGGAAGCAATTTGAACGCGGTCACTCCTTTCACTTGCTTGGGCGTATGGGAATCAGAGGAAGTCCGGTCGGGTTGGTGTAAGTCATTGATTATCCCAGTACACAAGAAGGAAGACAAGTCTTCCAGTGATAATCACAGGGGGATTAGCTTGACTAATATGGTATCTAATGTTCTAGACTCAATACTGATGCGTAGACTAAGCGGTCCACGGGAGGCACAAACACGAGAGAACCAGACAGGCATTAGACCAGGAAGAGGGTGTATTGATCATATCTTCACCCTTCGACATATTCTGGTGCACAGGCATACTCACCCGCGTCCAACAATCGTTATATTTCTTGACCTAAAGGCGGCATTCGATTCTGTTGACCGAGAGGTTCTCTGGCGATGCTTGGCTGTAAAGGGAATGCCGAGAAAATACATTGCACTGATCAAGGCACTCTACTCGAATTCATGCAGCCAGGTGAGAGCTTATAGTGAGTTGTCATCTGGACTGGTGTCCGTCAGGGATGCCCATTATCCCCATTTCTATTCAATTTCATCATAGATGTACTAATGGACTTAAACCCTAACTCACGTCAGCGACTCAGGGACTGACTTGCTACCAGGGAATAATCTCGTTGACTTAGAATATGCAGATGACATAGTCCTCCAACCTGGGTGAAGACACTGACAAAATACAGTCTTCTGAACACCTTGAGCTGCGATCTACCAATGTTTGACATGAGATCCGCTCCCGCCAAGAGTAAGATGATGCTACAGGACTGGACTACATTGAGTCCTAGCTTAGAAATAAGGAGTGAAGTGATTAGAGGAGCGTGCTGACCACCATAACGGATACAGAAGGCTAGTTTCGCATATGCCAGTTTACGCCGTCTCTGGCGTAGACGTGATATCCGGCCAGCTTTCAACCAAAGGGTGGGTGTACTGCTCAGCAGTCTGTTCCGTGATGCTTTATGACTGTGAGATCTGGTCATTAGGAGTAGAAGACATGAAAAGACTAGCTGACTTTGATCATAGGTGTCTGCGTTCTATCTCCCGTGTGAAGTGATTTACTGGGGTGAGCAATATTCAAGTTAGGCGTCGAGTGTTAGGTTTTTTTTATTCCTTCACGTTCCCAGTGGAACATAGGGCTTCAAGCTAGAAGCTTGAAGTTTCTGTAGCAGTGTTTATTTTGACAGGATGAGGTTGCTAGCCTCACGCCCAACTTTTCCTTTTTACCAGCTTTTATTTCTGGCTTAGCGAGGTAAAGGAGTGCGTCAGCCGGGGATCGAACCCCGGACCATGTGAATGGTCGGCGAGAGTCCTAACCGCTATGCCATCGACGCACTAAATCTGGGGGTACTGGACAGCTGTTTCGTCCTAGTTTAGGACTCTTCATCAGTACGCACCCATGGGGATTCGAACTCAGGACCTTCTGGTTACAAGCCGAGCTCGTAGACCATTAAGCCACTGGGTAAGGAGGGGAAATCAATCGACGAGCCCATGAAGCTAAATCGGCTGAGATTGTTAGAACATGTTTTACATATGCCTAGTCATCACTTTCCTTGACAGGCGATGTTAGTTGACATAGGGTCAAGCTGGAAAAGAACTAGTGGCGGTCAAACCGAAACATGGCACCAGTCAATCAAATACAGAACAGTTAATGTAAGCCAGCCAGCCACGTAGGAAGGTGTAGACTTCCTGGTTGGGGTCCTCGAAATGGTAAAAACCAATGGCTGGAAACATTTGGTGATTTGGGTCAAAATCGTTCTCAATGACAGCGCAGATGCATCCACTCCTTGTGACTTATGAATTCCAATGAAAGTATATTGTTCTTCGTTATTACTATTCCTTTGTCTCACACCTCTGTTTACTGTCTCTATTGTGCATTTCTTTTACTTTCTTCTCTTCCTTTATGTGCTATATGGAATGTGGCAACTTGGACTGCTGCATATCAGCGCAAAGTTCTATGTTCAAAACAGACAGACTTGTTTGGGCAGGCACGGATGCGGATGTCAAAGTTAGGATCAGAAAGACAAGGCACAGCTTCATTAATCCAGAATCAGTCCAGAAATCTGCTGCTATTAGCATGACGAACAAGACTCGGATTTTCAGCACTACTATCAAATTAATCACTTCTTCTGTATGATTCAGACTTGCTGCGAGCGTTACCAAAGGCAATCCCAACTAGCTACAGACCTTTATCAACACTTGAATTCGCTTGATACTGGAAACCGGATGGTCAGAAAAGATGAGCAAGCGAAAACGGTGGGAATCAACCAACCAAGAACCGTTCGCCCAGCAAATAGGCTGAAGGAAATGGAGATAGATGGAACACGCTGAGAACGCTGAGCGACATCGCCTGCTAGGCCAGCCTTAGAGTGGAACATAAATGGGAAACGGTGAGTTGAACAGTGGCCTGAGGGTGACAAGAAGGAGATGAAAGCTTATGGGCGATCGTGGAGCCAGCTAAAGAGGACTGCAGACAACACAACGAAGTGGGGACGTGACAATGAGGTCCTATGCCCTATTCCGGACACAAAGGAAAATAATCTCCCAGTTTACCCAATTATATTACTTAACACTATCCAAACCTATTGTAAGTACGTATATTGCAATGATTGAAATTCTTACAGATTAATTCACTTAGCAAGATCCCTAAACGCAGATCTAGCTGAATCCTTATGTTTTGATAACCTAACTTACCCCGGTCTACTAGTTCCACCTACGTAACTGACCTCACGGTTATCACATGGCATTCTATATATGATATTACTTTGCCTAACCGGATTTATTGTATCCTTAAGCAGACACACTTTACCTCTGAGTGAGTTTGTTCATTTACATACCACTTTAATTAATACCAGATTTATTAAGAATCCTTCGTAGGGCTTCTGGCTGGATTTAGCATAGAACTTGGCACTCAAGTGCAGCAGTTCGAGTTGCCACGTTCCAAATAGCACATAAAGGTAGACTAGAAAATGAGTGAAGAGAATCAATAGAGTTTTGACAAGTATAAGAGTGAAACAGAATGAGTAATGGTAGAAAGGAATATGAAAGATTACAGAGACTGAATACATCTGCGTAAGCCATTGACAACGATTTTGAGCCATGTCACCTATTGTCTCCAGCCATTGATTCTTAGAGTCCCGAGGGCGTGCCCCAACCCGGAATTCTGCATCTCCCTACCCGACTCAGTTTAACTGTCAAGCATTTCATGGATTGATTGATGCCATGTTTTTGTTTGGCCACCACTTACTCTTTTCCAACCTGCACCTATATCAGCTAGTAATGCCCGTCGGGGGAGGCAATGGTTAGGCATGCGCACCACGTGACCTAGCCATCTCAATCTATGTAACTTTATAGTCTCTTCGATTGATTTTCCCTCTTTGCCCAACACTGTATGCCTAACGTCAACATTACTTACCTTATTAAACCGCCTAACGTGAGAAAGAGATCGTAGACATCTATGATCAAAAACAGTCAATCTTTTCATGTCTTCAACTCGTATTGGCCATGTTTCAGAGCCATAGAGAAGGACGGAGCGAACTGCTGAGCAGTACACACGTCCCTTGGTTGATAGCCGGATGTCACGCCTACGCCAAAGACGGTGTAAGTTAGCGAAAGCAGCCCGAGTTTTTTGGATCCGTGCTGAGATTTCATCACCAATCAATCCGTTGGTGCTGATACAACTTCCCAAATAGGTGAAGTGGTCAACATGTTCTATCACTTCACTCCCTATCACTAAGCTAGGAGTTGACGTAGTCCAGTCCTGTAGCAGCATCTTACATTTTACAGGGGCGAATCGCATGCCAAACATACGAAGATTGCTGCTCAAGGTGTTCAGAAGACTCTGCATTTTGTCAGCATCCTACCCTAACAGGACTATGTCATCTGCATATTCTAAGTTCATAAGACTATTCCCTGGTAACTAGTCGATTCCCAAGTCGTTAAGTTTAGTTAAGGATACTGAACTTCGTAGGGCTTCTAATTTTCCTTCCTCTTCTGACAGTACTAACAAAACTTTGAATTCATTATATTTATTATTTACAATATAACAAACTTTTTTCATTTGTCTTAATAAACTCTTGGATGATTTAAGGCAGGTAATTATTCAGTAGTAATATTTCTAATTTTTTTATCCAGATTTTCGGGACGACCAATTAGATCCCTGGCTCGGTTACAAAAACACTTGACTAGACCCACCATTACCGACTTTGGGTGGTATGACTAAAAGCCTAACCACCTATCTGAATATAATCTTTTATATAAATGTTAGTATCTAGACCTCCACCGTGTTTTCGTCCAATTAGATATGTTCACACCCCAACAGTGTAAGTATGCTATCCACATATCTCCAAGATACCTTAGGAGTGGGATTAAACCATACCAGAAAAAAAAACAAGTTAGGAAGTCGTGTGAATACACTGATAGGATTATGAGAAATAAATGTTGCCCCAAATGTCATCCAGACATTAACTCTGTATCAAATAAATGCATCCAAATATGAGATTTTAAACATGTCACTGAGGTTCCTCGACAGTTGATTCGTAGCATTTTGAGGAATAAAGACAGGTGGTCAAAAGCTATAATCTGTTTATATCTCCCAATTTCAGCAGTCATGTTTCAACTGTAGAGTGGGACAGAACGTAGCACTGTACGGTACACGTGGAGTAGTATGATACCTTCAAGGATAATAGTCGGTACGTGGAAACAAACTTCATATAATGTCTGTGATATTACTAGGGACCAGTCTGTTAAAGCTGATGAGACCTCCAAGAAGAGTGGAATGGTCAACACATCCAACCACTCTACCTTTAATCCTTAATGTGTGAGCTGACACAAATTAGCCCTGTAAAAAACTGTCATCTGTGAACTTTCAGTCGACAGGATCTACCTGGCAGGAATGCAATTTCCAAGAAATCGAAGAGAACAGATACTGCCATTAACATTTTCACAATAAAGCTGAATACTAACGACGACATATTGATAGATGTGTAAAACCTAGGTAGTATGGTACTAAGTAATTATATATTAGTTTGTTTATTAGGTATATCACACACAGTAAAAGTAGTATTTACTGGATGACATTTGCAATTAGTGTTCTCTGAGCTGGTTGGTTTAGTTGCAAATCATCCACCTGAGCTACAAATCTTCTCTATTACTGGATGACATTGTTCCGAACAAAATTTATTGTGGTTCATAATCATATCAATTATAATCACACGACTTCAAAACTTGAGTTTTATAGTTTTCTTTGTTCTCTCCTATTTGTCGTCGAAGGGGTAGTAGAATTTTCTAGATATCTGGGACAGGTGCTAAATCATTCCCATTACATGCATTTGCAGTTGATTCGATAAGCAAAGCTTCTGTTAACAATCTCTCCCTCCACCATGTTACATTAGATTTTAAAACTGTCACCTTATCCCATCCAGCCTATTGTATGGTTGTGTGTAATTGCATGTAGTGCTATCTACGGCTAAACTATTCTCTAGATTTATAATCTTATTCGGGTCAACTAATCTAGATTTCGCTGCTAGGTTTTTATGCTCCGCTAGTCTGACTGCCCCTATTCTACTACTTGCCCTATGTATTTGACCTGACAATCATTACAGCACGGTATCAGTTAAAATAAGTTGTCTTGTTTTAAACGCTCCACAGGATCCTTCAACCGACAAAGCTTGTTTCTAATTGAGTTTGTGGGTTTGAATGCCAGCCAATTTTATTCCTGCCTGCATTGTTAAGAATTCTCCGTAAGTCGGATTCCGAGGCTCTTTCATTTTATGGAAGTACTACTGATGATATAGATTCCTTATTGTTGTTGTCATTATCCTGCGCACATTATTATTATCACTATCACTACTATCATTACTTATTTTATTTTTACACTTCCCTACATACTTTCTGATTAATTTATCAGCGTAATTATTAAGTTTCAAAGCTTCTCTTATATGCCTCACTTCCTGTCCTAGATTTTCCTTGGTACTACTTAGCTTTTGTGCTCTATTATTTAAGCATTTCACCAATCCTATTTTCAATGAAATAGGATGGGATGATCGGAAGTCCAAATATGTATGTCTGGGTTTCCTGTAAACGCTAGTGTCTAACCTCCTATCTTTTTTTCTTTTTTACGCTACAATCTAACATTGCCAGTTCCCTTTCCTGACTTTCCAATTCATAAGTGAATTGAATTGCCTCCAACTTTGAGTCAATGTGTTCGGAAAATCTATCTATATCTTGTGTTCTAAGTACAGTGAATGTGTCATCTACATACCTCCACCATACTTTTGGGGTTGGCTGAACGTTTCAATCGCTATGTTTTCCCACCTATCCATGAATATATCTGCTACAACCGGGGATATTGGTGATCCCATGGCAACTCCCTCAGTTTGTTTGTATATTTTCCCTTGGAATTTAAATACTGCGGAAGTCAGGCATGGCTGCACTCCCAGCATTATGTCCTCAAGTGGCAATTTCGTTTTAATTTCGAGTTCTTGGTCAGAAATGAAGTCGTTTCTGACTGCCTCTATAGCCATATTTATTGGTATACGTGTATATAAACTGACCATTTTTTCATTATCTAATTTTAAATTATATAATCTGTGTTTTAGCTCATAAGAATTTGTTAGTCTAGATTTCAAGTGGTTTTTAAGGGTATTTAACACCATGGCTAAATATTTAGATAAGTCGTAAGTAGGTGAATTTCTAAAATCAACTATAGGTCTAATAGGGTATCCTGACTTATGAACTTTAACAACACCATCCATCCTACTGGGTTTATTAGTTTTCGACATTACGTTAAACCACTTAGACTCACCTAGAAACGGCTTCATTCGACGTTTAAGATCCGCTGTGGATTTCTTAACCTTGTATGTGAGTATTTACCTTCTCCATATAGTCTGCTTTGTCTCATATTACATAACCTTTTTCTGATTTTGTGATTACATAAAAACGACAAAAACGAGAAAAGCTTAACCCGACAAAACCAGAGATGGAAGCCTTAAATCACCTGAAGAATAACAAGGACATAGTAATCACTATAAGATGTAGTCTCAGATCTTGATATGTTCGGCATGTCATTCGTCCATATCAAATATAGGATGGTGCTACAGGACTGGTTTGCACCTACTTCTCGCTGAAGCACAAGAATTGAAATAGTTAGACATGTCGACTGCTTTACTTGAGTTGCACCAGTCTTAAAGGACTCACTGCTGGTGAAATCTCGGTACAGGCTTGTGTGGCGTTTCTAAGCTCACATCATCTTTAGCGTAGAAGTGATATCCACCTGTCTATTAAAGGATGTGTGTATAGCGCAGAAGTTCGCTCTATATTCCTTTATAGATGAAACATCGCCACTGTAAGTGGAAGACATAAAAAGACTACCTGCCTTTGACATGTCTGTGTCCTACTTCCCAAATTGGGTGGTAAAGCCTGGCGAGCATTACTGATGCGGTATAAACACTATCAAAATTTTGCTAGTTTGGTGAGCAAGAGAAACATCGAGACAAACGTCAGGTCACGGGACGTATTTAAGCCAATTCTTGAAACGAAATGAAAAATATGGGGGAACCCAAAAAAAGGAATTTCGGAGGAAATGCAGTTTCAAATCCTCCCATTAAAAACCCCAAACTCATAAATTTTCCTACAAAATTCTTCCCCAAAGTTACCGTTTTGGTATATTCTGCAGTTTTTCAACATACTCGGCCGCACAAACACCCATATTAGTTTATAGTGGGTGCTTCAAACACTTCAATGACTATCAAAGAATGACGAATGAGACTAACAGTTCAAAAGCAAACACAAACATAGCGAAAATGTGCACTCACAACAAAATTACCTCCGAACTTAAAAACGCGGCCTAACCTTGACCTTGGCGACAAACTTAAGGCAACATAAACGATAACAAAGCAAGTACTCAAAACTTAATAAGTTTTTTATCAGCTGAGATACTTCAAAATGAATTCTCTTTATATGATTATGGAAAGGAATGAAGGAAAAAAACTGCAAGCAGCACCGCTGATACAACATAGCCGGAGGTAATGTGACAGGATTTATGTTTCATTGTCTCTAAGCAGAGACCCGCCCTGGTTTACCCCTCCAACAGTCCAAAAAATGATAAAGAATGCCTGTAGAAATAGCTGAGAGGCAGAGAAAGTTGAACCAGTATCAGTATATACATTTATCATTTTACACATTTTATATCAATGAGTTATCTCTGCTCACCTATTCCCTTATGGTCCAATATTCAGATGACTTAAAAATTTGGAGAGAGCTGAAAGGCGACAGTGATACGCTCACATTGCAAGAAGACCTGAAGAAGTTGTCAGAGGGGTCCAGATAATGGATGCTCCTTATCAATGTAGCAGAATGTGCAATCACGCGCATCGGACTAGCAAACATCAGCTCATACAAACTAGAGGGAATAAAACTGCCATCAGTTCAAAATCATTTGTTTTTGGAATCATAGTTGGTCATGATTTGAAAACTACAGCACACTGCCGCGCAGTGGCTACAAGTAGCTGTAACAACAGAAGACCATGACCAGGCAACAGATTGTTTATTAAGGAAATCAACACACATATTTATATATTTTCATGTGCATTATTAGATTATTGTTAGCAGAAAAACACAGTCTTTTGAGTGATTGTTTCTCAATGAAAATTAATCTTTCATCTCTTTGTGGCTGTTTGTTGAATGTCAGATCATCTGTATGCTTACTGTATCCGCCTACACAAAGACTTTGTTCTTATTTTCTCACGACATAAACATTGACGTAAATTAATGCCTACGAATTTGGCTAGCAGCCAGCTCTCACCCCACAGTTTCAGATCTTTATGGGCAGTTCGTTGTGCCTTTAGTAGAATCAACACATATATGTTCACCTCCTTATATACATCTCGGGTGAGGTCAAGACTGGAAGAACTATATCCAGAAGCCAGTCCTTGTATTAATAGGCACTTACACATTCTAGAAATGTTTCAAAGGGGGGTAACACGTATGATTCTTGGCATGACTAACTTATCATACGAGGAAAGACTAGATAGTTTAAATCTCTTCTCCCTCTCATACAGTAGACAGAGAGGAGATTTAATTACAATGTTCAAAATTTTAAATAATGATTACGGACCTGACCTATTCTCTTTTTCCTCCCACCAAGCTGGAACACCTTAGAGGACACAGCAGGAGAGTTCAAAAGCCAAGAAGAAATCATATTGCTGCTGAGTACTGGTTTTCACATCGAGTCATAAACTCTTGGAACCGACTCCCAGGAGAAGAACTGTTGTCTGCAACCTCAACTGATTCATTCGAGAAGGATTTGGACAAGCACAGAAATTTACTAGAAAGGGATTAACATAGGCACCAAGCCTTCTATCCTCAACCAATAAATCAAAATCTAAAAATCTAAAATCTAGACAGTTAAATTATGACTAATATTCCAAAGAACTGATTGCTTCACAATTTCGCTTTAAAAGTCTTTAAGTCCACGTACTCGTGTTCCAGGGTAGTGGGAGTTTTCCTGCGTAAGAGGGGATGACATATCATTATTAGAAACAAACTGAAGTGGACACGCAATAGTTTTTAACTGTAATGACGATTTCGATGAAGTGTAAATCTTTAAAGTTAATCAAACTAAGCAGAATAATCAAGACATAAAACTTCTCGCCTGGATTCAGTACTAGTCACAGTGTTGTAAATATCCGAGACATACATCTTCAACTCTCTATTGATCCCTATTCATCAAGAAGGATGTGCAAGGGTTAATTAGTAGAGAAAGAGACCCAGAATGATCCAAGTGAAACTGTCATGAGCTTACTGCGTCTACCCCCCCCCCAACATTCACTCAGAATTCAGTCTTAAATAATATAAAGAAATGCAGAAAGTTGTAGTAAAACCTAAACGGCACCAAAATAAGTCCGGGCTTAAAATAAATACAGCAAGCCAAGTGAACCTAACACAAACTAAATAAACATCTGGTCTACCTGGAAACGTTTAGTGTGTTTCAAAAGTGTATTCTGAAGTATACACATCCAATTAACAAGCCATCTCACTATAACTCCAGAACGAGACTGGATGCCGTTCACAGCAAGTTATATATGAGAATTTTTCTCAAGCTTTATCTGACTTGTACGTCTCTCTGCACTGTTGCTGGCTTTTGAAACTAATTCGCTAGAGCGATTAGCCAAGGTGTTCCAGTGTGGGTACAAGGTCAAAGATAAGGTCAGGGCTGATGTTCCATGATAGGAAGGTCCATCTTTCACCTTGCGGAGGCAGAAAACTGAGACCGAAATGCATCTTTATGCCTCGGTGGTGTTGCAAGTCCTCTACAACACGGTATTATATAGCCACTCAAATGTTGTAAGCGATTAAGGAACTGAGAAGGATGGAAGGAGCAACCAAGTAGGAACTTTATCTCCTTCATGATTTCTAAGGCTTTCTTTGTCTGTTTAGCAGTGAATTCGCACCCGTTCGTTTGACTAGGTATGTCCCTCTTCACTCGCCTTTTGCCGTGCATTTGGGAATAAAAGTTCATAAACACTATTGATCTCCCATAATATTGCAGGTTGTCGGTCGGTAATTTGAGTAATCGTTTTGAAAGAAAAGTCGGCTTCTAGCGTCTAACGCGGAGGAGAGCAATAACCTGAGTCATGCAAATGTACTAATTGAATATAGTGACAAATGGAGAGTTTCATCGGAAGCTGACAGCCGTTTCAGACACTGACTCCTCCCTCATTCGCCTACTCACATTCCACAACTAAGTATGGAGGCGAAACTCACTGTCAACTGTTGGAATACCAACATGAAGCGCCTGATACAGAATGAATGAATTGAGATATCTACAATCCTAGCATGGCTGATAAAATAATATTAACGGGAACGTGGCTAGGCAGTACATAGAGCTTAAAGAAAGGATTAGAGTTGCTATACGCATCAGCAGCCAGGATACATACGGGCAACGTATTCACCATTTAACTCCCAGACTAGGCATTGTGCCATTTCGCAGTTGGTCACGCCTAGTATTTAATGGTTGGCATATACTTACCACATGCACGTCGAGCAGAACACAACCAGCAGCTGGTCGGCACCACTACAGAGATGTTGGACTTTGTCTATAACAGTATCATTGCAGCTAGAGACCTAAACGCTGCATAGTTACCCTGAGGTCAGGGTTTGCCTAAAGAATATTTGATAGCTATCTGAGAAATGCCACCAGAAGAGTCAGGTCTACTGAGAGCGTAGGCGTTAACACTGCCACAGGAGGAAGTAAAAAGCTGTCAAAATTGTATTGTTTACCTTAGCTACTGGCCATAAATCAGCCGAAAACATTCATACTCTGCCTCCTGTATTTAGCAGAGCCATGCTATCATGGCATTTGATCCCATTCTTTTTGAGACCTTAGAGAACGGTGATAGACAACCTTTTGTTTTAGAGTGGCTTTATTGCAAATCCCCTCTTACTGTAGCCCCGTGATCTGTTGCAACGGGGGTTTAATGACAGGTTATATTTTTACATGCTTTGTAAATGAAAATTTATATCGAAAAATTGTCTGATGTACATAAAGTCAGTGGCATTATGCTCTGGAACCGAGCTACATTAAGATTAACTAAACAAACATCGATATTACTTAACATATCCGAGTCGCCTGGGGACCACTTTGCACTCGCTGCTTGTGATGCTAACACATACGGTCTACGTGTATGCAGCTAAATCTCATGAGCTTAACAAATTCCAAGATCTTTTCTCTAAATAACCCTAACTTTTACTCTATGTAATTTCACCGTTCACCGTGACAAATCCCTAAGCAACTTCGCCCTTTTTATTTGCGTTTTGATATCAATTCTTACCGGCCATGTAGAGTACTGAATGACTGGGTAATTGGGCATACTGCCTTTTTTAAGGCTGTTATAGTGTGGTTAAACTAAAACAAAACCGGTACTTTTCAAAGGAATGGAAATCTAACAAGCAGAGGACATGCATCTTAAAAAGTTTAAGCGGTTAATACCTTAGTAGTGGGCAATACAGACAATTGGGGATCAAGCACACTGTGGCAGACGCGAATGGGGAGCAGAACACAAATGACAGGCAAAACACAATCAGTAATGGTAATGAGAGCGGTACAAGAGGTGCATTAACGAGCTAGACTATTCCAGATCACCAGACACCTTTTTGAACTGGCGTCTTTTTCAAGACTCAGGCCAAGATAGGAAAGTTCATATCAAAATGAAGAAAGGCTACAATTATGCAATACTTTGCACAGTGCTACAAAGAATGCAGAACAAGGGGAGAGGGAAGATTCTCGGAGACGAGGACGAACACTGGTGGGCAGCATCCCAAATGCAAACACTAGAATTCTTAGGGGTGATCTGAATACCAGTTAAATGGGAGCAGACAATACAGGAAGATAACTCATCAGGGTTTGAGAGGCTCTCAACTGGTGAAATGAATGAGAACGGAGAATTATTCGCAGACTTCTGCGCTTTCAATGATTTAATGACCGGAGCAACTTGTACAGTCATAAGGATATACGCACCAACATGGATTTCGCCTGACGGACTTGCCACAAACCAGACGGACTTCAACTCAATACTGCTCAAGGAAGTAGAGGTGCAGCCAGCCTGCTGTACGCAAAGTCGAGAAGGGGAGCAGATGCTGGCTCAGACCATCATCTGGTTCAAGGAACCTTCAATGTGAAGCTGAAATCCTCCAGGACAACTGGAGACAGACCACCACAATTCAGGTTCAACATTCAGAAACTGAAGGACAGAACTATAAGAACACTATCGTGCCTGTAAAAATGGCATGCATTTTCATGTAAATTTGTAAATTTATATGAAATATATTATTATTATTAAATCATATCAAAGCAAATTCGAAGACACTACATAATATCTCTGAGGAAACGTGTGTGAAAGAACGTTAGAACCAACTCTTTAAAGGTGATGTTTAAGCAGACGCGTACAACTGTTCTAGGGATAAAGAAGAGACAAAAAAGGAATGGATCTAAACGAACATCTACCTGGAAGCTAATAGAAGAAAGGAGAGAAGGATGGGGGAAGAGAAGATGGCTCAGTGCAAAAATGGGCAATGGAAGGGGAGGCTGAGTTCAAAGTACGCTGCACTGAACAAGGAAGTGAAAAAGAGTACTACAAAAGACAAACGACAATTCTACGACGCACTGACCAGCGACTGAGGTAGTACCGGCAGGCAGGTGGCAGGTAAAAGAGACTTCGGAACATAATATCAGATAGCCAGGTCTCTATCCGGAAGAAACCAATCCAGATAATGAGACCAATAAAAGATGCTCAATGGAACCTGATTACCAAGGAGGAGAAAGAAAGAGAACCATGGGCCGATCACTTCAAAGTATTTTTGAATCCACCATCTCCTGCAACTCACCCAGGAAAGACCGCTACTGCCAACAGTGCGCACAGAACTGCCTACCAGTGGATGACAATCCTCCAACGAAAGTAGAAATCCTGGATGATATCAGCCTAGTGAGCCTCAACAAGGCATCAGGACCTAATGGAATTCCCCGGAGAAAATAAGGGTTGCACTGGATGCAGAACTTTGCCAGCCCGGAACAAGCTGGATTCAGGAAGTGCAATTCACATGATGGTGAAATTGCTACTCTACGCATCGTCATGGAACAAAGCATGGAATGACAGTCAAACCTCTACCTTAACTTCATAGACTTCGAAAAGGCCTTCAACAGACGTCGTTGGCCGAGAAGTAGTTTCGAAACTGCCTCAACAATGCGGTATGCAGTGCTCAAGTCTTTAACAACCTCAGTCAACAGATGACTATACGACAATGGCACGTGTCCACAACGGAAAACTCCGCGAAGGCCTTGAAATGGGCACGGGATTTAGTGCTTGCTGCTGTCACGGATGATGCCCTTAATTGTAATTTATAACACAACTGTAAAAATGGCATGCACTCTTGTAAACTTACTAGTTTACATGAAATATAAATTATTAATTTTTAGGAAGCACCGTTTCAACTACAGGCGGAATGGATGCAGATGTCAACACCAGCCGAAATCGGAAATGCAAGTTATGCCTTAGTCAACCTGAAACCATTTTGGAAATCTTCTGTACACAGTGAGCGTTAAGGACAAGATTCGGATTTTTGGCACAAGTATTTAGCCAGTCAGCCCCTTCTCCTGCAAGGGCCAGAAACTTGGCCAGAGTGTCACGAAAAGTACTTTCGAGAATTTACAGATATTTTTCAATGGCTACCTTTGCTGGCTCCATACTGAAGATCAAATGACCAGAAAGAATTACCAACAAGAAACTGTGGGAGCAAACCGACCAAGAGCTGACTGCTCAACAAACTTGTAGGAGAAAATTGAGATGGATCGGGCATGCCTTGTGGAGGCCATCGAATGGCATCCCCAGCCAGGCACAAACTCGAGTGGAATCCCAATGGGAAGTGACGACTGTGTCGTCAGTGCGAGAATGACACGGAGTAGATCGTGTGTTGGGATTGGGAGATGAGAGATAATGGTCAATCGCGGACCCAGATGAGAACATCAGAAAATCGAACGAAGTGTAGATGTCTTGTTGAAGTTCTATGTTTCGCTCAGATCACGACAGAATAATGTTGATTATGAATGCACTTAGAGTTCAACTGGTACGTTTTACTGGTCCATTGCTTTCGGGATGACACGCTGCTGTCATCGACTTTAGAATTCCGAATAAGTGGCACATCTCTTCATCCAAGACAACTTTGAAATTTATTCCTTGGTCAGAATGGACTTGTTCTGCCGCACTCCAAAGGGCAGTCTAGCAGTCGGACATAGCTCTAGGCACGGTGGAAGCGTTACTTAATCCAATAGCTGCAGCCCCACATCACCTCATAAAATGGTCCACTATTACTAAGACGTATTTGTTCCCAGGCCCAGTCTCTCTCGGAGACCTTATAATGTCTATGCCGACCACTTCATTCTGGAATCCAGCCTTCCTATTAATAAGTGGTACCCTGCCTTTCTTCTGCGGATTCTTTATTTTACCAAACACAAACGGATAAAGCCTTGAACACTGCGCAGTTGTCGAGACCGCCACTTTGGGTGGCTACTTGCAGCATTTTATAAATATCTCAGTGCTCCAAGTAGCAACTCACCTCTTTTAAAATCTCTGTGGAGAACAGCTGAGGGACCACAACCGTCTCCAAGTAATTTGGACCAGGTCCAACACACAAAGTGGAGCTAATAATCAACAGGTCCTACAAGGCCCACAAACATAACGTCTCCCAACTCTTTCCTTTCACATTTGCCACGACTGACAATTTAGTATAATTCGACGGAGCTTGCTATAGGGACACAGTCACAGGGTCTGTAGCTCGGATACGTGCTGGTCGTCTTCAACTCAACCCATCCAGCGAAATAGTTCGGATATCAATATTCCCACCGGACGAAGAGTTTCATTTTAGTCTGTAGGACCATCCAGATGACGCATAAGCATTTACTTTTCGCTCGCCAGGATGGTATACGCATTCAAAGTCATATTCCTGAATATATTGGCAGCCTGTATACGGCCGCAGGTCATTTAATCAGCTGATGTCTACAGGCTACATATATTGAAAAAACCTCAAAATTAGGTAATTATTCGTTGCTTTACACACTTTTACACTTGTATACCTGCTAAAAGTTGATGGAATAAGGCGATTTAGCATAAAAGGCAAATAATGGTGTCCCTATCCTGCCGTAATTTACAGCCAGTTTACAAATAGTTGAAATACATAGTGTTTCGTTGGGAAAACGCCAAATTACTTAAAGATATTCATTATCATGACTTGTCATGTGTTTTTGCAGTTCAGAGGATTAGACATAGATATGATGAAGTAGGCTAGTTCGTTTTGTTAGTCACTTTCACTTACTTTGTTGTGTGCCTTAGGTGGTGGTGTCAAAGGTCCTCCACATGTACCTATTTAATGGAAATCTACAGAAATACTCGGGAATTATTTTCAGATGTTATTTATTTCTTATACTGCATAGATTTGGTCTTTGCAGGTAAATGTAATATCCATTTTGCCTTCTTGAAAAATTTTGAATGACGGAAGTGCACACAATTTAACGTACTATCTAGTATTTTCTATCGCTTAAATTTTATATTTATAATGGTAACAATGTTTGTATCTTTCGATTGCTTCATTTCTTTTTCAGGTGATAGCTACTCTCGGGGATTTCATGGGGTTGAGTGCTAAAGATTTCCACAGTGTCACTGATTTCGTATTACATGTTAAATCATTAATAAATTTATTCCTCGTTATTCGTTTGTATATTCTACTTGATAAGACCGAATATAATAATGCGAAGACAAGACAATACTTCTGTATTTCCTGTTGTGTTGCACTCACTGACAATCTAGCAGATTTTTCCAACTTTGCACAGAAATGACTGGATATAAGTGAAAAGGCTGTTTTATACTACTGTGATTAACATTTATCAATTGTATGTATAATCTCCAGCGAACATGTAAAGCATATCTTGCTACTGCCTGTAAATTTTGATTGAATTACATGGTTCTATTTCTGTAACAATTTGATGATGCCTGTAAACTGGTGTCACTCATGTACTGTACTATGAGAATAAATTTATTTATTTATTTAAATTCCTGTAATCGACACACAAACGAAGTCACGTGTTTTTATTTCTAAGTAACACTAAGGAGCCCACAGTGAATTTGATGGTGTAATTATCTTTTTCCCTAACATTTCCCCGATCCTGCTTTCAAGCGGCTGGCGAGGACTTACAAAGTTGCTGACCTTATCAAGGCATAACTTTAAGTATCAGTATGGTGCTTTGTGGCTGTTGTCGTCCCTAGGTCACCCATTGACTGCAAGGTTACCTCAGAAAAATCTGATACATGGGCTCTTTTTGATTCTGGGAAACCTGTGCTAACATTTATTTCACTGAAGTCCTGTCAAGCGCACCAATACTCAACTGCAGATATTCAGTATTATTGTCTGACCCGAACCGTAATTTAGAACCTAATTGAGCGAGCGTTTGAGATTCGACACAGGCCTTACAGCTACGTAGAACCCTTAGCCCATAACTCATAACCCACAATTAAGTCTAATGAAAGTTCATTAACTACTAGACAAGGACGCCATATGTGATCATTTCTACATTATCACAGAATTTGCAGCTACCCAGTTACATTCTGTCCTGATCAACTGGCCACTTGAAGTTGTAGGTGGGGATTAGCTGTCGCTGGTTTGTCATGACAGACTCAATCTGACGATAGGGTACGAGCTGCACCAAGCCGCCAGAGGGTGTTTCGACCTGGGATTTTCCAAAAACAGTCGTTAGGTGGTTGACTGCACATAAACCTTCTGATATCTGCATAACATTATGTACAGCAAACAGGGACTCATCGTCTTCTCTGGAAACATGAGGATTCATCTCGCCCGCCTTCGGTCATGGTTGGCATGGGAGGTACCTTAGGCTGTTGGCAGATCTAGGGTACTGTCATCATCTTTATTTTCTCTGTTTGAAGGGCTCTGTCGCTTTCCTAATTAGATGTTATTGGTTTACTGGAGGATGACAAGTACATGGTCACTCTGTCTTTGCATTATTCTTACGTAGCTTAGGTTGTAACTCTTTCCACTAGTAGTTCTTTTCGTCCCTGTTGATGAATTCTGATTATTCCCAATGGCCTTGTACCCCACCTCTCCTGATAGAAGCCCTTCTTGAACCTGGCGAATAATATTCAAACTGATTGTCTCTGAGAGTCAACATCAAAGGTTAAATGGACAACTTCTTGTAGGCGCCGTGAATATTCTTCGGAACTTACTCTGTGCAGTTGAATGTAGGCATGAAAAGTGGCCCAGTGCCTGACGATGTGTCCCCGCAGATCAGATGACCAACGCATGGGTGTAAAGAACGACTCTACATCCTCTGTGTCTGAAACATTAAAGCCAGCCATCTCCAGACGTTACAAAGCATAGTACGGCTCAAGCCATTTGCTTCTCATCACATTGTTGTATATACTGCCGTCACTGCTCCTCCGATAACGTAAACGGTTCCATTAATTACTCGGAACCGGAAATGGTACGAACTACTCCACTAGATGTGATACCCTAGGACTAGAAACACTATGGCTAAGACGCCTGAGACTAAACTTTAAACTTGACACTTTACTATAAGCTTCTAAACCACTTAGTTTTTACCTCTACTAATGGCACTCGACTTTCAGATGACAATGGCTACAAACTAAGACACACTAAGGGTACAGTAGCTATCGAACAATGTAAAACAGCCACCAGGCAAACGTTTTACTTGATTAGGTATGCACAGATATGGAATAAACTGCCAATGGAAATGCGTCAAGCAAGTACATTGGCCTCCTTCAAAAAGGTGCTTAATGACAAACTACAAGAGTTTTCAAGCGATAGTAGTTCTAGTTCCTATCCGAGAGCCTCCGAAATTATAGGTCCATTTAATGTATAAGCTTAAATACTACACCTGTTGTTTTTTGCCTATATTTATAATTCTAGATAAAACATTAACGGTTAACATACGTATCCTCAAACAGACAACAAATCTCGTTTGTAAAACTACTACCCAACACAATATGTGGAATAAAATGAACATAAACCGACAACATGAAAAAGGTATAACTCACCACAACATCAAATGGACAGATGTACGCTCGTTGGGCACCATATATCCCTCACCAACTGCAACCCACCTTTCCTTAGATAATGTGATGAACTTATATCCATAATGTTGCTGAGCAGTTAATATTCTCAACTCCTGTCGGAACAGCTGAAACTCATAAACCTTCCTCACGCTAAGAAAATACCCGTAATCAGTAGAAATCCATTAATTAATGCGTCCGAAGCTTATGTACTCACTCCCAACAATGACAATGAAGATCAAATGAGATAAACACATCACTGATTTCAAAATACCACATCAATGAACTATAATTCGAGGATTCTGCACACAGCAAAGTTATGTATGAATATTTACTTCAAGCTTTATTTTTTTCCCAGGCACTTATAATCCATCCACCAAAGACCTGGTTTTTTTGTTAATGCGAAGACAATACTTCTGTATTTCCTGTTGTGTTGCACTCACTGACAATCTAGCGGATTTTTCCAACTTTGCACAGAAATGATTATATATAAGTGAAAAGGCTGTTTTATACTACTGGAATTAACATTTATCAAGTGTATGTATAATCGCCATCGATCATGTAAAGCATATCTTGCTACTGGCTGTAAATTGTGATTAAATTATATGGTTCTATTTCTGTAACAATTTGATGATGCCTGTAAACTGGCGTCCCTCATGTACTGTACTATGAGAATAAATTTATTTATTAAGAAAAACCTGTCCGGTACCGCAAATACCACTTTGGGTTGGCTAGTCTTCAGACGTACTTTCTTGCCAGTTGTCGCTATAGATATTTAAACTACCATCGCAACCCCTTGTACTAAGTTTATCTGAAGCGTAGTTATAGGCGGCATGGGTGAGCTTGGCGGTTCTCCAGTTGACAGAGGTTTCATAACTTCCTGATGGGCATAGTTCGTCAGTAGACTTCCAACTAATAACATTTCGTTTTGATTTGGACGTGGTTTCAAGGATCTCCATGTTCTGTGATGGGAAATACAGACAATTAGAGATCGAGTACTCTACGGTTAAGCTGTTTCTTGTCTCCGGACAAACGTTTTGAGCTAGCATCTAGGCCACTACAATCCCAATAGTTTAAAAATAGCTAGAACATTTAATCCAGCCGTTAACGGGCAGCTTAACAGCGGCGTGGGTATTTCTCCCATAATCCGAAAGGATCACTTCGTTAAATCACCGTGCAGAGGATCAATGTGTACATTCCACTTTAACCTCACAGTTGCTTTAGCAAAACAACTGAGAGCGAACCCAAGTGTCTCCATACTGTGACGATATTCGACCATCAGTCCTTGAACATTGCAAAAACGCTGTCTACTGCCCCTTATGCTGCTTGTTTTAACACTCCATCGATTTCGGGAAACTGAAAACGGAGTGGAAGATAGACGTTCTTTACACTATCTTCATGGGTAGAGACCGGCACAACTTAATGAATTTTAAGTGAACAGCACTAATTCTAGTTGTGTCGAAGGTAGCGAAAATCATTATCCACAACCATACCAGTTAACACCTTGATGAGATCAAGGCGCCCCATGAAACACATTAACGTTTCGAAAGAGGTAGATTCTGTGCAACAAATGTACTGTTAGCTGGGAATAGCTGGATATTGCGCTGCGATATGAGTGTTTCAGTACACGTGATCTTATCGGATTTTGCAAAGGCGTTTGCCACCATTCAGTGTGGTCTCCTTCAAAATATAAGTCAGCCGGATGTTGGTAGTCCGCTTCTCTCATGGTTGAAGAACTACCTAGATCAAAACGAAATTCCTACTAAAGTCTACCGTGTCCGATCACATCAAATCTTCGGGGGACTCGCTGGGTTGTACCTTAAGGTTGTTGAGGCCTATAATTTTCATCAACGATCTGCTAAACTGTCTGAACTGCTAGGATCCTCTTTATGCTGGTGATGCAAACATGAGGAGCAATAGAATGTTGGGAAGACTCAGATGGGATACCAAAAGGCCTAAAATCTTTGGAAAACTGTGCACAGGTCGTCCGAACCTCTTTCAATCTTGGAAACATGCAAAGTTGTACAAATATGTGCTGTAGCAATGCAGGAAGTAGGCTACTTTCTGCGTGAAGACAGCCTGTCCTACTCAATGCCAGACCAAAACTTAGGGTCTCACTCTAAATCACATGCACACGTGGCGTTGGTTATAAATTTCACGCATAGTCAGTTAGGCACGCTTATTCCTGAGCTTTTACCAAGAAATTAAAGTTGTATATGCGGTCGCACTTTGAGATGCGCAGTACTGTTGCTTACCAATTATTTAAAAAAAGACCCCAGTCTTTTAGAAGAACGGCAGAAAAGGGGTTATGGGCCTTCCACAGAGACCATATTATTAAAGGTAGTGGAGACTAGATTTTTTCTCACCTGTTTACTGGAGACGGATATACTCCAATTAAGGATTTCATCTTAGCAGCATACAAAAATTGGTGTACCAGAGGGTAAAGACTCCACTGTGTTCTCATTTCTTTACCAGCAACAGTGGCTACTGTACCTTAATTTAAAAACTCTGATGGGAGGCTTGACAAAAAGCGACTACATCCAAACGGATAATCGCCTGGACTCTCATTTACGGCACTGTATCGTTGGGTCTCAACGAATCTCATCCTCAGAACCCAACCATTCTCCATCGTCTCCGTTTTATGATTACCTTAGCTATTCATTCGCTTACGTTTTGATTAGGACTTTTAATTATCCATTTGCTTGGTTAGCTTTGTTTCGAATTTCACATATTCGAAATTAATTATACTATTGGTATCCTTATTATTGTGTTTTTCGACTACACTGCATGACTAATGGATAAAAGGAATAACTCCAGTCACGGCGGCGCCGAAGTCTTAAAAACTGCCTACTGTGAATCGCACAAAACCAACCTACGATACTACTCCATTCGGGGCTAATTAAAGCTGCGACAGGCGAGTGGAAGGACAAAATATTCAAAAACTTATCGAAAAGCAGGGAGCTTCACCTTACAATCACGAAGTTAACCCAAAGAAGTCAGTTCGGTTTTTGATGACTCTTGAAAATGTCACTGGATGTTAAAATGCGCATCAGTCTGCTTTCTGACCTATCTCCTATAAATCTTAAGATTGAAATTGTTCGAGATAAGTAACTGTTAACATTTGAAAAATCGGCTTCATGCTTTATGAATATATAGGTAAGTTCATGTTTTTCACAGTAATAGTTGCGATTCCTCAAACGAAAAATGAAGTGCCTAGGCCAGATATTTCTTCTGGTATCCATCAATTCAATGGCTCCTGTGTAACCAGTTATATTGGCTGTTTCTCAAGTGACATAAGCTTTTGTGCTCGGAAACACATACCAGTGTCTCTAAATAGAGGCGAAGTTACAACCGGCAATAGCCCTATGTTCGTTCACCTCGTCCAAATAGGCCATATAGGTGGCATTGAAGGGTCTTTTCTTATCATCTGTGGGGTGCCCAATTCATTACCTAAGGCCCCTAGACACAAAACAGTCGAAACAGCAGAGGTCACTACAGTTCGCTTAACACATTGGGAGCACTGAGTGCATAAAAACTGGTCCAGACACTATTACTACCATTGGCTACCATGGAACTGACCAATTCACAAATTCTACATTTGTTTTCTTAACTTATATGATATTCTGTTAAGTGTTATACTGGTATTGATCCCTTTGAACGACAATAATTCTTTAGTTATTAGAGTCATACAAGTGAAGGACCTGATGAAGAGTTATCGAACAGAATATTCTTTGTTCAGTCTTCTAAAATTTCTCATTTATGTATCCTACCCTCAGGCTATACAATGAACATCAACGTTTTTTAATTACGACCAACAAAATCTTATTTTACAATTACGTTATTACTCACACAGCTTCTGTGTAACGCTTATCCTGAACCAAATACCCCAAAATTCGTAACTAACGTCTACTGAAATAGTGTATAGAGATAATCGAGAAAATTCGCAGCTTAGGTGGATGATTTGGATGTAGTTCTGTTCTCTGAGCTGGATAATTTAGCTGAGGAGCTTTCATTGCTTTACTAGACAAGATCTTCAGCAGATACTTCAATTTGAAGTTAGCTTTTAAATTTCTCCGAGAATTTATTAGTCATCTCTCCTGTTAACCTTGAACATGATTTGTAGAAATTGTGTCTATTTTCAAAGCTGAAGTTTAACAATAGCGTCCCAAGGGATGCGAACGCACGAGTGACCTTCAGATGGCCAATCATAAAAATAAGTGACTTTCGTACACAAGAAAATGCACGAAAACACATTAAACAGTGTGTCTTTCTCTGACATGACTTAAAAATACGTCCCAGTTATAATGAGGAGTATCAGTTCCTATGGTGGACTAGTTTCTGTACATGTATTCACCGAGGTGACTAGAGATGAGCTATTTTTGTGAATTGTTTATCTCTCTTATCCTGTTGTGTAGTCTTCCTAACAGCCCACGATTGAGTTACTATGGTTTTCAGTAAGAAGGTGGCCAGCTACTCACCAGGGAAATGTGGATAAGAAAACAAATTAAAATAAATTATATCGACTATAAATCTATCCCTAGTCTTAACCTTAACCTTAATCCTGACCCTAACCCTAAACTAAACACTAACCCTAATTACAACACTTATCCTAATCGTGAACCTAACCCTAATACTTACCTTAACCCGAATCCTAACCCTAATCAGCTATTAACACGTTGTCCAAACATTACTTAAAACGTGATTTGAGTGGAATTTGCTGCTTACTTGGTGAATAGCGTTGATATTTCAACTAGGATAGTGACAGGTGCCGTCAGCCAACGACTAGCATGCGTTCAAGGTCATGGGAGTGTTCGCACTCCCGGGACACTGTTGTTGAACTTCGCCTTTCCACATACTATAGTTTACTTTTATTGGTGTTGATTGACCGCCAATAGAGTGAATCGGCCATTAACTAGCATACTGACATAGATAAAATTTACCAATCCATAAGGGGAAAATCTCAAGCACAAAAAGTCAAAATTCAAGTCAAGGGAACAATCAGCACCAATACAAGAGGACTAGAGGATGTGAAAACAGACAAAATAGACAAGGACAACCAATCACGTTGAAGGTCACCCACCAGGAGAGATGACTGCTGAACTCAGGGAGAAATTTGAAGTTTCACTTCAGAAAATTGAGGTATGCGCGCTGAAAATGCTGCCTAGTAAGGCAGTACAACGTTCGCAAGTAAACCATTCAGCTCACAGAGCACAACTACATCGAAATAGTTTACATATATTATTTATTATTCCCTAAGATTCCCAGTGGAACATAGCACCTCAGCAGCACATATTTACTTCATCTTGTTCTCTGCTGAAACAGTGCACGAAGATTAAAACGACTAAAACCCATTTTATAAACCAGCCACAACCAAAATATTTCGAAAAAACAAATTCTCTTAAAACTGTACAATAAATTATATTATCATTTGTGTTGTAGGACCTAAATAAGGATGTTTAAATCGTAATCTACACTTAGGCGATTGTGATGATGTGCAGCCTAGAAATGAATTAAGTCTTGGTAGTCCATTGGGTCCAAATGAATGAAATAAATTGGATGAATTTTCCATATTGTTACTACTTGACCTTATAGCAGCCAAGGCTTCAATTAACCAACCTTCTGTTGTATCTGATGTCGGTGAAACAGGACCATCATCCCAGATTAGATCAAAGTCACCGATACGTTTCTCAGAGCCTGTAAGACGACCTTCCACGTCTACAACATCTAGCATATCATCTAAAAGGTTGGTCTAAAAAAAGTAAATTTAAAAAGACAGAACGATTCAATTTCATATAACAATAAAAAAAGTGAAATAACCATCCAATGAAAAAGTTAGTTTTCATTAAACTCAGTCGAAAATATCATTTTTCACTCTCGAATTTTAAATTACCACAAAATCTATGATAATATTAGTGCTATTCACCCAGAATGTGAAGTCTACTGAACATTTTCACTTGAGAAAAACACAGGTGTATGTTGACTATGACTGCTATGCCTCTACACTGTGATAATGTTACTGAAATGAGTTGTATAGTATGGAAGTACTAAATAGGATTCCGACTACAATACTATAGTAAATCCACGTTTTCACGTCCCAGGGTGTGTGTACGCTGTATGTAACTGAATTTTAAATAACGTTGTATTAGAAGAAGCAAACGAAAAACTTGAGAAGATATATTGTTATTGATATGAGTATAAAGCTTGGGCACTGTGGTAGAGTATAACTCCATAATGGATAAGATTTTATTTTGATAAATCACACAGTGTTGTATAGTTATATTAACTGATGACGTTTCGAGCACAAACTATTGCCACTCATAATCATATCAAGTTACTCACACAACTTTTTTCCTTTATTTGTATTCATGAGTGGAATTGACTAGATATTTGAATAAAAATCAATATGGGATAATGTACATTCAGAAATAATAATATGAGTGTTATTGATCCATTACAATTAGATGGGAAATACATTTAATCCTACTCCAAAAATATGGTGGAGATATGTGGATGACACATTCACAGTGTTAAAAACAGAACATATCTCTAGCTTCTTGACACACATAAACTCACTAGTGGAGGGGAAAAAATTCATATTTGAAGCGGAAAATGAACAAGGAGAATAAGCTACGGTGTTAGATTGCAAAATAAAACGAACAGAAGAAGGTAAACCACACACTGACGTTTATAAAAACCCAACGCATTCTGCTAATAGATATTTAGACTTTAATTCGTCTCATCCGTTAACTGTCAAGGCAGGCTTAGTGAAGTGTCTGACAAACCGAGCCATAGCACTAAGTAGCACAAAAAAAGACCTAAATGACGAAATAAAAAAGATAGAAGAAGCTTTGGTGTTGAATAACTATCCTATAAAATTCATTAAGAAGATCAGTAAAGGCCAAAAACAAAATAAAAATAATTGTGTAACTAGTAGTACTAACCTAAATAAGAGAGAATATAAGTCTTCTACTGTTATACCATATAAGGAGGGGACATCTGAGGCCCTAAGTAGGATTTTCAATAATGCAGGAATTAGGGTGGCATTCAAACCCACAAACTCACTCAGGTAGGACAAGCTCTGTAGGTTAAAGGACCCTGTCGCTTGACCCAATTAGACAAAATAATATAATTTACAAAATACCTTGCAATGACTGTGAGTTGAGTCAACTACACAGGTAAGACTACTAGATTGGGGTAGTCAGATTATCAGAATATAAGAATTTAGCTAAGGTAAGAATGGTTGACCCTGAAAAGATGAGTAATTTAGAAAAAAAGCTCAGCTATTGCCCTTCACGCATTAACAAACAACCACACAATGGAGTGAGATAGGGTTAAAATTCTAAAAAGTAATATAGGTAGGTGGAGAGATAGGTTGATTACGGAGTCCTTGTTCATTGAGTCTACACTCAACTCATGCAACAGAAATGACTCAACGCAAATACCAGAGATATCGAAGATATTACTACGACCAGTCAGTCAAATCAGAAGAGGATAATAAACAATCTCAAAATTCTATTTCAATTCAAGCACATCACAACATTCTAAGAATTAACTTATTATGACTATAAGAACACTCGTTTTATTTCCCATTTGATTGTAATGGATCAATAAAACTCGTACCATTATTTCTGAATGTACATTATCCCATATTGATTTTTATTCAAATATCTAGTCGATTCCACTCATGAATACAAATAAAGGAAAAAAGTTGTGTGAGTAACTTGATATGATTATGAGCAATAGTTTGTGCTCGAAACGTCATCAGTTAATATAACTATAAAACACATTGTGAGACTTTATCAAAATAAAATCTTATCCATAATGAAGATATATTGTTATTGAAATTATGTTTCGAAGAGCACGGAACGAACGTGTGTGAACCCACACAGAATATATAACACACGGAAAACAATTTTCAGAGCCAAAACCACAGTGACCTTGAACAACCAGTCGGAATTCAGACGCGAAAAAGTCGCATAATCGTTGAAAAATACACTAAAACACATTGTAAACATGATATTACACTGTATAGTTGTAGCTTATGTGTTGTAAGAATGTCTCTCAGTCAATGCATCAATGATCTATGGAGAATTCTCTATAAATCACACATGCGTGACATACCTATTCATCCAGGTGACTGTAGGTATTTTGAGATCGATTGATATTTCTGACACTATTCTCCTACCTACTCCTACTCAACTCAGCCAAGTTAAACTTTAAGCACGAGTAAATGTCAACGGAGTACAACGGCACCAATGACCTCGAAATACTCAGAGAACATGTTAAGGAAACCTGGTAAACAGTACTGTAGGCAAGCTAGCCTTTTCATACCTTCCACATCCGATGGCTATATCTCACAGCCGTAGAGGAGGATGAAGTGAACTTCTGGGCTGTGCAGTACACACACGTCCTATGATCGGTAGCCAGACGGATATCGTGTCTACTACAGAGATAATGTCAGCTGGCAAATGCCACACGAGGTTTTTGTATCCGCGCTACGATTTCGTTAGCAATCAGTCCGTTGGAGGTGATGAAACTTCTTAAATAACGGAAGTTGTAAATTATTATGACCTTTAATTTCCCCTCATGAAATCATCAAAAACATAGTTCATCATCTCAAAGAAAGTAATTACTACCCGCACAAAAACATATATATATTTAAAACAATTAGTTTCCTTTATGAATTTAGACAAAGCAATAAGAAGGCTAATTTGTCTGAATCGTGTAGTGTATTTACGCAGCACATTTCGAACAATCTGATCACGCACGAGATGATATTGTAATCATCAGTGATAAGTCTTGTTCTGCCACCTCAATTTTAAATCGAATGAATGAAGTTCAGAATAGCATAGCACTTACATCTGTAGAAGAGGAAGGCAATTGTTTATCTTTCCAAGATATATTGCTTAGTCAACGGCTTGATGGGTCAATAAAACGATCTATTTATAGAAAACCTACCTGGACAGGACAGAACAGTATCTCAGTTATCACCGTTTCTGCCCTGTTCGCTACAAAAGAGTCTTAGTAAGGTGCCTTTTCAGTAGAATCCAACGTATATGCACTGAAGACACACTTGATGAAGAAGAAAGAAAGTTGACCTAAACTCTGATTGATAATAATTATCCAGACAGGTTCATTAGGAGATATCAAGCAGTCAGAAAAACAAGACACCCACTCTCCAACTTGTCCGTAAGAAAGACGTGTACATCAAACTACCCTATATGAATGATCATAGCAGCTTGACAAATAGAAAATGGTTGAACGCTGCTGTTAAAAAGACTTTTTATGCAACTCATATCATAATAATTGAGAATGTGAAGCCAATATATCCATTCATATAAGCCCTTTGAACATGCGAAAAATGATGTCACATCCCACTGTATTTACCAATTTGAATGTCAGTGTGGACACACATACATAGGGAGGACTTGTCGATCTCGGCAAGTAAGGGCTTCAGAATCAAATAGAATCCCCAGTACCCAATAATGGTGAGAACAGGAGACCTAGCTCCTTTATTGCGACACATATTATGGAAACAGGACATAAAATTGACGTTAACAGATCTTTTAAACCTATCTATAAAACGTGTTTGGGGTGTATCCTAAAGCTTGTGCAAGCCCTAGCTGGCAATTAGAAAGTTTAAACCACTTTTATGCGTTGGAAGCAACAATTCGTCATCACACTAACTAAACTTTCCTTGGTAAACTTTGTTTTGATAACAGTCAGGATAGATGTACTAATACCTCTGTTATTTGGTTTAGTGATCTTCATTGTTATTTTCACCTTCAATATGTCGTGTTAACTTGACCTAACTTGTATACTTTCTCACCTCTTACCTCTTTATTAATTTCAGATTGTTCGAAATGCGTGTTGCGCAAATACATTACACAATTCAGACAAATTACGTCTTCTTCGTCTTCTTCACACAATTTCCTCCATGTCACTTTTAAATCCGCGCAAAATTCATAGTTTCCTATTTAAGTTAAATTCGAGAGCCAGTAAGCTTGAATTCACTGTACTGCTTCCATTTTCCTAATCGTTTCTAGCTGACCATTTGGTTTTCAGTGTCGAGCAAAGACAGCTGGTTAATAAAAGCCTGTAGCCTGTTGGAAATGCTCTCCGTCACACGTTAAGTCTCTAAACCATGTAGAATTACAGAATAATAAGTTGACAGTAGTGCTGAAAATCTGAATCTTGTTTCTTCTTTTTATTCTAAGTGCAGCAGATTTCCACGCTGATATCAGACTAATGAAGGCCTGTCTAGCCTTTCCAGTCTGTTCCTGGCTTTGATACCTTCATTTGTACCGCTTGAAGTTGAAACAAGGAGTTAACTTCCTTTATATTTTTCCTCTTGTGACGGTGTTTGATTCATTCTTGGTGTTGTTATTTGGGTGGGTATCTTTATCAATTCCCTCTTCTCCATTTTCACTTCGATTCCGGTCTTCACATGTACATCTTCGAATTTCAGTGATATTGGATATAGATAATCTGTGTAGTCCAGACCTGATTATTATTATTCCCTTGAGTTCCAAGTGTAAAATAGGCCTTCAACAATACAGCTCCATATTAATATATATGTCAAACTTGGGCACTGTAGTAGTAAGTAATTCCATATTAGTTTGTTTATTTGATATATCACACAGTGAAACAGTATTATTTACTGGATGACAAAGTTTCGAACAAAATTTATTGTTCATAATCATTTCATCAATAATAATCACGCGACTCTGACCTCTCTTTGACCTCTCCTATTTGTCGTTGGGGTAGTAGAATTTTCCAGATATCTGGGACAGGTGTTGAATCATTCCCATTACATGCATTTGCAGTTGATTCGATAAACAAAGCTTCTGTTAACAATCTCTCCCTCCACCATGTTACATTAGATTTTGAAACTGTCATCCAATCCAATCCATCCTATTGTATGGTTGTGTGTAATTGCATGTAGTGCTATCCACGTCTGAACTATTCTCTAGATTTATTCTCTTATTCGGGTCAACTAACCAAGATTTCGCTGCTAGGTTTTTATGTTCGGCTAGTCTGACTGCCCCTGTTCTGCTAGTTTGGCCTATGTATTTGAGTTTAACACTTAGCACTAAGTAGCACAAAAAAAGACCTAACTAATGAGATAAAACAGATAGAAGAGGCGTTGGTGTTAAATAACTATCCTTTAAAGTTCATTAGGAAGATTGGAAAAGGCCAAAAGAAAAGTAAAAAGAATTGTGAAACTAGTAATAATAACATAAATAAGAGAGAATATAAGTCATCTACAGCTATACCATATAAAGAGGAGACATCTGAGACCCTACGTAGGATTCTAAATAAAGCAGGAATTAGGGTGGCATTTAAACCTACAAACTCACTCAGGTTGGACAAGCTGTGTAGGTTAAAGGACCCTGTCGCTTGACCCAATTAGACAAAATAATATAATTTACAAAATACCCTACAATGACTGTGAGGTCAACTACATAGGTCAAACTAGTAGGTCACGGGTTGTTAGATTGTCAGAACATAAGAATTTAGCTAAGGTAAGAATGGTTGACCCAGAGAAGATAAGTAATTTAGAGAAAAGCTCAGCAATTGCAATGCATGCATTAGCACACAACCACACAATAGGGTGGGAGGTGGTTAAGATTCTAAGAAGTAATCTATGTAGGTGGACAGAGAGGTTGATTACTGGATCCTGGCTGGTTCATCGAGTCTACACCCAACACATGCAATAGGAATGATTCATCACTCACACCCGAAATATGGAAAATATTACTACCAATCAAATCAAGTGAAAATCAAGTGACAAACAATGGAACTATATAAATGAATTTAGGAAGTCATGTGATTACCTTGATATGATTATGAGCAATAAATTGTGCTCGAAACTTCATCAGTAAACATTACTGTAAAGCGAACACTGTGAAACTTTATCAAAACAAAATTTACCCATAATGGAATTACAGCTCCACTTTGTTCTAATTTCTGCCGTCCTCTTCAGCTGGATTCACCACTGGCTATAATCTCTCATCACCTCCTACCAACACACAATCTCCTGTATATCACCCTCGCACCCACTACCCAATCGTCGCTTCGCATTGGGGCTTTCCGTTCGACAGCCTCCTCAACGTAGGTGTAATCCATCTCCACTTTCTCCTACATATCTGTTGAGCAGTCGGCTCTCGCCTGATGGTTTGTTCTCAGCAACAGTTTATTGTTGATAATTCTTTCTGGCCAACCGGCAGGCCATTTGATCTTCAGTCTGGAGCCAGCTGGTGAAGGTGGCAGCTGTTGATAAAAGTCTGCAGTGGCTTGTTGGATTTCCTTTTCGTGACATTCGGTGCAAGTTTCTGACCCGTATAGAAGAACTGACTGACTGACTTAACATTTTTATTGAAAATCCGAATCTTGTTCCTTATACTGGCTGTGTGCAGAAGGTTTCCAAACTGGTTTCAGATTAGGGAAGGCGTATCTTGTTTAATTAGGCATACTAAAGTGTCACCCTGCTTCTGATTCACCATTGATTTAACGAAAATAATCCGTATCCTTTAAAAGTGGTATTATAAAATACATTTAAGAAATACCTTAGTTACTCACTTACCTTTAGTGTATAATCTTCAACAGAAGAAGCTGTCAATGATGGACAGGCATTGATTTCTAACAGCCATGGTTTTAAATTATCATCCAAGAGTATATCGTAACCGTAGAGTTCAAAACAACGTTTATCATTAATGATAATTTTTTGTACACTTAATAAACTACCAATAAATATCATATCGATTTGATGAAATAAATCTGCAACCTATAAAATATCAAAGGAAAAAAAGAAAAGAAAATTTACTTAATCACAGATATGAAGATAATATTGGTCTGATTTCCCACAAACTTGAAGATATGCAAGCGAAAAGCAACAAGTTAGAAGAAGAAGCATCAAAGATAGGACTTCAGGTGAACATAGAGAAAACAGACGTGATGAAGGTTCCTGGACAAGAACAACAACAGACAACAATCAGCATGAATGGAAGGAACCTGAAAGAAACAACCTCCCTCACCTACCTGGAAAGCATCGTTTCAACTACAGGTGGATAGAACTGATGAGAATATCAAGGCTAGAATCGGGAAAGCAAGACAAGCTTTCACTACTCTCAAGTTTGTGTGGAGGTCAACAGCACTCAGCATGAAAATGAAAATAAGATCCGGATTTCCAACTCCAATGTGAAGTCAGTCAGTGCTACTATACGGATCAGAGACTTGCACTGCGCGTCATGAAGAGCATCTCAAACAAACCACAGACCTTCATTAACAGTTGTCTTCGCTCAATGCAACTCAAGATCAGATGGCCGGCCAGAAAAGATCAGCAACAGAGTGGGATCTCTGGGAGCGAACCAACTAGGAACCGATTGTGAAACAAATAGGCAGGAAGAAATGGAGATGGATTGGCCATACTCTGAGGAAACCACTAAGTGACATCACTAGACAAGCCATTCCTCGAGTGGAACCCGAAAGGGAAGCGGCGAGTTAGCTTGTCGTCAGTGCAAGGGTGACTTGGAGGAGGTCATGTGAAGAGGAGATGAAAATGTGTGGGCAGACATGGAGCCAGGTCAAAACTCTAGCAGAGAACCGAACGCAATGGAGACGCACGGCTGAAGCCCTATGTTCCTCTAGGAATTAAAGGAAACAATAATAATGATAATAATAGATATGACAGTTATGCATTTGAAAACGTTTATTTCCCTATACGAATTTAAAACAAGCCACAAAGATTAATAAATATGATGGAGGAGGAGATTTGTAGCTCAGGTGGATGATTTTGATGTGGTTGTGTTCTCTGAGCTGACTGGATAGTTAATTTGCGAAGCTTTCATTGCCCTACTTACTAGGCAACATCTTCAGTGCACACTCCTTCAATTTGAACTTCAATTTCAATCTCAGAAATCACTGCAAGACTCTTCAAACCTTTAGGAATTGACGTCGCACATAAACCAACAAAATCACTTCACTCAGCTGGCTCTGTGTCAACCAAAAGACGAAAGAAGATAAAACCGACATCATCTGCAAAATAAATTGTAACAAATGCGAAAAACACTACATTAGCCAAAATGGACGACATCCCCTTTGTCTTCGTATCCATGAACATAAGCTAGCCGTCAAAAGACATGAAATCCACTCCCTCATATCGTCTCACTGCACACAGACAACCACGGACATCAAATCGACTAGGACAACCAGCGTTCAAATATTAGACAGAGGAAACACCATGAATGCTAGAGAATTTTTAGAAGCCAGACTGGTATTCCAGTGAATCGTCAATCAATAGACACATCTATCGACATAGACAAAATTTACCAACCGATAAGAAGAAAGCCTCACACACAAAGGGTTAAACTTCAGGTCAAGGAAACAATCAACACGTTCAAAGTCACCCACCAGAAGAGATGACTTATGAACTCGTGGAGAAATCTAAAAGCTTATTTCAACAAATTGAATAGTATGCGCTGAATATGTTGCCTAGTAGGGTGATGAAAGCTTCGCAAATTAACTATCTAGCTCAGAGAACACAACCACATCAAAAAGATTAATAAAGCAGGATTCAATGAATTCATCAAATTTCGGTAGAACTCGTCAGCTGAATACTCTACATACACGCGTCGATGAAGAGTCCCAAACTGGGCTGAAGAAACAGCTGTCTGACAGTACTCCCAGGCTTTGCAGAGGTTCGGTAACTGATGTCAGCTCGAGATTAGTCCTGTAACCAATCAAACCCTTGTAAAACTATCCTATTAATAATGTCATACGTTAAATATCATAGAATTTCAAGAGAAAATTATACTTCAGAATGAAACTTACCTTATCATACCCATACTGAGCCAGAAGTTGTCGACGTAATCGACCAATAGACCATTTACAGCCTTTTTCAGCATCATAGTCTGGTGCAGTCTTTTGTACAGCAATATTTGTTAAATGTATATCTTTAAGTTTAATAATGTTAGTAATGATGTAACATGTATTTTGTAATCTAAGAGTTAATTCATAAATAGCAAAGAATATCTTTGGTTGATCAATAGTAATTCTAATGAACAAAACGCATAAATTTAATTTAGATTAATTGATTTGTTGAAGATGCCCAGCCATTCGGAAGGACATTAAAATTGTACCTATACCTAAGTCGTCTACTACAACATGTTTTAAATTTAGACTTATGCTATTACCTCTCCTTTTCTAAAAACTATGGAAAAGTTACCCTTACTTAATCTTCAACCTTCACTTAAAGCCTTTAACGATCTCAAACAATTCGCCTACAAACATAGCAGAAGTACTTTAGATGCAGCTGCAATCTTGCATTACAACATTGTCTCCAGTTTGGACAAGGGGGGCTAAATTTGTTCGCTGCAGCTTCCTAGATGACACGTCTGCTGCTTTCGACTCAGTACTTAGGGCTATTTTGTTCAACAAGCTTGCTGATACTCAAACTGACTGTTGCATTGTCAAATGACTGTATTCTTATTTCTCAGGAAGAAAGCAGTACACTGTGTGTCAGGAAAAGTCGTCTAATTCTTTGCTTACTGAGGCTGGTGTCTCTCAAGGTACTGTCTTTTCACCTTTTCTGTTTTCTCTCTTCTTGCATGACCTGCCTCCCTCTGATGAAATGAACTTTGTTGAGTATGCCGATGATCTAACTATTTCAATATCTGTTAACTCCCACTTAGACTGTACTAAGATGAACAGCTTTCTATCAGGAATAAGCAAATGGTCTTCGTCTAATAGCCTTAAACTAAATCCTTCCAAATGTCAGACTGTTAATTTCAGTTTCCGATGTAAAAGAAAGTTAAATGAAGCTTTTGGTTCCTATGACCGTTGCAAAATTGATGATATTAATATAGAAATCAAGTCTGAAGTTAAGTATCTTGGATTAATTCTTTCTTCTGACCTATCCTGGTCTTCCCATGTCTTAGCGATTTCTAAAAAAATATTTCGTCTGACTTTTTACATTAAGAAGTTAAGGCATTCAGGCATAACTCAACCACTCCTCTTACAGTTTATCAACTCGTGTATTTTACCTATTCTTCTTTACTGTTCACCATTATTCTTTCCTGGATTGCTTAAAAAAGACTATGTCATACTTCGTAGAACTCTGAAGACTGTCCGTCAGTAGGGCGAGTGGTGGTATCCCATTGGGCCATATCGTTGACATCGTCATTGATAGGCACTTGATTTCATGCAACAAATTTGCTAAAGGAATTTTGTCAGACTGTGAGCACCCACTCTACCCACAGCTCCAACCTTGTGTCTCCTCAGGTAAAACAAGAAGTCTTTTCAGAAGAATTTATGCACGTACGTCTAAGTATAAAAATTCCACTATACCATATTTAGCACGTACTTTATGTGATGAAAATAGTGTTAGGCATGAACTAACTAACCTTCTTTGCACTACTAAATAAACCATTTCCTCCACCCTTACAACATCAACCTTTATTGTTATTGTATTTCTTATATTTATAATCCTCTCAATTTTTTGTTTTTATTTGTTTACTTTTTCATAAGTGTGAACATCATTTAAGCTGTGTTATAACTGTTAATTTTGTATTTCCCCTCACCATTATACTGTATCAACAGAACATTAGATTCAATAATCTATAACATGCTAAAATTTTCAAACTGAATCGACAATACTGTTTGAAGCAAACTCACTGTTATTATTATTATTACATTTACTATTCTCAATTTGTCCTTCGAATATTTTTGACTTTATACCGTAAATGTGGACAAATTCCTCTGGTTAATTTTGTTTTAATTTTATTTATATTTTGAGTAAATCAGATGCAACATTGTGACAAATGCTGAGAATTCCATTCTGTATTATAAGTAGTGCTGTTTTTGGAATAAAGTAGATTATTTGCAGTTAATAGTGTTCTCTGAGCTGGTTGGTTTGGTTGCGGAGCTTTCGTCGTCCTTCTGGACAACATCTTCAGCGCTCAAAGAACACTATTAACTGTAAATCATCCACCTGAGCTACAAATCTTCTCTATTATTTCAAAGTAGATTATTATTTCAATACTTATTTCTGATAAATTCATCATCATGTTCTACATTTATATGACCATAATAATTACAAAATTATTACACTGCAAGAGAATCTCTAGCATGGAACCAGTCAACAACCTACTGACCAATAAGCATGCAGAAAGAAATGGCGATAAGTTTAACCCAAGCTCTGATAACACTCAAATGATATCACACTGTCTGTCTGTCTGTTTTCGACATAGAACTTTGCACATATGTGCAGCAGTTCGTCACCACACTCCCCCCAGGTAGCACACAAAGCAAGAGAAGAAAGCAAAAAGAAATGCATAATATAGACAGTAAACAGAGGTGTGAGACAAAGGAATAGTAATAACGGAGAACAAAACAGTTTCATTGGAAATCATGTCACAAGGAGTGGATGCATCTGCGCCCATCCATTGAGAACGATTTTAAGCCATGTCACCAATTGTTCCCAACCATTGGTTTTTATCGTCCCGAGGACCCCAACCAGACAACAGTCTACACCCTCCTATGTGGCCTAAACTAACTGTTGTAGATTTCATTGACTGGTGCCATGTTTGGTTTGACCGCCGCTAGCTCTTTTCCACCCTGACCCTAAATCAGCTAGCATTGCCCGTCGAGGAAGGCGATGACTAGGCATACGTAGCACATGTCCTAACCATCTCAGTCGATGTAATTTCACAGTCTTGTCGACTGATATCACACTGGAGGCAGTTGAGTAGAATCACTTGAGAAGTGAAGGATTCAGAGTGCATTGTCGATTTGAAAAGAGCTCATACGAAAAGGAAATACAAGCTTTTGAGCAGCTACAAACCTAGCTGAAAGGGATGCTACAGAACTGAGTGGAACATAAATTTTTTAGAATAATATGATTTAAGTAAGCTAATACGTGTGAGTCGGTGGCACAGCGGTTAGGAAGCTCGCCGACCATGCACATGGTCCGGGGTTCAATCCCTGACCGACGCACTCCTTTACCTCACTAAGCCAGAAATAATGCTGGCGAAGAGGAAGGGTTAGGCATGAGGCTAGCAACCTCATCCTGTAAAACAAACACTGCTGCAGAAACTTCAAGCCACTAGCTTGAAGCCCTATGTTCCACTGGGGAAAGTTAAGGAAAAAAGGAAGCTAATAAGTATTTTTGACAAATTCTCATCAGACTTTACAGGTGTATTGCTTTGCCTCTATACTCCTCTCAGAACTCAAGAAATGAATACTAATAAAATCAATTAAAAGGATACATTGATCATCAATCGAATCCAATGAAAATCGTGTATTTGAAAAACGCGCAAATCCATCACGATAAACCCATACTTTTAATGGATTGAACTATTAAAACAAAAAATTCCATTAAACAGGCAATTGAATGCATGCATTTCTTACCGATGTGACTAAAACGTAAACGCGTAAATCAAATTTACGTCCACATAATAAGTATGGATTAGTAATATACCTTGAAACAACATAAGTTTCAGGTAATTCACGATTCAACGTATCACCTATTGATTGTTGTTGTTGTTGTTGTGGTTGTTGTTGTTGGTATTGGTATTGGTGTTGATCACATTTCTTTGATTAAAACAAACAAACAAAGAGAGGAAAAAGTGGAGGGAAATTCATTTAAAAAAATGGTTGATATTTTATTTTTACAATTTACTAGTGCTGCACGTTTCCAAGCTTCAATATCTTTTAATTTACGAAAAAGAAATATGCCTTTGCCTTGTGATTTAGCCACCGGTTTCATTATCCATATAGAACCTGGACATTTACGAAATTCTTCAATGAACATATGATATTCCATCTTGAAAAGAAAAACAAAAAGAATGCCCAAGGAGGCAATTAAGGAATTGTAGAATGTCTTACCGGAAGTTCATAGGTTGTAGGGAAAAAGTCTAATCTAAAAATGAAATAGGATTTCATACATTTATTCCCCTTAATGAATTTGAATAAAGCAAGAACAACAGAGGTTTTTGCAGAATAAAATGGCACCATCACATCGTTTATTTCGTCAAACCAAAACATGGCTTCACCAGTCAATCAAATCCACAGCAGTTATTTTAAGCCACGTAGGAAGGTGTAGACTGCTGTTTGGTTGGGGTCCTCCGGACGGTAAAAACCAATAAAAGCTGGAGACAATTTGGTGATATGCCTGGCTCAAAATCATTTTCAGTGTCTAGCGCAAATACGCCCACTCCTTGTGACTTATAATATCCAGTAAAACAATATGGTTCTTCTATATTACTATTCTTTTTGCCTCATATCTCTGATTCCTATCTCTATTTTGCATTTCCTCTTACGTTCTTCTCTTGCTTTGTGTGCTGCATGGAGTGAATGTCTCGACTCGAACTGCTGCACATCGTAGCAAAGTTCTATGCTGGAACCAGCCAGTCAGCTTCTCATCAGCTGCTTGCAAGCCAAAGTCATTATTAAGTATGTATATCTTTGGTGCAATCAAAAATCGATAAATATCCTTCTCATGTTAACTCCAACTGTTTATACAAATTTACATGTATCTGTGGGAGCAGTTACATTGGAAGAACAGAATGAGGAAGGGCATATCTACGACTTTCTGGACATGTACCAAGAAGCCTATGTCTCTTCTGGGAACAAATGCTGCAAACAGTGCCATTGCCAGGCCTCTCCTTGACACGGGGTGGGGGGGCATGAGGTGGACGTCGCAAGATCGTTTAAATTATCAATAGGCAAAAGAGTTCAATTCTCCTCACGTTTGCAGAAGCGATCTCTATCAAGCACTTGAAACCCGATTTATGCGTTCAGAAAGAAGCGGTTATCGGTCTTTCCATGTCCACCTGGTAACTGGATATTTTCACCCCTCTTTCATCTGATTACGTAATGTTGAAAGTTTCCATTGTGTATGATCATTATTGTTCGGAATAGCGTTTAATATTATACATATATATAATTACTGTATGCATATACTGATTGGTTTTTGTTTAAAAATGAACTCTGTGCAAGTATGTTAAAATCGTTTCTGTAGATATACTTAATAATGACTTTGGCCTGTAAGCAGCTGATGAGAAGCCAACGAAATAAACGATGTGATAGTACCATTTTATTCTACAAAAACTACTGTTCAAGTATTGATTTGTAGGGATTTGATTGATTGGTTACAGGATTTCATCATGAGCTGACACTGGTTAGAGAACCATTGGAAAACCACCTGGGAGTACTGCCAGACAGCTGTTTCGTCAGCCTAGTTTGGGACTCTTCATCAGTACGCACCCACCGCCACGGTCCGAATCCAGGACCTTCTGGTTACAAAACGAGCTAGCTCGTAGACCATTCAGCAACCACTGGGACCCGATCCAATGGCCAGCCAGTGCATGAATTCTAACTTCTGCCAAGTGACGACATAGTACGACCGCTAGCGTACTGCTGAATAGTGCCAAACTAGTTGAACGAAACAGCTGTCCGGTACTCCCTGTTAGTTTTCCAACGGTCCTATAACCAATGTCAGCTTATAATAAAATCCTGTAACCAAAAACTGCTGTTGTTCTTGCTTTATTGAAATAGGATTAGTAGAGAATATTATGTTGGGGATACGGGGTTGCGTGGGGTGTGGGGTAGGGTTGTGCGGCGGGTTGTATTCACTTCTCAAATTACTTTTGTCCATCTTGTTTACTATATTCTTTCTCCCATTTACGTTTTAATCGTTTTAGATTTTTAACCATCAGATTTTTACGTGTAAGCTGTAATGGAAAAAGAAGAAGAAGAGATAAATTAGACAAGGATTAGAAGAAATAAGTTTTGTAAAACATTTTTTTCAAAAGAATATGGTTATTGAACAAAGAATATTCTTTTCGATAAATTCATCAACAATAACACAACATTCACCGAAGAGAATCTTTTCAACAACGAATTTATTATCATCTGTACAGTAGTTTATATATGGTTTTTAAAAAATTATATCCGGTGACGGAATTAGGTCAAAGGTGTGAATACATGAAATAATAATAGTATGAAATGCAATTAAAATATTTGTGATTATAATCATAGTTTAATGTCAAGTGGCAAAATAATTAATGTCACATATAGAGAATAATACATAAGGGGTATAGATTTTGGAAAGGGGTACATAACTATAGGATTAGTAGGCGAATATAAAATGTTATATAACATGGTGTAAAATTTGATAAGATAGAATTCAATATTGTAAAAACAAAAAGATTATAATTTTGGATTTAGAGTGATAATTGGGACAAGTGGAAACAACTCAGAGTGAGAATGGTAATAATAATAATAATAATAATAATGATCGTAGTAATGAGGGAAAAGTGCATAGAATAACTAAATAAACAAAATAAATAAATGTCTATCCCTCTACGGCCAAGGCAGAAGTAGGTATTTTACATACTTCTTTTGTACACAAAGGTCTGGCTTAAAGTCATGAATTGCCAAGGCCTCCGCTGTCTCTGGAAGTCTGTAACGTAGAAAACGTGGCAAGTTAGCATGGATTCGGCAGATGATCTTAAGATCATCGTCAATCAGGGTTGGTAGAGCGACAGGAGTCGGTCAGGTGTTCTAGAATAGAGCTAAGCACATACTTCCCTTCCCCCTTGTAAAACCATGCTGTAACATGCTCTCGTATCAGTATGGAAAGCGTCCTCTGGCTACGGCCAATATACCTTGCTCCACAATAGCTGGTGAACTGACAGATGCTCGTGGAGGCGGCCAGACGGGGGAGCATATCTTTTACAGAGATGGAGAACAACTTGTGGCTGGTTAACGTCATTTGTAATTTTGCTGCAAAGAACGTCTTACTGATTGCTTTAGAGAGACGGTTTTTCAGCATATCTGAAGCTTGATCATCTTTGAATTCCAAGTTCATGAATAAGGTTTTCTTTGGAACTGAGTCGGTGACCAGTTTAGACTGCTTATGTTTCGTGTTACTGTCAATAAACCTGTTAGGGTAACCGTTTTCTGAGAGCGTGGCTTTTAGGAAGTCAAGTTCTGAGTGGACGTAATCAGAACTACAAATGTTCCTTATCCTAGAGCAGAGCGAATGAATTAAGTTCCTTTTCCTGGAAATAGTCACCCAACTATCAAAATTAGTTAGCTGTCCGTCCCATGTACGTTTCCGGTGGATGGATCTTTTAAGAGATCCGTCATTACGTACACTAAGGCACACATCAAGAAACGAAATACTAAGTTCAAATTCCTTTTCTACGGTGAATTTTGCAAAGAAGGGTGGCAGTTGTTGAAAGCAAACAACACATAATCAAGAATTACGTTATTATCGCAGATAACGAAAGTATCATCTACATATCTTTTAAAAATGTCGAAATGATTGATGGTTTGACTAAGTTGAGAGTTTTCATGCTTTGTCATAAAACAATCAGCTAGCAAAGGACCCAGTGATGATCCCATCACAATGCCATCTCTCTGTCTAAAAATCTCATTATTGAAGGTGAATTGAACATTCAACGTGCATCTCAATAAAAGTCCTTTGAGAGTTCTTTGACTGTCGAAAACCCTTTTTCTAAACTATGTCTATCAGCATGATTACTTACATAACCATATATATACGATTGTACAGCTTGATAATAAATTCGTTGAAAAGAGTCTCTTCACTGAATATTGTGTTCTTAATGCTACAATGGGAATTATTAAATCATTGAAAAAATTCATCATCATCGTCAGCTTCTACAGTTTTATGCATCCATAATAATGAATGAATTAGTGTTATTAACAGCATTAATGTTGTTGTTTAAATAACATCGAATCAATAATAATAATGATATCAGTGGATCACAGCTCTTGAAGGAACTCACGTCTCTTTTGAGATTCTAAGGGTGATGTCGGTTCGATTCTCAGACGAGGGATATGAGTTCCTTCAGGCTTGACCACAGATATGCCTTGCTGACTGGTTGGTGAGCGCCAACTAGCACTAAACCTAGGTCGAGCAAAGCTTCCTGTGGCCGATTGCCTTTAACCATCTAATATCATCAAACCAATGTGCACTGTGTTGGCGAACCTAGAATGATGGCTACATTGTAAACATGACTGATAGAATTCAGTCTACACCAAGCAGAAGACTAGACACATTACACTAGTTACTAACTCGTATCCAGTCTAAGTCAGTGCTTCTATGTCGTTCAGAAATTCGACACGAGAGTCACGATAAGCATCTGCAACAAGCCGGTACAGACCTAATCGTCTTCACTCGATAGTGAAGATAAAATGACCAGAAGGATAAACAACACGAGACTAGCCGACAATCTATAGTCCTGTAAATTTAATAATAATCAAATGAACTGACTGAAAATCCCCATTAAAATTTTTCAAAAGAACGGTAACTGAACAAAGAATATTCTTTTCGATAACTTCATCATCATCAGGCTCTACAGTTATATATGCATTATAGTGAATGAATTAGTGCTATGAACAACATTAATGTTGTTTAAATAACATCGAATCAATAATAGTAATATCAGTGGATTACAGTTCAATAGCATCAACATAAAAATAAGCTGAATGTCAGAAAAATTAGGAAAAGTAATATTACAAATTCGTGAATTTATAGTCTCTATTGAAGGCCGGTCAGGGCAGTAGTAGGGGCTAGACTTGCTTCTTTTTCACACAGAGCACCGGTTATTTAAGGCGAATTGCGATAGCCTCTGCTGTTTGGAGTATGCTATCAGCCACAGGGTTAGAGTTATATGTTCAGAAGAGGTAAATGAAGATGAACTAAGCATTGTATATGATACCCTGTTTGAAAATAGCTATCTTGGAATGATACTGTTAGGTTAATGAAATTTACGCATCTGAAGGGGAATACAAACCAAAATTGACCAATTTTAGGTCAAGCTACTGAGTCACTTATCATCACCAACACTTATCAACAAATTCAACAGACCAACAGTTAACTGGAAGATATAAACACTTTGGATATTTCTTAGATGGGTATTCCATAAACAAGTTTGACCACAGATTGGTATCAGTTGGAGGAACTTATAAAACCAAGAAGTACTGGACAACTATTTCGTCCAATTTTTGAGGTTCCTTAACTGTGAGCATCCACTGTGGTCTAAATTCAGCACCTTCCAGTTGAAAGGCAATCCCGTAAACCATTCAGCCATCGGGACCCAATCCAATAGTCTGTTAATTCCATCTTCTGCCAATTCGATATATATACATAGTGTGAGCACAAGCCAACGTCTTAGGCGAGTAACCATCCTCTTGCCACACTTGGTGGACCCCGCCGGTTGGGACTTCTTAGAGGAACTCAAGGTAACTTCTTGCATAGAGCTAGTCACTAGTGAACATCAGAATAATTTTCAAGTGATGGTTTGCAGGGATTTGAATAGAAGTTGGAATTCGTTGGCTGCCTAGTGGATACGGTCCCTTTGTCTGAATGGTCTACCCCAGCTTGCTATGTAACCAGAAGGTCCTGCGTTCAAACTTCAGTGGATTTCGACTACTGAAGAGTCCCTAACCAGGGCAAAACAGTTTGTCAGTACTCCCTGGCTTTAGAATGATTTTCTAACCAATGTCAGATAGTAATCAAACCTGTAATCAATCGGATCCTCACAAAGCAACACTTGAAAATAAATTACGGTAATTATTTTCAACTCTCAAATATGAAATATTCTTTATCTATTGATGTCAGCTCAGAGAGTGGAACATAATGTCTGAATGGTAACGTACTTGCCCTGTAATATAAAGTTCCTGCCTTCCTAGGACTTTCACTGTACACTATCAAGAAGTTAGAAAACAGGACAAAACAGATATCTGGTTCATGGATAATCTTCATTCAAGCATAGATGAAAAGAACAAAACAAACGAATTCATTTTCCTCTTGATACCTGTACAATCGCATTTATAAACAACTTCTTCACGAAAGACGGTAGCAACAAAAGTGATGAGTTGTGATAGGAATAATTTTCTATGGTTGGTTAGTGAAGATTAGTTTTGTTTTTACGAGTTGATCACGGATTGATATCAGTTAGAGAACCATTAAAAACCAGTTCTGGAGTACCGGGCAGCTACTTTATCCTAGTTTGGGAATCATCGGCAGTACACACCAACTGGGGCTCGAACCCAGAGCCTTCCGGTTACAAGACAAGCTCGTATACCATTCAAACACTCGAAGCCAACTCACTGGCCAGCCCATGAATTCTGACTTCTACCAATTCGTGATTTAGCGCAACCACCAACCACTGTCATCAGTTGGAAATCCATCAATACACTTGACTGGTTGGACCTCACTGGTCACGACTTCTCACTAGAACTCCAGGAAACTCCATCCAATAGCAAGTCACTAGCAAGCATCAGATTAATTTTCTATGGTTGATTTGTAAGGATTAGATTTGTTTTTACGAGTTGATCACTGATTGATATCAGTTGATGATTCCCAAACTAGGGTGAAACAGCTGTCCAGTACTCCAGAACTGGTTTTCAATGGTTCTCTAACTGATATCAATCCGTGATCAACTCGCAAAAACATAATCACAATTGTTAATATTAGCCAGGGAATAAAACGAGTCGAAAAAATGAATTAGATTTGCGTAATGAGATGTATAATTTAATTTAATGTATGAGTTGTAATCAGGATGTGCACATAGAAATGAGGGATAATGTGAAATTACCTAAGGATCTGAAAGAAATACAAAGGTTATGAGGAGTGAAAAAAATGAGCAAATAGAAAGCCAAGTCAGTAGAAATCTACAATGTTGTTACAACGATTGCAGAAGTGGTTGAATAATCTTATTTGTATGCAGTGCTCCGTTTTCTCTGTTAGAATGGCTAAATTCTCAACAGTGCAAAGGACACCAAAAGCGTTATGGATAAGATTTTTTTTCGACAAATCACACAATGTTGTTATACAGTAATATTAACTGATGACGTTTCGAGCACAAACTATTGCTCACAATCATATCAAGGTACTTCTCACACAACTTTCTTGCTTCAAATATATACATGAGTAAAAATTGATGATTAGACATTTGAGTAAAGATCAATATAGCATAATGTACATTCAGAAATAATATTATGAGTGTTATTGATCAATTACAATCAGATGGGAAATAAGACGAATGATATTATAGTCAAAATAAGTAACTTGTTAGAATGTTGTGATGTGCTTGAATTGAAGTAGAATTTTGCGATTATTTATTATCCTCCTCTGATTTGACTGGTGGCAATAATATCTTCCATATTTCTGGTATTTGCATCGAGTCATTTCTGTTGCATGTGTTGGGTGCAGACTCAATGAACAAGGATTCAGTAATCAATCTCTCCACCTACCTATAATAATTTTTAAAATTTTAACTCTCTCACACCCACCCTATTGTGTGGTTGTGTGTTAATGCATGCAGTGAAGTGTAGTGCTGAGTTGTTTTTTTTCTAAATTACTTATCTTCTCAGGGTCAACCATTTTTATCTCAGCTAAATTCTTAAGTTCTGATAATCTCACTACTCCTGATCTACTAGTCTGACTCACCTATGTAGTTGACTTAACTCACAGTCATCGCAAGGTATTTTGTAAATTATATTATTTTGTCTAATTGGGTCCACTGGATCCTTCAACCTAAAGAGCTTGTCCTGCCTGAGTGAATTTTTAGGTTTAAATGCCGCTCTGATTCTTGTTTTATTAAGAATCCTCCTCCCCTCCTGATATGGTAAAACTACTGTAGATGCCTTATATTCTCTCTTATTTATTATTATTGTATCATTTAATTCCTACAGGAACATAGGGCTTCAGCCGTGCGTCTCCATTGCGTTCGGTTCTCTGCTAGAGTCTTCACCTGGCTCCATGTCTGCCCACACGTTTTCATCTCCTCTTCACATGACCTCCTCCAAGTCACCCTTGCACTGACAACCAACTCGCCACTTCCCTTTCGGGTTCCACTCGAAAAATGGCTTGTCTAGTGATGTCACTTGATGCATTGTTTCCTTAGAGTATGGCTAATCCACCTCCATTTCTTCCTGCCTATTTGTTTCACAATCGGTTCCTGGTTGGTTCGCTCCCTGAGCTAGAGATCTCTGTTGCTGATCTTTTCTGGCCATCTGATCTTGAGTAGTATTGAGCGAAGACAACTGTTAATGAAGGTCTGTAGTTTGTTTGATATGCTCTTTATGACGCACTGGCCAAGTCTCTGATCCGTATAGTGAGTAGCACTGACTGACTTCACATTGGAGTTGAAAATCCGGATCTTGTTTTTGATGCTGAGTGCTGTTGACCTCCAAACAGACTTGAGAGTAGTGAAAGCTTGTCTTGCTTTTCCGATCCTCGCTGCTTTGATATCTTCATCAGTTCCGCTTGTAGTTGAAACGATGCTTCCCAGGTAGGTAAAAGAGGTTGTTTCTTTGAGGTTCCTCCCATTTATGCTGATTGTTGTCTGTTGTTGTTGTTGCTGTTGGTGGTGTTGCCCAGGAATCTTCATCACCTCTGTTTTCTCTATGTTCACCTGAAGTCCTATCTTTGATGCTTCTTCTGGTAACTTGTTGCTTTTCGCTTGCATATCTTCAAGTTTGTGGGAAATCAGACATATGTCATCATCGGCGAAGTCCAGATCCTCCAAGTTTTTTGTGTGAGTCCATTTTATGCCTGTTTCCTCATTGCCCGCTAATTGTCACATTATCCAGTCTACTGCAATCAGGAAAATCATTGGCGATAGTAGGCAGCCTTGTCTTACTCCTGTCCTCACTTCGAAGGGTTCCGTAAGTTTCCCGTTGTGGATTACTTGGCATGCATGTTATCATTATTAGTTTCACTATTATTTTTATTTTGCATTTGACCTTTTCTGATCTTCCTAATGAATTTTATAGGATAGTCAGTTATTTAGCACCAACGAATCTTCTATCTGTTTAATTTCGTCATTTAGGTATTTTTGTTAGTGCTATTGCTCGGTTTGTTAGACACTTAACTAAGCCTGCCTTTGGAGACAACGGACGAGATGGAATTAAAGTCTAAGTATCTGTTAGAATACGCTGGCTTTTAATCATTGTGATGAAAGCGTATTAGAACAAGATATATAAGCGAACAATATTGTTTTCAATTAGATCTTCTTCAGGCTTCACTCTCTAATTTACATGTCTATTTATAGATAAAAATTTTAACCAATGACGGTGATTTTGTGGATCAAATAATAATAATGATGTGATGAATGTTTTGAGCGTCATTAATAACGATGATTATAATGATCACAGAATAGTGATAATAAATAAGGTTTGTGCAGGTGGCGATAAGAATAACGAAGATAGTGAGTGATTTGCGTATATGTAGACAATTCAATAAATAAATAAATTAGGTCAAATCTCAAAAGTTACGTAATACTAAAGGTAGGTGAAGTGGACAGATAATCAGAGTTTAAATAAATATCAGAAAAGTACAAAGGAAATGGAGAATAAGAAAGAGTGGGAGGGTTTTGATTAGAATTCACCTAGGCAAGCAAGGAGAGACACAAAGGTAGAACAAACTTGTTTTGTATGCAAAGACACTAGGATTGTTCTTAGGAATTCATTCTCATAGCTTCGGCTGTGTGTTTAACAGGCGGGTTCGAATTCCGCTCGGAAGACTCGATGGAATGCGATAGATAACTTTGAAGGCACTATTTCTGTCCACCTGGTGACAGCTGTCATCAATCAAATGAGCCAAAATGGAACTTCTCATAGATTTTGTTTGACCTTTCCAAACCATGAAGGAAGATGCTGATTAATGCGTTTGTTAAGCTGTCTAGTTGTTCGCCCTATATAACTCTCACCTCAGGAGCAGCTGAATTAGTAGATACACATAGAAGTGGCACAGCTAGGTAGCTTGTCTTTCGCTTGGTGGCAGTATAAGTTCGTTTTATTGCTCTTGATAATCTCAGATGTGAGACTTCACCAGCCACGTCCCCATTAAATTGCAATTTCATGAGCAGTTGTTTCTTTTTAACTGTTGTCAGTTTCTCTTTATTGTACTTGGTGTTCATGTGTCTGCTTACAAATCTACTAGGATAACCCATTTGAACCAGCGTATTTCGGATGTATCCTAACTCATTTTGTAGGTAGTCATCTGTACAGATATTGTCTTTATATTGTCTTTAACAGGCTGTTCATCACTTTGTAGATTAATTGAAGGAGGAGACGTTTATCAGGATGGAATGATCAGCGTTGAAAAAGGTATTCATTTATCGCAGTCCTCATATAGCCAGTGCTTCCTTTCTACAACCATATAGGAGTGTGTTCTTAAACTCTTTTAGACAGGATACGCACAGAACTACTAATAAATCCGGTTCCATAGGAATAGGTGAACTCTACATAACTCTTGCACTTCTTTCGAATTCTCAGGTAATGTTAGCCTGATTATAACTCATTTATTCAATTAAATCGTACATCTTATCACGTAACGCTAATACACCCATTCAACTCCCTTTATACATTTGTTAATATTACCATCAAGTGAGATCACACGACAGGCCACCGCTCGAGTGGAACTCGAATGGGGAGCGGCGAGTTAGTTGGTCGTCAGTGCGAGGGTGACATGGAGGAGGAGATGATGTGAAGAGATGAAAGTATGTGGGCAGACGTGGAGCGAGGTGTAAACGTTGGTGGAGAACCGAACGCAATGAAGACGTATGGCTGAAGCCCTATGTTCCTTTAGGGCAATTATGATTATCAAGTATTGATTTTGTAGGGATTTATTTTGATTGGTTGGAGGATTTCATTATGAGCTGACACTTCAGTTAGAGAACCATTGGAAAACCAGCTGGCTAGGAGTACTGCCAGGGGTTCGAACCAAGGACCTTCTGATTACCAAGCGAGCTCGAAGACCACTAAGCCACTAGGACCCAATCCAATGACCAGCCCAGGAACTCTAAATTCTGCCAATTCACGACATAGAGTGACCACTTCGCAGTGTATTCTTCTTCGATGGGTTCCTACCTCACTTTCAACCTGCTGCACCCTACTGGTCACGGTTTCTCACTAGAACCACAGGTTAACTGCCTGAATGGGGCCAGTCGCTAGTGAGCATCAGATGAATTTTCAAGTAATGGTTTTGTAGGGATTTGGTTTGATTTGTTGGAGGATTTCAATATGAGCTGAAGAGTCCCAAAACTAAATGGACGAAACAGCCGGCTGTCCAGCACTCCCTGTTAGTTTTCCAATGGTTCTCTAACGGATGTCAGATCATGATGAAATCCTCCATGCAATTATGATTATGACAACTCATCCTCTTTTGTTACTACCCTCTTTCATTAAAAGGTTGTACATAAATTCGATTGTATAAAGGTATAAAGAGGAGAATAAATTCGCTGAAAAGATTGGCAATTCTCCTTAGTTTCCAACAGTTCCTTTACAGCTGTTATCACTTTGTGGTGTTGCCGTGTACAAGTAACAATATAATTTTAAAATGACTTAAAATAGAAATATACAAAAATTATACTTTGACATACTTCGAAATGATTACGAAAATGACAAATTTTCAATATATTCCCCATTAATCCATGATCAAATAACTCTTTCATAGCCATTGGATCACACCAGTAGAAATCACATTCATCTTCTCTGGAGAAGTGGAAAAATTAAAGAAGAAACACAACAATAAAAATAACAATCAAATGTTTCACCCTTGATTACTTTCATACACATATCAAGTTTGATCACAGAGTGATATCGGCTATAGAACTATTTAGAAGCAGAGAGTACTGGACAGGTGTTTCGTCCTTATTTAGTACTCTTCGTAAGTATGCATACATAACCCAACCAGGAGTCAAGCCTAGTTAGTACCTTCAAGTTACGAGCCAAGCAATTGATGTTCACTAGTGACTGACCACAAGTTCTAGTGTGAATTCGTGACCAGTGAGGCCCACGATGTGTGGTGTAAGGACAAATAATCGCCGCTGGTGGTGGCGCTAAAACTCACAAGTTGACAGAAGTCGGAATCAACAGACCACTAGATTCTGTTCCAGTGGCTCCCGAGCTCGACCCCTCGTAGGGTCATGGGTGCATACTGCCGAAAGATTCCAAACGGGGATGAGACAGCAGTCCAGTACTTCTTGGTTTTCAGTGGTTTTCTAGCTGATATCAGTTCATGACCAAGACTTCAAACTAGTCAAATTCCTACAAATTAACACTTAAAAATTAATCTGATGTTTTCATTTGACAGATAATGAAAGCATGTGAACCAGTTACTTTCAGATCAACTGTTCTTGAAGAAATTATATTATTAAGACTAAAATTTAGATCAATAGACAAAAGACCAGTAGTTCAGCGAAGAGTCTCTTTTCGGCGAATTCGCCGAATAAATTGCGAATAATAAAGAGGATGTTTGGTATCATACCTGATAACTTTAGCCAGTTGCTTGCGAGAATTGAGGTGCCTACCGACAACAGTGTCAGTTATTTGAGTCAAAGACACGCCACTAACACTACTTATAACCTTCAGTATTCTGCATCATATGATATAATCTTTTTTTTGAGAAATCCAGTGAAGAATAAGTGGGGCGAACAATAAAGAAGGTGAATGGGTAGAATACATGAATTGATAAATTGTAAGAGAAGAGGTAAGGTTGAGTTATGCCAGTAGAAGGTCTCAACTTCTTTATGCAATAAGTTAAACGATAAAGTTTCTTAGAAATCAACAAGGATATGAGACAACCAATAGAGATTCGAACACAAACTGACGTCGAGATGAGAGATATTCCATTTACTCCCTATCATAAGAGTGCCGTCAATATTATAGGAATCATGAGACTGAATCAATCCACACAAGTCACCAATGTCACACTTAGATGGATTCAGTTTAAGACCATTTAGTTGAGACCATCTGTTAACTACAGATAAGAATCTACTCATATAAGAACAATCCAAAGCAGAAACCACTGGGACAGAAATGATTAAATCGTCGGCATATTTAATGAAGTTAGTTTTGGAAGAATATTGAAGGTTATGAAAAAAGAAAAAAATAGGAATGGAGAGAGTGCAGCAGTGCCTTGAGGCACACCAATTTCCGTTAGCGAAGATTTGGAGCACTTTCCATCTAAAACAGTATGTTGTTTTCTACCTGAGAAATAAGAAGTCAGCCATCTTGTGACCCACAACTCAGCGCGTGCCGAAATCAGCTTGCCTAGTAAAAGTACCATAAGAATAGATAGGAGACTCGAACAGACTTTGAACCTCTATCCAAACTTGAAACAAAATTGTGGTGGAGTACAACGACAGCATCTAATGTACTTTTACTGCATTTGTAAGCAAACTGCTTTGTGTCATTAAAAGATTTTAAAGAAGGTTTAAGAGTATGCGGGTGAAGTTTCTCCGTAGTTTTCAAAAATGGAAACTTGATGGCGATTGGCCTAGACTTTAGACTTGATTCCAGAAGATGACTTTGGTGCAGGCACCACCTTTATTTCTTTCCAAGCAACAGGTACTGTACCCCTGTGAAACGATGCATTAAAGATTTGAGTAAGAGGATAACACAAAATATCAGCACACTTTTGGAGGAAAATGCTTGGTACACCATCGGGACCTAGGCTACTTGATGGATTTAAGAACTTGAGAGATGATAATACATCCTTTTCATTAAAAATAGGGAACTAACCATTTACGTGATTAGAAACTTCAGGTCCAATCAGATTAGTCTGTCGCATAATAAAAGCTCGGTTTAAAACATTTACATCAGAATACGCAACAAGTTAAATTTATCCTTTGCTTGTAAGTTGGTTAAAAAGTCTCCAGATGTAAGAAGCACTCTCACATGACAAAAATTCTCCATTATATATCCCATTTAGTCTTTGTATTTCAGACTTCATCACAGAATTCATTCTTCGAAAATCCGCATGTGCTTTATACAAATTCTCTTCTTCGCTTCTAAACTTTTTTAGTTTGGTTTGAGGATTTCATCATGAACTGACATCAGTTAGAGAACCATTGGAAAACCAACTTGGAGTACCGGACAATCGGCTGTTTCGTCAGCCTAGTTCGGGACTCTTCATCAGTACGCACCCGCCAACAAGGCTCGAATACAGGACTTTCTGGTTACAAGACGAGCTAGCTCGTAGACCATTCAGCAGCCACTGGGAGTTGCCCGATCCAATGGCCAGCCAGTGCATGAATTCTAACTTCTACCAATTTATCACATAGTGCAACTGTGGTGAGAGCTGGCTGCTAGCCAAGTTGGTAGACAGTAATTGACGTCAGTGTTTATGTCCCCAATATTGGTGGTGAGAAAATGAGAACAAAGGCTTTGCGTAGGCGGATACAGTTAGCATATGGATGATCTGATACAGTCACAAAGAGATGCAAGGTTGATTTTCTGTGAGAAACAACCAATGAAAAGATTGTATTATCTACTAACAATAATCTACAATAATGTACATTAAAATCTATAAATATGTGTTGATTTTCCTTAATAAACGATCTGTTGCCTGGCCCTTGTCTTCTGTTGTTACACAACCACTTAGTTGTAGAGAAGATTCAAAACAGATTCCCTAAGTATTCATTATCTACCCAAATTTGTCTGAAAAGGTCCGTCTTCATGTCGATGTAATATTATTCCAAATGTTCAACGTACCATGATCATAATGAGTAATTCTATATCAAGCGTTAGTGGAAATTTCTGAAGTATATTAGATATTGTCACAAATATGAATCTTATCATTCCACAGGGTCTCCACATGGTCGCATATTCAAGTGGACGCTGTTGTAGTGCCTGTAAATTAACAAATTCGAATGATTTCTGGAGATTGAGAATAACTACACAAGTGGGATTTTAGTAAATGTAACTATATTCAAGAACACGTGAAGAGACGATGATCTAGTTACTAGTTATGCAGGAGTTGATAGTGTGGTGAGAGCTGTCTGCAAGCCAAAATTGTAGACAACAATTTACGTCAATGTTTACGTCTCGAATAGGGGTCATGGGAAAAAACAATAACAAGGCTTAACCCTGAGGAACTCACCAACCAATCACAGCAGACTTAACACGTGCAAATAGGATTCGCAGATATATGGCTTAACTTTCGGAGAAACAGTCACAAGCAGTACAGAATAACCTTCAGCAAGAAAACAACCAGTCAGAAGACGTTGCTTCTCTGCTAACAATAACGCTAATAATAATGTACATAAAAATCTATAAATATCTGTTGATTTTCTCAATAAACGATCTGTTGCCTGGTCTTTGTCTTCTGTCGTTACAATAGTACTCGCTGATACCAGTGACAAGATAATCATCATTTGAAATATAAAATGAAACATTGTCGATACATCACAAGTCAGAAGGATCTATCCATAACTACAGCAGAAGAATTTATCACCTTTCTTATGGTTTAAAACAGCTAGGCATCTAGACAAGTCTGATAAAACGACATCTAAATTCTACGCAATAACCAATGATGAATTACCACAGAAATAAACCACCTGGTCCTTCTGACTTTTATTCACACACTCTGTTTAATAGCATGTTTTGATGAGATCTGCAAGATGTGTATTGTGGTAAGGTGAATTTAACAGTCAACTTGTTTATCTGACGGCTCATGGTCAAGCCTCCACGCCATCTGGCACACTGTCCTGTTACGTTCGGTTGTTCGTGCACGATCCCTAGCTAGTCAGGCAATCATCTTCGTACTACGATTTCGGTCTCGAAACATACTTCGAACTTTGGAAGATCAACTAGGTGTATTGATTTGTCTTTAGTCAACGCAGAATATGTACCATGTAAGTTGTAGGTATAAGATCTTGCGCTAGTATACATCGTTCTGTCGGTAAAAGGCAACACCGTCAACGTCTAAACAATAAAGACTTATTTCTCAGCGTCCCAAAGCTGCAAATCCTCGAACTACCATTCACCTTCAATTTTCATCACTTTGAAATCAATTTAAAAATCTACACTGCTTAGGAGGAAGAACAGAATTCGGATTTTCAACACCAATGTTAAGTCAGCTCTTTTAAATGTATCAGAAATTTGGCTACAGCCTCACGAAAATACATTTCGAACAGACTACTGCAAACTTTTATCAACAGCTGCCCCTTTCGCCTGCTCTATACTGAAGAACAGATGGCCTGCCAGAAAGAATTAACAACCAAGAACGTATTGCTCAGCAAATTTCTCGAAGAAAATGAAGATGGATCGGACACACACCAGTGAAGATACCGACGAATAGGAAACGCAGAGTGGGGCATGGGTGCTAAAGTGACATGGAGGAGATAAGAGACTACAGGAAATCTCGGGGCCAGATAAAGATGACTTCACAGAAAAGCACAAAATGGGGATGTGCTTCTATATTAGTTTGTTTATTAGATACATCATACAGTGAAACAGTATTATTTACTGGATGACACAGTTTCGAACAAAATTTATTGTTCATAATCATATCAATTGTGATCACACGACTTTGACACTTGAGTTTTATAGTTTTCTTTGTTTTCTCCTATTTGTCGTATGGGTAGTAAAATTTTCCAAATATCGGGGACAGGCGATGAATCATTCCTATTACATGTATTTGTAGTTGATTCGATAAACAAAGCTTCTGTTATCAGTCTCTCCCTCCACCCTGCTGTTACACTAGATTTTAAAACTGTCATCCTCCCCCATCCTATTGTGTGGTTGTGTGTAATTGCATGTAGTGCTATCTTCGGCTGAACTATTCTCTAGATTTCTTATCTTATTCGGGTCAACCAATCTAGATTTAGTTAGGTTTTTATGCTTGGCTAGTCTGACTGCCCCTGTTCTACTACTTTGACCTATGTAGTGGAGGGAGAGACTGATAACAGAAGCTTTGTTTATCGAATCAACTACAAATACATGTAATAGGAATGATTCATCACCTGTCCCCGATATTTGGAAAATTTTACTACCCATACGACAAATAGGAGAAAACAAAGAAAACTATAAAACTCAAGTGTCAAAGTCGTGTGATCACAATTGATATGATTATGAACAATAAATTTTGTTCGAAACTGTGTCATCCAGTAAATAATACTGTTTCACTGTATGATATATCTAATAAACAAACTAATATGGAATTACTTACTACCACAGTGCCCAAGTTTTACACATATATTAATGGGGATGCGCTGTTGAAGCCCTATATCCCACTCGTGCTCAAATTGCTGACAGTGGACGCGGAGTAAAGAGGTTGGATAATTTCTAGGGATATGCTGTTAGTAAGGAGAAAAGATGATGAGACGGCAAAAAAAATAAGGATGGAAATAGCTGGTCATAATCACACCTCAACTTCATATACTGCTGGAGGCATGTAGAATGATTGCCTTCCTCAAATTTCAACACTGAAGAGATTGTTATCTTTCTTGAGTAGCCAACCAGTTAGGAAACTCAACATATTTCACATGATTCTGGAACTTTAGGTACATACATTTGATATCAGCCAGTGGCAGGGAATTAAACAATGTTACATCTTGCAGAGTTGTGTTGAAGCACTACATGGCGCTCGGTCCCAAGAAACAACCCTTTAAAGGGAAAGAAATAAAATATAACAAGTGTGTTTGAACAATGTATCACTTGAAGCAAACTAAAGTTCCTGAAATAAAGGAAGTAAATACCAGAACCAACATAACTTGTTTAACCAATGAAATAGGCAAGCTTTACAACCTCTTTAAAGTGTAGGGTATCAGTTGTATTTTAATGAATTCGATTAAGGAATTTAGGTTATCATTTTGAGAGATTCGCCTGACAACAGTTCTTCGTCAAAGTCTATTAGAAAATAGAGTTCTAGTGAGAAAGAAAATATTCAAAAACTCAAGACAGCGAAACAAAGAAGATGAAGAATTCACCGTTGAAAGTAGTTAAAATTGAAGGAGAAATCACGAACTGAAAGGGTTGAAAAGTTATATCCAGCAATGTAGTTAAAAGTATACCAATGTTTACCACGCCCTAAGCAGGTCGGTCGGTCGATTTTCAACATAGAACTTTGCACATATGTGCGGCAGTTCAAGTCGCCACACTCCATGTAGCACACAAAGCAAGAGAAGGAAGTAAGAGAAATGCATAATATAGACAGTAAACAGAGGTGTGAGACCTAAGCAGGACAATTATATGGTGTTTTACACACTTCATTGGGGATAAGATTTTATTTTGATAAATCACACAGTATTGTTATACAGTAATACTAACTGATGACCACGTTTCGAGCACAAATTATTGCCACTCATAATCATATCAAGTTACTCACACAACTTTTTACCTTCATTTATATACATGTGTGGTATTGACTAAATATTTGAATAAAGATCAATATGGGATAATGTACATTCAGAAATAGTAATACGAGTTTTATTGATCAATTGCAATCAGATGGGGTACAAGACGAGTGTTTTTATAGTCATATTGATTAACTTGTTATAATATTGTGATGTGCTTGAATTGAAATAGAATTTTAGATTATTTATTATCCTCTTCTGATTTGACTGACTGGTGGTAATAATATCTTCCATATCTCTGGTATTTGCGTTGAGTCTCTTCTACTGCATGTATTGGGTGTAGAATCGATGAACCAGGATTCAGTAATCAATCTGTCCCTCCACCTAACTAGATCACTTCTTAGAATTTTAACCCTCTTCCCCACACCCTATTGTGTGGTTGTGTGTTAATGCATGCAGTGCAATTGCTGAGCTTTTTTCTAAATTAATTATCTTCTCGGGGTCAACCATTCTTACCTTAGCTAAATTCCTATGTTCCGACAATCTGATTACCCCCGATCTACTAGTCTGACCTATGTAATTAACCTCACTCAAAATCATTGCAAGGTATTTGGCAAATTATATTATTTTGTCTGATTGGGTCAAATGGGTCCTTTAACCTACAGAGCTTGTCCTACCTGAGTGAATTTGTAGATTTAAATGCCACTCTAATTCCTGCTTCATTAAGAATCCTACGTAGGGAGGGTTTCAGATGCCCTCTCCTTACATGGTAAAACTACTGGTGTAGATGCCTTATATTCTCTCTTATTTATGTTATCATATGTAGTCTCACAATTATTTTTATTTTGCTTTTGGCCTTTTTCGATCTTCCTAATGAATTTTATAGGATATTACCGCCAGTCAAATCAGAAGAGGATAATAAATAATCTAAAATTCTATTTCAATTCAAGCACATCACAATATTATAACAAGTTAATCAATATGACTATAAAAACACTCGTCTTATTTCCCATCTTATTGTATTTTATTGATAATGCTCATACGAATAATTCTGAATGTACATTATCCTATATTGATCTTTATTCAAATATTTAGTCAATACCACACATGTATATAAATGAAGGTAAAAAGTTGTGTGAGTAACTTGATATGATTATGAGTGGCAATAATTTGTGCTCGAAACGTGGTCATCAGTTAATATTACTGTATAACAATACTGTGTGATTTATCAAAATAAAATCTTATCCATAATGGAGTTATACTCTATCTACTACAGTGCCCAAGTACTTTGCACACGTTTCCTAATGGAGAGCATAAAACTGAAGTTTATTTGAGTATATACATATTACGTAATGTGCTGTTTCATACACATAGATGCTTACTTACCTTGGGACTTCAGTCCATCCTCTATTCTTAAGAACATCTAGAATTGTATTGTTCATTGTACACTTGAACTTCACAACACTGTAAAAATTGCCTATCAGTCTTTGAGTAAAACGTACGGAAGTTTAACTTTTTTCTCCGTCAAAGATTTCATAGTCTAAAGTTTAAAGATTAAATGACAAGTTATGCAAAGCTTCTTACAGATTTCAACTGTTTTGCCATGCTTTATGATAATCACCTCCTGGAAGATTTGTGTCTGACTTTTTGAAAGATTGCCAGGATAAACTGTGAAGAAGACGGTAATATTAACGATCGCTGTTGTTCATTTGGAAAGCACTAAAATTTAAGCGGTTAAAAGTGGGAGATCTGTAAACCAATAACTCGACTAAAAGAATTTAAATTACATCCATTAAAATGAATAAAATTGCCTTTAAGGAATCTGAAAAATCATTTGAATAAACTTTAGACCCTTGTAATGATTTATCAAGAAAAAGACAAAACAAGTTGGATTACAGATGGATATCAGAGGCAAAAAGACTGGCTCCAGATATAATGGTAATGCATTGGGTGGTAATTTGGAAACTACTTCAACACTACGGCGTACAGTGCTCAAGTCTTTGTCAACTTCATTCAACAGCTATGGAACAACGCCATGTGTCAAGTGATCCACAACGGAAAACTCAGTGAGGCGTTCGAAGTGCATACAGGAGTAAGACAAAGCTGTCTACCTTTTATCTCCGATGATATTCTTGATTGTGGTGGACTGGATTATGAGCCAGAGTTTTGGGGGAGAGGAGTTGGGAATACGCTGGACGACCAATAAGAAGACTCTAGAAGATGTGGATTTCACGTGTGGATGATTTATGTAAAATGTCACACAAAATGGAAGACTTGCAGGTAGGCGAAAACCAACAAAGTTGCAGAAGAGTTAGGCAGCGAAAACGGGACTGCAAGTAGACACAGAGAAGACGGAGGTGATGAGGATAACCAATCAACCAACAGCAACAACCAGCACCAATCACCATCAATGGAAGAGATTTAAAGAGGTTACCTCCTTCAATTATCTGGCCAGGAAGCATCGTTTCAACTACAGACGGAACAGACGAAGATATCAAAGTCAGAGTCGGAAAGGCGAGATACGCCTTCATCAACCTGAAACCAGCTTGGAAATCTTCCGCACTCAGCATAAGGAACAAGATTCGCATTCTCAACACTAATGTGAAGTCGGTCCTTCTATATGGGTCAGAAACGGGCAGCGCGCCACGAAAAGGATTTCCAAGAAGTTGCTGATTTTCATCAACAGCTGCCTTCGCTGGCTCTATAGTGAAGATCAAATGACCAGAAAGAATAAGAAACAAGAAACTCTGGATGGTAATAGACCAACCAAGAGCCGATTGATCAACAAATATGTAGGAGAAAGTGGAGATGGATCGGACATACATTGAGGAGGCCACCGAATGACATCGCACGCCAGCCCTCGAATGGAATCTAAACAGAAAGCGACGAGTGGGTCTTTGGGGGAGGAGATCGTGTGAGGGAGAGACGAGAGAGTTTGGTCAATCGTGGACCCACCTGAACAAGAAGGCAAAAAACAGAACAAAGTGGAGACGTGTTGTTGAAATCCTACGTTCCACTTGGAACGCAAGGGAATAATAATGACTGGGTGGTTAGATCGCAGATAGGAGCATATGAAGACACACTGACACTTGGTAAAGTTTAAGGTAAACAGCACATACTTCTCTAACAGTATATGGATTGTTGGTAAATAAAGATTCGCCTTACATTTACGACTGTATTGAGCTGGGAGTCGTACAGCCAAAAAAAGTATGCGGCCTTATTATTTATCCTACAACCAACTTCATGGATAGTTTCTTATCACCTACAACCAGGTAAACACTTGTTTTCTGTAGAAGACAGTCTTCAGTTCTTTCATATAATACCAACGTTACTGCTGATATCGTTGCTGTTACCACCAAATAACACCACTATCTAGCGTATTCTGACCTTTTCAACCTAACATGCTCTATGGCTTCCACTAATGAATATACTAAGGAGATAATAATACGATTGTTAAGCAGCACTAAAATAAGGAAAAGATGTATGACACCAGTTAGTGTCCAATCAAATTATCCAATACAGTCCTACAGGAGGTCAATCGCGAGCCCGAATAGCCCATTGGTTACATCTCAGACTGCAGTACTGGATGACATGATTTCGAATTTTAGAAGGGACACAAGTTCCTTCAAGACTGAAGATACCCCTTGCTGACGAGTGCCAGCAAATACAAGACCTAGGTTTAAGGCCTCCTGCTGATTTCTTCCAACCATCTAATAACAACAATTCTGAGTGCACCATGATGGACAGCCAGCTAACATGCTGGCCACATTTCAGATTCTTACAGTGGCCTGTCGGCTGAGGTAAAATGCGAGAACCTGTATTAAACTTTTAGTGAATTATATTTATGAATTTAGTCCCATTCGTCGTTATATTTTATAATGCACACAAACGAATTTATCTTTTATGCACCCTTATGTAGCACTTTTGTACTTTAATTAATTAATTCGCCGTCATCACAGCCGACCAAGGGATGACTGCAGCTTCAAAAGATTATTTTTGCAATCTTACAGATAGAATTAAGATGGGGATTTCGAGACGAGAAAGGTGTCCTCATTAAAAGTGTATAACTTTAATATCACTCTTACTATAAAAAAAATTTTCGACTAAATGTGCATCAGGATGCAGATATTTAAGTTGCCACACTCCATGTAGTAAAATAGGTAGACAAAAAATAGAAAACACTGATTCAAAAAGAGATGACGGTTTAGTAAATATAGGGGATGACAGAGAGCGTTTCAGCTATTGAGAACAATTATGAGTCATATCACCAGCTGTCTCCAGCCATCCGAACTTAGCAATCGGAGATCCTCAACCAAGCAGCCTGACCTCCTCACCTGGCTCACACCAACTGCGAAAGACTTCAAGGATTGATGACAGGTTTTGGTTTGACCATCCCTACCCTTTTTAAAACCTATGTTAGCTAAAATTGCTTGTCAAGTAGGACGACGGCCTGGCATGCGAGACACGCGTCCCAGCCATTCCAAATGACTTAACTTCACAACATTATTGATTGACTTACCCTCCTTGCCTAACATTCGATGCCTTACCTCAATATTACACACCACATTACACCACTCAATGCGTAAGATAAAATAAAAATACATGTAGACGAATACAGCTAACCTTATCATTTCTTCAACTTTTAATGGCCATACCTCACAGTCATAAAGGAGGAAACGGCACAGCGTGCACGTCCTTTGATCGATAGTCATATATTATGCCTACAATGGAGATAACATGGGTCGGAAAGTGCTACATAAGCCCCCTGTATCGTGGAGAGACTTCATCAGCAATCAGTTCATTGTGGCTGACGCAAATTCTCAAAAATTCGCTCCCTATCCTTAAACTATAACTAGGAATCTTGCATTTGACAACATCCAATCTCATGCCAAACATCGAAAGACTTCTGCTAAAGGTGTTAGGAAAACTGTATTTTATCAGTGTCTTAACCTAGAAGGACAATATCGTCTGAAAAATCTAGGTCAGAAAGGCTATTCTACTGCACAAAGTTAATTACTAGGTTGCCAAACTCGTTTAGGACCGATTCCATCAAAACATTCATGAAAAAATTGGCTGGGGGACAGTTATAACTGCCCTTAGATGTACACCAATAGTTTCCATGACTTCAGATAATGACTGTACATAGGCTCATAAGCCGTAGTGTGAGTCCAAGTTTAAGGCTATGATTAGTGACACTCTTGACTATTAACTGTCACAGTAACACGGTGCCATGAAATATGAATAATGGGGGATTTATTTAAGTAGAAATGAGGCGACTCTACTGTGATAACTTACTGATATATAAACTTATATATAAAGTCATTAAATAAATTCTATTGGTATGTTACAGTGCCATGTTGCCGAATGTGAAACTGCTGGAAATGAGTTCCGACATGTCATCATAATTGTATATAGGGCGTACGCCCTGTATCTCATGAGATTTTTACGTGTATAGACCTCAGGAGAAAATGTTAAACTGTGGTTAAACAATAGAGAAGGCAGACAAAAGGGAAATATTACACACATTTATAAACAATCATTACCCAAGCTGACAATAATTCTAAACTAATTCTAACCTATGTGTATGTCTTTTAATGGTAAATAAACATTTAAATGAACCCACCATACACTGAAATAACACTGGTCGTTCCTTAAAACAGCACTGGACGCTTAACTAACTTGACGAAACCTTAAAAATGGTATTTGCAGCTAAAATAATGCCTTTAAAGCTGTTAATGCTGAAATAAAGCCAAAAGCATTATCACTATGGGCTGAACTAAGTATTTCTGTTATGAAGTAATGCCAGTCAGTGCCGATTCTGGGCTGAGAAGGCTGAAACAACGCTAATTAGCAAACACTGTAGAATCTGAGCTACTTCTGAAAATGCCAAGAATAAAACAGAGTGCTGTATGTGATATTCATGCTCAAAACCAACACTGATTTCTAGTCTGTGCGCTTAATTAAACCATTTTAGAACAGTTTCAGAATTTGCTCACTATATAATGTTAGAGTTAGTTCAGAATTAGCGAGATTTAATTCAACGCTGAATTAAATAATGCGCATTATAGTAAGCTTGGGTTGTTCTAATTCTTTGGTTGTAAAGCAGTGTGAATAGGTGATTTATGACGATTGCATCTGGATGCCTGGGCTCCGATTATATGGCTGATACTTAGTACAACGTGGTGATTAACAATGATCTTAGGAGACAATCACCCACCATCTTTTCGACCGTCTCATAAGTTCAGTCTCAAAGCATTAATAAAGTGTATTTCTTACCGAAATGTAAATAGTCAAATTAATGGTGTGAAATCAAAATGTAAGACTATCCAAAACCTGAGGTAAAGACTCGTTTTTTCAAATCTGTAGCATAACAATTACTTCAAGGTCTTGCCATAACAACAACCTTGAAATCTCTCCAATATCCACTGCTCGTAAGACAAGCTTGTAGAAATCTCATGGGTTTTTGGCGCTGATTTCCTGCTGTTTAGTAATGATTCTAAGTTTCTGGTGGATTGGATACTGATTCCTTATCTGATGCAGCTGTTTGAGCTGAAGGATAGCTGTTCCAATATTATTTTTACGAGCTAGTATAAACCAATTTGATTTCGTCTTACTCTTCTCTTGATTGTGAGGTAAAGGTTCCTGATCTTATGTTAACTTCGGCTTAGCTCCTCGCACCAATAGACTGTCGTATCTCTGGCTGACTCCAAAAGGAGTAGTGCTGGAATTAACTATTTGTGGTTTGTAGTATGAGGTGTGTTAAGACTGTTACTACTGTGAATGGGGTTAATCCTTTCGCCAGTTAGTCCTCCGGTATCGTCGCCAAAAGGAAAGAGATAATAACAGATATAATTAGTGAAGTTATTCAGACTAACGAAAACGCAAAAACAGACAGCTGATAAAATTTGAGGTTGATATATATATATAATAATAATAAGTGTAATTACATTTGTCAGAAGAGTAAGACGGGAGAGAATGTAAAGAAGTAAAACGACGAACTTAGTTGTCTACCCGTGAATAGTATATGGGATTTTAAGGGGGTAGACCATTTGGACGCAGTCTTTGTGTCGCTGCATGATTGTCTACCCTTCGCTTAAAGGCATCCATAGACGGTACCATAGCTACATCTGCTGGTAAGGAATTCCAGGGATGGCAAACCCGCAGTGAAAAGAAGTGGGAGCGCATCCGGGTCCTTGCCCTCTGGTGAGCTATCCTTCTGGGATTTCCACAAGGGAACCTATACCTACTCAGTGGCAGAACACTACTTTATTTCAGGGTAAACGTATAGTATGTACCAGTGCAGTGGAACTACTAGTATATGCAGATTTCGTTTCACTGAGTAATTCCTCCGTTTGTGTACAGACATTTTGGATGGAGCAGTAATAAATTAGTTGGAAGGAAATCTTAAGCATCAATAAACAAAATAAATAGAAGGTACGGCAAAAGGATTTGGCATAAGACAGGTAACGAAGTCACAGCACATTCATGCACAATGGAAAAAATGCGGAAAATAATAAAACTGCTAGGGGTCAAGGCAGTTAGTAATCAGAATAATATAATGTATTGCATCAAAATAAGTTGGAAATTTTTAGTGCCACTGTGATCAATGCAAAATTATTCTACATTCCCTGTAGATGTGAGTTGTTTCTGCGTAATATTTTGTCATCCTTTTGCAGCTCTCGAATGACGGAGTGGTAGCCGTGTAGAAGGGTAAGCCAATTATCTAAAAAACTATCCAGTTTTTCAATAAAATTTGAATAACAAATTATCTCCATTGATGTTACCGATTTTTATCAATGACCCACCATGCCCTGTTAGGTGCCGGACTCTCTTATTCGCTGACGACGTAATGATTTGGAGACTCAGATAGGCTTCAGGCAGACCTAAAGCTTCTGGGAAACTGGATGGTGGCCAACGCCATGGCTTTCGACATGAAAAGTACAAAGTAGTGCAAATGCGCACCTGGAAGCTGCAGAATGCAAGTTACACCCTTTCCAACGAAAGCTTGTCCTGCACAGCGTCGGAGAGTGACTTAGGTCACAGGCATGAATTACACGAGGGATGTAGCGAGGGCACAAGCGATCATACAGTTTATACACAGGCAGTTAGGTGCACTCACTCCTGAGCTCTTTCTAAGGCTGTACAAACCAAACGTCAGATCACACCTTGAAGCACACAATACCATTGCACATCACTGTTTAGAAGAGACGTGGACTTGTCGGAAGGACTCCAAAGACGGGTGACAAAATGGTAGGTGGGTCTCCGGAACAAACCATTTGATGAGCGGCCGAAGAAACTAGGTCTCTTGACACTTAGCTAGCGTTGGCCTAAGAGGAACTTGACCACTGCCTATAAGATTACGGATGACCAGAATCACCCAAACAAAGGTGTTATGCCATTAAGTGGGTATGCGATTCCTCGTAGGAATCCCGAATGGTAGCTCGCCAGAGGGCAATGACTGGATTTCGCTTCGATTTCTTTTCACCGAGAGTTTGCCGTCCCTGGATCTCCGTACCGGTAGATGTAGCTATGGCACCATCCGTGAACAGCTTTAAGTGAAGTCTGGACAGTCATGCAGTGACACAAGGACTGCTTTCAAACAACCCATCCCGTTAAAATCTTATACGCAACTAATGGGTAAACATCTAAACTCATCATTTTGTTTCTTCATAATCTCTCTTGTCTTGCTCTCCTGACTACTCTAACTATTACGTCCCTTACACTATTATTATTATTACTGATATCATATACATATGTATGTCAACTTAAATTACATTACTGTCTGTTTTTACGTTTCCTGTATTTCCTATTCTGAATTTTAGTCTCCATAACCTACACTAATTGTATCTGTTGCTATTATCTCTTTTCTTTTCGGATGACTAAGTGGTGGAAAGATCAACTCCATTCACAGCAACAACACGGTTTTAACACACAGCATACTACAAACTACATGTAACTTATCCCAACACCACTCCTTTTGGAGTCAACCAAAGCTAAAGCGGTCGAGTAGCGGGGTGAACTACGCAGATGTTTGCCAATGACCAGGAACCTTTACCGCACAACCAAGAGGCGAGTACAAAAACATCAAATTGGTTTACACTAGCAGGTAAATGCGACATTGGATATTGGAATCAATATCCACTCCCTTCAAAACCTTATGATTTATTAGATCTCTGTCGGAATACTTCCATATATTTGCCTCATTTTAGTTCAGAGTTTCTGTCCCTTCAACTTCAGCTGCCCTACTTAATGAAACAAACGGAGGCACATAATTTTATTTTGAGGGTGTTAGCAGTTTGTGCAAGGTCAACGGCACTGCTCTTCCTTCAGAATTTCGTTTAGTTGAGCAGTCCTTTGGGCAGGAATATTTTGAAGTCCGAAATTAATAAAACACAAAGAGAACTAAGAGACTGAGTACACTCGCTAAGCCAGTAATAAGACTAGTATAGAGGAAAGGTCGGGTATGAGGCTAGCGACCCCATCCCGTAAAAATAAGCACCATTGCTACCTAAACTTCAAGCCTCTAGGTAGAAGCCCTGTGTTTACTGCCTTTGTTTAGTATTTCCTTTTACTTTCTTCTCTTGCTTTGTGTGCTGTATGAAGGGAATGTGGCAACTCGAACTGCTGCACATCAGCGCAAAGTTCTATGTTGAAACCAGTCAGCCAGTCGGTCAGTTTATTGCCTTGTGTATATATTTTTCAGTCAATAAGTTCTAGGTTTAGGCCTTACTTTTCATATATCAGATTGTACAGTTGAGTAACGTAATTTATAGCCCAAAATGCATCTAAATCACACTGCTTCATTAAACAAAGCTGAAGTATATTTACCATTGTATAATTCCATCAAAGGTTGGCAACTGTATATGAGTCATGTTCATTTTATGTGTAGAATGTTTAATTGTGTGGAGCAGGATGTCCTGTGTGACATTACAATGCTCCAGATCAACGTAGTGAAGTGTGCAACCATGCGCATTCAGCACACAAGCATCAGCTACCACGAACTACGGAGAAGAAAACTCCCATCAGTTCAGACTCATTTGCATTTAGGTGTCATAGTTAGTCACGATTTAAAGACTACAGCACATTGTCGCATGGTGGCTGCGCGTAGTTTCAGATCTTTGCTGGGCAATTTACACAGCTTTTACTAGAATCACCACAGATATGTTCACCTCCAGATTTGCACCTCGGGTGAGGTCAAGACTGGAAAGCTGTATCCAGGAAGCCAGTCCTTGTCTAAATGGGGACTAACATATTCTAGAAAGGGTTTAAAGGAAGGCAACACATATGATTCTCGGCATGACTAACTTATCATACGAGGAAAGACTAGATAGCTTAAACCTCTTCTCCTTGTCCTACCTTAGGCAGAGAGGAGATTTAACCACAATGTTTAAAATTCTAAATGATGACTACAGGCCTGACCTATACTCTCTTTTCCCTCCCACCAGGTCGGAACACTCTAGAGGACATAGGAGAGTTCAAAAGACAAGAAGAAATCATGTTGCTGCTGAGTACTGGTTCTCCCACCGAGCCATAAACTCTTGGAACCGACTCCCAGAAGCGCGCTCCTTGAATACGACGTGCATTTTTCCGTCTAACAGGAAATATCCACTTTTGTGAATAATTCGTTTGGGAAACCTGATCTTCCTATCCGGCGAATTTTATTCAACCATTTCTTCTTCACCGAGCCTGTGTTTAGTACTTCCCACTGTCTCGAACTACTGCCCAAGCTTCAGGTGCTACTTCTGTAGCAACATCCCCCTCACTCTTTCAAATATACAGGACTTGGTGGTCTGTTACGTGATTGTTGTGAAGCCGAATAACCCGAAAGTTACAGGTAAAGTCAAAAGCTTTTACTTATATACTTTATCTTTCCGTTCTGTGCTTTCTACTGTCTTTTGCTGTCAGTCTATTGGACAAAACTCCACTCTCTCTTATCATTTAATCATCGGTATTATTTTAGGAGTAAAATGACTATAGATTCTCATCCCAAGATAAGTAATGGGAGACCATGCACCGTAGTCACCAGAGCTTCAGCCAAACTAAGCAAACAGGTGAATAGTATGACACCTATATCCACAGTAGGCCTTGAAACAAACAGGAAGGCCAATAAGAAACGTTCACGACGTCGCAAGACGACTACAACGTTCCCCAAGAAGGCAGACGATTGCAAGGTCTGCAATTCTATTGTCGAACAAGCAGATTCTGCTTTCGAATGTAACTTTTGTAAGCAATGGGTACATTGTAGATGTGACACCGGGGTACCAAAGGTATATTACGATTTTATGCGTAAGAACCCATGCCCATGGTTCTGGTACATTTGCCCAAGTTGCCGTCCTAATGCAGCCTCGTGTAGTTCCTCGAAAGCTACAGATGTCATAGAGATATCAGGAAAAAACGTGAAACGTTTCACTCCCACCAACTCAGAAAACAGCACAATTGCATGTAAATCGGGGATACCAAAATCCACACCGGTTATACTTGCAATTCCTGCCATAACCGCCCCAGACACAGAGGTTGAAGCACCAAGGGTACCTGTCGCCGGGAAAAGACCCTTACCGTCCACCAGTAAAAGTGGCCACAGCACTGCGACACATAATAATACCCAGTTGCACCAGATGAAACAAAACGGTCTTAAGGGGGATGACAAATGTGCGAGGACCGAACCTAAATCCACGGTCAGCCGATCAAACTGCGTTATCCTCTTTAATGTACCAGACTGTAGCAGTAGTCTGCTGGAAAACAGGGCCCTGTTTGATCAGGAACAGTGGTCCAACTTATGTAGCACACTGGGTCTGGACATCCAACCAGTAAAACTGTGCAGATTGTATAAGGGCACTGCTGCTCCTCAAGGCAAACCATCCCCACTGAGGGTAACACTAGGCTCTGCCGAAGATGCCGAAAAAGTTTTATTGACTTCCCAAGTCCTTTCTATAGGGAGGACCTGCAATATACGTGTTAGGCCAGATAGGCCATGGAAGGAAAGACAGATGGCGAGGGAGTCGCCAGAGCTTATTCCTTCTGCCTCCATGGTTGTTCACGGCATTCCTGAACTGGAAACTGGGAACGCTTGTGAGAAGCACTGTCACGATGTCCAGCAATGGAGATGGTTGGCATCCCAGATGGGTCTGGGAAGTTCAGGGGCTGTCTCTATTTTTAGACTGCCTCGACCCACTCACCTAATGTCAATTAACACCCCACATCTGTTAGCTGTTAAGTTTAGCTCCCGAGACCACTTGACTACTGCTCTCCAGAGATGGTACGAGACCAAAGACAAGGTCAGCAGACACATTCGCTGCTGCGAGAGCCGGCCTCGTACCCAAAGGAGAGAGCAAAACGTTGTCATAGAACATCCCCAACCCCTAGTCACAATACAGCGGTGCAGCACGGACGATGATAGCCAGTGCCATCCAAGTGCTCCGATTGAATCAGAAGAAAAAAACTCCAACAGGCCGGTTCCCGGGGAATCGGCCAACTAGTTCGTAGGATAACTCCTCAACCGACAGCCCACATCACGTCAACCACCCCCCAATACGGGGACGTGGTGAGACTGACTACCAGTTGCCTGTACAGTAATGTGAGAGGTCTAAGAGGCAAAATAGCTGAACTTAGATACCTACAATCACAGCTGAACTCCAAAATCATAATACTGACGGAAACCTGGCTAACCCCTACGGTGGCAGACAGCGAAGTCAGTATAAATGATATGGTCCTTGTCAGGCGAGATAGGGATCTGAAAGAAGGAGGTGGAGTCGCCATATACGTCGACAAACAGCTCAGATGTGTCCATGCAATCGACCCTCCCCTCATTGAGCTCCCTGACTCCATATGGTGCCATTTCACCGTTGGGTACTGTAAGTATCTAGTGGGCAGCATTTACAGATCACCTTCATGTGGAGCAGACCACAACCAGGTACTGCTGAATGCAATTTCAGCGACACATGACCTGGGTTATGATCAAATTGTCATAGCTGGAGACTTCAATGCTCCATCTCTTAACTTGATGACGGGATGTGCCCAGGACAGATTTGATCGAAATCTGCTACATACCATCACGGAGGCCGGATTCACCGAAAATGTCAGAATGGATACTAGATGGGGCCCAGATGGGAAGTCTTCTAGACTGGATTACGTGCTCACTAGTGACCAGCTACTAGTGGAAAACGTTCAGATCACGACCCCCATAGGTAGTAGTGACCATGCGGTCATAACATTCGACATAGTCCTCCGCGAGCGTTTACAGTGGGACAATACACAGCCCTATCTGTGTTATAACAAAGCCAATTACACCGAAATGCGAAGACTTTTGTCTGAAGCAAATTGGCCAAAAAATTGGACAGAGCTTACAGTAGAAGAACACTGGAGAGTGGTAAAGGAGATCATTCACCAGGCGATCTCAGACACTGTTCCTTTGGTCACACCTAAAGCTAGAAAGCAACGTTCATGGCTAAAAAGGGGGACACAACGCCTTCTACAGGCGAAGCGAAAAGCCTGGTTTGCGTGGCGAGTATCGCAGAGTCAACCCGAACATGAAGAGTACCTCGAACTCAGGAATCGGTGTAACATACGAGTCCGGAGTGATAGAAGGACATTTCAGAGAAACCTCGCCAATAAGCTTCTCGTGAACCCCAAAAGCCTATACAGGTTTATGTCTGAAAGAAAACCGACCAACCAGGGAGCTTGCAATATAGTGGGTTCTGATGGGAAATCTCTTACTAGTCTTGAAATGGCAGAGACATTCAGTCTAGCCTTTCACAGGCAACTGAACAGTAACGAGGATTTTACCCTCACAAAACATCAAGATTACAATGCAAGACCAACGTGCGAAAACCTGCTGGGTACATTTCAAATTACCCCGGCTATGGTACTCATAAAATTGGGAAAGTTGGCTTCGGGAAAGTCTGCAGGTTGCGACGACATAAGACCATCCGTCCTGAAGCAGTGTTCAGAAAGTCTCTGCCAACCCCTAAGTGATCTGTTTCAACACTCCTTTGATGTAGGGAAACTTCCATGTGAATGGAAACGAGCCATCCTATCCCCTATCTTCAAGGGTGGTGACCGGCAGAACGCGACCAGTTACAGACCAGTTGCGCTACTCCCAGTGATATCGAAGATATTCGAAAGTCTCATTGACGACCACATGAGAAAATACTTCGACGGGACTAACCTACTCCATGAAGCACAGCATGGTTTCAGGAAGGGAAGATCCTGTGTGACGAATCTTCTACTAGCTTGGAACGATTGGACACTATCCTGGGATGTAAAGGTACCAGTCCATGTGATCTTTCTCGACTTTGCGAAAGCATTCGACACAGTTCACCATGGTCTGCTCCTTCACAAAATAAGCAAAGCGGGTGTTTCTGGAGCACTTCTCGCATGGCTGGAAGATTATTTAGGCGAGAGAGAATTCTGCACCAAAGTCAACCGCATCCGATCATCCTGGCACACCTCGGCATCAGGGGTTCCTCAGGGTTCTATCTTAGGGCCTTTGATGTTTTTGATTTTTATCAATGACCTGCCCTGTCAACTGAATTGCTCTGCGCTTCTTTACGCTGACGACGTAAAGATTTGGAGAGCAATAAACTCATCGGAAGACTCCGACAGATTGCAGGCTGACCTGCAAACGCTGGGGGACTGGGCTCTGGCTAACGGAATGCCTTTCAACTTAAAGAAGTGCAAAGTAGTGCAACTTCATTCCGGCAGGTCACAGAGTGCAAATTACACCCTTGGTGGCCAGAACTTGAGTTGTGTGCCATCAGAACGCGATCTAGGCCTTATTTTAACAGAAAAGCTAGACACCAGTGTAAATTACACGAGGGACGTCGCCAAAGCTTACGGCACTTTACACTTTATGCATAGGCAACTGGGAGCTCTTACTCCTGAACTATTCCTAACGTTGTATACGACATACGTGAGGCCACTCCTTGAGGTGCATAATATCATTGCTCCTCCGCTACTCAAAAGGGATGCTAACATGCTAGAAAGTGTCCAGAGACGAGCGACAAAATGGGTGATCGGCCTCCGCAACAAATCATATGAGGAGAGACTGAAGAAATTAAGTCTTTTCACACTTAGTTACCGTAGTCACAGGGGAGACCTCATCACCGTCTATAAGATCCTAAATGACCAGGCCCATCCTAACAAGAGCATCCTGCCATTAAGTGATTATAGGCTTCCACGAGGTAACCCGCTAAGGATAGCACACCAGAGACCAAGGACTCGAGTGCGTTCACATTTCTTCTCGCTTCGAGTTTGCCGTCTCTGGAACGCTTTACCGGCGGCCGTAACTACAGCTCCATCTGTGGAGATTTTTAAGCGGAAGCTGGACAATCATGCAGAAATGCATGGTTTGTGTCTCAATGGCTTACCCTCTTAAAATTTGAAACCACATTGTCAATGGATAAGCATACAAGCTAAATCTTCACGACCCGTCCTGTCTTCTCCCACTGTACCGACTACTCTATCTTTCTTTCTTTATTATTTCACTTATCTCAACCTATATTATCTACACTACAACCTATTATTATCATTATCATTATTATTATTATTACTCTACTTTTATGACTATACCGAATGACCGACGGGTGTTAGGTCAAACTCCATTCATGGCAGCAGCTGAGTCCTAACATACTGCACACTACAAACCACAATCTTGACCAATCCTCGCATCACTCCTCCTGGAGTCTACCAGAGCTAAAGCAGTCGAGTGGCGGGATTTACTACGCATAAGTTCACCGAAGATCTGGAACCTCTACCTTAAAATCAAGAAGCGAGCTCAAAGAAATCACTGGTTTATACTAGCTCGTAATCAGGATATTGGATATTGGATATTGGAAAGCCATTTTGTTAATAGCTTTGCTCTTACACTGTATAGAATCGAGAGGCGGCTGTAAGTTGTAGAACTGGTCAAAATACGAAGTGATCACAGTGACATTCAGAATATCAACTCTGCAGATATGAATTGATCCTCAGCCTCCGTTGATTTCCGGTCGGAGGATAGGGCTGGAAATTATTGCGCAGTCCATTAAGACGTGTTCCCAAATGCTGTCCCAACACGCAGCCCTTTACCACGATGTTTGCCTGAAGTCTGTAGGCCAATGTTCCAAAACATGAAAAGTTCAACGGTCTTGTGAGTGTCTTAGACAGACTATTTTCCAGCCATTTGTGGTGGAAGATTAGAATGAGACCTTTATCAGCTACCTCTTCACGAGAATATGTGCGACTGTTCCACCAGATAAGTTTATGAAATGTTATACCCGAGATCACCGATTGAAATAACCTACATATGTCAAGGCATGTGTGTATGTGTGTGTTTCTGGGATGCGTCCAACCAGATATACTAGCACGTGATCGAAATTGGGGAATGTGTAAAATGGTACTTCTCTGCGTCTAAAGGGATTGCATTTTTGGAAAACCATGGAATTTCGGACCACTACTTTATTCCATTATTTATAAACCGCCAGCGAATCCGGAAAGTGATAAATTTCACATTGGCTTTAATTCCTGAACAGCATCCGTGACGAGACGTATGAATGAGTTTGTGTCAACTAATTCTGTATACGACAAAACGAACGGCCCCAATGAAGGCTTTACATTCAGTTGTTACCTAAATATCAGTCTTGCAGTCTCAAAACTGTTGATAACAAGTTGAAAAGCAGCTCAATACATTCTCCAACACGAGTCATTTGGCTTGGAAGGAGGGGCGGTATGCAGAGGGCTCCGTTTGTTGTACCATTATTTCCAGGGACGTGACATACATACCAGTGGGGAACCATGAACTGTGGTGCGAACAGAGTATATATCACAGCAAATATTTATCTGGAGCCGAAGTGAAAAGATTTGAGATTAACTGATAGTCCGCGAAAATGATGAACACAATATCCTCCACTGAATCTCCGTTGCAATGTGCGATACGCAAAACTGCTGACGCTCTGCAAGTCAAAAGACTGTCGTTCTAAGGATACTGAAGCCCATTTTGTCGTCAGAAAAACAATAGACAGAGCTCAGAATGCTACGAACTCCAACCAAATCGATAATTTGAGAAGAAAGTTCGGCGATTCCATGATTGTTTATTGAAATGAAGAAGGAATTTTGCGATTCATTTTTAAATTATGTGCTCAGGATATCTACAGTAGCTACACGGTTCTGGAAACTTGATTAGCAACACATAGATAGATCTTCAAATTGGCTAAGTATTTGAGCTAGGGATCAAGTCGTGAGTAGTAGTAATAATGTGGTCCTTTTTGATCTGCGGGTGCTCACTCCACGTAAGAAAATGCCAACAGCCGGAGGGTACTTACAGAGAGATAAGGAGATTGAAACAAAGGATCCGAATTGCGGATATATTGATCAGGTATGGGCCAGAGAGGTTGGCAGTATTGGGAAGCAAGAAGCTGCTGAAGGGAAGATGCGTCGTCCGTAGTGCATTGTCCACAGTCTTGTCCTTATTCAATATATCAATTAACGCCCATGATGTGCAGTGAATTCATTATCTTTAATATTTCTCAATGAACGTATTATCTGATATCTTTTGGCCTCCACGCCACCGAGCATACTCTAAGTAATACTTTGTTGGCATTTGTTGTTGAACTCATGTTGATATGTCGTTAAAGTTTTGTTGGATTGTAGGTTATGTTTAATGTTATTGATTTTGCATGGATTTAGGTATACCTAAAACTATTCTGAGAGAAAATTCGTCATAATTCTCACAATTGTGTAGCCCTAGGATGAATGTTATGACCTTTTAAGGAGACATCTTTACATATGCTACCCTTCATGTCAAATGTGAGAATAGACGTACTCCGACGACAGCGAAAAAAGTCGAGTTAAATCGTGACTTAATAGAGGTTGGGAGTTCTTAACTCAGCCACCGACTGGAAAGCGGATGTGCTGGGGCTAGAAGCACACCTTTCGGGGCTGAACACTACAGTTTAAATGTGTAGAGCTTTTGGATCATTCTCTAGCTGATGTTCGTTCGTAAGAGCATCTACTTTGAAATCAAAGAAATCTAACGAAATACTTCATCTTAATTTTGTTTTTAGCGTTACTTATTCTTAACCAACCTCTCAATTCAAATGTAAACTTTGAGACTACATTGCTTTCATGAAACCAAGGCTGGTAAACGTAGACCAGAGACAGAGAGAGAGAGGGATGGTGAACATACCCAACTGCTACCAACAACAAGTACCAATCACAACTAGTGGGGTAATTCTAAAGGAGATCGTCTATTTATTCACCAATTGGATAAAAGTTCAATTACAGATCAGTATGACATATATCTAATACTTGGTCTTGATGGCTGATAGGAGTGGGCTAAACTAGTGACCAATGTTTTAAACTAATGGTTGCTTAATTCATACAATGACGTTCCATATCATTGCTGACTGAATTTCAACATTCGTTAAATAATAAGAACCCGAATAGCTCAGTAAAAGCTTCTTTGACTGCATCAGTAGCAGACATAAGGTTTAGATCTCCAAGGGGACATCAGTTTCATTCAGAGCTAGAGATCTGCACTGCTAATGTAGAATTCCAATAAGCTTGAAGGCCAGATCCCAGAGAGAGTTGTCATCAGAAGTGACAACAACCAGTGGTGTCTGTCAGAGATTCCCACTGTCCCGATTTCTGATTAATTTCATCATGGATGGACCAGTGGACACAACAATAACTGACTTCAGCTACTTAGGGATTGACTTGTTATCACTAGGGAATAATGTCGTTGACTGAGAATATGCAGATAATATAGTTCTCCCACCTGGGTGAAGACGCTGAGAAAATTCACAGTCTTCTGAACACCTTGAGCAGCAATCTTAGAATATTTAGCATGAGATTTACCCACTCCTGTCAAATGTAAGCTGATGTTACAGGACTGGACTACACCGACTTTTAGCTTCGAGATAGGGAGTGAGGTGGTTAATGGAGCGCGCTGACCATTTCACTTATTTGGGGAGTTGCATCAACCAACGTTATCGGGTTGATCGCTGACGAAGTTTCAGCACGGATATAGAAGGCTCGTTTGGCATTTGCCAACTTACTGCACCTCTGGCTTAGTACATGTGATATCCGACTGGCTGTCGAACAACGGGAGTGTGTACTGCTCAGCAGTTCGCTCTGTCCTCCTTAAAGGCTGTGAGACATGGCCACTGAAATTGAAAGACATGAAAAGCCCGACTAGCTGTCTTTGATCATAGGTGCCTGTGTTCTATCTCCCGTGTGAATTGGTATAACAGGATAAGCAGTGTTGGGATTAGCGGTCGACCTGTAGGTAAGGCGGGAAAATCAATCAATGAGGTTGCGAAGTTACATCGATTGAGTGAGATGGTTAGGACATGTGTTACGCGAACATCCCTAGCAATTGCTTTCCTCGAAGGGAAATGTTGGCCACTGTTATAGGATGAGGTTGTAAAAGAGTCAGCTAGTGGTGGTCAGACCAAAACATGGTTTCACCAGCCAGTGAAATCCACAACAGTTAGCTTAGGCCAGCCACGCGGGAAGATGTAGACTTCTTGGCTGGGGTCCTCAGTATGCTGAAATCCAATGGCTGGAGACAACTGGTGATATGGCTCAAAGTCATTCTCAATAGCTGGAAAAGATGCATTCCCTCTTTGTGATTTATCATACATATCCAATAAGACTCTATTCTTCTTCCATATTACCATTCCTTTTCCCTCATTCACACTTCTGTTTATTATATGTCTTTACCCTCTTCTCTTGTTTTGTGTGCTACATGGAGGGAGTGCAGCAACTCTAACTGGTGCACATCTGTACATAGTTCTACGTTGAAACCAGTCAGTCAGTCAGCCTACATCCAAGGCTTTCTGCCGAAGGTATTCAACCAACCTTTATACAAAATTCTGAAGTATGCTCCCTTCTAAAATAGTTCCACAGTAGAATGATTTTGTAAATAAAATACACACAACTATACAGTATTGTCTATTTACTGAAGGTGTTTTCAAGATAATTTCTCACATCTAGTCATACGAATGATAACTCCCTCCACCACAAGTGCACGTGAATTGGTAGATACAATTAGAAGTGACTAGTCCAGGTACTTCATCTCTCAATCGGCGAATCACCACTGGTTGTGTAGAAAATATGACTTGTAATTTGGCAGTATTAAAAGTGGCTAGTAAAAGGAGACCAAAAACGTGTATACAGTTCAGTGACAGAACATCTGGTCAACTCAAGACATTCAGCGCCTTTCGAAAAATCCTTCAAAGTAATATACAAGATTCAATCAAACCTATCAGAGGGAGTGAAATCAAGACATCTGGGCATAGCTGAGACGCTAGCTATCCAAAAACTCAAACCCACTCTTTGTATCCGAAAGAAATACGCTCAATCCTTGTCCCTACCATTGCCATTATAAACAGATAAATGTTTAGTAATGGCGATCCCATCGCCTTTCTTATCTAAACTTCCTGTTTATTCATGTTATTTTGAGTTTTCTTAATCCCTGTCTACACTACCATATTTTCATATCCACACTTCCTGTTTATTTTGTCATTTTATTATCTCTACATATTTAATCCCTGATTGCGTAAACAATTATTCATCACACTAGTTTTTTATCCAAACATCCTGTCTATTTTGTTATTTCAACATATCTAAGGCCCATTTGCACAATATGTCAATCTTCTCAGTAATTATGATGCTACTGTGTTTGAGTTTTACCCACCCCCCTGTTTATTATGGCATTCTAATTCCTAATTGCAATTTTTATTAATTTGACCCCTAACTGGAAATTATTCAGGAACTTTCCCATCCGTTTCATATAAATACACGAATGTACAGCCTAGATGATGACTTCGTCGAAAATAAAAATTTCTTCGCTGCAACTGTCTTTTTATTCCCTATGATCAAGTGGACATTTGTAAAAAATTATATTTGTAAAATCTCAGCGAGATTAAAATGAGTAATTCCAACGTTTCGTTCGACAATCTGGTCCGAACTTCTTCAGGGAAATTGACCTCTTTTATGTTAATTTCCCTGAAGAAGTTCGGACCAGATTGCCGAATGAAACGTTGGAATTACTCATTTCAATCTCGCTGAGATTTTACAAATGTAATTTTTTACAAATGTCTACTTCTCACTCGGCGCCCAAATATTTTAGAACTATTCTGTCAAACCTTGACGACAGTTCATTTGAAGCATTAAAAGTACTTTGAAATGATTTTCTAAACTTCTTCGCAGTTATTTCGCTAGCTATATCGCCAGTGAATTGCAATTGTATGTATAAAGGTTTCTTATTTACAGATGGAGAATAATTCTTTTCTGCTTTCATGGTCATGTGTTTGATGATTATTTCATCTGGATAGCTACTCTCAACTAGGGTATCATATACAATCCTCAGTTTATCTTCAATTAACTCTAAGTATGATATAGGAACCAATTTTATACATAACATTCTTTAATTGTTTCGTTATAGTTTCGGATAACAATTTTTATAATCTTTAAAACAAGCGTGTTCAACATTGCGAAAAATAAATGGAAAAGACAAACAAAAGCTCTAAAGAAACTCAGATTATTTTTAAGTCAGCTTTGAAGAATAAGTTTGTAGGGATTCTATTTTATTTCAGTTTAGATCACAGACTGATATCATATAGAGGACCATTGAAAATCATGGAGTACTGGACAGCTGTTTCGTAACCCGAGTTTGGGACTCATCGGCAGTACACACCCACTGGACCTAGGAATTCATGAGACAGTGAATCCACTCCCGGTGGCTGAATGGAATACCAGCTTGCCTTTTAACCAGAAGGCCATGGGTTCGAACCCTGGTGTTGGGTGCGTACTGCCGATGAGTCTCAAACTAGGATGAAACAGCTGGCTGTCCAGTACTTCTCTATTTCTTTTTCAATGGTTCTCTAACTGATATTAATTCGTGGTCTAAAGTGTAGTCAGTTTTGATTTTCCCGTTGATTGATTGGACCTAAAGGTGTTCAGCCTTTGATAACATGTTGGCTCCTTGTAAGGATGTTTCGACTGTATCTGAGGATTAACGTCGTCGAAACATCTGTACTAGGAGATGACATGTTAACAGGCGCTGAACATTGCGGTTCAATTAATCAACGGGAAAATTAATCGTGTGAAATATTCCTATATCCTGAATTTGAAGTCAATCTGAACGAAGAACATTATTTTCAGTAGATCTTTCTCTTCAGGTTCTTACAGTTATAAAATATAATATTTGTTGTCACTACAATAATTTCAGGTTATGCGGCGGATGAAATGCAGATGAAGAACAAACGTAATCTGATCAGGTGCTTAGCATCTAGAGCGAGGTCGATTTGCTCCAAAGATTGTGTAGAGAAAGAACTCTAGGTCATCCAGTTAATTATAAGCGAGAACGGATACAGCACACTGACCACTTCACTTATTTGGGAAGTCGCACATCAGCCAACGCCAACGGGTTGATGGCTGTTGAAATCTCAGCATGGATACAGAAGGCTAGTTTCGCATATGCCAGTTTACAGCGTCTCTGGCGTAAACGTGATATTCGGCTGGCTGTCGAACAAAGGGAATGTGCACTGCTCAGCAGCTCATTCTGTCCTCCTTAAAGACTGTGAGACATGGCCATTGAAAGTGGAAAACATGAAAAGCCTGGCTAGTTGCCTTTGATCATAGGTGCCTGTGTTCTGTCTCTCGTGTTAAGTGGTATAACAGGATGAGCAGTGTTGGGGTTAGCGGTCGAGTTCTAGGTAAGGAGGGAAAATCAACTGATGAAGTTGTGAAGTTACATCGATTGAGTGAGATGGTCAGGGCATGTGTTACGGGAGCATTCCTAGCCATCGCCTTCCTCGACGGGCAATGTTAGTCGCTGACATAGGATGGACCAGATTGGAAAAGAGCCACTGGTGGTCAAACAGAAACATGGCATCAGTCAATGAAACCCACAACACGTAGGAGGGTGTAGACTTCTTGCTTAGGGTCCTCAGGATGCTAAAATCCAATGGCTGAAGACAATTGGTGATATGGCTCGAGATCATCCTCAGTGATGGCTTGCGCAGATGCATTCACTCCCAATAAAACTATATTGTCCTTCGGTATTACTATTTTTGCCTCATATACTTCTTTACTGTATCTATTTTGCATTTCTGTTTACTTTCTTCCCTTGCTTTGTGTGCGACTCGAACTGCTGCACATCGTTGCAAAGATCTATCTTGATACCAGTCAGTCAGTAAAGCAGACGTCTTAAATCTTTCTTAGGATTCTTAATAAAGCAGGAATTAGGATGGCATTTAAACCTACAAACTCACTCAGACAGCAGCTTCGTAGGCCAAAGTGGAACCTATTGCCCTAATTAAACAAAGTAATCTAATCTACAAATATCCTGCAGTGACTGTGAGGTTGACTATATAGGTCAAACCAGCAGATCGACGGTGGTTAAATTTTCGGAAAATAAGCATATTTAACTAAGTGTAGAATGATTAACCCCGTGAAGATGAGTAACTGAGAAAAACAATTCAGCACTTGCAATACAATTAGAAATGAACTGGAAATTGATCCTAAACACAGAAGTAGGACGAAACTCTCGGTTGATGAAATAATATTAAGTGTTCAGTTATGTTAAACCTCCACTGCATCTAAATTTCAAAATGAAATATACAAACAAACGAATGATGTGGCAATGGGATCACCAATATCCTCAATAGTAGCAGATATATTAAAGGATAATTGGGAACATGAAGCTCTTAGAACGTTTAATCCGGCCTCTAGGTTATGGTGGAGAGATGTATGGATGACACATTCCATCACAGTGTTGAAATCTGAACATATCCCTCAGTTTTTCACACATACAAGCTCAATAATAGATGAAATCCAAGTCATTTATGAGTTAGAAAACGAACAGAGTGAGTTGGTCATGCTAGACTGTAGATAAAGACGAAAGCAAGACGGTGAGTGGTTAGACACCAGCATTTATAGGAAACCGACACACAAACTCTAATAAATATTTAGACTTTAATTCATTCCATTCGCAATCGGTAAAGATAGGTTTCGTTAAATGTCTGTATAATAGGGCCAGGAGTTTAACTAGTAAGTCAGAAGATTTAAATAACGAAATAAAACAAATGAATGAAATACTGTTCGTGAATAAATACCCACCAGAATTTATTCAACAATATATGAAGAACCGTAGAAAAACTAAGACTAGCAATAAAAGTCACGAAAATAATATAGAATTCAAAGCCGCTGTAGTACTGCCGTATAAAGAAGGGACATCAGAGGCCTTACATAGAAATTTCAGTGACGCTGGAATTAGGGTGGCATTTAAACCCTCCAACTAAATCTCTCAGAGATAAACTTTGTCGACTTAAGGACCCAGTGATAGATCCAATTAAGAAAGTATAATATAACTTACGAAATACCATGTAATGACTGTTAGTGAGGTCAATTACGTAGGTCAATCAAACTAGTAGATCTGGGTCAATTAGATTATTGGTACATAACAATTTAGCTAGACGTAGAATGACTGAGGTATTGTCTGATTTCCCACAAACTGGAAGATATGCAAGCGAAAAGCAACAAGTTACCAGAAGAAGCATCCAGAGAAGATAGGACTTTAGGTGAACATAGAGAAGACAGAGGTGATGAAGATTCCTGGACAACACCACCAACAGCAACAACAACAACAGACAACAATCAGCATAAATGGAAGGAACCCGAAAGAAACAACCTCTTTTACCTAGCGACCTAGGAAGCATCGTTTCAACTACAGGCGGAACTGACGAGGATATGAAAGCAAGAATCGGAAATGCAAGACAAACTTTCACTACTCTCAAGTCTGTGTGGAGGTCAACAGCACTCAGCATCAAAAATAAGATCCGGATTTTCAACTTAAATGTGAAGTCAATCAGTGCTACTATACGGATCAGAGAATTGCACTGTGCGTCATAAAGAGCATCTCAAACAAACTACAGACCTTCATTAACAGTTGTATTCGCTCAATACTACTCAAGATCAGATGGTTGGCCAGAAAAGATCAGCAACAGAGATCTCTGGCATTGAGTGAACCAACCAGGAACCGATTGTGAAACAAATAGGCAGGAAGAAATGGAGATGGATTGGCCATACTCTGAGGAAACCATCAAGTGACATCACTAGACAAGCCATTCCTCGAGTGGAACCCGAAAGGGAAGAGGCGAGTTGGTCGTCAGTGCAAGGGTGGGTGACTTGGAGGAGGTCATGTGAAGAGGAGATGAAAATGTGTGGGCAGACTTGGAGCCAGGTCAAAACTCTAGCAGAGAACCGAACGCAATGGAGACGCACGGCTGAAGCCCTATGTTCCTCTAGGAATTAAAGGAAACAATAATAATAACAAGAATGACTGATCTCGCTAAGTTAAATAACCTAGGAACAAGCTCGGTCATTGCACTGCATGTCACTTGTATGTAATCACAGAATAGGTGAGGTGGGACAGTGTAAGGGTATTAAAAAGTAAGATAGCCAGGTTGAGAAAGAGAGAGAGGTTGATCACTGAATCTATTTTGATGGATTCAACACCGCATACGTGCAGTCAGAATGACGCAAAGCATCGTCTATACCGGAGATATATAGGTAAGTGGCAACAGACAACAAAAGAGAAAATATATAAAATAATATATCGTAAATTGGCAGAAATTAGAATTCATCGGTTGGGCAGTGGATCAGGTCCAAATGTCTTAATGGTCTACCAGCTAGCTCGCCTTGTGAGGGTGCTGGGTTCGGATCCCGGTAAGTACTACTGAGGAGTCTTAAACTAGGACGAAACAGCTATCTGGCAGTACTCACAGTTGGTTTTCCAATGGTTCTCCAGCCGATGTCAGCTCATGATAAAATCCTTCATCCAATCAAACAAAATCCCTACAAAATCAATTGTTATAATTATTGTTTACTGTGAAAAGTCCCTCCAAACCAGGACGAAACAGCTGTAGAGAGCTCCCTGTTAGTTCTAAATGATATCACTAACTGATTTTGGTTCGTGACGGAAACTAACAATTGAGATTAAGAGAATGGTCACTGAACAAAGAATATTCTTTTCCATCACTTCATTACCTTCAAGTCATACAAATATATATATATATATATATATAATAAATATTCTCAAACTTTTGCATGAGCAGATAATGAAATATAGCATCAAAGCTGTATCTGAATTCGTAGACACAACCAAAGATATTAATATCAAGGATAAAACTATGATATCTTTATTCACAAATGTACCACCTCTAGTAGAAACAGTTAACTACACATGTGAACAATTGTATAACCAGTCCATAAGAAGTGGTATGCCAACGGAAATCCTAAAAGAGGTGTACCATGAATGTAAATTTCAAATTTGATGGCACATTTTACATATAAGTGGACGGGTTGGCGATGGGCTCCCCAATAGGTCCAATTTTGGCATATTTCTTTCCAAGTAAACAACACAATGGACCTTTGAACAACCTTATCTGAAAATTCTCTCATTTTATTGCCCTTATATGGATGACACCTTCATTGTTTGTGCTAATGATTCAGATATGGACAAAATAATAACTCAATTCAATGAAGTACATTCTGCTATGAAATCCACGCGTGAAGAGGAATCCCAGAAAACAATTGCCTTCCTAGATGTCCTACTTACAAGAAAATCAGATGGTAGATTGTATAAAGAGAAATCTGCATAATAAAATATATATATAAGACAAATTGTGAAACCGTGTGACTACATCGATATGACTATGAGCGACAATAATTTATACTTGAAACCTTGTCATCCAGTTGTTAATGTTGTATCACCACTGTTTGATTATTAAAATAAACTTATCTAATATGTAATTACATTCTACCACATTGGTCAAGTTCTACGCATACGTGAATTTCCCCATATACATACTTTTCAAATTGTGTGCCCACATAAATGACCGGACACGATAGAGGATGGGAAAGCTTCGGTCTTCCTCTCGAAATACTCTCTTGAAGTGGACACACGTCTACAGCCAGGTAAGTTTTATTTACTACCTTCATGTGAAATGGATGCTCTTCACAAAAGCGAACGAGTGAATGAGGATGTCTGACGCTCATGAACACACTGGTAGACCTGCTAGTCTTCTCCCTAAAAGGGTTGGAAAATCCTGATTACCAGCCTACGATGTGTAACATGGGCTCCAGAATCCGAACGAATCAAATGGCGTATGAACCTGTTTGGTTTTGGTCATAGGAGATCACGGGGACAAAGCTCCTGATATCGATCAACTGCCTGTTGGATCAGAATTTAAGTCAGCCAGAGTGGCAACGTAAGACTATCATCTGATTCGGTCTGCACATTCAGGCAGTATCCCAGCCTCGTGTATCTATCAGTGCCCATTACGTACTAAGTTTGTGTTCGAATGAAAATGGAACATTAAATCTAATACGTTGCATGTAGATGACAATTAACAGACGAGAGATAATGAGATGGTATCAAAATCTGATTCTACTTTACACCCATTGCCTCTGCCTTTATCCAATGAGATCAACCAGTGAAATATTCGAAAGTAATGACTTCAACGGATCGTAAATGAATTTAAGCTGAAAAATCGTTGAAGTAAGACTGAAGACTACACTTCTTCCCAAAGTGTTGATCGAAACCTGCCAATTATCAGGTGATGAAGATTCCTCACCAACAGCAACAGCAATAACAACAGACAACAATCAGCCAGTATAAGTGGGAGAAACTGAATCTGAAAGAAGCAACCTCCTTTACCTACGTACCTACCTACCTGGGAAGCATGGTTCCAACTACAGGCTGACGGGACTCCTGAGGACGTCGAAGCAAGGATCGGGAAATCAAGGCAAGCTTTCATTACTCTCAAGTCTGCGTGGAGGTCAATAGCAATCAGTATGAAAAGTAACATCCAGATTTTCAACCCCAATGTGAAGTCAGTGCTACTATACGGATCAGACACTTGGAGCATCACGAAGGGCACTTCGAACAAACTAAACACCTTCATCAACAGCTGTCTTCGCTCAATACTCAAGATCAGATGGCCGGAAAAGATCAGCAACATGGATCTCTGGGAGCGAACGAACCAACCCAGCAGGAACTAATTGTGCAACAAATATGCAGGAAGAAATTGAGGTGAATTGGACATACTCTGAGAAAGCCATCAGGTGGCATCACACGCCAGGAAGCGTCGAGTTGGTCTTCAGTGCGAGGGTGACATGAAGGAAGAGGTGATGCGAAGAGGAGATGAAAGCAATGGAGACGTGTGGCTGAAGCCGTATTAATAATATCATCAGTACACCAGATGCCAAGACAGTGCTGTTCACTTTGTTTTGTTTTTTGGAGTTGGATGTTAGTAGCCAGTCAAACGAGTATCTTTCACGTCCTCACTTAACCACAATTTCATATCACAAACTATTAGCGAGTTCTATCAAAATATCTTCGAAATAAGACTAATATCTAAGGTGTTTCTTAACATACACTAAATTGATCAACTCTTGTATCTAAAGAAGGAACTAACATTATAATGACGTGAACACAAGTAACTTTTATTTCGACTGAACGTTGTTTGATCTTCAAAGAATAGTTCATCTAATTTTTTCTCGATAGTTTTCAACTATGAAATCGCAATCTACAAGAACTGCTCTAAGCAGCTGGTTTATAATGTACAAAGGGCAGTGTAGATTTTTCGGACGACATGACATATCGATAACACCGGTCAGATAGATATAAGTCTACCGAATTAGCAGTTTGCATTCCTCTGGCGTACTAAGCGGAAAATAGGCCTGCAAGCATGCATTGTGAAGTTTGAGTGTGTGTGAGAGAGGGGTGGGTGGGAAGGATGTTGATTTTAAGGATTGGGATTGCTAGTCTCCCATGGTCAACCTTCCCTCTTTATCGGGCTCTCTACCGGTTAAGCGAGGCTTAGGAATATGTCAGCCGGGAATGAAACCCAGACCACATGCGTACTTGACGAGCATACTACCGTTGAATCACCGATTTCCTATTGACTGAATGTTCTACAGGTTCGCCTCGTAAAACTGAAGATCCTGGTTTCGATCCTTGATGTAGTCATGAATTGTATTGTTGAAGAGTCCCGGAATAGGACGGAACAGATGTCCAGTATAACTTAGGCACTGTGAAACATAAATATATACATATATCTCTATTAAGATAATACTTGGAACGTGGTTTTTTTTTACTTTCAATTACCATTTGTTTCAAGTTTGATCACGGACGAAGCAGCTGGCTGTCCAGTACTCTCTGCTTTTCAATGATTCTCCAACTGATATCAATTCGTGATCAAAATTCAAAAACAAATCAAATTCCCCTCCAAACTAATTCTCGAAAATTAATCTGATGCTCGACAGTGACTGGCTACAGGACGAAGTTGCCTGGAGTTCTAGCGAAAATTCATGGGGTCCACCAGGTCGGGTGTGAGGACAAATACTCGCCAATGACATTGGCTTGTGACCGTGATAAAATTACGAATTGGTTGAAGTTACAACTCATGGGCCCAGTGGCTGAGTGGTCCACGAGATTGCCTTCTAACCGGAAAGTCCTGAGTTCAAACTATGGTGGGGGCGTACCGCTAGTCTCAAACAAGGACAAAACAGATGTCTAGAACTCCTTATTGGCTCTCGATGGTTCTCTAACTGATATGATCAAATCTGAAAATAGATATAACTAATTGAATTTTAGATTTTCCCGTCGATTGATTGTTTGGATCGAAGTGCTCGGTCTCAGGTTGACATGTCTGTCGGTTTCTTGTGCAGATGCTTCGACGATGTCTGGGCATTTAATTAGAATTTAATTTGTGGATGGTGACTAGCAGTGGAATCCAGAACAACGCGCACTTTGTCCTATTTGGGACTCGACAGCTGGATGGTCCAATCAATCGACGGGAAAATCTAAAATTCAATTAAATAATTAATATGACCCGTTGCACAAGAGGTGGCCCAAGTGGTCTAGTGGATAACGCTTTAGCGTTTGAAACTATGGGCACTGGGTTCGAGCCTCAGGAGTGGGAACATCATCACTCACTGTGGAATGCAGGTACACCCAGTAGGTGACGAGCCCCAAATAGGACGAAACGCGCATCCTGGATTCCACTGCTAGTCACCATCCACAAATTAAATTGTAGTTGACGAAGGTATCAGCCAAACATCACTTTTAACCAATGATTACTATTCACATTCAGAAAAAAGTAGATGAAAGAAAAGTAAAGACACAACAAGAGAATTTATATTGAATAATCATCAATCAATTTCATGGAACTTTATTTTGAACCATCATATTTAAACTAGACTGTACTGTACCAAGATGTGATCTCCATTGCATTAGCGTATCATGTAGATTAACCCATTGAGGACGACCAAATGTACGTGGAAAAGCTCCAGTGATAAGAATTTTCTTTTGAACTTGATCAAGTTTACATGCAACGGCTCTTTGACGTACAGCTATTAAATTAGTTTTGTTTTGGAAAAAAAAGAGTTGAAAAATGACTAATGCAAAAAGTGGTAACTGATGATATTACTTAAAACTAAAGCATACTATATAAACTAAATATGATTATTAAATCCAAGGCATATATATACAGTACACGGTGGTCACAATAATCATTGAGTGTGAAAATGGTTAATCCAGAGAAGTTCAGTGACAAAAAGCTAATGTACCACCATTAGTTCTGATAAAGACCTCGTTCTTAAAACTTCACTACCTTGGTGATGACATCGGTGAATTCATCAACACAGAATTTAAGAAATGCAGTATAAAATAAAAGCATCTAATTGGTTCCCTTGATAAATTTCGATAAAGAAAGAAAGACGAGATTTGCAGTATAAAATGATATCGTCGTTCTATTTCACAGGTTCTCATCAGCTGCAGACTACCTGAAATTACAATGGTTACATAAATGATAATAACATACTTTAATGTTTGAGTAGTAGTAGAGAAGAGATAAAATTGACGCATCCTACAAGCTAACACTGTTTCTGTTAATCAACTTTTTCTCTTTTCTGTCTTACCCCTCCCCCCTCTTTTCAACTTTGAAAGCGTATAAATTGATGATCATAATTTAAACTAAAAATTGTAATGCTTTCATTTTGGATGTGTCAGTTTTATAGTATTTCTCTCTTCTCTACTACCACTAAAACATTAAAGGATGTTATTATCATCTGTATATGTAACCATTGTAATTTCAGGTAGTCTGCAGCTGATGAGAACCTGTGAAATAGAATGACGATATCATTTTATACTGCAAATCTCGTCTTTCTTTCTTTATCGAAAAGCACCCAACGCTACAGAAGCTCGCTTTCTCCTCCTCCTAATTACTCCTATATTTACGTGTAGGAGTTAAAGATATACCAGCTAATTTTGCCTCTTCGATGTCTATCTATCCAGTTTGACTATTCCTGTGGCTAAGTAAATGAGAAATAAAATCTATTCGTAGCACTATTCTCTTTCATCTTGTGGATACAGAACACACGATTGACGTAAACAAGGAGGTTTTCAAAGTTATTTACCGTATACCAACAAATCTTAACTTCGCCTTAGGAGTTCGCCTACTGTATGTTTCTGAGGCTGGCCATTGGGATCCACACTAAGAAGCCTAATTTGTGTCCAAAAGGAACTAGTTCGGACATTGTCCCTATCCCACTGGCCATCTAGGTTCGAATGATCCTCAATTTTTGTGGAAATTTCCTATTTGCTATTATATTTTTATTATTATTATTATAATTCATGAATCTTTAAAGAACTGTCTGTAATTCCATCGTGATCTTACTTAACAAATCGATATTATTTAAAAAAACACTAATATTGTTATTGACTACTAATCTAGAATATTCTATGTATACAAACATACATAGATAATTGTACAGCCAGAAAAGGAATTTATCGAAAAGGATATTTTTTGGTCAATTATTCTGTATTTTTATAGATGTCCGAATGAATATTTTCGTTATATTCCTGTGGAGCCAATTACGTATGTTTATTGTTGAATTTCCTACCATCCCGAATAGTTAAGTAAGGAACAGACAACGTCTAGCAGTAGCTGTATGCTACCTCATCTTGTAGATACTGAACACAAAATCAATGTTAAAGAAGCTTTTAAAGTCATCTACAGCATTCTAATTAGTCTTAATCCCAACCTGAAGAAGGCTCAATTTTATCTAATATTTAATTTAGCATTATATTCTTTTTCCGCTTATTATCAACTTGCTTATGGTCTTTTGAACTGTAATTCTACCCATCGTAACAACTCGATATTAATATAGTGAAAATATTCATTCAGATATCTATAAAAAACAAAATAATTGAGCAAAGAATATTCTTTTCGATAATTTACTCTTCTGGCTCTACAATTATATATATATACATATATATATATATATATATATATATATATATATATATATAGAATATTTCAGAATAGTAGTCAATAACAATATTAGTGTTTTTTAAATAATATCGATTTGTTAAGTAAGATCAATGGAATTACAGTTCATTAAAGACGGGTAAATTATAATAATAACATATAGAATATCAACTAATATGAAGGAAGTTTCCACAAAAATTTAGGATCATTCGAACCCAGATGGCTAGCGGGGTAAGGAGAATATCTGAACTGGATTCCTTTGGACACATAAATTAGACTTCTTCATGTGGATCCCACCGGCCAGCCTCAACATTATATAGTAGTCGAACTCTTAATGCGAACTTATGGTTTGTTGGTATGGGGTAAATGACTTTGAAAGCCTCCTTGTTAACATCAATCTTGTGTTCTGTATCCATGAGATGACATGGAATAGTGCTACGAATGGATGTTGTTTCTCCTTTCCTTAACCACGCAGGATGATGTTCGGAAATCCGAGGAGAAACACGCCTAATTGTACGGCTTATGTAACTGGCTCCACAGGAGCAGTTAAATTGGTAGGGACACATGGAAGAGGCGGGATTAGGCAGTTTATCTTTTACTCTCGAACGTAAAATGCGGGTGGTTTTGAAGACACAGCGTAATTCAGCAGCACCACTGAATGCTTTTTTTACCGCATTCGCAAGGTGTTGTGTTAGTATCTCGCTGATATTATTTAAAAATATTGATCCTGTTAGTAACGATTATTTTTAAATTATATATACATATATATACTGTAGAGATGAACGAGTAAATTGTAGAAAAGAATATTCTTTGCTCAAACTTTCTTCTGTCTTCTACATAAATTTCCAACGTTTCTGATAATTATGCATTGTACTTATCTGGTATTATTTTTTATTCCTTGACATCCCCTAACCGAACGCAGTGGAGACGTGCGGCTGAAGCCCTATATTCCTCTAGGAACTAAAGGAAACAATAATAATAATTTACGTCCCCAGTGGAACATAGGGCTTCAAGCTGGAGCTTTGAAGTTTCAGTAGCAGTGGTGTTAATTTTTTTTCGGGATGGGATTGCTAGCCTCACATGCCCAACCCTCCCAATTTACCAGTCTTATTACTGGCTTAGCGAGGTGAAGGAGTGCGTCGGCCGGCGATCGAACCCCGGGCCACATGTGTGGTGGGTGAGCATTTTACCACTGTGCCACCGACGCCCGGACTCATCTAGACAAAAGTATAAAAGGAACAAATATGATTTAATGACGGCTGAACGATACTACCTACGAGTGACGCAATACAGATAACATCGACACACAGATATATTATAATGAGGGAGAAAAAAATATGCAAAAGACGTTAAAATAAAAAAGCAAATAACAATATGGTGGTAATACCATGATGAAAAAGTGGAACAGTGTGATGAGTAAAATAAAGATGCGTAAATCTTAAAATAGGAAACACATTATAAGGCAATTGATTGCTAATAAAGCAAACGACAATTTCGAATATCATTCTGGTTTACTCAATAAATCTAAAATTATCCAGTCCCTCTCAAAGTCGTGACTTTAAATATGCTGCGTACATAAAGTCTTAGTAAGGCAAGATTCAACAATAGCGTCCCAAAGTATGCGAACGCACAAGTGACCTTCAGCTGACTTTTGCACACAAAATGACGTATATTTACAAGAAAACGCATGAAAGCATATTAAACAGGTTATCTTTCTCTGATATGGCTCAAAGATACGTCCCAGTTATAATGAGGAGTATCAGTTGCTAAGTTAGACTAGTTTCTGTACATGTATTGACCGAGGTGAATAAAGGTGAGCTGTTTTTGAGAATTGTTTATCTCTCTTATCCTGTTGTGCAGTCTACCCCAAAAGCCCTCGGTTGAATTTCTATGGTTTCCAGTGAGACGATCGACGACTACTTACCAGGAAAATGTGAATAAGAAAGCAAATTAAAATAAATGAAATCAACTCTAAATCTATCCCTGACTGGCTGGCTGGATTCAACATAGAACTTGGCACCGAAGTGCAGCAGTTCGAGTTGTCACGTTCCAGATAGCACACAAAGGTAGACAAGAAAATGAGTGAAGAGAATCAATAGAGTTTTGACGAGTATAAGAGTGAAACAGAATGAGTAAAAGTATAAAGGAATATGAGAGATTACAGAGACTAGACCCTAACCATAAAAACTTAACGCTAACCCTAATTACAACACTTATCCTAACCATAAACTTAACCCTAATCCTAACCAGTTATTAACACGTCCAAACATTACTTAAAAAACGTGATCTGAGTGAAATTTGCTGCTTAGTTGGTGAATAGCATTGATATTTCAAATATGATAGTGATAGGTGCCGTCAGCCAACGACTAGTATGCGTTAAAGGCCATTGGAGCGTTCGCATTCCTGGGACACTATTGTTGAACTTCACTGAATTTTCACCTGCTTACAATGCATACAGTTATCATATTTATATTTCAATTTCTACTGCATGTTGCAATCACCTACTGGTGATATTTACACATAGATCACAGTATACATTCAAGTCTTAAGCACATATGCTGGTTTATATACGATGTAATTGACTTTCTACATGTTAACATCACGAAAGGGTGTGTAACTTTAGCAATGACACTTTAATATAATCTATACTATCTGTCAATAGTTTAGGAAACATAAACAAGTACTAACTTTATTCGTAGGCCATTGATAAGATTATACGCATAATGAATCTCAGATGGAAAGAAAATCTCACAAAAATACCAAGTTAAAGTATGCTTGTTTCATCTTGCTAAGGTATACTGACTTATCTTGAAATAGCCAGTGCTACAGTTCCGAAGTATCACGTTGAAAACTACACAAGACTTATACAGTAATCACTAAGATTGATAGATAAATGGGGTAGAGTCTGTTACGTCTCATTCGACAGTCAGCCTATTTTTTAGTAAGGCTATCTATGACACATAGGCTACCGATTAACTTTAAAGTTAATCACTCTGAAACGCAGTTTGATCAACATATTATTAATGCAATCCCTACTGTAAAACATTAAGACGTGTATTGATACCAGTTCAAGTAACAAGGTTCGGTCGGTCGGTCGGTTTTCGACATAGAACTTTGCACATATGTGCCACAATCCATGTAGCACGCAAAGCAAGAGAAGAAATGCATAATATAGACAGTAAACAGAGGTGTGAGACAAAGGAATAGTAATAACGGAGAACAAAACAGTTTAACTGGAAATCATAAGTTACAAGGAGTGGATGCATCTGCGCCACTGAGAACGATTTTGAGCCATGTCACCAATTGTTTCCAGCCATTGGTTTTTACCATCCCGAGGACCCCAACCAGGAAGTGTACACCTTCCTACGTGGCTTAGAGTAACTGTTGTGGATTTCATTGACTGGTGCCATGTTTTTATTTATTTTATTTTGATTACAGCTTGATTCCACACTGTATTTTCAGTACAAGTATGGAATTTTCAGCATGGATATCGGTAGCCCAAATTTACAGGCCAACCATAGATATCGGGTGTGCGCCGGCAGGGGATCAAACCCCGGACCATGTGCATGGTCGGCGAGAGTCCTAACCACTGTGCCACCGCCGCTAGCTCTTTTCCAGCCTGGCCCTATATCAGCTAACATTGCCCGTCGAGGAAGGCGATGACTAGGCATACGTAGCACATGTCCTAACCATCTCAGTCGATGTAATTTCACCGTTTCGTCGATTGATTTCCCCGCCTTACCTAGCACTCGACGCCTAACCTCAATATTGCTCACCTTATTATACCACTTCACGCGGGAGATAGAACGCAGACACCTATGATCGAAGACAGCTAATCTTTTCATGTCTTCCACTCTCAATGGCCAGGTCTCACAGTCATAAAGGAGGACGGAGCGGACTGTTGAGCAGTACACACGCCCTTTGGTCGATAGTCGGATATCGCGTCTACGCCAGAGACGGCGTAAACTGGGATATGCGAAACTAGCCCTCTGTATTCGTGCTGAAATTTCGTCAGAGATCAACCCGTTGGGGCTGATGGTACTTCCCAAGTAATTGAAGCGGTCAACGTGTTCTACCACTTCACTTCCTATTTCTAATCTAGGGGTCGATGAAGTCCAATCCTGCAGCATCATCTTACATTTTACAGGGGCGAATCGCATGCCAAACATACGAAGATTGTTGCTCAGGGTGTTCAGTAGACTCTGCATTTTGTCAGAGTCCTTGCCTGGAAGGATTATATCGTCCGCATATTCTAAGTCAACGAGATTATTCCCTGGTAGCAAGTCAATCCCTGAGTCGCTGAAGTGTGTTAGGGTTAAGTCCATTAGTACGTCTATGATGAAGTTGAATAGGAATGGGGATAATGGGCATCCTTGACGGACGCCACTAGTCGTCACCACTTCAGATGACAACTCGCCATAAGCCCTCACCTGGCTGCATGAGTACGAGTAGAGTGCCTTAATCAGTGCAATGTATTTTCTTGGCATTCCCTTTACAGCCAAGCATCGCCAGAGAACCTCCCGGTCGACAGAATCGAATGCCGCCTTTAGGTCAAGAAATATAATGATTGTCGGACGCTGGTAGGAATGCCTATGTTCTAGAATCTGTCGAAGGGTGAAGATATGATCAATACACCCTCTACCTGGCCTAAAACCTGCCTGGTTTTCTCGTGTTTGTGTCTCCCGAGCACCACTTAGTCTACGCAGTATTATTGAGCCTAGGATTTTAGATACTATATTAGTCAAGCTAATGCCTCTGTGATTGTCGCAAGAAGACTTGTCTCCCTTCTTGTATATCGGGATGATCAGTGACTGACACCAACCCGATGGGACTTCCTCTGATTAAGTAACAAGGTTACTTAATAGATCGATACATTGTGAAGTGCTTGAAGTCGAATTAACTCTAGTTATTTTATGTTAGGACGATAGAAAAATCAGGAATGAAACTTAAATATTTAAAAAAAAAGAATAATAATAAAGTATCTGAGGACACTAGTTACTTCAAACAAAGTATCCAACACAGTCCTACAGGAGGTCAATGGTGAGCCTGAATAGCTCAGTGGTAACGTCTGCGATTGCATTACTGCGTGACACAGGTTCGAACCTCAGGATGGACATGAGTTCCTTCAAGACTGGAGATACGCCTTGCTGACTATTAAGCGCCAACTAGCATGAGACCTAGGCCCATGGTTTCCTACAGATTGCCTCCGACCAAATAGTATCAAAGGTCTTTTCATTTTGTATACCCTATACGAATATATGGTTTTTTAATACAAACTGATTTACTTCATATGAGTTAAGAATTATTAAAATTTCTGCAAGTGTGATAATAACAAATTTAAGCATCAATGCATCACAAAAAGGCAAAAGTCTTACCTTCAATTATAAACGGTTCCACCTCTTCAATTTCAAGATTTAAATGAGCTGCAGCCTCACTGTAACTAAGTTCACTAAGATTCTCTGATAACTGCATAAGTGTTAACAATCGAAGTTTGTGAATGCAAGCTTCTTCATTCAAGTTATTTTGATTAAGAAAGTTGGGATGTTTTGCCAGAAACTTTTTAAATGTATTCAAATCTCCTGAAACAAATATTTTGAAAAACTAAAGAAAAAATATTACAACAATGTAGATGTTACAACATACATCATGGACAGGTTCTCCTTCCAAGTACTGAACAGGTTTAAGTGTGTACAACTGGTCATGGGACAACAATGATGGATCTTGCAGTACCGATATGATACATCTAGTAAGGTTATGTTTAGATACAGTGAAGCGACTTACTTGATTGCATTCTTCCTTGCATGAATGGCTGTAGTCTCATCATATGTAGATAGAAGATAGATCATTGCTTCAATAGCCTTCCTATTTTCACCCAATGTCATGTGTGCATCATATAGCCTCTGCCAAACTTTTTGGAACTCTTCAACTGTACAGTTGCATTCAGTTAACCAAGAAGCGACCTAAAAAAAATAGAACTACGAAGTCAAAAGACCAACCTTTTTTGGATCTGTTATCACTTGGTTAAGAACACCTAATTTTTCTGCACATTCAATTAACGTGAGGTAGATCTCATAACGAGGATGACTTTTCGGATTAAGTCCGCAAAACAAAAGGTTTAGTCTACAGAGAATTAAATCAACAAGAAAGTACATACGGGAAAAGTTTGCTCTTATGTCTTCGTGTATTTTCACCGGTAAAATCTAGTAGTTTTTCACACAAAAGGTGAACTGCATCAACTAGTTTAGTAGGCGGTAGCTGTATGAACAATGAGGCAACACTTGTAAGAACATCATTGGCATCTAAAAAATGAAAATGCACAAGAATATCTTACCAGCTTCAGCAACAGTTTCATCTTTCCAACATATGTCCAAATGTTTAATACACTTTATAAGTTCATCAGGCCAGGTGTTATCTTTGCACTCCGTGTTGTCCAAGCCTTTAGCGCCATAGCTCTTCAGAAACTTTTTCAATTCAGAAACCTAAAACAATCAATTTCACCACAGTGGCTTTACCTGCTTAGCTTCCGAACACTGAATGAAAACCGCTACGCTCATTATGCGTGACCCAAGTAACGTCACAAGTAATTACAGCGCTACTCAATGTATCCAATGTCAGATTTCAGATTTATTGGTTGAGGATAGAAGGATTGGAGCCTTCGTTAATCCTTCTCTAGTAAATTTCTGTGGTTTCTCAAACCCTTCCTAGATGAATCAGTTGAGGTCGCAGACACCACTTCTTCTGGAAGTCGGTTCCAAGAATTTATGACTCTGCGTAGCTCACCCCGCAGCCCAATTGTCGTAGCTTTGGTTGAATCCAACAGGAGTGGCGCTGGAACTGGTTATGTGGTTTGTAGCATGCAGTGCGTTAAGACTAGGTCACTGCTATGAATGGAGTTAATCCTTTAACACGTTAGTCATCCGGTGTGATAGGAAAGAGAGCTGTTAATAATAATAATAACAGACACAACTAAGGTAGACTATGCAAGCTTGTAAAAAGAGAAAAGAAAGACTTAAAGACGGATCGATAATGAAGTTTGAAATCAACATACATATATATATATAAGATAATTAAAAAAAATAAATGATTGGTTAAAAGAGTATGACAATTGGAGAATAGGCTGTGGACTAGTTTGAGTGAATACCAATTGATACTGGGTAGGTTTTACTGAGACAGACCGTTTGAACACAGCCCTTTTGCCCTTACATGACTGTCATGCCTCCGCCTAAAGCTTTCCACGGACGATGTATTAACTACCTCTGCTGGTGATGAGTAGTAGGGGCAGAGAACTTGTAGGGAAAGAAAAGGCAGTGCACTGTGCGTCGGTGGCATAGTGGTTAGGACGCTCGCCAACCATGCGCATGGTCCGGGGTTCGATCCCCGGCCGACGCACTCCTTTACCTCGCTAAGCAAGAAATAATGCTGGTGAAGAGGAAAGGTTGGGCATGAGGCTAGCAACCCCATCCTGTAAAATAAGCACTGCTACAGAAACTTCAAGCCACCAGCTTGAAGCCCTATGTTCCACTGGGGAACGTGAAGGGAAAAAAACTTGTAGGGAAAGAAAAGGCAGTGCACTAGGATCTTTGCTTCCTGAAGCGTTATCCTTCGTGGATCACCAAGGGGTTGTTCATACTTACCTAATGGCAGAATTCTCTATTTGGGCGACTCTGCTCGTGTGTAATCCTACAGGCAGTTATTAGGTCACCCCCCTTTGTCGATGGTAATGAAGTGCAGAGGGACTTAATTTCTTCAGATTTCCGTGGTATGGTACATTTTGGAGTCCCAGCATCCACTGCCATCCATCTTTAGACTCTTTTAAAAAGAGTGGAGTCCGTTGCGAGAAACAGGGGAAGAAAGATATTTTGCGCTTCATAGTGTACTCGTGCGTATGCTTTACAAAACCGTAGAAAGATCTCAGGAGTGAGCGCACCTAACTCTGTTTGTGTAAAGCTGTATGAGTCTACATCACATCACCCGCGTAGTTCGCATTTATGTTCAGGTTTACTGTTAAAATCACACCTAAGTCGAGATCCGATGTCACGTGGAGTAACTTACATTCTGCAGTCCACAAGGGAGTAGCTGTGCTGTGTCGCATTTTTCAGGCTGAGAGGCATACCACTGACCATTGCCTAGTTTTTCAGAAATTTCAGTCCGGCAGGTGAGCTATTCGGTTCTCCCAAACATTTTAATTCCCACCAAACCTTTATGTTATCAGCTCATGGAAGGACTGGGTACTTTGGGAGGCATGGAAGATCATCGATGAAACTCAAACTTTACAACAACAATAATAATTTATATTTCGTACAGACAGGTAAGTTTACATGAAATGCATGCCATTTTTACAGGCACGATCAATTATGTTACGAATTATAATTGTGAATTAGCATACATTATCACTTTTTTAAAAAGTTTAAATTGTTGAATTATAGTATAAGCAATCGGAACAGATTCTTATAATTGTTAATTTGTAAATCCTTCACGAAAGTCTCCATCGAAGTTGAGGGACAACCCATATTTCGTTCCATTTCCTGATTATAGTAATGGCCTATCGATAAGCAACATATATTTGAGTGAGTACTGTGACCCCACGTGCTTGAACGCTCTTTCAGGAATAGGAGAAAATCCTGCACAGCTACGAAGTGGTATAAAATGCAATCATGAATAATACATTATTGGAAGTATATTTACAATAAAAACACAAGAATAAGCTATACAGTACTTGATATGATAGTGCACATTTGCAGTGTATGATGCTAACCACATTGGTCTTACCATGGAAAACTATGACGTTTTCTATGAAAATAAAGTTATTCTCAAACATGAGTGTTGTTATATTCTTTTTTATCATCAGAGCAAACGAACTTTATGCGAGAGAAGAGTGTAGATGAGAGAAGAGAAAAAAATGTAAATTTCAGCTTCAGTAAAGTCAGAGGAAGTTGAGATAAAATAGAGTATAATAGTAATTAGGTAGTAGGATTATCGTGAATCATATAAGTGACATTTCAGAGAGAAGTGGCTTGGAGGATTAGAACGTGTTGGATATGGTGACCTGTAGGATGTCTGGCTCCAGGATGGAACCCTGTGAAACTCAGAGTGCCAAAGTGTGGCAAAACGATTAGACATGATTGACTTTGATGAAGAATTCCCTTCCGTCTAGGTACTCCTACAGCTATAATAAAGCAGGCCATCAATACTTGGTTGAATGATTTTCTAAGGGAGACCATACTGAACGGTTTCAGATGCTGTCGCACAGTCGAGGAGGATCCCATCGGCTTGAACATTCATATACTAGCATGTTTTCCAATCATTTCGTGATAATAATAGATATTTTGCTATGGATCTAGCTCCTCTGAAACCATATTGTGTTCCTTGGATTGCAATGCTCCTATCAAGGTATCATCTGATACTGTTGTCAACCACGCGCTCCAGTACTTTCAGTGGCAGTAGGAGTACTGCTCTTGGCCTATAGATCACTGAGTTTTGACTACCCCTAAAGATGGCATAATTTATAAATATCACTGCCTTGACAGTCTCTGAATCGATGGAGTGTTGGAATGTCATGGCCGAATGTCATTAGGAAATGGAAACTTTCCTAGGTTAGTTTTGGAAGCTTTGCTGGGACTACTACTGGTTAATTATGAAGTATACCTATAAGGTTTCTCCTTGGCATTTAAGCAATTAAACCCTAATGGATTATAATAGTCACATCCATATTGCTTTACAACTGTCGGCCAAGGACTCAGGTGAATGTTCCCGCAGCTTACCAACTATTGAGATACCGACCGCTTAGACCTCGAGGATGCATGCCGTCTGTTTGGTGGGTTTTCCTTCCGACAAGAATCTCTATTAAACAACGAGATTGTGACATCCGGTGGTATTATGAAAGGTTTGTAAAAAATCATCGACTTCCCGGTGTTCGCCTATTTGTTTTGACAAGCGTTTCTGAATCTTCAGTGGATTCCTGAACATCTAACAACTCGACTGCTGTGGTTGTGTCAGTTAGGAATATTATTTTGTGTAGAAGTGCATGATCTGTGTCGGGAATGTGCAACTTTAAGGGTTGATAATTGTTTTACCACGTCATTTAAAAATAAACTGCGAGGTTGACTAGATAATCGGAAAGTAGAAGTAAAATTATAGAAAATGAATAAATGTATGAATTATGGGATACGACAGAATGAATGTATGTAAAAAAATGCAAACAGAAGACGTGAAAGAGGAAATAAATAGAACGAAGAACAGTAGAAGAAACAAAATGGGAGACAAATGGTGATTACTTTGGGGACGCAATTACGGAGAAAAGAGTCCATCGGATTAGATAGTTACTCCAGTGAACACTAACTGTTCATGATAACTAGGGTCTAGTTGTTCAGGCTTTCCTTGTATCAAGTGACTGACAAAGCTCTAGTACCGCATGCTATTCAGGAGGAAGTGCCATAAGGAACACACAGCAACACTTTTGTCACTGAAGGTATTTGGCCCAAGCCTAAATGTGCGGTCATCATGTTGCTGGCTTTTCTATTCTGTTTTTATTCTTTTATTTTGTTATAACTTGATTTCACACCGCATTTTGATACGGCTATGGAATTTTCAGCTTGTGATATCGGTAGCCTAGATTTAGCAGGCCAACCATTAATATCAGGTGTGCGTTGGCCAAAGATCTACTCCCGGACCATGTGCATGGTCGACGAGCGTCCTAACCTCTATGTCTCCAACAGAAATCAATGTACCATGTAAGTTGTGAGGGACTATGTTCTTGTATATTCAAACAAAACTTCTAGGCAGCCAGATGTGAGGCTATGAGAGCATAAGCAGTACCTGAAAGCAGTATCTAGGACTTTTGCAGATTTGAGGAAGCTAGAAGGAAAATCAGTCATCGCACTGCCGTCATTAAAAACTGGACACAAGGTTGACTTTAACGGAGCCGAGGATCTACAGAAAGATTTCGGTTCATGTGAAGGAAGAACGACTGCAGAGGCCCTACATAAATGGGTTCACCCCGAAAATTTGCATAGCAAGTCCTGATTTAGTGATGAAATGGATATGCGTCGCTGGTTTTCATTTTCCACCTATTACACATGTGTATCTTTTGGAAATGATAATAGATGATTTACAATTGTTCTGCTATGTATACACATTGTTGCGTATTGCATACATATATTTTTCTAATTCGGATATCCATGGCCGTTACCTTTGTTTGTCCATGGTAATTAAAATCTGCTGTAAAAGTACAAACCACTTATAGTGTGCAACGAAGTAGTGTAATAATAGGTCTGTGTCCTAATTTCGGTCAAAGTTCAAGCAGTTCTCTGATTTTGTTTTCGATGTCTGTTCATGACTCACGTGACTAGATGAGGATTTTAAAGAGGTTACCTTTCATCACTCTACATAAAAACAAAATCCGACCCTTTCACTGAGCCACTGAATCCGCAGCATTTTTAGCCCTGACATTGTGAAGGGTGAGGTGAACACTTGAAAGAATCCTCCGTGCAGGTACCTACCCAAAAATTTTCATCACCGAACCCATGAGTCCTAAACCACTGCAGCTGCCCTCAGTTTCTGCTATTAAATGACTTCTCTACTTGAATCTACTGTTGAATGGCGACTCATCAGTAGAAATACTAAGAAATCGCCTGTCCCTCCCATTGTAGAGAACCTTCGTGGCTGAACTTCGATTAACTTTCTCTACGAAAGCAATGAATCGCATGAACGTTACGGATAAGCTACCACCGTTGGCCTCACCAATGTGTACCTATCAGTTCATCTGCTCGTGTGGGGTTAGGTATGTTGGCTGCACCCAGAGTTTGTTATCCAAACGTATCATCGAATACTTATCCCCATGGATTTATAAAGGAGAAAACAGATGCCCTGGGCCGCAACTCTATCCTGGAACACTTGATCTAATCTGAACACTAGGCTTACCCACAAAGGAATTTCAAAGTTATCTGCAGAATACGTGCGAATCTTCAAACAGCAGGAGCAATAACAACTCACATGTTAAATCCAAAACTCTGTTCAATCATTAAATCTATAATGGACCTGATCCATCTTAACACTGGATGTGCAATATCTGTTTTTGTTTCTTAATTGTATTATTTTTTTCCTTACCCCCTAATAAGTTTCTACCCCTCACTATCACTGCAAGTCAGTTTAAGGAGATATCCGAGAGACGCTTAGTGGATGGGGCTTGGTTGTATAGCGGTGTCTATGCTAAGTAGAATCACGAGAAAAACATGTCAGTATAAATGCTAACTTGTTGATGCTGAAGAAAAAGTGAATTCTTCCAGCGGAGGAAATGCCAAGGCTAATCTCGAAGAATAATCAGCTGTGATTTCTTTTAGCTGCCAGAGGGATAAAGTAGCTTGGCAGGATATTGAAGACTGCGAAATTTTGGTAACTTTCTGAAGTTTTTTAGTTGGTGACTGATGGTGTTAACATGGCCATAATGGTTTTTGTCTTTTTGCACAACGTGCAGAGTTCTTTAAGAGAAATGCTCACACATATTTGGAGATCAAAACTTGTAAATCAGTTTACTTCTCACTGATTATCTAATAAATTTGGCTCAACGAAGTACAGCTCACGTAACGTCATATGAGTGATAACGCAAATATCGGGGCTCTTCGCATACTGCATTCCCTTTGAAGTTAGCCTGGACGTTCAGTTGAGTTCGTATTTCAGGTATTCTACCCACCATATGCTAATCCTCATGTGGAGTAGTGTCTACAGTCGGCTAGCTCATCCTTCAAGGAACAGGCAGAAGACTCGGAAGGAGCACAAAGGACAGGGATTAATCACATCAGTGGTATCCCGTATCTCCTTTAAAAGAAGAGGCTGGAATACCTAGACCTCCCCCAGTCACATCTCAAGGGAGGAGGAGAGGGCCAATATTTGCTCGAAGAATATTAAGTGAAAGTTAGCTAGTTAGTTAGTTGTCCATTTCTACCAGTCACGAACTAAATCAACGACCATACTCTCGATCCAGGTCTTACCCTAATGGCTATTCGGTGTATTCATTGAAGTTTTACAGGAAGTCAAACATGAGTGCGAATAGTTCAGTAGTAACGTCCCCGACTAATATGCTGAGTGTGGCTGGTTCAAATCCATGTATGCCCATCGGTCTCTTCGAAGATGCAGAAACGTCTCGTTGACAAGTGCGACTGGGCACGACACCCAGATCCTCCTGCCACTAGCCTCCAGCCACTCAATATCCAAGCTGAAGTATTTTTCCAATGATTCGCAGGCTTACAACAATTTTGGAGTGGTGAGAACTATTTCGCATTAATATTCTTTTGATTTTTCATCTGGTAGAACTTATTTAACAACTAAGAAGATGAAAATGATTAGACAGGGCCATAATCTAATGACATCAGAATGTTCCACAGTATAGAACTGCTTACAACAGTAACCTGAACAGTTAGTCACTATGGCTAATTAAATACGTAACCGAAAGTAATCCTTGAGGCTATAAATAGGTCCTGGAAAAGTTGTGTTTTGTAAATTCATACTGCAATTCCATTAAGCAGCCGGAATATAACACTCGAAACCACCATATTTCTTGATAAACTCATATATATATGCACACCTTTGGCATGGAGAAAATTTCACTCCCCCTGAGATTAAGCCCTTAATGATTGCTGGCTTACCAGAATGCTGAATTTTTCTTTTGAATGCCTTTTGCTTTACAGTCGAGACACTTGAGTCTGATTACCCCTCAGGATGGGCGTGTGCATGTTAAATCTCATCCAAGAGTCATATTTGTTTGAGCTAAACGACGTGGACTAACTAATTACGAAATGGTATCGATTACAGTGCCTTTTCAGGCCTAGGTGCACTGTGGAGCCACTTTGTTCCAGTTTGGCATTCTGGCAGCATACAACTATGTCCTGGACGCAAACAACCTTTAGACTATTAGTCGGGCCTACTTGTCATTCAGCCGTCGGAACAGAATCCAACGGTAGGCCCTTGAACTCTTACTTCCACTAATTCCAGTACAGAGCACAGTTGGCACTACTGGCTTATGTGTTCGCATACACAAATACATGTTATTTGATGTAAAACCCGTGTAATACTTTGATTAGGAGTAGGGCATATTTTTGAACTTGTCGGTAGTTACAGCCTTTGGTTCAAGGTTTTACGGATAACATAATTTCCCATCTTCTAACCATGTCAGTAGCTCCTCAACTGTACGGTAATTCGATGTACAACACAGAAAGCTGTGGGCTGTGGACCAAAGTTCGTCCCAAATTGTCAGCTGCCTGAAATTTTTTCACTCGCGTTTTAGGTTTGTGTGATTGTGTTTAGAGCTTGACATGTATCATCTTCACGCCCGTAACACATATCTCCTCGGGTTTGAAACTATAGACCAAATTTTCGAAGATTACACCAACTGCTTGTGATCCTAATGCACTCTCCATGACAAAGCCGTCTTCTTTACAAAAGTGCTCATCCTTTAAAATGAAATGAACGCCGTCTGTACTGAAATAAGAGTTCTAAGTATGGAGGAATGGTTAATGAAAGACCAGTAGGGCATATGTACACACAAATCATGTAATTAATGTTGATCATTAGTACATCGAAAAATAAACAAAAACGAAGAAATTTTTTTGTTTTATAACCTTATGAACATGACGCCACTACAGTTTGTAAAGTGATTTTTACATATCTGGATGGTCACTGCAGCCGATTGTATGATAGGAATCTATCAGAGCTCTGGGACTGTTCGCAAAAATCCTGAGGGAAGCCCCAAGAAATCAAATGGTCTATATAAGCTTGCTACAATAGATATTTGTCAATGAACATATATATGCTGGATGATTATCGTTTTAAACTCATAATACTTTGGCAGAATCTTAAAATGCCAAAAAACGAGCAACATGGGGAGGCGAAAATTTCACTGGAAATTTCATTTTTAAATTCAGTTTATCTTTTTTGTTATATTGTGTCAGTTTGTGTAAAATTTGTAACCGCGTCTATTTGACTGCGAGTCTTTGGATATGTGTTTTCGATGAGTAATCTAGACGCTAGTCGAATTCTCGAATCAGCTCTTAAGGATGTGGATGCTATTCTAAAAGGTAGAAAATTCATTGAAAATATTACTACTTTGGTATTAGTGAATGAAATCAACTCAACAGAGGCTAATATTACCGAAAATAATCATTTCGACAACCACCACCTGCCAGAAGTTCCACATCTGGATGTTACAGACTTAAATACGGATAGTGCTGCATATGAGCATGTAGGAAATTTAGATGAGGATTACCTTTACAAAACTGGAAAGGAGTTTTCAGTTCTTATTGACAGACTGCAAAACTGTATTGACAAACTGAATCATACAGGACCTGCAACTGCTAGTCATGTGACAGGATATGGAAATACGGATTATGGAATTACTCGAGATCATAGAATTCGACTAGTTCGTGTAAGTATTTTACTGTTTTCATAAAAGTATTTTAATACATCTGTTCTGTTTGTTGACATTAAATGCGACTCACTATAAGGAAAAAGAAATGTGTGTTTGCAGTCACTTTTACTGAAAGTTTTCTTCATAGATGTATTTTCAGCTTTTTATGAATGTTTCAGGGTTATTTCACTTGTGAAGATTTCACCAGGTGATATTTTATTCCGTAATAATTTTGTTCATTTCTCCTTTCTCTGTGGCTATCAGATATGCAAGTATGTACAAGTAATCTAGGATTTGTTGGGTTACTCTGAAGATTTATGGAATGGGTATTCAATCCAGGTATTTTTAATGCCTTAGGGGATATAATGAGAATATTTCTAGATAGCTTATAACACATTTTCTGTAATTAAGGAGTGGTGTTTACTCAGGACTGGACAGCTCTTCAGCGGACAAGAAGTGTAGTACTTTGATCTTCAAACCTTTTCATTATAGCTTAATAAAATCAGTTTTTCTGGCATTTTCACTCTTATATATATGCAATATCATGCCATATAGTTTCTTCGAATTACTGAATACCTTTAAGCTGAAAGATAGTGGAACAATGAGCAGCGCGTCTAAGAGTATTTTCAAGTCTTGTGTGTGCCTAAATGGTCTTATTCGATCCTTCTAGACTACCTAATAACTGAATCGATAGTTGATTAACCGTCAGTAAACCATTGTTTGGTGAAAACCCTAATTTTAATCTGTTGTACCTTAAAGTACTAAGATTTTGCCTTCCTTATCACTTGATATTCGCCAACTTGCATGATCTTAGGCTAAAGCATTATATTTGGTATGTGTAGTGCACAGTAGTTTGCTTTTCTCTACTTCACGGCTATGAAACATAACAACAGAAGGTAAATCACGCGATGATTGGAGGCTTTCAACTATATAGCTTTGTTCTGTCAACCACATATGATGAAGTCATAACTTAATTAGTAACAGTATTGGAGGTAATGCATTAAGTTTGATGGAAAAATCAATCGTGTTCTGAAGCTCCATCGGTAGAGGTAGATAGACCATCGGTTGCACACTTTTAGCCGATACATTCCTTGAAGATGACTATTAACTGAATTGTCAACATAAATTTAATCGATAACTCTGCATAAAATGGGTGTTTATGCATATTAAGAATATAGGTCACATAATGTCTCACTTTATTCTTTAGAGTAAATAATAAAATAAAGTAAAAATAATAAAAAAAGTGAATGTCAGTAGTCTTAAAACTTAATCTATGCATTGTAATAAGGGTCCAAAAATTTATAATTTATCTCCAAAGCAAATCATAAACAGTATAAGGAAAAAGTGGCACAGAATAAACACTAAATCCAAACTTCATAGACAACATCTCCTCTGGACTTCTGTGTCTGCACTTAGAGTGTAGCATATCAGCTTTCCTTAATGACAAAGTTGATTATCAATTTACGTTAAAGAATGGTATCTTGTTCTTTCCATTTTTGTTAAAATGATATGATCTGCTCACTGTTACAGTAGACTTGTAGATGATAATTTCTCAAAAGGTTTTTACTGAATAACAGGTACATTATCGAAAGGGGTAGGATCTTGATAATATCCTCTGGGAGTTATTGCATGTCACCACTGCAAATGCTCAACATGGTTATATCCAATCAACTGTACAGACCAGCTGCTATACAAGTCACCTCTTAAGAGATGCTTAGTCTACTAAACAATTAGTCATACTTTTTTCCTACTTATAACATGATAACTGACAAGAAACTTTAAGTGAATGCTTTCGGCACTGTTGTCCAATAACTGTAAAGGGAGTATTTATATCACAAAACTAGGTGTATCATTTTAATTCAAATTTCTGCTCACCGAAGGCTTGAAGCCTGTGTTGATCCTTTTCGGGTAAAGTTCTCTGCTTGTTCAAGCCCATCTCGGTCGGTCGGTCAGTTTTCGACATAGAACTTTGCACATATGTGTGGCAGTTCAAGTCGCCACACTCCATGTAGTACACAAAGCAAGAGAACAAAGTGGGAGAAATGCATAATAGAGACAGTAAACAGAGGTGTGAGACAAAGGAATAGTAAAAACGAAGAACACAACAGTTTCACTGGAAATCATAAGTCACAAGGAGTGGATGCATCTGCGCCACTGAGAACGATTTTGAGCCATGTCACCAATTGTTTCCAGGCATTGGTTTTTACCGTCCGGAGGACCCAAACCAGGACGTCTACACCTTCCTACGTGGCTTAGACTAACTGTTGTGGATTTCATTGACTGGTGCCATGTTTTCGTTTGACCGCCGCTAGCTCTTTTCCAGTCTAGCCCCATATAAGCTAACATTGCCTGTCGAGGAAGGCGATGACTAGGCATACGTAGCACATGTCCTAACCATCTCAGTCGATGTAATTTCACAGTCTCGTTGACTGATTTCCCTGCCTTACCTAGCACTCGACGCCTAACCTCAATATTGCTCACCTTATTATACCACTTCGCACGGGAGATAGAACGCAGACACCTATGATCGAAGACAGTTAATCTTTTCATGTCTTCTGCCCATCTTGAATGAGTCAGTTGACGGCGCTGACACCTACTCTTCTCGGAGTCAGTTCCAGAATTTGATGACTAGGTGTGAGGACCAGCACCCTACAGTAATACAGTTTCGCTGCTGTTATGTCTTCTGAGGTGCTTCGACCTGGTGGGAAGGGAAAGACAGTATAGGTCAGGTCCGTAGTCATTATTTAAAATTTTAAACATTGAGAATAAATCTCCTCTCTGCCTACAGTATGACAAGGAGAAGAGATTTAAACTATGTAGTGTTTCCTCCTATGATAAATTAGTCTGCCGAAAATCATATGTGTTGCCTTCCTTTGAACCATTTCTAGAATATGTGAGTCCTCATTAAGACAAGGACTGGCTTCCTGGATACAGCTTTTCAGACTTGACTTCACCCGAGATGTAAATATGGAGGTGGACATATCTGTGGTGATTCTAGTAAAGACTGCGTAAATTGCCCAGCGAAGATTTGAAACTATGCGCAGCCACCTCGCGACAATGTGCTGCAGTTTTTAAATCGTGACTAACTATGACACCTTAATCCAAATGAGTCTGAACTGATGGGAGTTTTATTCCTTGTAGTTCGTAGGAACTGATGATTACGTGTTCGGTGCGCATGGTTGCGTATTTCACTACGTTGATCTGGAGCATGGTAATGTCATACAGGATATCCCGCTCCACACAATTAAACACTGTACACATAAAATGAACCTGACTCATCTACGGTTGCAAACCTTTGATGGGATTATGCAATGGGAAGTGTACTTCAGCTTTATTTAATGAAGCAGTGTGATTTAGATGCATTTTGTGCTGTAAATTACGTTACTCAAATGTACAATCTGATATATGAAAAGTAAGGCCTAAACTTAGAACTTATTGACTGAAAAATATATACATAAGTCAATTAACGGACTCACTGGCTGACTGGTTTCAACATAGAAATTTGCGCCGATGTGTAGCAGCTCGAGTTGCCACATTCCATCCATATAGCACACAAAGCGAGAGAAGAAAGTATAAGGAAATACAAAATAAAGACAGTAAACAGAGAAATGAGGCAAAATTTTTTATTCCTTCACGTTCCCAGTGGAACATAGGGCTTCTACCTAGAGGCTTGCAGTTTAGGTAGCAGTGGTGCTTATTTTTACGGGACGGGGTTGCTACCCTCATACCTGACCTTTCCTGTCTACTAGTCTTATTACTGGCTTAGCGAGGTAAAGGAGTGCGTTAGTCGGGGATTGAACTCCGGACCTCATGTGTAGTTGGAGAGCATTGTACCTCTGTGCCACTGACTGCGAGGCAAAAGGAATAGTAATATTGAAGAACTATATAGTTTTATTGGGTATTATAAGTCATAAGGAGTGGATGCATCTGCACCGGCCATCATCCAGAACGATTTTGAGCCATATCACCAATTTTCTCCAGCCTTCATTGGTTTTTACCGTCCCCATAACCCCAACAAGCCAACAAGTCTACATCTTCCTACGTGGTTTAAACTAACTGTTGTAGATTTGATTGACTAATGAAGCCATGTTTTGGTTTGACCACCACTAGCTAACTTTTTTCCAACCTGATCCATCCTATGTCAGTGGCCCGTCTAGTAAGGCGATGGCTAGGTGTGCATGCGTAACACATGTCCTAACCATCTCCGTCGATGTCACTTCACAGCCTCGTTGATTGATTTCCCCTGATTACCTAGCACTCGATGCCCAATTTCAATATTGCTCACCCTGTTATACCACTTCACACGAGAGATAGGACGCGGGCACCTATGATCAAAAACAGCTAGCTGGACTTTTCATATCTTCTATTTTCAGTAGCCATGTTTCACTCACAGGCCTAATGGAGGACGGAGCGAACTGCTGAACTCATTCCACGTCCTTTGGTTGTCAGCCAGCTGGATGTCACGTCTAAAAAAGTTAGTCCCTTTTATAAATTTTGATAGCATTATTAGAAGACGGAGATTATCTGAAAAATGTGATGTATTTGCGCTATACATTTCGAACAATCTGATCCCTAAAACATTTACTTGTCAAGTCGATATACATAAAAAAGGTTAAATTAAACAAAGTGACAAAAAAAGAATTAAGAATAATTAACACAAACGTTTGGTAATCCAATGAAATAAAGATTACCAAGGTTGGTTAAGAGTAATAACAAACTGTTTTTGAATACACAAGGGGGGCTTAAGTTTATGAATGGCTATAGCCTCAGCGTATTTCAGTAAACGTCCTTGACCGTTTTTATAGATGACCTTAAAGGCTGAGTTAACATCAACCTTATGGTTCATCTAGATTAAATGTTTAGCTATAGACGAAGTTGGTAGTCTGACACCTGCATCTATTGGCTTGTCACAATTCATCTGTTTTTCTAACCACTTTGGGATATGCTCTCTCACCCTCACATGCAACGCGCGATTACTCCTCCCTATGTATGTATGTCCACACACACACGAAAATTGGTAAATTGCGTGGGATGTGATATAATCACCAGCGCTTCCATGTTGTCAAAAGTCTCTCTAAATGATTTTAATTCATTCCATACTCATTAAGTTTATTCCAAATATCACACAGTAGTACAGTATTTAAAATTGGACGACAAGGTTTTAAGAAGAAATTACTGCTCATAATCATATCAATTTAGTGACAAGTACCGATGTACATTGTGCTCAGCACAGGGTTTTGTCTATTTCACTTAAATGCTGCTTCTATGCTACTTCTATGACATCGCCAGGTTTTAATCTGTTAACAGCCACATGGAAGTTTAATCCTTTTTCAAGTACGTCTACTTCATTAGAATGTACGGCTCTTGTTGAGGCGTTAATTACCCACTTTGTTTTATCCATGGTTGGTGGCGTTTCATTGGTGAATACTTTTTCTGTAGCGGGACATTTTTCTTCCATTAATTTGGTAAACACTTTAATTTGAATATTTTTAGCTTTTCAAGTAATGGTTGGTAGGGATTGATTGGTTACAGGATTTCATCATGAGCTGATATCGGTTAGAGAACCATTGGAAAACCCCCCAGGGAGTATTGGGCAGCTGTTTCGTCCCACTAATTTGAAACTCTTCATCAGTGCCAGAAGGTTTTGGGTTTGATGAGGAGTCCCAAACTGGGACGAAACATCTGTCCAATACTCCCCGTCGGTTTTCCAATGGTTCTCTAACAGACACTTTTAGATTTGTTGAATGCAGTTAAAAGTGACTTTTTAGATGTCCTGAGTAACATTTCATAATCCTTGTTATTTACTGTGTTTCTGAATTTGGATTCCAGTTGTTCAATCTCATGTCTAATTGTAGTTAGCTTTCTGATAATTTTGTGGATTTCTTCTCTTAAATACAGAGCCTACTAAGGTGTTCTCCTGCTGCTTTCATCTTACTCGTTGTAACCGGGACGCGTATTGGAAGATATGTAGGAATAATTCCATTTTTGAAGCATCGAATATTGAAAATGCGATGATTACTGCAAATCTTGCTTGGATTTGTGATAGCTGTATGAGTTGATAGACTAGTCTTCAAACAGGAAGATCATAAGTATCATTAATGTAAATGAGGAACTTTGGCACTGTCGGTAGAACATAATTTCATATTAGATAAGTTTATTTCAGATATCACACAGAGATGATACAGTATTAACAACTGGATGACAATAATAAAGGTTTTTGTATTTCCCAATGAATGAAAAACAAAACGATATTGTTGCTTTTACTGATGTTTCGCTATTTAATGCTAATAGCTTTATCAAAGTATTATTAAACCGGAATTTACAAAATCTCAGCATATATATAACAAACAGTTAAGAGGTGAGAAAATAGACAAGTTAGGTCAAGTTAAAGGGAGGACATATTGAAAGTCAAAATAACAATGAAGATCACCAAACCAAATAACAAAGTTAAAAGTACATCTGTTATGTTATCGAAATAAAGTTTACTAACTTGATCATCGTTCGTCCGTTTGGGGGCATTTTTCGTTGTCAAGTTGGTAAAGGGGTAAAGATAACAAAACCAAGTGTAGATGCCTGTTGGATTTGATCAGTGTTTAAAATTATAAAGGCAGTGTGTGTTTACATAATGAACTTGCATATCACATTCGTGTTGATTTTGTCACTTCATGGGGGAGGGAGGTGTTGTAACCAGGTCAGATTCTGTTATAATGAATATCATATACCCAATGCTCAAATTTTTTCAAACCGTTAAAAGTGAACTTGGTTTGGACATAAATTATTGCCACTCATAATTGAATCAGCTTAGTCATACGGTATTATAATTTCCCTCGACCATTGCACTGCATTCACTTCCATGTAATCACAAAACAGGGAGGAGTGGGAACAGGTGTAGAACGAGAGAGAGAGAGGATAATCACTGAATCTTTATTTATCGTTTCAAAACCACACACGTTCAGTCGAAATGACGCAATGCCTAAACCAGAGATATGGAAAGTGGTAATAATAGTGATAATAATAAAGCTTTATTTCAGAAAATATGTGAGCGAAGTTCAACAGTAGTATCTCAGGAGTGCGGACGCTCCAATGACCTTGAACGCATGCTAGTCGTTGGCTAACGGCACTTGTCTTTATCATAGCTGAAATATCAACGCTATTCACCAACTAAGCGGCAGATTTCACCCCGATCACGTTTATAAATACTGTTTGGACAAAGTGTTAATAGCTCGTTGGGGTAAGGATTGGGGTTAGTGTTAAGTTTAGGGTTAGGGTAAGGATTAAGGTTAGGGTTAGGACTGGGGATAGATTTAGAGTTGATGTCATTTATTTTAATTTGTTTTCTTATCCATATTTCCCTGGTAAGTAGTCGTCGATCCTCTTACTGGAAACCGTAGTAACTCAACCGGGGGCTTTTGAGAAAGACTGCACAGCAGGATAAGAGAGATAAACAATTAACGAAAACAGCTCATCTGTAGTCACCTCAGTGGATATATGTACAGAAACTAGTCTAACTTAGCAACTGATACTCCTCATTATAAGTGGGACGTATTTTTAAACTATATCAGAGAAAGATACCCTATTTAATGTGTTTTCGTGCATTTTCTTGTAAATATACGTCATTTTGTGTACGAAAGTCACTTAATTTTATGATTGATCGGCTGAAGGTCACTCGTGCGTTCGCATCCTTTGGGACGTTATTGTTGAACTTCGCCTTCGTATCGGTTGGTAAAAGGAAACCTCACACACACAAAGGGTCTAAGTTCAAGTCAAGGAAACAATCATTTCCAATACAAGTAGCCTAGAGAGTGTGAAAATACAAAAAACAACCAATCACATTCAAGGTCACCCACCAGAAGAGATGACTAATAAACTCGTGGAGGAATCTAAAAACTTACTTCAACAAATTGAAGTAGTATGCGCTGAAGATGTTGCCTAGTAGGGGTGGTAGGGCAATGAAAGCTTCGCAAATAAACCATCCAGTCAGCTCAGAGAACACAACCACATCAAAATCATCCACCTGAGCTACAAATCTTCCCTATCATATTATATCTAAACCGATATGTTTATGGGCATTAGTGCAATGCGATATTTGAAATAAACTTACCTAATATAGAATTACATTCTGCCTACAGTGCCCAATTTCTACACTACCATTATGTTGGTTCATGACGTAATTTAATGATTGAAGTTAACAGTGTCACAGCTGGAACTTGTGTATGCTTGTATGTCTGTCATACACAACAACAACTACCTCCTACACGTGCGTACGTATGCGTATACGGAAGAAAATATCAACGTGGACCAACCTATAGTTTGATCAATTATTACACTTTTAAAACAAAATTCATTTTGTTTATTTTCAGCTTCGATTAAATTCAATTCAGCAAAAAGAAAGGTGGCATTAAAGGTAGTGTAGTTGAAAGCGTGTGTTTCAGAAACAGCAAAGTGCTATTTACATAGTCAATATACACGGTGTAATATATTTTAGTCTCTATTAGACAGAAGAAGCCTGTTCATTTATGTCCAATAACAATTAGAAATGATTATCCAATCATTACTCTGAAAAGCTCAGTGGTAACGTCACTGACTGCAATACTCACTGGGTGACACAGGGGTTCGAATCTCCTGCCGATTACTTCCAACCGACTAATATCATCAAATGTACAAGAGTTAGTTCATAGGAATTTGATCTGTTTTTCAAGCTTGATCTTAACTGGTTGATGTCAGATGGAGAACCACTGAAAATCAACACGAATTACTGGACAACCAGATGTTTCGTCCTAATTTCAGGCTCTTCATTAGTACACGCTTAACCAACAACAGTAGCAGCAACATCCAGCGCCAATCACCATCAATGGGAGGGATTTGAAAGAGGTTACTTCTTTCACTTATCTAGGGAGCATTGTTTCAACCACAGGAGGAACGGACGAGGATGTCAAATCGAGAATCGGGAAGTCGAGAAACACATTCATCAACCTGAAACCAATCTGGAAATCTTCGTCACTTCACTCAGCATCACCAACAAAATTCGGATTTTCAATGCAAACGTCAAGTCACTTCTTCTTCTATACGGATCAGAAACTAGGCGGGTCAAAAAGAATATTTTCAACAGCCTGTTTCAGACCTTTATCAACAACTAACTGTCTTCGCTCTATACTGAAGATCAGATGGCCTGAGAGAATCACCAACAAGAAGCTATGGGAACAAACAAAACAAGAACCAATCACCCAACAAATATGCAGGAGAAAGTGGAGATGGATTGGACACTCGCTGAGGAGGCCACTGGGGGACATCGCGAGTCAGGCGAATGCTCGAGTGGACCCGGAAGGGAAGCGGCGAGTAGGAGGTCCAAAAGTGACATGGGGGGGATTGTGTGAAGAGGAGTTGAAGCAGTATGGACTAACACGGATGCAGGTGAAAAGTACAGCAGAAGACAGAAGCAAGTGGAGGCGTGCAGTTGAAGGCCTATGTTCCACTAGGAACCCAAGGGAACAATAATAATGATATAATTAGTACACGCTTGCCACTGATGACATTGGCTAGTGGTTGAGCTAAAATCACAAAATGGTATAAGTCGGAATTCATGGGCCCAGCGACTGAATTGTCCACCAGCTTCCCTTGTCACCGGTAGGAAGGTCCTAGGTTCGAACCCTATTGTATCTGTGCCGATGAAGAGTCACAAATAAGGACGAAACAGCTGACCAGTACTGCTACCTGGTTTCCTAATGGTTTTCTAACTGATATCAGTCTATAGCCTAACTTGAAACATTATCAAATTTAATTAAAGTGGAAACGTTTCTGTTGTTTTTGTGGTATTATTTCAATTTATTTATTCTGTTTTGTTTAGTCTCGTTTTTATACAGCTAGTGACATACAGATTCGTTGTTCACTAACAAGAAGTTGACTAACTGTATGAATCACTTCAAAAAGTTATCAGTGTTTTTGTTTTGTTACAAAATGTCATAAATATTTCAGTGTAACATGAGACATTTTAAATGAGCTTTTTGTATGACTTAAAACAAAACAAAGCCTCATTCAACACACGTAAGTGTGAACAGAATTTTCAGACTTGATCAAGGGCTAATATCTATTAGAGAACGACTGCGAGATCGATAAGGAGTACTAGACATTTGTTTCGTCCTAGTTTGGGACTCTTCAGAAGTATGCATTCAACGGGGTTCGAACCCAGGACATTCCCCGTTACACAAGGCAGGCTCACAAATCGGTAGAAGTTAAAATTCACTGGCCAAATTGTCCACGAGGTCTAGCATGAAACAACTATCGAGCGGTTACTCGTTTTCGACGGTTCTTTAAGTGACGTCATTTCATGGTTAAATTTAAAGTAAACCAAATCCGTACAGGCTAACTCTTGAGAATTTTCAGGCGCTGAAATAAACTATTATTACTACTATTCCCTCGCTTTCCGAGTGGAACATAGGGCTTCAACAACACATCTCTACTTTTCTTTGCTTTCTGCCGTCCTCTTCATCTGGGTCTACGATTGTCCACAATCTCTCATGTCTTCCTCACACGATCTCCTGCATGTCACCCTCACACCGACGACCCACTCGTCGTGTGCTTCTCATTTGGATTCCACTCGAGCGATTGCCTGGCGTACGATGTCATTCGGTGGCCTCCTCAACGTATGCCTGATTCATCTATATTTTCTCATATATATTTTTTAAGCAATCGGCTTTCCGTTGGTTGGTTTGTTCCCACACTTTCTTGTTACTAATTCTTTCTGGCCATTTGATCTTCAGTATGGAGCGAAGGCTGCTGTTGATGAAAGTCTGCAGTGCAAGTTTCTGACCTGTATAGAAGAACAGACTTCACATTGGTGTTGAAACTGCAGATCTTGTTCCTTATGCTGAGTGAGGAAAATTTGCAAACTGGTTTCAGGTTAATGAAGGAGTATCTCGTGACTGGCTGTTGATTTACGTCTCTATGGATCATCTTTATTGACTTGGAATTCAAACCAGTCGCGACTGTGGTTGCTAGGCGATACAATTACACCATTCATGGAGAATTTAAATATATCCATTATGGACTAAAACCTGCGCTGAAGATATTGTCCAGAAGGTGGACGACGAAAGTTTGACAATGTATATACGCATATCTGTCACTTCGAGGAAATTTCATTTCCCCGTATGATTAAGCTGTTGTTGGTTGCCGGTTTACTAAACTACTAGATGCGTAATTTGTATACTTTTTATTTAATAGTGGAGGCGCCTGAGTTTTATTATTATTGTTCCCTTGGGTCTCGTGTGGAAATTAGTGCTTCACCAGAATATCTCCACTTTACCCTGTTCCTTTCAGACCACTTTGACTGGGTTGACTTGCTACCAGGGAGTAATCCCGTTGACTCAGAATATGCAGATGATAAAAATCATGCTCCTAGGTGAAGACGCTGACAAAATACGGCAGTCTTCTGAACACCTCTAGCAGCAATCTGTGAATGTTTGGCATGCGATTCACCCACTCCTGTCAAATGTAAGATGATCAGGTTACAGGACTGGATTACATTAACTCACTCCTAGCCTAAAGATAGGGAATGAAGTGGAGAGTGGAGCGTGTTGACCACTTCATTTATTCGGGGAGTTGTGTCAGCCAATGACAATGGGTTGATCGCTGACGAAATCTCAGCACGGATACAGAAGGCTCGTTTGGCATATGGCTGCCAACTTACTGCATCTCTGCCTTTGTAGGCGTGATATGCGGTTAACTATCTGTCAGATAACGTGTGTACTGCTCAGCAGTAAGCTCTGTCTTTCTCCATGACTGTTAGTGAAACATGGCCACTGAAAGTGGCAGATTTGGAAAGCCTGGCTAGTTGTCTTCGATAATAGGTTTCTGTGTCCTATCTCTCATGTTAAGTAGTATAATAAGGTGAGCAATATTGAGGTTAAGCTTTGGTCGAGTGCTGGATAAGGAGGAGAAATCAATCGACGAGGTTGTAAAGTTACATCAATTAGGAGAGATGGTTAGGACATGTGTTACGCATGCATCTCTAGCCATCACTTTCCTCGACAACGGGCAATGTTGGCTGATATAGGATCGATCAGGCTTGAGAAGAGCTACCGACAGTCAGATCAAAACACGGCTCCATCAGTCTATAAAATCTGTAACAGTTAGTTTAAGCCAGCCAGCCAGCCACGTAGGGAGGTGCAGACTGTCTGGCTGTCTGGTTGGAGTCCTCAGGATGGTAAAAACCAATGAAGGCTGTAGACAACTGGTGATATGACTGAAAACCTTTCTCAGTGGTTGGTGCAGATATATTTACCTTTTGTAATTTGTCATATCCAATAAAACTCGATTCTTCTTTCAAATTACTATTCTTTTTCCCTAACTCACACTTCTGTTTATCATCTCTTTCGCTTAACTCCCTTCTCTTCCTCTGTATGCTACATGGGGGGGAGAGTGGCAGCTCGAACTGGTGCACATCTTTGCAAAGTTCTACTTTGAAGCTAGTCAGTCAGTCAATACAACGAATGGTATGCGTTCAAGTTCATTGGTGATGTATTCACTTTGTGTGGTCACTATTCTTTTTGTTTACCTACATGACCCTATCAGGGGTCAATTAAATCCCTGGAAACTATCACTTGAATAATTAATTTTTTGTATACTAGCGACTTTATTTATTTGTGGAGTTGCCTGGAGTTCTGGGTGGTGAATAGCAGTGTGAACAGTGAGGTCTAGCAAATCGAATGTGAGGACAGAAAGTAACCAATGGTAGTTCCTGGCAATGGTACTATATTTCATCAATTAGCTGAAATCAGAATTCATGAGTTATAGGATGGAAAATATCCATCAGGACATTAGATAGAAACAACCAAGATGTTCAGCAAAGATAACTGTCTTTTTGGCGATTTCATTCTCAAAAAGAAACAGCTGTACAATCGTACTCATATACCTAAGTCTACATTGATACAATTATTATTTAATCCCAGGAATCTCTGTCCTGTAGCAAATCACTAGCGAGCATCATACTAATTTTCAAGGGCTGGGTTTGTAAGGACTAGATTTGTTTGTACGAGTTTGACCGCTGGTTGATATCAGTTAGAGAACCATTGAAAACCACCAGGGAGCAATGGACAGCTGTTTCATCCTAGTTTGGGAATTATCGGCAGTACGCACCCAACGCCAGGGTTCGAACCCAGAACCTTCCGGTTACAAGGCAAGCTCATATACGCAATCCAGGAGAGAATTTCATGGAGTTCTAGTGAGATGTCATGACCAGTGAGGTCCATCCAATCAAGTGTGGAGTTCCCACCGATGATATTATTTAGTTCCTCAGAACAACGATTAAAGTTGATAATAATTTTCAACTTGATATAAAAGTTTGAAACAAAATTATACAAGCTTAGTAAATAGTTTTTAACTAATGAAGGTGTGAATAGGATAAGCATGGAAACATAAAAAATACGAGGGGGATGAAAAGATGAATCCTAAGGAAACCAACTTGAACTAGATCCATGGCAAATATAGACGTTGGATTAGTTTCGTTTAAACACACAGCTCAGGTTTTTCGATGCATATAGCGGCGGCTTCTGCAGTACAAAGAAGTCAAAAACACACTGCTTTTGGTAGATTCTTGTTTACTTTGTAAATCACTCTGAAAGATGATGAGTCAGTTGAGATACTGTGCATACATCAGTTCACCTACTAGTGCGGAGCTTGGCACATTGGTCGTTCTATACGCATCCTATCGAAATGTGTTAGAAAACATTAAACAGCATGGCTCTTATAAGATTTCATCCTAAGAGATAACCTGAATATTGTGAAGTGATGCATATCTATTCCACTGAAAAGTCCCAAACTAGGACGAAACATTTTTTAATGGTTCTCTTTAATTGTTATCATTTTTTGTGATCTCTAAATTGAAAATGATCAAACTCCTAGTGAAAGCAATACTTTATTGCATGTTCAGCTATATAATTTTTTTTGCAAAAAAACACCCTAAACTGTATCAAAAAACGGTAATAAAATAAAAAAGAAAGAAAAGACAATCAAACTAAAGAGCATTTCTATTTCTGTAAATTGGAACAAACCTTTTCATTATACAAATCGAAAAGTTTTTGTTTCAATCTTCGCATTGGTGTTCATTGTAGAGGTTGCCTATGCGCTTTTTAGATTTTCTGTTCATGCGTGTATGTGTGTGTTTGTGCGCGCGATATTTCACTTTGTAAGGCGTTATAAAGAGGGAAATAGGCTTCAAAAGTGGAATCCAATCCATCTGTATATATCTCCTTATCTTGTATGCATGGTCTTTTCCTCGATAATGTACTAACTAACTTGATTGGCAGTGTCCTGTGGATAAATTTTGACGATATACAGGATCAATTAATGATATATATATATATATATATATATGAATGCTTTTGTGATAAGAATCTTTACATATACACATTAGTTTCGAATAGTAATTACCTTCTTTGATATGATGAACTATGTTTTTCATGATTTCATAAAGAGAAATGAAAGGTGATACAAAGTGAATTTGGTCAGATGCCTCATAAATAGAACAAAAAGGATCTGTACAGATGACTCCCTAGAAAATGAGTTAGGATACATCCTAAATACGCTGGCCCATATGGGTTATCCTAGTAGATTTGTAAGGAGACACATGAACACCAGGTAGAATCAAGGGAAACTGACAACAGTTGAAAAGAAACAACTGTTCATGAAATTGCAATTTAATGGGGACGTGGCTAGCGAAGTCCTACATCTAAGATTATCGAGAGCAATAAAACGAACTTACACTGCCGCCAAGCGAAAGACAAGCCACCTAGCTGTGCCACTTCGATGTATCGCTATAAATTTGGTTTCTCCTGTGGAGAGAGCTATATAGGGCGAACAACTAGACAGCTGAACAAACGCATTAATGAGCATCTTCCTTCATGGTTCGGAAAGGGTCAAATAAAATCCATACGAAGTTCTATTTTGGCTCATTTGATTGATGACAGCTGCCACCAAATGGACAGAAATAGTGCCTTCAAAGTTATCTATTGCACTCCATCGAGCGGAATTCAAACCCGCCTGTTAAACACATGGCTGAAGTCAGGGGAATTCGAGAGAACAATCCTAGTGTCTTTGCATACAACAAAAGAAGTTTGTTCTATCTTTGTGTCTCTCGCTTGCTTGCCTAGGTGAATTCTAATCAAAACCCTCCAACCCTTTCTTATTTTCCATTTCCTTCGTACTTTTATGATATTTATTCAAACTCTGATTATCTGTCCACTACAGCTACCTTCAGTATTACGTAACTTTTGAGATTTGACCTGATTTACTTATTTATTGAATTGTCTACATACGCACATACCACTCACTGTATTCGTTATTCATATCGCCACCTGCATAAACCTTATTATCATTATTTTTGCTATCATTATAATCATCGTTGTTACTGACGTTCGAAACACTTACCACATTATTATTATTTATTTGGTCCACAAAATCACCGTCATTGGTTAAATTCTGTTTTATATATAAATCTATGTAAATTAGAGGGTGAAGCCTGAAGAAGATCTAATTGAAAACGACAGTATTGTTCGCTTATATGTCTTGTGATAATAATTTACAACTTCCGTTATTTAGGAAGTTGTATCATCTCCAATGGACTGATTGCTGATGAAATCTAAGCACGGAAGCAAAAAACTAGTGTGGCGTTTGCCGGCTGATATAATTTCTGTGTAGTAGATGTGATATCCTGCTGGCTGTCGATCAAAGGAGGTGTGTACTGCACAGCTCATCAGGTCGTTTAGTCCTCCTCCTCTACGACTGTGAGATAAAGCCATAGGAAGTGGAAGATATGGAACGGCTAGCTTGCTGTATATGATCCTAGGTGTCTGCGTCCAGTCTCCCATGTTATGTGGCATAATAGGGTGAGCGATATTGAGGTTGGGCATCGGTCGAGTGCTAAGTAAGGAGGAGAAATCAGCTGATGAGGTTGTGAAGTTACATCGATCGAGAGATGGTTGGTACATGTGTTAGGCGTTGTTAGCTGACATAGGATCGAGCAGGTTGGGAAAAAGACTTAGTGGTGATCACACCAAAATCCAGCATCACTCCATGAAATATTGAACGCTTTGTTTAAGCCAGCCAGCCAGCCAGACACGTAGGGAAGTGTAGGCTTCCTGGTTAGAACAAGACATATGAGCGTTTTCAATTAGATCTTCTTCAGGCTTCACTCTCTAATTTACATAGATTTATATATATAACAGAATTTAACCAATGATGGTGATTTTGTGGATCAAATAAATAATAATAATGTGGTAATTGTTTTGAACGTCAGTAACAGCAATGAATGTAATGATAACAAAAATAATGATAGTAAATAAGGTTTATGCAGGTGGCGATAAGAATAACGAAGACAGTGGGTGATAAGTGTATATGTGGACAATTCAATAAATAAATAAATTAGGTCAAATCTTAAAAGTTACGTAATACCAAATAAAGGTGAAGTGGACAGATAATCAGAGTTTAAACAAATATCATAAAAGTATGAAGGAAATGGAAAATAAGAAAGAGTGGAAGGCTTTTGATTAGAATTCACCTAGGCAAGCAACGGAGAGACATGAAAGTAGAACAAACTTCTTTTGTATCCGAAGGCACCAGGATTGTTCTCTCGAATTAATTCCCATAGCTTCAGCTATATGTTTAACAGGCGTGTTCGAATTCCACTCGAAACGTTCTTTAATGGAATGCGATAGATAACATCGAAGGCACTTCTTCTATCCACTGAGTGACCACTTTCAATCAAACGAGCCAAAATAGAGCTTCTTGTAGATTTTATTTGACCTTTTCCGAACCATGAAGGAAGATGTTCATTGATGCGTTTGTTAAGCTGTCTAGTTGTTCGCCCTATATAGCCAGCTCTCTCCACAGGAGCAACTAAATTTATAGCGATACATCGAAGTGGCACAGCTAGGTAGCTTGTCTTTCGCTTGGCGGCAATATAAGTCCGTTTTATTGCCCTTGATAATCCTAGATGTATGACTTCGCTAGCCACGTCCCTATTAAATTACAATTTTATGAAGAGTTGTTTCTTTTCAACTGTTGTCAGTTTCTCTTTATTTTACCTGGTATTCATGTGTCTCCTTACAAATCTACTAGGATAACCCATTTGGACCAGCCTATTTTGGATATATCTTAGCTCATTTTGTGGGGATTGATCTGTACAGATCTTTTTTGTTGTATTCATGAGGCATGTGATCAAAATGATTTTGTATCTTATTTGTTAGAGTCCTTGAGATCCTAAGAACCAATGGCTGGAGACATTTGGTGGTATGACTAGAATTTATTCTGAATGGTATAAATCCCCGCCGTGTCCGTTAAAATCCTATTGATTTTCCCATGTTACTGTCCTTTCTCTTTGACATTTCTGCATATTATAGTCCTTCTGAATCCCTTTATTCACTCTTTTTTCTGTCCACCTTCGTGTGATTCATTGGAATATGTTGACTGGAACTTCTGAATTTCTGTGCAAAATTCTATGCTGAAACTCACTTAGTCTGTCACTTTTTATGAAAGTTTGAATCCTGAATACAAAGATCACAAGGTGTATAGGCCCATGGTGAATGTAAAGGTTGGAGTAGTTTATAAAAGGACAGAACTTGGGCATTGTGGTAGAGCAGAATTCCATTATAGAGGAAATTTTCATGAATAAAAATGTTTCACAGTGTTATACAGCATTATTTACTGATGACCATGTTTTGAGCACAATGTATACACTGCTCATAATCTCAATATCAAGTTACTCACACAAATTTCCAGCTTCGTTTATATAATTCCACTATTTCTCATCTCTTGGTTTGATTTTTTTTAGTTCCTTTACGTTCCCAATGGAGTCTGGAGCTTCAAGCTAGAGCTTTGAAGATTCCGTAGCAGTGTTATTTAACGTTACGGGATGAGGTTGGTAGCCCTATGCCCAGCCTTTGCACTTTATCAGTCTTAGTACTAGCTTAGCCAGGTAAATGAGTACGTCCGTGGCCGGGGATCGAACCCCGAACCACCTACCTGGATGGCGGGGATTCTACCACTGTTCCTCCGACGCAAAACTTGATTTGATTGGTAGTAACATTTTCCATATCTCTGCTATGAGTAGTGAGACATACCTATTACATGTGTTGGTTGTAGATTTGATGAACCAGGATTCAGTAATCAATTTCTCCTTCTCTCCACCTACCTATATTACTTTCTAGAATTGTAACTCTATCCCACTGTATTGTGTGACTGCATGTCAATGCATGCAGTGAATTTGCTGAGATTTTCACTAAATTACTCATCTTCGTGGAGTCAATCATCCCACACTTAGCTAATCTCTTATATACCAGGTCCTTAATTCAACCCTAACCCCAAACTTTCTCTAACCTAATCTTAAAGCAACCAGATATTTTGTAAAATATTTCTTTTCACCTCTTTCGACACCCTTTCTGTGATTTCAATCCTTAGGTTTCTTCAAGAACCAACATCAGTTAGGGGATAATTAAAAATCAGGGGGCACTGGACAGCTGTTTCATCCTAGTTTCAGACTCTTCAACAGTACACACTGACTACTCCATTAGGGTTCGAACCCGGGGCCTTCAGATTACGAGATCAAGAAAGTTGACCATTTAGCCACTTGAATGACTGGTGAATTCTACCTTTGTCATATCGTGATCTAGGGTTATTTATGGTGTGATTAAATAAATTTCATTTAACTGATTCCGCTACCCTGCACTGACTTAACGGGCTGAGGTTATTGGTGAGTTCGCGCCTCTGTTGGGTATCCCTTCTTTAACTTTGTTCATTAAGAACAGAAATAAGTGTGAATTAGGTTAGACTAGAGGGAGAGTGTGTTCGCTTTTCTAATCAAGGAGCTGGGAATGGTGGAAGTTTTCAACTGTGAACACGACTGATCTCGTAAGAAATTGAAATCAGATCTGGATAAGACAATTATCACCTGGTTACTCACTGTCTTGGAATTCAATAATCTAAGATTTTCAACTTCTGGGATACAGACTCGCTTAAATATCACGACAGATAGACAAACACTGCTTTTGAAGAAAGAGATCACCATTGCGTTCTAGCGAAAAGTTATAACCAGTAGCGTCCACCTGGTTGGGAATTAAGACAAATATTCACCACTATTGATGCTAGCTGGTAGTCACATTAAATGCACTACAAATTGGTAGAAGTTAGAATTCATGCGGTGGCCAATGACTTGGGTCCCAGTGGCTGAATGAATGGTCTACGAGCGTGCCGTGTAATCGCAATGTCCTCGGTTCAAACCTAGGTGGAGTGAGTACTGCTGATGGGGGCCGAACTAGCAGGAAACAGCTGTCCAGTACTGCCTCGTGGTTTCCAACGATTCTTTAGCTAATATCAGTCCCTTGTCAAACTTAGAACATTATTATGAACGGTTGTAGAAATCGGTTTTCGGGGAAAAATTAATATCCATTATTGCAAAGTTGAACCGGATAGTCATAGAAGACGTTTGTTGGTGGTACTGTTACATAATGATATGAAAAAATCAGAATTCAAAGGTCACTGAATGGTCAGAGATCTTAGCCTGGCAACCAGAAGGTCCTGGTTGGCTGGTGTTACTTGGTTTTCAAAAAATTCTTTAACTGACGCTAATTCTTAAAGAAATATACACTGAAATAAATGTCAGTTTGTTGAAGATCAGCTGGCTAGAGGGAATTAGCATCAAGGGACTCTGGCAGGCAACAAATATGCCGAAGAAGAGGGAGATGGACCGGACATACGCCACTGGGATGACCGTTGAGTGACATGGCACATCACTATGAACTTAAAGAGAAAAGAAATAGGAAAAAATCAGTTGGCCATTGGTTCGAGAGCGACATGGAAGCTGTCATGTGAGGAGGAGGAGAAGATGGGAGTCTATAGGGAATCTGGCAGCTAGCTAAAGAGGACTACAAAGACTAAGATGAAATAGAGATGTGTTGTTGAAGCCCTACGCTCCATTCAGAACTAAAGGGAAAAATAATGATATGACTTTAATAGAAGAGAAGAGACAGTAATAATTCTGATGATAGAAAGTGAAACCATTTGTGAAATTGAAAACGATGGCTGCAGTAATCCCCGATCATTGGTTCTTCGTATTCTGATGATGGTTAGAAAGGCGACCGACACCTTCTTTTTATGTGGCTTAGTAAAAGCCGTTAATTACTTACTTCAGTGGATTGATGTTATACCTTTCTGGTCCTCCCACCACTCAACATCTTCTCACATAAAATCGATATCCCTGAAAATTTGTCACTTGAGAAATTTAGGTAGGTTAGATATGCATACACGATAGACGTACCTATCATCTTTTGCAATTAGTTGTGTTCTCTGAGCTGGTTATTTTAATTGCGGAGCTTTCGTCGTCCTTCTGGACAAAATCCCCTTTCAGAGCAAGTTTTAGCATAAATTGAACTGATTTAAATTCTCCATGAATGATGATAGAATTGTGTCTCCTATCTGCCTATCAGCTTATTGATAGAATTCCCCTTCTTACCTGACATACACAAAGACGCTACTTTAGACATTTCTTCTTCATTTCTTCGCCTTCCAACTAAGATGTAGGGCTTCAGGGATTGAACTTTCTATTTTACGGTGGGTGGGTTTCTAGCTTCACTGCAGCCTTCCTTTTTTTCCTCCTAGCTGGTAAACTAGGCAGACTCCAGCAGTGTGTGTGTCGACATGGGATCGAACTCAGATCACCACGTGAGTGATTTAGCCACTGAGATATTACTTCTGAAATTTATTTTACTCCTTTTCCGTCCCCAAGGGAATAGACGGCTTCAGTCTTGAGCTTGTACAGTTTCAGTAGCAGTTTTATCGTATTTACAAGATGTAGTGGCTAGCCTCACTCCCAACCTTCCCTGCTTAGCGGGATCACTGCCAGCTAGGCGAGGTGGCATAGTGGTTAGGACGCTCGCCAACCATGCACATGGTCCGGGGTTCGAACCCCGGCACTCCTTTACCTCGCTAAGCCACATATAATGCTGGTGAAGAGGAAAGGCTGGGCATGAGGCTAGCAACCCCATCCTGTAAAATAAACACTGCTACAGAAACTTCAAGCCACTAACTTGAAGCCCTATGTTCCACTGGGGAAGGCGAGGTTAAGCAGTGCGACAGCCAGGGATCGAACCCTTGATCACATACATGGTTGGCAACTTCTGATATCATCACTGCCTACTCTACGATTATTTTATCCCACAAGAAATAAAGTGGATACTGGTTACTCAGTAAATCAGGGGTATAAAGTTTCAAAAGCAATGGAGGAAACGTCTGAAATGTTAGATACATTCAAACGACAGTTCCCCAAGTGGTGAGAAGAGAGACAAAGAAATAATTTGTGATTTTGTGCTTAGCCACTGCAAAATTTCTAAAAGTTTGAAACTAGTATGAAATTGGGAAATATCTAATTGTCTAACTATTTTTTATTTATTTCTAATACATGAGATTATGTTGCATAGTGTTAATTTTTCAAAAATTACAAATATTATGAAATGTATTCATAACAGCTGATGCGAACTATTAAGTAACAGGTGGTAGTGTATTCGTCTACATACAAACATATATATACATACTTTAATAATTAGTTAAAATGTATTTTCTATGCTTAGGACAATGAAAAATAAAATACTTAGAACTAGTGTATATTTGACCTAAACATACATGATGTTGTCTACTTAAGGAATGTTTGTCTACATTTCAGGCAGACGTTTCTCCTTCAAGGGTTAGTTTTGTTGGGATTTGATTGGTCACAGGCTCGGACATAAGCTGATATCATTTAGAGAACGACTGGTAAACCAAGGGGAGGGTACTGGACAGCTTCCTCCTCCTAGTTGAGGACTGTTCAGCAGTACTAACCCACCAGTCAGGTTTCAACCTAGAACCTTCCAGTAACAGGGTGAGATTGTAGACCATTCAGTTACTGCAACTCGATCCAGTAGCCAATCCATGAATTGAACCTTCTGCCAATCCGCGATATATATAGTGTGGTTGCCAATCAGTGTCGCCGGTGAGTAACTGTCCGGCTACGACTTCTCACTGGAACCTTAGGTAGCTTCTTACATATAACCAGTCGCTAATGAAGATAAGATTAATTTTCAACTATTGGTTATTACCTATTTGATTGGCTATAGGATTGATCAGTTACAGAACAACTGGAAAACCTATAGAGAGTACTTGGAGATTGTTTCGTCCCAGTTTGGGACTCTTCAACAGGAAAATCCAAAAAAGTTCTTACCCAGGAGAGGATCACAGTGACTGAATGATCAACAGCTTTGCCTTGTAACTGGAAGGCCCTGAGTATGAACCCTTGTGGGCGCATGTCAATGAAGAGTCCCAAAATAGGACGAGACAGCGGTCAAGTACTTCCTAATTTTCAATGGTTCTCCAATCTATATTAATCTGTGATCAAAGTGGAAACAAACAGATTCCTGCAAACCAATGTACGATAATTAATCTCATGCTCACCAGCGATTAGAACTATTCAGGAATTCGCCTAGGGAGCAAGTGTAAAGTGGGAACCAGCGGGGTCCACCAACTCAGGTAAGAGGGCATTCACTCGCCTGTGACACTGAGTGACGGTTATGCTGTATATATCGCAAATTGGAAAAAGTTGGAATTCATGGGTTAACCATTGGTTCAGTTCCCGACGGCTGAATGACCTGCGAGCTCGCTCTGTAATCGGAAGGTCCTCAGTACAAACCCGGGAGGGGTGTGTGCGTACTACTGGAGAATCCCACGCCAGAAGTTTTCGTTGTTCATTCTGATGTATAGGTTGATTTCGGTTAATTCTAAAGTTAGATTACTAAATGACATCAGTCAAAGAACACTGAAAATCAGCGAGTACTGAAAGATTTGCTTTGTTCTAGTTCGGGACGGATTCTTCAGCAGTACGGGTTACAAGACTCCAGTGGGGATTAATCATAAATAAAGTATAATTATATTTCAATGGTTTACACACAATGACAAGATTTTTTTTGTTATTGGTAAAATTTCGAGCAAAATTACTGTCGGTGATCTCACCAACTTTTGGAATTGTTTTATTTTTAAAACCATATATATACGATTGTACAGCTTGATGATAAATTCGTTGAAAAGAGTCTCTTCGCTGAATCATTTGTTTTGATTTTCTATATGTTACAATGGGAATTTTCCATGATTATTTTTAATTCACACATTTATGATTTACACTCAAATAAATAGTCCTCTTTTTGTTCATTCATTTTTATGTATTCAGAATTATATTTCAGGTTGTTGACAGTTGTACTACTGAGTCACCCTTGTTACATGTATCCGGTGTGACCTTAATGAATATAGATTCTGTTATAAGTCTCTCATTCCATTTGCTCATGTTAGTTTTTAGAATAAACACATTGTTCTAATCGATATTGTGGATTTTGACCTATGCACGTGCACTATATACGAATATTTTTGTAAGCTTGTGTTCCTGTTGGTTGACTTTTAGTTAGGCATTTATGTTCATTCACTCTTATTTTGAGTGATCTGGACGTTTGACGCACATATTTAGTCAGACAGTCAGCACAAGATATTTTGTAAATCACATTGTTTTTATCCATCATTTTTATGGGATATTTCAGTTGATTTATCTTATTTCTAATAAGATTCGTCGGTTTAAACTTGGTGCGAATCCCAATACTTTTGAGGTTTCTTCGAATTGCCTCTGATGTACCATTTTTGTATGGTATTGTGACTGTGTTTTTGTCTTCCTCCGTCTTGTTATTCTCCGATTTTACCCTCTTTTTTCTCCTTTTTATATTATTTATGATGAATTCTATTGCGTAGTTGTTGTCAAGTAACATTTTGAATAGGACGTTTATTTCTTTACGGTGGTCATCTGGTGTTGTTGTAAGTCTACGTATTCTATCTGCAAGTCCTTGTATTAATCCTCGTTTTACCATGAATGGATGAGCTGAGTGATAATCAGGAGATCTTCCAGAGTGTGTAGTTTTTCTCTATAGCGTCGTTTTTATGCAGCCCATCTGTTACTCTTTGTATTTTGCAGTCTAACATAAGCAGTTCCCCAATTTCATTCTCTACTTCCATAGTGAATTTTATTGAGTAAACATGGCTGTTTATGTGTGTGAGAAGAATTTCTCAACATCGTTTTTTTCTCCTTATTACTAACGTGTCGTCTACATACCTCCACCAACATTTTATTGATGATGTGAATGGTTTGAGTGCATTCTCTTCGCAAAAATCCATGAATATGTCAGCTATTATTGGCGAGATTAGCGGTCCTATGGCTACTCCTCCTTCATTTTGTTGGTATATTTCTCCTTCAAATGTAAAATATGTTGTTGTCAGACAGAATTCCACCCCTTTTATTATCTCCTCTACGGATAACTGTGTCCTGTCTTTTAAGCCGTTATCTTCTTTTAGTCTCGTTTTCAGTGCATTCATGGCCATTTGATGAATGGGTATTTTAGTATAGAGACTGTTTACATCAAAGCTGACTAGTATTTCCTCGTCGTCTATTCTAGTGCCTTTTTTAATCTTATCACTAATTCAAATGAATCTACTATTCTAGCTTTTGAGTTGTCTAAAACCCTGAAAACTAAAGCTTGAAAATTAATCTATTGCTCACTGGCGACTGGCCACAGAATAAAGTTGTCTGGAGTTCTAGTAAGGAGTTCTGACCGGCGGGGTCCACCAGACTGGATGTGAGAACGAATACATTGATTGGCATCGGTGGTGTATATATCACGAGGTAGTCAGGACTTTATCCCTGGTTATGGAGTAATGGATGTGTCACCGTGCTGAAGAGTCCGAAACGGGGACGAAACAGATGTCACTTTTGTAACTTGAAATTTGAAACAAATCAAAATCCTTGTAAAAGCAATACTTGATTATTCTAATAACGATTTTTGTTTCACTCGCATATATATGTGCTTACATTTTCCTCTTTATGTCTGCACACTTCAATCTTTAGCCTGTAACTACACAAATTACTGAATTGGATTTAAGCAGAATTAGAAAATCTCCACCTCTTCAGTCTTTATATTCATCCAACGGAGGCACAGTGTTAAGTGATGAGCATTTTCAACAAAGAATCATCAGACTACAAGCACAAATACAAGCACAAGCAAATCTTATAGCAAAATTAGAGAAAGACGTGAATGTGGTTAGTTTGAATTTCATTGCTTTGTTTTAGTTTTTATAACGTGTGTTTGTTATTATTAGTATTATTATTGTTATTCCTTTGGGTTCCAAGTGGAACATACTGCTTCAACAGCGCATCTCCATTTTGTCCTTTTATCTACAGTTGTCTTCAGATGGCTCCATGATCGCATATAAGCTTTCATCTCCATCTCACACGATCTCCTCCACGTCGCCCTCGGACTTACGCCCAACTCATCATTTCCCAGTCGGGTCCCACTCGAGAGCCTGGAGTGTGATATCATCTGACGATAACCTCAGCGTCTGTCCCCTATTCATCTCCGTTTCCTTGGGCATATCTTTTGGGCAGTAGGTTATCGATTGACTCGTTCCCAGAGTTCCTTCTTGGTACTAATTCTTTCTGACCATCTGATCTGCAGTATGGAGTGAAGGAAGCCGTTGGTGAAAGCGTGCAGCTGGTTGTTAAAAATGCTTTTCGTGACGGTGGCACGTATCTGACACATATAGAAGAACTGACTGACTTAATACTGGTGTTGTAAATCCGAACTTTTTGTTCTTCCTTCTGAGTGCTGTAGATTTCCAAATTGATTTTAGAATGATGAAGGTCCATCATACCTTTCCACTCTTGTCTGGTTTTGACATCTTCATCCGTGTCGCCTGTAGTTGATAGAATGCTTCCTGGATAAGTGAAGGAAGTAACCTGTGTTCAATCTCTCCCGTTAGTAGTTATTGAAGCCTGTTGTCGTCGGTGTAGTTGAAGTTCCGTCTTTGCAGCCTGTCTGTTCAGCCAACTTGTTGGTTTTCACCTGTTAGTCTTGGAATTAGGCATAAAACATCGGCGAAGCCCATATCTTCTAGAGTCTTCTCATTGGTTCGACGTATTCTTGTCTTCTCGCTCCCCATTAACATGTGTGTGTGATGTTGTTTAAATATTTCGTGGATATGAACGAAATATTCCCATATTGAGTTATAAGAAAAAAGGCGCAAACAGTGAAGAAAATTTTCTTTTCGACGATTCATTTTCATAAGCTGTACAATCGTAATTATAATTAACAAAGAAATCTTTCGACCAATCAGATTCGTTGAAAAGAGTCTCTTCGCTGAATCATTTGTTCTGATCTTCTATATGTTACAATCAGATACTAGTAAATTTTGTCCTTGGAAAATTGTATTACATAATGTAAGGGGTAAGAAGGGATGACTAATTGTAAGTTAGAAAGGAGACAGAAGTTGGCATGATGTAATAAGTGTGAGATAATGAATAATCAATAAGCTCGTGTAAAATGGACAGGAACTAGTGGAAAGGCTATAAAGTGTTTTTGTATAAAATATGTATGAAAAGCAGTGGTAATAAGATGTGGATGATGGGAATAATAATGATAATAAAAGTATTAATAAAATAATCATAATAATAGTGAACTTACATAATAAAGGGAAGAAGCAAAATTGTGGTAAGAACTTTACTCTGGCCATGGTAGGGCAAGAGAATGTCATCTCTGGACGTCGAGCACCCCCACATGAATGCTTCACAGTGTTACACAGAGTCCCTCAATATCGTAAAATGGGACTCTGGATACGCCATCTGTACATAGCTAAAGCATTAGCTATTTGAGATCTGAAACCGGACCTCTACATCCAAAAGCGATACATACATTCTCTTGCCCTACCATGGCCAGAGTAAAGTTCTTACCACAATTTTGCTTCTTCCCTTTATTATGTAAGTTCACTATTATTATGATTATTTTATTAATACTTTTATTATCATTATTATTCCCATCATCCACATCTTATTACCACTGCTTTTCATACATATTTTATACAAAAACACTTTATAGCCTTTCCACTAGTTCCTGTCCATTTTACACGAGCTTATTGATTATTCATTATCTCACACTTATTACATCATGCCAACTTCTGTCTCCTTTCTAACTTACAATTAATCATCCCTTCTTACACCTTACATTATGTAATACAATTTTCCAAGGATAAAATTTACCAGTATCTGATTGGTCTAAAGTATTTCTTTGTTAATTATAATTACGATTGTACAGCTTATGAAAATGAATCGTCGAAAAGAAAATTTTCTTCGCTGTTTGCGCCTTTTTCTTATTTCGTGGATATGAAAACTGGTTTTTGAGTGTTTTTCAATTTGAATTGGTTGAAGAAGCCATTGGAAAAATGTCAACAGATTGAGACTGATGTCAACAAAGAATTTCTCTTTTCGATAATGCCTATTTATTCATCAGCTTCTGCAAATACATATCCGTATAAGACTAAAGTGAATATCAAATGATGTAAGAAAAATAATACAGTTTATGAATTTATGTGTTTCACAGTAGATCAAAGTAGCAGTAGTGACTTGATATCTTTCTTTTGTACTCTGAGCCCCAGCTGTTTTAAGCGAATTTCAGTAACCTCTACTGTTTGAAGTGTTCTGTATCTACAGGCATTTGGTAATTTATTCGATACCCGATGGATGGTAGAGAAAGACTCTTCAGTACTAGCTTTGTGACATATTCGGACGAGATGATCTAATACAGAACTGTCTATAATTACACCTTTCAGGTTATATCACGGATTGATATCAGTTAGAGAACCACTGGAAACCACCAGCGAGTACCGAACAGCTGTTTCATCCTAGTTTGAGACTCATCAGCAGTATGCTCCCACTGGGTTGCGAACCCAGGACCTTGGCGGTACAAGGCAAGCTCGTATAACATTCAGTCACTGGGACCCGATTCAGTGGCCACCGCATGAAATCTAGCTTCCACCGATTCGTAGTGCATTTAGCGCGACCACCTACCATTAGCGGCAACTCCATCCCCACCCGAGACTGTATGGACCCGACTGGTCACGACTTCTCATGAGGTCTCCAGGCAACTTCATCCTGTACCCAGTCACCAGCTTGAATCAGACTGATAGAAGTTAGAATTCATACAGTGGCTATTGTATCAGCTGAATGGTATAGGAGCTTGCGTTGTAACCTGAAGGTCCTGGATTTGAAACCCAGTGGGTGCGTACTGCGGATGAGTCCCAAACTAGGATGAGATCACTGTTCAGTATTCCTCTGTCGGCTTTCTGATGGTTTTCTAGCTGATACCAATCCGTGGTCTAACAGAATCCTTACAAACTTATCCTTGAAAATTACACCTTTATTTAGTCAGGAGGGTATGTCTGGTTAATTTAACCAGCTGAACAAGAGCAGTTGAATTCATAGATACAATAAGAAGTAGCTAGCCTAGTTACTTAGTCTTTCAGTTGAAGAATCACAAGCGATCGTGTAGGAAATATGACTTGCAGTCTACCAGCATCAGAAGTTTTTTGAATTGAATGACAAAAATATTTACTCCCTCTAATTCCGAGTGAGACATAGGACTTCGGCAACACATCTCCATTTTGCGCCGTTCTCCACAGTCGCTTTGAGCCGGTTCCACAACTGCCTGTAGGCACTCATTCCCTACTTAAACCATCCCTCAGTGTTACCCTCTGACGCCAAACTCGTCGCTTCCCTTTCGGGCCCCATTAGAGAGAGTGGCGAGTGATGTTGCCCAACAGTCTCCCAAGTGTATGTCCGATCCATCTATATTTCCTTCCCCATATTCGTTACCCAGTAGATTCTTGGTTGCAAGATTTCATCATGATTTTGTTTGTCCTTTACTTAACTACACAGGGTGATATTCGGAAATCCGACGAGAAACCCGCCTAATTGAACGGCCTATGTAACTGGCTACGCAGGAGCGATTAAATTGGTAGATACACATGGAAGAGGCGAAATTAGGTAGTTTGTCTTAAACTCCCGAACGCAAAAGAGGAGTGGTTTTGAAGACAGCATAATTCACCAGCAGCACTGAATGCTCCTTTTACTGAGTTTCTAAGCCGTTGTGTTAGTATCTTGCTGATGTTATCACCAAGGTACTTCATTTTGTAAGAATAAGGCCTTTTTAGGAACTGTTAGTACGTTGGGCTGCTTTGATTTTAGATTCATATTCTTATCATTAAACTTTTCTGGATAACCATTTTCACTCAGCAACGGTTTAATATTATTAAGTTCCTCATCAAGACATTCATCCGAACAGATTGCTCATGCTCTGTGAACGAAGCACTTTATCAGACTGCATTTGTATTTTAAGGGCACGAAGCTGAAAAACTGAGTATACTGACCCTTTGATGTAGGTTTTCTGTATACACTTCTTCTTGTTGTGCTATCCTCTTTTCTGGTCATAGGGACGTCAGTACAAAGTTCATGCACTGAAATTATGAAGTGCTTTAGTAATGAAAATATCACAAACATAGTCAAACATGCAAACATCACACTAACTTCTACCTAAGCTATTGTTTTCAAAATATCCCGCATGAAATGTGATTTCATAACAGGTTTGATCATGCGCCGACATTAGTTACAGAATCATTGGATAACCGACAGGGAATACTGAACAGCTGGCTATTCCATTATATTCTGTTTAGCGTCGCTTTAGCAGTATCCATCCACCGGGTTTCTAACCCGGGACCTTCTGATCACAAGTCGAGCTCTTAGACCCAATCTAATGCCCTAGAATTCCAACTGCTGTCAACTCGCAGTATATACAGAGCAACTGTCAGCTTATGTCATCAACGAGTAACTGTCTCCACTGGTAACGACCTCCCATCAGAACTCCAGGTAACTTCCTCTATGCAGACAGTCGCTACGGAACATCAGGTCCTGGGTTCGATCCTTAGTGATGCGGCTATGGATGCGCACCGTTCCGAAGAGTCCTAAACAAGGATGAAACAGTTGTCGAGTATTCCTGAAGGAGAACTTATGCTTATTATTATTATCACCATCATTATTTCCGTTTAAAACCCGGATTCTAATCCCCAGACAACTCAGATGATGTAGATTAGGAAAGCGAGATGAATTTGTAGTCTTCATGCATTTATTCCCCTTGATGAATTTAAATCAAGCAAGAACAACAATGGTTTGTGCAGAATAATATGGTACCATCATTTATTTCGTCGGCTTCTCATCAGCCGCTTACAGCCTAAATAAATTGTGAGGTTTACGTGCAGAAAAGTTTTAACATACTTGCAAATTTTACATGTTGTCAGTTGACAGAAAGTTCCACAATTAGTGAAAAGTGTTCAGAAAATTGTGTTTATATAGTTTTTACACAGGCAGTTCAAGTCAAAATAAATGTATGCATAAAATGGTAAAGGAGTTATGTAGTGAAGACGAGAGGTGAGTAAGATGATGAGTAACTAATAAATTTGGTAACGATGTACTGAGTTCAAATCACGTCATAGAAACAAGAGACAAGCAATATTACAGACTATAAAAAAGAGGGGTGAGGTTAAAGACAAAGATTACGTAATCAGTGTAGAGAATAAAGACATGCAGTTACCATTGCAAGGAAAGACTAACAACTGCTTCTTTCTGAACACATAAATCTGGTTTGAAGCGTTTGATAGAAATTGCTTCGGCAAACTTGAGGAGAATGGAGCTCCTTTGTCTATTGATAATTTTAAAGGATTTCTCGATTTCCACCTCATGACCCGTGTCGAGAAGATGCCTGGCGATCGCACTGTTTAAAGAATTTGTTCTCTTTAGACGTAAGCTTTTTGGTACATGTTCAGAAAATCGTAGATATGCCCTTCTTTCTGTCCTTCCAATGTATCTGCTCCCGCAGATACATGTAAATTTGTATATGCAGTTGGAGTTCACATGAGAAGGATATCTGTTGATTTTTGATTGCAGCAAAGAGCAAGTTGTTTGATAGACGGGAACGAGCTTTGCTGCAAGATGGGCTATAGCTAGTGATGTGCTCAGCCTTCTGTTGATCATCGCTGTAATGTTTTCACCTTTATAATCAAGCTGAAAGTAGACTGGCTTTTTCCCACTGTGATTTGTTTTTCATTTGTAGTCGTACTCCAGCCATCTCTGCTCTTTTTACACCTCCTCCATCACACTAAAAACGGTGGTATCCCAATTTGCAGGTAATCACTATGTGGTTTACATTCTGACACTTGATGAGAGAAAGCATCATACGCTGACTGATTAAGCCATGCGTAGGAGACAAATCAATAAAAGCAGAGACTTTGACTGAAGAATTTCCTTACTGGTTTGACCATGAGTCGACATCATTTAGAGAATCATTGGAAAACCTTGGAGGAAGTAGTAAACAGATGTTTTTTTCCTAATTTAGCGGGGCTCTTCAACAGTACACACCTAATGTGGTTCAAAGCCAGGATCTTCTGGTTATAAGACAAGCTCGTAGACGCGATCCAATGACCAGTGTATGAATTCCAACTTCTTCTAATTCGCTATATAAATAGTGCAAATGACAGATAATGTCACCGGCGATTAACTAATCCCTGCAAACCAATACTTGAAAAACTTTCCACATTTAAACAGAATCTGAATTATTCAAGTTGGAGGTTGGTGGGGCATGGGGAGAAATGAGCTGAAATTATATTTTATTTGATATAATCCACATTCTCACAACACAAACACACAAATACACATATATTTATACAAAATCTCAATTTCTATGCTAAATAGTTTGATGTCAGTTGAAAGAAAAGCATAATAGGAAAGAGAAGACGTGAGTACTGCTCAGGTTTTTGCAGGGGTGCGGTAGAGTGGGGTGGGGTGGGGAATAGTTAGTTATTATAACTAGATGAGATGTATTCATTCACCTAGTTGTTTGTAATCGACTACAACGTAATCCTTGAATAATTGAGTTTAACTGCTCTATGTATATATATTCATATATATATTCATTTATGCAAATGACTTATTGTGAATTGTGGTATTCGGACTTATTTACCTTATTTACTGGTTACATCGTCTTATTATTTGGACTAGTATATTTTAAATATAGAGCCATATGACCCAGACACAAATTTAACAGTTTTGTGTAAATGTGAATACCATTAAAGGATCATATAGATTATATATATAAGCGAACAATATTATCTGATGGATACTGGTCACCAAGTGGACAGAAATAGTGCCTTCAAAGTTATCTACTGCATTCCATCAAAGCACCTTTCGAGGGGAATTTGAACCCGCCTGTTAAACACATAGCTGAAGTCAGGGGAATTCGGGAGAACAAACCTAGTCACTCAAGAGAGATGTCTATAGAAAACCTACATCTGTAGGACAATATACACATTTCCTCAGTTTTGTACCGATCCGATATAAAGCCAGTTTGGTCAGATGCCTCACGAATAAAGCAAGACGTATCGGTACAGATGACTCCCTATAAAACGAGTTAGGATACATCCAAAATATGCTGGCCCATATGGGTTATCCTAGTCGATTTGTAAGGAGACACATGAAAACCAGGTAGAATCAAGGGAAACTGACAACAGTTGAAAAGAAACAACTGTTCATGAAATTGCACTTTAATGGGGACGTGGCTAGCGAAGTTTAACATCTGAGATTATTAAGAGCGATAAAACGGACTTATACTGCCGCCAAGCGAAAGACAAGCTACCTAGCTGTGCCACTTCTAGGTGTCTCTATAAATTTAGTTGCTCCTGTGGAGAGAGCTGGCTATATAGGGTGAACAACTAGACAGCTTAACAAACGCATTAATGAGCATCTTCCTTCATGGTTCGGAAAAGGTCAAATAAAATCCATACGAAGTTCTATTTTGGCTCATTTGATTGATGACAACTGTCACCAAGTGGACAGAAATAGTGCCTTCAAAGTTATCTATTGCATTCCATCAAAGAACCTTTCGAGTGGAATTCGAACCCGCCTGTTAAACACATAGCCGAAGCTATGGGAATTCGAGAGAACAATCCTAGTGTCTTCGCATACAAAAGAAGTTTGTTCTACCTTTGTGTCTCTCCCTTGCTTGCCTAGGTGAATTCTAATCAAAACCCTCCCACTCTTTCTTATTTTCCACTTCTTTCGTACTTTTATGATATTTATTTAAACTCTGATTATCTGTCCACTTCACCTTTATTTGGTATTACGTAACTTTTAAGATTTGACCTAATTTACTTATTTATTGAATTGTCCACGTATACGCATATTTCTACCTTTGTTATTCATATTGCCACCTGCATAAACCTTATTATCAATATTTTGTTATCACTATAATCATCGTTATTAATGACGCTCAAAACATTCATCACATCATTATTATTATTTGATCAAAAAAATCACCGTCATTGGTTAAATTCTGTTTTATTTATAAATCTATGTGAATAAGAGTAAAGCCTGAAGAAGATTTAATTGAAAACAACAATATTGTTCGCTTATATGCATCTTGTTCTAATATTATTAATGGGAATATTTAAAGATATATATAGAAGGCAGGAATAAGACAAGACTACCTACTATAACCAACGACATTCCTGATTGTGGTGGACTGGATTATCCGGCACATAGTGCATACGAAGCGAGAAATCAGGAATACTGATATATAGTTAAAACTTGGGCACTGTGGTAGATTATAACTCCATTATAGATAAAACTTTATTATGATAAAATCACACAGTGTGTTTTCTATACAGTAATATTAACTGATGCCACCACGTTTCGAGCACAATTTATCATATCAGAGTGCTACTCACACAACTTTCTTGCTTCATTTGTATACATGAGTAAAAATTGATGATTAGATCTTCGAATAAAATCAATATTAAGATAATGTACATTCGGAAATAATAATATTAGTGTTATCAAATACAATCAGATGGGAAATAAGATGCTTTTATAGTAAAATAAATAAGCAACTTGTTAGAATGCTATAATGTATGTGAATTGAATACATTTTAATATTATTTATCATCCTCCTCTGATTTCACTGGTGGTAGTAATAACTTCCATATCTCTGGTATTTCCTTTGAGTCACTTCTATTGCATGTGCTGGGTGTAGACTCGATGAACCAGGCAGGATTCAGTAATCAATCTGTCTCTCTACCTACCTATATTACTTTTTAGAATTTTGACTCTGTCCTACCCACCCCATTGTGTGGTTGTGTTAATGCATGCACTGTGATTGCTGAGCTTCACGGAGTCAATTATTCTAACCTTAGCTAAATTCTTGTGTTCTCATTGTCTGAATACTCCCGATCTACTAGTCTGACTTATGTAGTTGACTTTACTCACAGTCATTGCAAAGTATTTTGTAAATTATATTATTTTGTTTAATTGGGTCCACCTGGTCCTCTAGTTTACAGAGCTTGTCCTACCTGAGTGAGTTTGTAGGTTTGAATGCTATCACCTTAATTCCTGTTTTATTGAGAATCCCAATAAGTAGGGTCTCAGATGTCCCCTCCTTATATGGTAAAACATCTTATTTCCCATCTGATTGTATTTGATTGACAACACTCATATTATTATTTCCGAATGTACATTATCCCATATTGCCTTTTATTCAAATATCTAGTCAATTCCACACATGTATATAAATTAAGCAAGAAAGTTGTGTGAGTGAGTAACTTGATATGATTATGAGTGACAATAGTTCGTGCTCGAAACGTGGTCGCATCCGTTAATAATACTGTATAACACACTGTGTGATTTATCAAAACAAAGTCTTATCCATAATGGAGTTTTAAGAATTTAGCTAAGCTTAGAAGGATTGATCCCACAAAGATAAATAATTTAGAAAAAACTCAGAAATCGCACTGCATGCACTAACGCACAACCTCACAATAGGGTGGGTGGGACAGAGTCAAAATTCTAAAAGTAATATCAGTAGATATATATAGAGAGAGGTTGATTACTGAATCCTACGCGGTTCATTGAGTCTATACCCAACAAATGCAATAGAAGTGACTCAACGGAAATACCACAGATATTATTAGCTGTACTACCGACGCATATGGTGATAGAGTATAACTCCATTATGGATAAGATTTTATTATGATAAAATCACACAGTGTTGTTATACAGTAATATTTACTGATGACCACGATTCGAGCACAATTTATTACTGCTCATAATCATATCAAGACACTAATCACACAACTTTCTTGCTCCATTTATATGCATGAATAAAACTAGTAGATCAGGTGTAGTGAGATTATGAGAATTTACCTAAGGTTAGACGGATTGATCCCACGAAGATAAGCAATATAGAAAACAACTCAGCACTACATTGCACTGCATGCAATAACACACAACTACACAATGGGGTGGGTGGGACAGAGTCGACATTCTAGAAAGTAATATAGGTAGCTGGAGTGAGATGGGTTGATTACTGAATCCTGGTTCATTGAGTCTACACCCAACACATGCGACAGAAATGACTCCACGGAAATACCAGAGATATCGAAGATATTATTACCACCAGTAGTCAAATCAGAGGAGGATAATAAATAATGTTAAAATGTATTCAATTCATATTATAACATTCTAACATGTTATTTATTTCGACTATAAAAACACTCGTCTTATTTTTCATCTGATTGTATTTGATTGATAACACTCTTATTATTATTTCTGAATGTACATTATCCTATATTGATTTTATTCAGATGTTCAATCATCAATTTTTACTCATGGATATAAACGAAGCAAGAAAGCTGTGTGAGTAGTGCCTTGATATTGGGATTATGAGTAGAAGTGATAAATTGTGCCCGAAAGGTGGTCATCATCAGTTAATATTCCTGTATAGCAAATACAAATAACAAATACAAAATTTACCCATAACAAAGTTCACCCAGGAATATGTTGGACTTATAAGAAGACTCTAGAAGATCTCAACTTCGTGCACGACTTGTGTCTAATATCACACAAACTCGAAGATCTACGGGTAAAAGCTAACTAGTTGGCTAACTAGAAGACACAGACAACGAAGACAGGAATTCAAGAGAACCTTCTGGGGACAGAGGTGGTGAGCACATCTAACCAACTGACAACAACAACTACGATCACCAGTCACTAACAATTTTTTTTTCCCTTCACGTTCCCCAATGGAACATAGGGCTTCAATCTAGTGGCTTGAAGTTTCTGTAGCAGTGTTTATTTTACAGGATGGGGTTGCTAGCCTCACGCCCAACCTTTCCTCTTTACCAGTCTTACTACTGGCTAACCGAGGTAAAGGAGTGCGTCGGCCGGGGATCGAACCCCGGACCATGTGCATGGTCGGCGAGCGTCCTAACCGCTATACCACCGACGCAGTCACTAACAATTGGAGAAATTTAAAAGAGGTCACTTTCTCCACCTATCTAGACAACAGCATTACAACTACAAGCAGCACTCGGCACAGATGAGAATATCGAAGACGGGCAGGATCGAAACATAGATCGAGACATAGTTTCATCATTCAGAAATGAGTTCGGAAATCTGCAACACTCAGGACAAAATACAAAAACTCGGGATTTTCGGTCAGTCAGTCAGTTGTTTTATATAGGTGAGATAGTTGTCGCGGCATCAGAAGTATTTCTGACAGCCAGCTGCAGACTTTAATCACCGACTGACTTCACTCCAAATTGCGGATCAGATGGGCAGAGAGAATTAGTAACAAGAAGAGACTCTGGGAACGAGCCATTCATGAACCTATCACTCAAAAAATGTTTTGAAGAAACTAGAGATTATCGGACACGTGCTGAGAAGACTGTGAGGTGATATCGCGTGCCAGGTGTAACCTCGAGTGGAACCCGAATCGGTAACGACGAGTTGGGCATTGGTCGTAAGGTGACATGGAGGAGATTGTGTGAGGTGGGGATGGGAGCTCAAAGGCAGTCGTGGAGCCAACTAAAAAAGACTTCAGAGAAGGACTGATGTTGAAGCCCTGTATCCCAGTAGAAACTCAAGGAAGGATATTAGATTTAATAATTTCAAACAACTGTCATTAAATCCTCCCAAATGAACTGATGTATACACAACTGGAAGTAGAGTCATTTTCATGCAATTTTATCATTATTATTATTGTCTCCTTTAGTTCCTAGAGGAACATTGGGCTTCAGCCGCAAGCCTGCATTGCGTTCGGCTCTCCCCCAACGTTTTCACTTGTCTCCATGTCTACCCACATGCTTTCATCTCCTCTTCGCATCAACTTCCCCTCCATGTCACCCTCGCACTGACGACCAACTAATTTGCCACTTCGCATTCGGGTTCCACTCGAGCTATGGCCCGGCGTGTGATGTCACTCACTTGATTATAGTTTGTTTTCTCAGAGTATGGCCAATCTACCTCTGTTTATTCGCGCATATTTGTTGCACAACTGCTTTCTGCTGAGTTGGTTCACTCCCGAAGATCTGTGTTGCTGGCCATCTGATCTTGAGTAGTATTGAGGGAAGAAAGCTGTTGAAGAAAGTCTGTAGTTTCTCCGAAGTGCCCTCGTGACGCGCTACGGCGCCAAGTCTCTGACCCGTGTAGTAAGTAGCACTGACTTCACATTGGAGTTGAAAATGCGGATCTATTTTTCATGCTGAGTGCTGCCGACCTCCATACAGACCTGAGAGTAATGAAAGCTTGTTTAATATATTTTGACCCTGTTCTAAGTCATTTGCATCCGAGTACATAGTCTTCCATAGTTGCTTCTTTTGTCCTACCTGATGAGATTCAAGGAGAGATTCGTGCATAGAGAAGATGCTCAGAGTCTGACACTCTGATGATTCGTCAACTTCTTGCATGAGTTCAAGTGTCTATCTACAATTGTATTAACAAATTTTGGTTTAACAGTACCCCACTCGCTCTACCGATAGCTTTTTGTACCCTTCGCAGTGTAACAACGTCTTTCTTAAGTAGCGGAGGAAAGATTAAGAGGCAGGGTAGAATATACAAGAATTAACAGACTGCAAAAGTAGAAACTGACTGGTTCACTGACTGAGTGATTTTCTTCTTTTTTCGCTTATACAACAATGTATATATATAACAAGAATAAGAGAGCATATCTTATGCTTCTTTAAATTTTTGTTGCATTCTTATTGATTAATCCATAAAATCAATATAATGCACTTACGTTTGTTTTTTACTTTTTCTCTTATTTATCAACTACGGCAACGTAATCATTCATATAAAATAAAGTAGAAATCATAATCACAAAAGTATTACACAAAATCTTTCTTTTTTTGTTTAAACAAATTGTGTATATATTTATTTATTTATTTGTGTTGTAGACAATAGATAATTTACATATTTTTGTGATAGGTGTTTGTCTGTCTCTTTCCTTACTCATAGATATAAATTAATATAGATAGATAGATAGGCAGACAGCCAGATCAATGGATGGATGTAGGTAGATAGATGGATAGACAGACGGATCGATAGATAGACAGGCAGATAGATGGATACACTGACACTGAACAAAAAATGATAGTTATCAATAGTTACCTATGCAATATATATATATATATATATATATATATATATATATACCTACAAATATGTGTTAACGTATAGTCACGTGACATTTATATGTGAAATTGAATTGTGCTATAATTAATCAATCAATCACTCAGTCAGTCAATCAATCAATCAATCAGCGTAGTTAGTCAGTTTGTCAATCATCCGTTAATAATAATCATAAATAAATGTTTAAAAACTTTGATTTACAAAACAAAGTTATATTGATTAGTTCACACTCACGCATATAATAATAATAATAGTAATAATATTGATTTTTCTTTAACTCTTTCTATCTCTACGTGTGCGCTTGTCTCTGTAATATGAGTGTCAAGGTTAAAATATATCTATTTAGCCAAAGTTCATCAATAAATACACGGGTATAGAAAACTTACATACACTTTATATGGCCTCTATTCATAAGTGTATATTATTATTATTATTATTACTATATTTTATGGCACCAGTACTAAGTCGCACAGTTTAGTTAATCAAATCTAACTCTGGTCTCTGTTTACTTCCTGTTAATGTGTTTTTGTTCATCATAATCGATACAATAAAATCTCAAAAGATAGATTTTATTTAATTTAATACACTAACTCGTCAAGTGATCCACAACGGAAAACTCGGTGAGGCGTTTGGAGTAAACACAGGAGTCAGACAAGGGTGCGTGCTTATTATTACCAATGATGATATTCCTAATTGTGGTGGACTGGATAATGCGTCAGACAGTGGGAAACGAGAAGGCAGGGATATCCTGGACCAACGTGAAGAACCTAGAAGACCTGGACTTCGCGCGTGGATGATTTATGTTTGATGGCACACAAAATCGAAGATTTACAAGTGAAAACCGACAAACTGGTCGAAGAGGCTGGCAGCAAAGACAGGACTCCAGGTGAACATAGACAAGACGGAGGTTATGAAAATAACCAACCAACCAACAACAACAACAATAACAGCAACATCCAGCGCCAACCACCATCAACGGGAGGGATTTGAAAGAGGTTACTTCCTTCACTTATCTAGGGAGCATTGTCTCAACTACAGGAGGAACGGACGACGATGTCAAATCGAGAATCGGAAAGGCGAGAAACACATTCATCAACCTGAAACCAATCTGGAAATCTTCGTCACTCCTCAACATCAACAACAAAATGATTCGGATTTTCAATACAAACGTCAAGTCAGTCAGTTCTTCTATACGGATCAGAAACTTGGCGAGTCACCAAGAATATTTCCAACAGCCTGTTACAGACCTTTATCAACAACTGTCTTCGTTCTATACTGAAGATCAGATGGCCGGAAAGAATCACCAACAAGAAACTATGGGAACAAACAAAACAAGAGCCAATAGCCCAACAAATATGCAGGAGAAAGTGGAGATGGATTGGACACTCGCTGAGTAGGCCGCTGGGTGACATCGCGCGTCAGGCCATAGCTCGAGTGGAATGTGAAAGGGAAGCGGCGAGTGGGACGTCAGTGCAAGGGTGACATGGAGGAGATCGTGTGAAGAGGAGTTGAAACAGTATGGACTAACATGGATGCAAGTGAAAAGTACAGCAGAAGACAGAAACAAGTGGAGACGTGCAATTGAAGCCCTATGTTCCACTAGGAACCCAAGGGAACAATAATAATAATAGTACACTAACTTGGTGCATTATAAGCACTGAGAGATCTGTCGCATAACATTATTTATAGAAAATATGGAGAGAATGAATGAATGAATAAGGAACGTCATCCAGAAAGCAAGTAAGCATGTATACTTGTCAAGATCATTCCACAAAGACCAGTGCAGAAGTCTCTTGGATGATATTCATAACACATGTCCAAGCCAATGAAGCTGGTGTTACCGGATGACGACATTCAATGAGTGGTGTGGTGATCTCCACACTCCCGAACCTCAGAATTACTTACACGATAATGCCATCATACTGAATTAGTTCTGCGGAGACAGTGATGATCGAATACGCAGAGTCGACGCATATCCTCACAGGCATACAGCAAGACTGTTTGCACTGAAGCATTGTAAACCCGATCTTTGACAGCAAAGCTGACGTTGTAATGGTGCCATAAGTGGCTTAAATTGGTCTCGTTCGTTACACCTCCGCCAGTACTCACACAACACTTGTCGACAACTTCAAGCAGTTCACCAGCAAGGGTGAGTGAAGATAAAGGCTTCTCCCAATCCGTTGCAGGATTGGCGATTCTAGAGTCTTCTTATAAGTCCAGCGTATTTCTGTCGTCTTGCTCCTGACTGTGTCGCATACTTCAGGCAGGTGTAATTGTCAGTGACAGCTGACAGCCTTGTCCTACTCCTAAGCTGTATAGTACTCATATTTAATAGAATCAGAACGTGAAGAGATACTGACATTTTTGAGTTTGTAAACCTTTACCTACTGAAGTAGCCGAAGGATGTTTTGACATCTTCCTCAAGGTACTGTTTTCGTGAATTTTAGTCAGTTTCTTCAGTGGAGAAGTTATATAATTTATACTCTTACTAGGTAGACTCATGACATCGACCATGACGTTTTCCCACTTAATTATTATTATTTCCTATAATTCCTAGAGGAACATAGGGCTTCAGCCGTGCATCTCCATTGCGTTCGGTTCTCTGGCTCCAAGTCTGCCCACATTCTTTCATCTCCTCTTCACATCACCTCCTCCAAGTCACCCTTGCACTGACGACCAACTCGCCGCTTCCCTTTCGGGTTCCACTCGAGGAATGGCTTGTCTAGTGATGTCACTTGATCCATTGTTTCCTCAGAGTATGACCAATCCATCTCCATTTCATCCTGCCTATTTGTTTCACAATCGGTTCCTGCTGAGTTGGTTCGCTCCCAGAGATCCCACCCTGTTGCTGATCTTTTCTGGCCGGCCATCTGATCTTGAGTATTGAGCGAAGACAAGTGTTAATGAAGGTCTGTAGTTTGTTTGAGATGCTCTTTATGACGCGCAGTGCAAGCCTCTGATCCATCCGTATAGTAGCACTGACTGACTTCACATTGGAGTTGAAAATCTGGATCTTATTTTTGATGCTGAGTGCTGTTGACCTCCACACAGACTTGAGAGTAATGAAAGCTTGTCTTGCTTTTCCGATTCTTGCTTTGATATCCTCGTCAGTTCCGCCCGCCTGTAGTTGAAACGATGCTTCCCAGGTAGGTAGGTGAAGGAGTTTGTTTCTTTCAGGTTCCTCCTATTTATGCTTATTGTTGTCCGTTGTTGTTGCTGTTGTTGTTGTTGTTGTCCAGGAATCTTCATCACCTCTGTTTTCTCTATGTTTCAATTTATTTTATTGAGAATACAAGTGATTTCTGTTACCAAGCTGCGAGACATATTTGGGATATGTCATCTGTGGATGTATCTGATATTCAAAAAACCGTAGCATTCTAATTGAAAATGGAACCCATATAGCCTATAGCTATTCAAACGCCATAGCTGCTAAGCCAAGAAAATCACACCTTGTGTAATGAATGCCTCTTGACTAGTTGTAGAAATAGGATGGGGAAGGTACAACTTGGATCCCGTTCCTAGCCAGTATCAACCAAACAAGGCTTTATGGAATCCTTCATACTACAAGAAGACACATCAACGCGAACTGTGCGTTTCAATTTTTTCCCCTCGATTGATTGGACAGTGCTTGGCCTCAGACTGTCATGTATGCTCTTTGTGCAGATACTTTTACGATGTCTGATCATGTAACTTGAAGTCAACTGGTGAATGGTGCCGATCAGTGGAATCCAGAACAACCAGCATTTCGTCCTATTTAGGACTCGTCATCTGGATGCACCTGCATTCCCCAGTGAGTCAGTGATGGTGTTCCCAGGGTGTCTAGTGGATGACGTTCTGACATTTGAAACAAAGGGCACTGGGTTCGAGCCCCGGTGGTGGGAACACCATCATTCACTGACTCACTGAAGGATGCAGAAACATCCGGATGAAGAGTCCCGAATAGGACGAAATACGCATCCTGGTGGATTCCACTGTTAGTCACCATCCACGAAGTGGCTTCAAACAAAAGGAAATTTAAAGTTTCGTTTTGCTTTATAGACATTTCCTCTTGTCCCTGTTTAATTTTTTGTTTTAAATTTATACTATTATCGATCTCTTTTATCGGCCAGTCACTAATTTGGTACCCTGCTGATTGTTGAAATCTACTTTATAAATAGAGGTTATGTTTTCTAGTTCGGTCACTTTCATCTTTTTTCAAATCTAAATTTACTGTGTAAAGATTTGACTAAGCTCGTCACTAGTTTATTTAAAACCTTCATAGGATTGATCTTTGTATTCAGCGTCTTAGTGTGTTATGTTGGCAGTAGTATTATTATAATTCCCTTGGGTTCCGAGTGGAACATAGAGCTACAGCAGCACCTTTCCATATCATCTTATTCTCCGCAGTCCTCCTTAAATGACCCCGTGATTATTCATAAAGTTGCATCTCCTCCTTCCACGATCTCCTCCCTACCACCATCCGAACCATGTCCAACTAGTCGTTTCCCATTCAGGTTCTACTTGATGGCTGACCTGTCGCGTGATATCATTCGACGATCCCCTCAGTGGCGTGTATCCAACTCACCTCCATTACCTTCAGGATATTTGTCGGACAGAGGGTTCTTGGTTGGTTCGTTATTTTCGACGGTTTCCTAGTGTTACTTATCCATTTCTGGCCATCTGGTCTTCAGTATTGAGCCAGCAAAGGCAGCTGCTGGTAAAAGTCTACAGTCTATGGGAAACGGCTTTCGTGACCAGCACGCTAAATCTCGGTACTGTATTTAGAAGCGGCACTGACTAACTTGCCGTTAGTATTGAAAATCCCAGTCTTGTTCTTTAGGATTACTGCAGTAGGCATGCACACTGATTTATGAGTAGTGAATGTCTGTTTGTCTGTCTCGTCTTTCCTATCCTACCTGACTTTGACATCTTCATGTGTGCCGACTGTGTTTAGTTGACATGAAGCTTCCCAGACATGTACAAGAGGTAACCTCCTACAAATTTCTCCCGTTGTTAGTGATTAGTGCTTGTCGTTGTTGTTGTTTGCTGGTTGACAGCTAAGATGAAACTTCAAGTGGACACAGAGAAGACAGAGGTGATGAAAATAACCAACCAACAACAACAAAAACTAGCACCAGCCACCATCCACGGGTGAAATTTGAAGGAAGTTACGTTAGCAAAATTTATTGGATCAGGTATCTGTTAGTTGTTGTGTTCAGTCATCCACTTCCCTAATGAGAATAGATTTCTTGGCTTGGTCTTCTCAGGTAATTGAATGGAAGTTTTTCTCCGAGTCCTTTGAATATTGCCACTGTTACAGGTATCTATCAATTCATAAATACAAGTAGAGATAACGTCAATAGAATATTGATCAAATTTTGAATTCGTTTAATAAGCATCTATCTTTATATACTGTTAAATTTATCCATTCTGGTAGAATATAATTCCATATTAGATATGTTTATTTGGTATAATTGACTGACTGATTGCTTTCAACATAAAACTTTCCACAGATGTGCACCAGTTCGAGTCACTGCACTCCTTCCATGTAGCACACAAAACAAGAGAAGAGAGTTAAGAGAGATATAATAAATAGAAGTGAGAGAGAAAAAATATTAGTAATATGGAAAAACAATAGGATTTTATTGGAAATGAGAAATCACAAAGAGTGAATGCATCTTTGCCAGCCATCGAGAAAGATTTTGAGCCATATCACCAGTTGTCTCCAGCTATTCCGTCTTAGCAACATGAGGATCCCAAATGGGGAGTCTACAACTCCCTATTTAGCTTGCTTAAACTAACTGTTGTGGATTTGATTGACTGATGAAGCCATGTTTTGGTTTGACCGACATTATGTCTTGTCCGACCTCATCCTCTGTCACCTAACAATGGCTGTCAAGGAAGGCGATGGTTGGGCATGCGTAGCACATGTCCAAACTATCTGAATGAGCGTAACTTCACGACCTCGTCGATTGATTTCCCCTCCTTACGTAGAACCTCAATATAACTCACCTTATTATACCACGTACCATGGGAGACAGAACACAGACACCTATGATCAAAGACAGCCAATCAGATCTTTCATATCTTCCACTTTCAGTGGGCATGTCTCACAACCATAAAGGAGGACGGAGTGAACTACTGAGCAGTAAACACGCCCTTTGGTCGACAGACAGCCGGATGTCACGTCTACACCAGAGAGGGCGTCAGCTGATACATCCCATATTAGCCCTCTATATCCGAGCTGAGAATTCGTCAGTGATCGACCCTATGGCGTTGGTTGATGAAACTCCCCAAATAAGTGAAGTAGTCAACACTCTCCATCAACCACTTCACTCCCTATCTCTATGCTTGGAATCAGTGTAGTCCAGTCGTGTAGCATCATCTAGCATTTGAGTGACAGGAGCGAATCGCATGCCAAACATTTGAAGACTGCTGCTCCTCAAGGCGTTCAGAAGACTCTGGATTTTGTCAGCGTCTTCACCCAGGTGGTACGACTATATCATCTGCGATTCTAATTCAACGAGGTTATTGCCTGGTAACAAGTCAATCCCTGAGTCGCTGAATTCAGTTAGGGTTAAGTCCATTAGTACAATACCTACCCTGATGGATACCACTGCACTGGTTGTCACCACTGCAGATAACAACTCGCCTTCAGCTCTAACCTGGCTGGCTGCATGAGTTCGAGTAAAGTGTCCTGATCAGCGCGATGTATTTTCTAGTCATTCCTTTACAGCCAAACATCGCTATAGAGTTGAATACCGCCTTTAGGTCAAGAAATATTACACGATTGTTGGAAGCCGCCGGTAAGTATGCCTATGTTCCAGAATCTGTTGGAGGTTGAATGTATGACCAATACACCCTCCTCCTGGTCTAAAGCCTGCCTGGTTCTCTCGTGTTTGTGTCTCCAGAACACCATTTAGTCTACGCATGATTAATGAGTCTAGAACGTGAGATAGCATATTGGTCAGGTTAATTCCTCTGTGATTATCATAGAAAGACTTGTCTCCCTTCCTGTATATCGGGATAATCAATGACTTACACGAGCCCGACAGGACTACCTCTGATTCACAGACACTGCCTAATACCTTAGTTGACGCAAACAGTAAACTGTTTCCACCATCCTTAAACACCTCTGATGTTAATTATCGCCGATGCTTTTTCCACCTCTTTTGCTTTTGTTGCCCACAACTGTTCATGGTCGTCGCGAAGACTTTTCGTCAGTTTGCGTTTGATCTATTCGGTATAAGTCAATCATTAGCACACTAATAATAACTGGATGACGTTTTGACTAGAATTTATTGGTCATGACCACATCAAAGTATCCACACAGCCTGAAATCTTGATTCATATAGCCTTACTGCCTCATGTTATTTGTAGCAACTTTTTATATCTCCATTATGGATAAGATTTTATTTTGATACTCTACCACAGTGCCCAGGTTTTATACTTATATCAACTTTTTATATATCCGGCGTAAGAGTTGCATCATTTCGATTGCACGTGTTTGGTAGTGATATGGCGAACGAAGATTGGATGATTAACCTCTCTCTCCACTTAACTAAAGTACTTTTTAGTACTCTCACCCTGTTCCTTTTTATTGTTTGATTACATCGAAATGAGGGTATTACAACAGCTGAGCTGTTTTCTAGGCTGTTTAACTTAGCAGGGTGATTCAATCTAGATTAAACTAAATCCCTATGTTCTGATAAACTAATCGATCTTGATCTACTAGTTTGACCTACGTAATTGACCTCACAGTCGTGGTGTTTGGTAAATTATATTATTTTCCCTAGTGGGATCTATCGGGTCCTTAAGTAGACAAAGTTTATCTCTAAGTGACATCATTTGTTTAAATGCCATCCTTATCCCAACCGCAGTAAAAACCTTATTTAGAGTATTTGATGTTCCCTCTTCTCAATATATAGCAATACCATCGGGACATTAAATTCCTCATTATTTACGTTACTACTCTTGTTTCTCTTATGCGTCTTCATACACTTTTCAACAGAATCTAGTGTAACGTATCGACTTTCATGAAGTGGATTACTGCTTTGAATCCCATTTAGACTGACAAAGGATGCATAGCCAGGGAATAATATGAGATCTCACTTAGGTAAAGTTTCGTCCCATCGCCAAATAAAACTATTCCTCAGTGACTATCTGCATTTCCATGCAGCTGGCAATCAGCCACACCTAATTTCTACTGGATTCGGTGGTACTACGCAGCTTCCCTAACCTTTCGAGATAGGACTGGTGGTTTTCAGTATCTGAATGGCCTACGACCTCACCTTGTAACTGGAAGATGATGGGTTTGAGCCCCGATAGATTAGTACTACCGAAAAGTCCCGAAGTAGAGAGACGAAACGGCTGTCCAGTACTCTCTGTTATCTTTTAATAGTCCTCTAACTGACATCAATACTTGATCAAACTTGAAGTAGATCAAAACCCTGCCAAGTAACCCTTGAAAAACCTTCCAGATTGATAGAGGACTGATGAATACAAGTCCCCAGGGTATGGAACTTCAACAAAATGGAATCAACTTTAAAAAATCGGTATATGCCCTATTCCGATCCAAGAAACTGAAGATTATCACTGGTAACTTATGGCTGTACAGCTAATTTTACCTATAGAGTTAGTATTTCAAAAGCATACGAATAATGACTTCAATAACCCCTAGGGGATTACAGAGTAAAAATGCCTAATGAAACTACTAATTGGATAGCAATGAAAAATCTGAGAAGATCTACCACTACTCACCGTAACAAATCAAATTAGAGTCAATTAAAAACACCCGACAGGAGTTTCCTTCTTTTGATTATCAACTGAATTCACAATCTATGGGAGTAAACTCGGATCAAAAATTGGGAAATTTGAATAATTGCCATTGGTTGAATAGTCGACTCAACTAGAGGTGGACATGATGAAGTGGCAGACTATATAAAGGAGAATGTTTCATATGTGTGTGTATACCTGTCAGTGAGAGGTATTCAACTACTCATCTTAGTCAATCTGTAGAATATAATTTTTATGCATTTCTGTATGGTTTCTTGATTACCATTCATGTGTGGCTTGTGCTACTGATAAGATTTATCAGTAGTATATACAAGGAGGTGTTCATCGGCATAAAATCACATCAAATAGCAGGTAGATAGATTAAGTGACAGAGGAAGTAAATAATACAGCATTGCGGAGATACACGGGTGACGTGAAAGGAACACAAGGAAACACACATACAATATGAAGGAAGGCCAGAAGTAGCAGGCACAACACGGAAGATCTGTGCGAATGATGCTTGCGCTGAAGATAAGGCGCGCATAACTTGGCTATATAGAGATACTATATAGCAAAATAAAGTTCCCTTACCAAGTCTTCGTCTCCTACCGTTACAATCGGTGTCGCTGCCTCCAGACAACGAAGATCCCGTGGCCAGATACTTTCAAAGAAGGAGACACAGGGAGCTCCTTGGAGGACTTCGGTGCTGTCGCCGAGTAGGTGGACGTCAAGATACGCCGGTGGAGGTGACTGTGGTGGTTTGTGGCAGAGTTCGACAGCCTAATGCGCAGCCAGCTAGCAATGCAGAGGTACCGTGTAGCAAAGCCAAGACTTGACGGAGACCTAATAGTGATGGTGGTGAAGTTGACGAATCTACTACGTCGCGCACTTCCCACACCGCATGAAGAGTCAGAGTTGCAGTTATTGACTTTCCAGTTCATCGAGAGTGTTCCAGACCTCATTTTTTAACAACTACATTTGGTTAACGCTGCACAACCCATGGATATCGGTGACCTAGCGAAGGTTATTAGGCAGACACTGACCACAACCGTAACAGTAGTAGAACTACCGAAATTGAATGAGTGGGAACAGATGAATGAGGATTCGCAGTGTGAAGTAGCCGCGCTATGAATCAGTGTCAGAAGGGATCAATGCTTTGAATATGGCAAAGCAGGACACTGGAGGACGCACTGCCGAGGAACAAGGAGAAGAAAGTGTTTCAGACAGTATAACGTGTGTTCTTTCTCTCCTTTAAGACGAGAACTAGTGGGGGGCTATCGACAGCGGGGGCTATGTACTCTAAATTACGAATGAATGCCAACGAATTCGCATGTTTAATGGATACGGGGGTGGCAGTTTCACTGATAGATGAGAATCTATGTCACAGCGATCACATATTTCGATCTGGGTAATTTATTGTTCCCCAACTGAAACTATGGTGAAGTAATCACCCCCTAGGATTGTAGGAATTCGATTAGATTGTCGTAATTTGGGTAGTTCGAAGTGATTCGGCTCTCTGTATTGAATCAATCTGGGTACATCGGCGATCAACTTGATCTCAAAACTGAGCAGAATGGTCATCTATTAATATCAACCAGAGAACATACTGTGATTTAAATAATTTCAGTTTACAAAGAAAACTGTGCGATAACTGTTGATATAGTATAGATTGTTGATCTCGGATCAATTGGTAAATTAAGAAATTGATCCAGCTTCTTACTACTCTTGTTTCTATCATTTATACTAGTTGGTAGTGAGTAGATTAATTAGTTTTCCAGTTTATTTTTCATGCGGCTTCAACAGAACATTACCACTGTACTCTGTTCTCCGCGGTCCTTTTCATCTGGTCTCACAACTGCCTGAAAGCTTCCATTTACTTATTAGATAAGTTTATTTTAAATATCACACATAGTGATGAGGCAGTATTAACAACTGGATGACAAGGTTTCGAGCATAAATTATTGTCACTCATAATCATATCAGTTCACTTCTCGCGATTCTGTCCCTCCAGCTTCCCTTTATTGTTTGTTACCACTTTCCATATCTCCGGTATAGGCGATGCGTTGCGTCATTTCGATTACATATATGCAGTGTTTAGTTGATTAAAATACATTCACTGAATTCCAAGGTCATGTACAGTATTTTCTTGGGTGCGAATGATAAGTCACGTTTTATAGGATTTGAATGTATATTCTTGTGTATATAAAACGTGGTGGAAATTCATCAAAAAGGGGTATAGTAGAGAAGATTTGTAGCTCAGGTGGATGATTTTGGTGTGGTTGTGTTCTCTGAGCTGGATGGTTTGGTTGCGAAGCTTTCATTGCTCTACTGAGCAACATCTTCAGCACATACTTCGATGTGAAGTGAGCTTTTAGAATTCTCTATGAGTTTATTAGTCATCTCTTCTAGTAACCCTGAACGAGATTGGTTGTTTTCGTGTGACATTTCACCTCCTAGTTTGTTTGTCTCGGTGCTGGCTGCTTCTTTGGTCTGAATGTCGTTAGTCATTCCTTCTGCTAACCTTGAACGTGATTGGTTGTTTTTGTGTGACTTCTCACTTTCTAGTTCACTTGTTTTGGTGTTGACTGTTTCCTTGACCTGAAGTTTGACTTTGTTTTTGTGTGAATTTCTTCGTATGGATTGGTATATTTTGTCAATCTCTGTGTGTCTATTGATTGCTGATTCATTTGAATACCAGGCCTCTAGGAATTCTCTGGCATTTTTGCAGTTCCCTTTGTCTAAGATTTGAACATTGTCCCAGTCGAATTGGTGCCCGTGGTTGTCTGCATGTAGTGATATGAGGGAGTGTATGTCGTGTCTTTTGACAGCTAGTTTGTGTTCGTGAATGCGAAGACGAAGAGGGCGTCCACTTTGACCAATGTAATGTTTGTCGCAGTCGTTGCAACTTATCTTGTAGATGACGTTAGTTTTGTCTTCTTTTGCCGTTGAGTCCTTTGGTTTACATAGAACTGAGTGTAGTGACTTTGTTGGTTTATGAGCGACATCGATTCCAAAAGGTTTGAATAGTCTTGCAGTGATTTCGGAGATATCTTTTATATATGGTAGGACGACTTTCTTTGTGTTTTCGCTGGTGGCCTTTGATTTGGTTGGTTGAGCTGGGGGTAGATGTCTTTTGATGAAGTTTCGTGGGTATCCATTTCTTTGGAAGACGTCCATAAGATGATTTTCTTCAATTTTTCCTCAAGGTGGGAGTGCTGCAATGAGTCCTGGCTCTCTTGAACAATGTACGTATGCAGCTAATTTTGTGTGATGTTGGGTTGTTACTGTTGTAATTGAGTATTTGATCCGTGTGCGTTGGTTTTCTGTATACTTGGGTTTCTAATTTTCCTGTAGTTGTTCGTTTGATTAAGACGTCTAAAAATGGGATTTTGTTTTCATATTCTTCTTCTCTTGTGAATTTGATGTCGTTGAAGGTGTTGTTTATTATGTTGTGGGTATTGTCTAAGTTTTCTCTTTTGATTATCACGAATGTATCATCTATGTAGCGTATCCAAATTTTCGGTTTGATCTTTGGCAGAATTATGTTTATGTTAGCAGAAGGAATGACTAACGACATTCAGACCAAAGAAGCAGCCAGCACCGAGACAAACAAACTAGGAGGTGAAATGTCACACGAAAACAACCAATCTCGTTCAGGGTTACTAGAAGAGATGACTAATAAACTCATAGAGAATTCTAAAAGCTCACTTCACATCGAAGTATGTGCTGAAGATGTTGCTCAGTAGAGCAATGAAAGCTTCGCAACCAAACCATCCAGCTCAGAGAACACAACCACACCAAAATCAAAAGGGGACTTAGCCTCCGATATCATGAAAAGAAGGATATCACAGTCTCTGAAAAGAACACTGCCTGCTGCATCTCTGAGAATAGCCTTTATTAGTTGGCCATTGCTGTTCAGTAACCTGAAGGACAAGATCCCGCTGTTGACCAACTCTATGTGTGCTTATCAATTCACCTGCTTGTGTGGAGCTAGGTATATCAGTTGTTCGACTCAATTTTTGTCCAAGAGGGTGCAAGAACACTATCCTTCGTGGTTTCGAAGAGGTGGAAATGCAGCAATAAGAGGCGCGATCATTGAACATCTGGTCGATAATGATCACCCTACCTCTATAGCCTACGCCTTTAAAGTCATCTACAAGGCAAAAAGTAATTTATCCAAATCACTGCGCACCCAACTCATCTGTATTGCTGAAGCTTTGGCTATCGAAAAAGAAAAGCCAGATCTCTGTGTACAGAAAAAGTTCGTTCAACCCTCCAACTTTCATGCTCTTAATCTCTCTATGCTAAAGTATGGCAATCCCCAATCATATTTTTGCTCTACCAATTTTTCATTTTTCATTTTGTCTATTCAATTTGTATACTCTTCCTTTATTACATCAATTGTTACTATTACTACTCTCACTCTGAACTTTCCCCGGTATTATTTCACTTGTTCCACTTGTCATTCAAAATCAATTCTTTTTTTTACAACGTTAAATTCTATGCTATCAAATTTCACACAATATTGCGTAACGGTTTTATTTTATTCGATTTATCTACTAATCCTATAATTGCACACCCTTCCCAAGTTCTATCCATCCTATGAATTATTCTATATATGACATTTAAGTATGATCATAATAACAAACATTTTTAGTTTTAATTGAATTTCATACTATTATTATTATTTCATGTGTTCACACTTTTGATCTAATTCCCTCACCGGATTGTACAGCTCGATAATAAATTCGTTGCAAGGAGTCTCTTCGCTGAATCACTTGTTTCGATTTTCGATATGCTACAATGAGAATTTTCCATGAGTTAAAAAATACCAAATAGCAAATTGCAAAAAATACCCTCACGTTGTCCCACACCACCTATTGTGTGATTACATCCAAGTGGATGCAGTTCAGTGGATGAGTTTTCTTCTAGGTTATGTAACTTAGCAGGGTCAATTATTCCATTGGTCTAGCTAAATTTTTATGTTCCAATTATCCAGTTGTCTCCGATCTGGTAGTCTGAGCAATGTAACTGACCTCTCTTCCAGTCATAACATGATATTTGGCAAAATATATTATTTTTCTTAATTGGATCTTTTGGGTCCTTAAGCCGACAAAGTTTATCTTTGAGAGAATTGGTTGGTTAATTTAGATGCCACCCTGACTAATTCCAGCCTCACTGAGAATCTTACGTAAGGCCTGTGACGTTCCTTCTTTAAATGTCAGTACTACAGAAGCTTAGAACTCTATACTTTTTGCATCATTTTTATTGCTTATCTTAGTTTTTCTATGATTTTTCATATATATTACTGAATAAATTCTGGTGGGTAGTCATTCCTTCTCACGCGATCTCCTCCATCTCACCCTCAGACTCATTTTCTACTCAGATTTCATTCAACACGCTGGTGTGGTGCATGATTTCATTTAGTGGTCTCTTCAGCGGACATGCACAGTCGATGTTCACTTCGTTCTGCATATTCGTTGGGCAACAGGTTATTGATTGGTTCGTTTGTAGAGTGTCTTGTTGCCTATGCTTCCTTAAAAATATATAAATATATTGAAGGTTCCATTGGTTTCCTTTTATCTATAGGTACCACCATCGAAATCAACTTGCGGTAGTAGCAATGGTAATAGAGGAAGTCATCTCTCCATAAATATGAATAATTTGGAATTGTTAACTGAAGTCTCCAAGCAACACTTACGGATTAGTTCTCTGGAGGAGACAAATCGTGATTTAGAAGAGAAAATTAATAAACTAGAGGTAAGTTGGTTGGTTTGTTGGTTGGTAATTGTGTGTTTCTAATCTGTTTGAATTGTGGTTCATTTATATATGTGTAAAGTTTGGGCATTTTAGTAATATGTAATTGCATATTATTATTATTATTGTTCCCTTGGGCTCCAACCGGAACATGTGACTTCAACAACAAATCTCCACTTTCTTCTATTTTCTGCTATCCTCTTCAGCTGTGTACACGACTGTTCAAAATCTCTCGTCTCTTCCTCACCTGATCTCCTCTATATCACCGTAGCATTGATGACCCACTCATCGCTTCCTATTTGGATTCCAATCAAGCGATGGCCTGGCGCGCGACATTATTCGATGGTTTCGTCAATGGATGCCTGGTTCATCCATCTCCATTTTCTCCTACATATTTGTTAAGCGATCGCATCAAGTGTAATAGTATTTCAGTTATAAGTACACAACTTCGAAAGTTTCGTTTAATAGTTCTTTTATTCCTTCCAACTCGTCGTGGGGGTAGTAGAATTTTCCCGATGTCCGGATGGACAGGTGTTCAATCATTTCTCTTGAAAGTATTTTCATTTGATTCGATAAATAGGGCTTCCGCTGTCAACCTCTCTCCCGATCCTGTTATATTCGAGTTGAGAACTGTCATTTGATCCCATCCTATTGTATTGTTGTCTAAGTAATTGCATGTAGTGCAATAAGTGCCCTTTTTACTAGATTTTTAAAAAATTTATTAGGGTTTTTATGCTCCACTGGTCTGATCGACTCCGTTCTACTACTTTGGCTTGTATGTTCAACCCGACAATAATTGCAGGGTGTTAGATAAACTAAATTGTTTTGTTTAGTAGGCTCCACAGGATCCTTCAATCGACCACAATTTGTTTCTAACTGAGTTAGTCTATGGGTGGTTTGGACGCCGCTTTTATTCCTGCTATGTTAAGGATTCTACGGAGGTTTTTCTGAGGTCCCTTCTTTGTATGGAAGTACTACTGGTGAATTATATTCCCTAGTGTTGATGTTGTCATCCATAACCTCCTAAGTATTATGATTATTATAAATTTTTGTTTTTGCACTTTTCTACATTCGTCCTCATTAATTTATCAAGGAAATTATTAAGTACTTTGGTTGGACACTGGTTAGTAAGTAGTGTAATATGTCTAGTCCTTTGTTTGGTGCAGACTGAATTCTATTAGTCAATTTTGCGATGTGGTCACCATTCTAGGTGGCTCGTCATCACATTGGCCTTTGAATTGTTGACATTAGATGGGTTGGAGGCAGTCGGCCACAGGAAGCCTTCGATCTAGGTTTCGTGCTAGTTGGCACTCACCGACCAGTTAGCAAGGCGTATCTGCAACCTTGAAGGAACTCATGTGCCTTCTTAGATTCGAACTCCTGTGTCACCCAGTGAATACTGTAGTCAGAGACGTTACCACTGAGCTATTTGAGCTCTCAATTGACTTCCAGTGGGACTGTGCTGGCCACATTGTAAACTTGACTGATAGAATTCAGTCTGCACCAAGGTTGCAGATACGTCTTGTTGACTGATGAGTGCCAACTAACACGAGACCTAGGTCAGGCAAGGATTCCTGCCGACTGCCTCCAAACATCTAATATCAACGAATTATCAAGCAATAAAGATTACACACACAACCATAAAATAGGATGGAATAACAAATTGGAAGGAGAGATTGATAATGGAAGCTTTATTTATCTAATCGACTGAAAATACGTGGCTTATCAACGATTCGACATATGTTCACGTGAACATCCGGAGAATTCTACTACCCGTACAACGAGTGGGAAGGAATAAAAAAAACTATAAAGCGAAAATTCCGAAGTTATGTAGATATAATTGATGTGATTATGAACGATGATAAATTGTGTTGGAAACTTATGCCATCCAGTAAATAGTACTGTTTCACACCATGTGATATATCCAGTGGGAAGCTTCTAGTCTGTATTTGTTCACATTTACATGTTCTGAAGTGGAGTCAGGGTGGTGATGCATATGACATCGAATAATATCAGAGAAGTATTTCGGTGTGTGGGAAAACAGAATATATATACATATTATGTAATACTGATAATGGACAGAAATCGGTCCTATCTTATCGTCACTGGCAGTATAGGTTCCCTCTGTCATACGGCGTCCTACATGCAGTTAAACTGATGATATCTCAGAGTGCAGCGTGTGCTACTGATAAGAATTATCAGTAATATATCAAGAGATGTTCATCGGCATAAAAAGCCATCAAATAGTAGGGAGATAAATTTGATGTCAGAGAAAGTTAATGATACATGGAAGACGTGAAAGGAACACAAAGAAACACACATAGAATATGAAGGAAGGCCAGAAGCAGGACAACACGGAAGATCTGTGCAAATGGTACGTTGAAGATAAGGTGTGCACAATGTGCACAAAATGCTGAATTATTTTGATTGAATTCCAATTGTCTTTTAGTTAAAGGATTTCTTCATGAGCTGACGTCGGTTAGAGAACCAGTGGAAAACAAGCTGGGAGTGTTAGACAGCCGTTTCATCCTAGCTTGGGACTCTTCATCAGTACACACCCATCGTGGTTCTAACCTAGAACCTTCTGGCTACAAAGCTTGTGTGACCACTAGCCAATGTCTTCGGTAAGCATCTGTCATCACGCCCACCCTCAAACCCTAGTGGGTGCGTACTGTGAAGAAGCCTAAACTAGTTGGACGAAACAGCCGTCTAGTACCCCCAGCTTTTTACCGATGGTTCTCTAACCAGTGTCAGCTCATAATGAAATCCTGCAACCAATCAATCAAATCCCTACAAACCAATACGTGAATTCTTTTTTAATTAGTAGATATTTAGTAGGTATAGTCAGTACTTACACAAACAGGTTGTATAAGGTAATATTCTCTGCTGAAATGTATCTCCTGATTGCTTAGAACTTATATGGACGGAACAGAGTTTTCATGTGCCGATTCATGGAAATATATTGACTGAAATTCAAGTCCTGAGGCCAATGAGCCATAAGTATCTGCTGGAAATAGGAGGATAAGCTTTCTCACCAATAAATGGATTCCATTTATGTCTATTATATTAAACGCCTTCTGTTTAGCTCACTCATTTTTATTCCTTGAGTTCCCAGTGGAACAAAGGACTCCAACGGTATATTTCCATTTCATTCTGTTCTTTACCGCCTTCCTTAGATAGCTCCACGATGGTCTATATATGTTGTCATCTCCTCCTCACATGACCACCTGCATGTCACATTCTGATGCCCAACTAGTCTTTTCCCATTCAGGTTCCACTTCAGAGCTGACCTGAAGTGTGATGTAACCCAAAGGTGAAAAATAAGGCTTAGAAAATCAGCTATGAGGTTTTGGTGTCATTGAAGACAGTTTCATTTTCGTGGGGTGAGGTTGCTAGCTTCACGTTCAACCTCCGCTCTTTACTGGGATTATTACCAGCTATTGAATTGTGGCAGTCTGTTGGCTGGGAATCGAACTTGGAACCGCAGCATTCGAGGTCATTAATGAGTATTCTGCCAGCGGGCCAAAGATGCATCTTTTCTATTTAGAAAGTCCAATTATTCTGGGTTTGATATATATATATATATAGATATGCTTCTCTGATATTATCTGATGTCAGTTGCATCAGCTAGCGCCAGCAGATTGACCACTGACGAAGTCTCATCACGGATACACAAGACTTGGTTGGCATATCCTAACTGACACGATCTCTGGTGTAGACGTGATATCTGGCTGGCAGGCTGGCTGTCAAATAACGTGTGTACTACTCAGCAGTTCGCTCTATCCTTCTTCATGACTGCGAGTGAAAAATGGCCATTGAAAGTGGGAGATATGAAAAGCCTGGCTAGCTGTATTTGATCGTAGGTATCTGTGTCTTATCACCCATGTTAAGTGGTGGTATAATAACGTGAGTAATATTGAGGTTAACCTTTAGTCGACCACTAGGTAAAGAGGGGAAATCAGTCGACAAAGTTGTGATGCTACATCGATTTGGATGGTTAGGAAATGTGTTACGCATGCATTCCTAGCCATCAACTTCCTCGACGGGCGGCGTTAGCTGACTGACACAGGATCAGGTTGGAAAAGAGTTAGTGGTGGTCAAACCGAAAGATGGCATCAGTGAATGAAATCCACAACAGTTAGTTTAAGTCAGCCAGTCACTTAGTGGGGTGTAGACTGGCTGTGGTCCTAGGCATGTTAAGAACCAAACTTTTTTTATTCCTTTATCTTCCCAGTAGAAAATAGAGCTTCAAACTAGAGGCTTGAAGTTTCGGTGATAGTGTTATTTATTTTTACGAGATGGTGTTGCTAGCCTCATGCTCAACCTTCCCTCATTACCAGTCTTATTACTGGCTTAGCGAGGTAAAGAAGTGCATCGGCCGGTTGTCGAACCCCGGACCACCTGCGTGCTTTGCGAGCTTTCTACTGTTATGCCACCGACGCATGGTAAAAATCAATGGCTAGAGAAAATTGGAGATATGGTTCAAAGTTATTCTCGATGGCTGGGGCAGATGCGTCCACTCCGTGTGATTAGTCATATCCAATAAAATTCTACTGTTCTTTTTGCCTCACATTTCTATTTGTTGTCTGTCTTTTGAATCTCTCTGTACTTTCTTCTCTTACTTTGTGTGCTACATGGAGGGAGTGTGGCAACTCGAACTGGTGCACATCTGTATAAAGTTCTACGTTGAAACCAGGCAGTCAGTCAGGGTTATATATTATTGTTGACGCAATTGTAAACCTCACTTAGCTTATTGGCCGGTAGTTAGCCAGGAAAATAACGGGATATGTTGACTGCAAGGTTAACAACACCACAGGCAGTGGGTCTTGAAAAGCTTGAAGCCAAGAAATCAGAAAAAAATCAGAAAATATGCATAAACCACCATTAAAGGTGAAGTATTGGCATTTATTCAACCAGTTTTACTGTCTAGTTTTGTGTCAGTGTAATTAGTGAATTTGTATATGCATTCTATTCTGCTGGATTCTTGTTAATACGATTGTAACTGACATTTTCAGTTATTAAGATAATTAAAGTTGACAAATATGTATATTTTCTAATCTAATTCACATCTGTGTTCAGTCGTATATTTGTCCTTTCACTTGAACTTGTACGATTTCATCGATATAAGAGATGATGGGTTGAAGTTACTGTCCTTTAAGTATATTATTAAACTATTAGGTATCATTCGAGACAGTCACTTTAATTCAATTTGGACCTTCATGTTGATTGATTGGATCGAAGTGCTTAGTCTAAGGTGACGTATAGATTCAGTGTGCAGATGCTTCGACGATGTGGTTTAGTGGATAACCCTTTGGAATCTAAAACTAAGGGTACTTAGTTCGAATCTCAGTGAGAACACCATCAATTATTGACTCACTGAGGAATGAAGGTACATCCACTATCTGATGAGTCCCGAATAGGACGAAATGCAGGTTGTCCTGGATTCCACTCCACTGCTAGTCACCATCCACCAGTTTATCACAAGCACTTTAAATTTGATTGAAAACTAGCATGAGATACTGGGTAGATGTTTCGTCCCAGTATGAGGCTCTTCGGTATGGAATGCAACCATCGCCTCACTGGGAATCGGACCCAGGACCTTCAGGCTACAAGGCAAGATCTTTGGCCATTCGACCATAGTCTACAAAATCATCATTCTGGAATCTATAGACCCATATACTAAACAGGTCGTAATTCTACTGCCAATTCACAATTTGAGTGAATGACACGTGACCGTCTGCTAGATTGGGTCATACTGGCTGAGTAGTCTACGAGATTGTCTTGTAATTGGAAGGTCCCGGGTTCGAACCCCAGTGTGTGCATACTGTTGAAGAATCCCAAACTAGTTGGACCAAACAGCTGTCTAATACTCCCAGCTTGTTTTCCAATGGTTCTCTAACTGATGTCAACTCATGATGAAATCCTCCAATCAATCAAAATTAATAACCTAACGGTTTAACAGTTCAGCCAGGAGACCTGTAGTGGACTGAACAATAGACTTAGGAAGTGTACGAAATATCAAATTAAAAATCCAAATTCATAAAGCATGTTACAGCAGTGCGTTACAGATATAAATATATAAATGGGTTATAAAAGATTACGGTTACTTCCAAGGAATCGATGTCCCGTTTGCGCCTAAACAAGGGCGACTAAGGCCTCTGCAAGAACTGACTGGCGTGGAATAATGCTCTTGCCCATGCCAAGTAAAGCACTAAGTCACGTCATCCTGGAAAGAATAACAGATGCACTGGATGCAGAACTCCGGCAGCTCGGAACAAGCTGGATTCAGGAAAGGCAAATCATATGCTGATCAAATTGTAACTCTACGCATCATCGTCATCGAACAAAGCATAGAATGACAATAAAAACTCTATCTCAACTTCATCGACTTCGAAAAGACTTTCGACAGACATCGGTGACCAAGAATTAATTTTGAAACTGCTTCAACACTACGGTATGCAGAGCCCAGGTTTTTATCAACTTCGTTCAACATCTGGTTATATGAAAATGCCACATATCAGATGATCAACAACGGGAAACTTAGCGAGGCTTTCGAAGTGATTACAGGAGTAAGACAAGGCTGCTTGATTATTATCACCAATGGATATCCTAAATGTTGTGAAGTGGATTATGTGGGTAGTACAAAGACTAATGAGAAGACCGTAGAAGACTTGGCTTTCACAGGTGATTTATGTTCAATGTCACACAAACTCGAATAACTACAGGCGGAAACTCAACAAACTAGCTGAAGAAGCGGAGAAGACAGGACTTTAGATGAACGTAGAGAAGTGAGAGCTGATCAAGATACCCACGCACCAGCAACAAACAGCGCCAGTCGCTATCAACGGAATAAATTTGAAATAGGATACTTCCTTCACTTATTTAGGCATCATCCTGTCAACTGCAGGAGGCATCGATGAGGACGTCAAAGCCACCCAAGATAGAAAAGTCAAGGCAGACCTCCATCACTCTGAATACAGTCTGGAACTTTTCTGCAATCAGCGTCAAGAGCAAGATTCCAATTTTCAACACAAATGTCAAGTCAGTCAGTCAGTTCTTCTATATGGGTCAGGAACATGGCTCACACGTCACAAAAAGCATTTCGGACAGGCTACTGCACACTTTTGGCAGCAGCTGCCTTCGTTGACTCCACACTGAAGGTCAAATGGCCAGCCGACAAGAAAGAATCAACAGCAAGAAACTATGGGAACTAACCAACCAAGTACCTTTCATTCACCAAATATGCCGAAGAAAATGGAGATGGATGACACACATTGAGGAGACCGTCTAACGATATCACGCGCATTGCAGGCCAGCGCTTGATTGGAACCCGACTGAAAACGATGAGTGGGTCATCCCATGGTGACATGAAGGAGATCAGAGATTATGAGCAATCACGGGGACAGCTAAAGAGTACCGCAGAAAATAGAACAAAGTGGGGATATGTTGTTGGAGCCCTATGTTCCACTAGAAACGTGATGGTATACGAATCTATAAATTGGTAGAAGTTAAAAGTTAATCGTTAAAGATGATGTGTTTGCCGGCTAGATGAGGAAATGACTATATACAGCTGAAGAGTCCAAAACTAGGAAGAAAAACCCGTGTTATTTATCTAGCGATCTGTCTATCCGATAAGTCCACATAAAGCAGAATTCATTGTCGATTGTTACATAATCTTTAATCAGAAGTTTTGAGTTAAAGAACATTATATGTGAATCAACTATCCTCCTTATCATTTAGTGTATGTTTGAGTGGGTCAGTCACTTCACTATTTGTCTGATACCAGTAGAGGAATAAAAAAAATCAATAAATCTTCTCATCATGGTCGTCATTCATCTATTTATTTGTTTATTTATCAACATTGTATCAATATATACATATATATCTTTTTCATCTTATCTCCACTCCTCTCTAGTCCCCTTTTTATAGTTTAATATTTACACTGTTGCTGCCTAGCAAAAGATCAATTGATATCACTAATAGTATTGATTTTTATTGTTGATTGTTAATGAAACCTGCTCAATACAATGATATCTTGTCCTTAATTATATTACTATACATCAGTGTTATATATGTAATGCTTGACAAGTGAGGGTAGCAATAAATCAACTCCACTTTGGTCTTACAATCCATCACATATTCAGATTATGGAGGTTTCTTTATGCAGGAATTTGGATTAATGTCAGTTGTTGGAGGTTCGTCACAATCCAACATATAAGTTAGGGAGAGAGACCATTGATAACTAGCATAAAGTACTGGACGGCTGTTTTGATCAAGTTTCGAATTCCTCAGAGGTACACAGCCATGATTCCACCTTGTCATGTACTTGGTTTCGTAACTTGAAGGTTCCGAGTTCGAATCCTGACGGTGCAGTCGTGGTAAGACGCTGGTAAGGAGTCATAAACCAGTAAAAAACAACTATCGAATACTTTAATTGAATTTTAGATTTTCCCGTCGATTGATTGGACCGAAGTGCTTGGTCTTACGTTGACATGTCGACTTCTTGTGCAGATGCTTCGACGATGTCTGGGCATTTAATTTGTATTTAATTTAAACTAATATGACCCGTTGCACAAGAGGTGGCTCTCGTGGCCCAAGTGGTCTAGTGGATAACGCTTTGGCTTCTGAAACTGTAGGCACTGGGTTAGAGCCTCGGTGGGAACATCATCACTCATTGAGAAATGCAGGTACATCCAGATGACGAGTCCCAAAGAGGACGAAATGCGAATCCTGGATTCCACTGCTAGTCACCATCCACCAATTAAATACAAACTATCGAATACCTTTTGGAATTTAAAGACGTCTTGGTCTGATGTTGGTTTGTCATGAAATCTAACAGCTGACAAAAGCGCAGCTGATTCATTACCTTGAGTTGTCAACCTGATATATATATATATATATTTATATATATACGTCTATATGTGTTTCTTTAGGTACAGAGTAGGGTACTGTATTTAGACATTAGATATGAACAAAAAGACTGATCGGTAGACAGTTCAGTAAATGGGCTTCTTACTTGTCAGTATTAGTCAATAAGACATATCTTTGAAATGTTATTAGATTGGTGTAGGTTAACAGTGGATTCAATGACAGGCGCTCGGCTCTGTCTGGGACTCTTCACCCGAATGCACCGAGAATTCAAGTGATCCCAGTGATAATGATTTAACTGAGACTTAGGCCACAGCACCAATTGTCTCAAATGCTAAAATATTATATCACCAGCCTGGCTATTTGAGCTGTGAAACATATGTCTCCCAACCCACTGTCTCCCAACCAATATCAATCACATGGTTCTGAGTTGACTTCTAGGCTTCACTGAGGCATACACGCCTACTAGGAGATGGAAAAGGTTCAGAGAGAGGAGATTCCTCCTTAGTGAAGTTAAATAAAGGGACATTGAGAACTCTCAATTAATGATATTTGTAGGATTTAGAGTAGACTCGTGTTCCATTTATATATATATATATATATATATATATTGGCGCATCAGCCACGGACTTACTCATTTACCTCGCTAAGACAGTAATAAGACTGGTAAAGATGGAAGGTTGAGCATGAGGCTAGCAGCCCTATCCCGTAAAAATAAACACCACTGCTGCCGAAACTGCTAGCCTCTAGCTTGAAGGTGCCCTATATTCCACTGGGAATGTAAAGTAATTTTAAAAAAGTTGGTTTAAACCTTCTAATCTGTGGGGTTTCCACAATCCTAAATATCAATTGTTCGATCAGTCTATCTAACATGTTTCACAATCGAATAAGCAGGTTGGCTGCTTTCACTACTAATGGGTTCAGGGGATTAGATTCACTTTTGAAACCATTTAGGCGGATATGGATGGTTTGAAGGCCTTACTTGCAAGGAGCAAAGAGTTCTCCTTATGTATGTGTGGGACTAAACGTAAATTTCAACTGATGATACGCCATCATTTTTCGTGGTCTTTAAGAGCCTAGATGGATATATAGGCTTCATATTCTTAATTATTCCCAGTATTCAAATTTTGTCTAGTTACCAAGATGGAATGATCACCCATATAGGGTAGTTTGACAGATACGTCCTTCTTAACAGCGAGTTGAAGCATAAATCTTGATGTTTTATGACCATTTTACATGGCCTTATGAACTTCTTTGGATAATTTTACCCACCAGAGTTTCTATCAGTTTTGTTTCCTCGTTTTCAAGTCCACTGTTTTTATTATTCTTCTGTGTTTTGAATGGAATTTAGGGCTTCAAGCCTCAAGTTTTGAAGTTTCAGTGGTTACAGTGATTTTATTCTGATGAGGTGGGGTTGCATGCCTGATGTATAATCTCCCCTGTTTACTGGGCTTACTATCAGTCTTATTACTGGTTTAGCGAGGTGAATGAGTGCTTCCGTGGCCGGGGATCGAACCCCAGACTACATGCATGGGTGGCGAGCATCCTACAGCTGTGCGACCAACACGCCTTATTATTAAATTAATATTGTCCCCTTAGGTTATGAGTGGAACATAGGGCATGAACAGCACGTCTCCACTCTGTACTGTTCTCCGCGGTCCTCTTTAGCTTGGTCCACAGTTTCCTATAATATCTCATCTCTTCCTTCCCAAACGATCCCCTCCATGTCACCCTTGGACACCTAACTCCTAATTTCCCCTATGGGTTCCACTCGAGTGATAGCCTGGCCAGAAATATCAGTCGACAATCTCCTCACAGTGTGCCATACATGTCTCCATTTTGTTTTACATATTTATTGAACGATAGGTATTTGGTTGGTTCGTTCCCATAGTTTCTTGTCGCTGATTCTTTCTGGCCAGCCGGCTGGTCATTTTTATCTTCAGTGAAGTCCAAAGGCAGCTGCTACAGTAACCTACTCAAAATGTCTTTCTTGACGCGTAAGCCATGTTTCTGAGATATACAGAAGGAATGACCTACTTAACAGTTACGTTGGAAATCCGAATCTTGTTCTTTATGTTACGGAGTGCAGAAGAGTTCTAAATTGATTTCCGAACGATGAAGATGTGCCTTTGCTTTCCGTTTCATGTTGTCCCATGTAATTGGGAAAATCACATTAAACCTTCTTCGGTAAACTTTAAATTGTTAATGTTCCCCTCTCTTCTTCTGTTTATTGATCTCCATTATCGTTTTGATCTTCAGCATAGCCCCTTTAACTTGACCTATGTGTATATACATGTTCCAATGACAAGTGTGTGTATGTGTGTGTGACCAGATTGTCCGTAACGTGTTATGCAAATAGGTCATACCACTCAGGTAAATGAGGTCATCTTGCTGTTTCGTTAAAATTCATGAAAAGGAACTAATTATTTCAAAAATTATCCTGTTACAAGAACTTGTATATCACTTACGTGAATATCATCACTGGTCATGTAGACCTGAGAAATTGTTGTGTGTAATTTTTGTCCATCAGAGAGTAAAATACAAAGAGACAAAAGGAAGGCAAAAGGGTAAATCACAATATTGATCTGTAAACTTTACAAGAGAGAGAGAAAGAGAGGGACGGAAAGGGCGAAAACAAGTCCCTTTCTCTATTTCACCAACTTCCATTTTACTTCGTTTGGCTACTTATCACTGTTTACCTAATTATTGATTTGTAAAATGTGTCAAATGAGAAAGTAACTCGAAAAAGACAAAGATTCCGGGCATTAATTGTTAGAAAATAAAGAGAAAAATTATTTAGAATGAAAAAGAGGAAAATATTTGCATTCTCCGTATATTATTATTGTTTCCTTTAATTCCTAGAGGAACAAAGGGCTTCAGCCGTGCGTCTCCATTGCGTTCGGTTCTCTGTTAGAATCTTCATCAGGCTCCAAGTCTGCCCACACGTTTTCATCTCCTCTTCACATGACCTCCTCCAAGTCACCCTTGTACTGACGACCGACTCGCCGCTTCCCTTTCGGGTTCCACTCGAGCAATGGCTTGTCTAGTGATGTCACTCACTTGATGGTTTCCTCAGAGTATAACCAATCCATCTCCATTTCTTCCTGCCTATTTGTTTCACAATCGGTTCCTGGTTGGTTCGCTCATCGCCAGAGATCTCTGTTGCTGATCTTTTCTGGCCAGCCATCTGATCTTGAGTGGTATTGAGCGAAGACAGCTGTTAATGAAGGTCTGTAGTTTGTTTGAGATGCTCTTTATGACGCGCCAAGTCTCTGATCCATATAGTAGCATTAACTTCACACTGGAGTTGAAAATCCGGATCTTATTTTTGATGCTGTGCTGTTGACTTCCAAACAGACTTGAGAGTAGTAAAAGCTTGTCTGGCTTTCCCGAACCTCGTGCTTTGATATCCTTGTCAGTTCCGTCCGCCTGTAGTTGAGATGTCTTTTTTGTTGTTGTTGTTGTTGTTGCTGTTGATGGTGTTGCATTGTCCGTAGATTATTGATTATTTTGAACAGAAATTCTCAGTAGTTATTGCTGTTGCCCACATGTTGGCTGTTCATATGGATGCTTTGATCATGTCTAAAGACGAAGGTGGAGTTCTTATTTTTGATTGATGGTTTCTACTCTCCACGTGAATCCTTTCGTCAATGACTGTGAGCATTGAACGTTTGTTTATTGGCCCTGGTCGCCATTGGCGGGCAAATTGAAGGCGCGAATGATTCGATTAAGTTAGACGAAGACGAAAGAATACGAATGAAAGTACAATAAATTCCTTTGTAAAAACTGATTTTGAACAATGTGTTTTGTAATCAAAGTCGATTTCTGTGCCTAGTGATTTATCGATTCTAAGCGTCTTCAGAAATAATAGGATCTATAAGTTCCTTGACAGCCATCATGCACTAGAGAAGCAGGTACATCCAACTCTGACGAGTCTGGAATTCGGACGAAATGCCAGATTCCTGGATACCACCACTAGTCACCATCACTTTCCCTTATTTCTTCAGTGCATAGTGTTTGCAACATCTAGTTGTCAATTTTACTGATACAATTGTTTACTATTCATACAAATTCATAGTGATTTGGTCGATGTATTATTCTATGTCTTTCTGAAAAATGCAGGCGTGTACTTGAATCGGTAAGATATTTGATTACGACAGTCCCCAAAGGTACAGCTGTTAGTTAGTTTTACAGCTTAAGGTTACACCGTGAGAAGATCACTAAGGGACATCACGTGAGGCCCTCGAGTGGAACCCGAGTGAGAAACGACGAGTTGAGCATAACTCCTAAGACGACTTGAAAGAAGTTGTGTGAGGAAGAGAGTATCAAAGCAGATCACATATTTTGTGATCTGAATAGCTTTCGAAAGGAACTGTCGTGAAATTTCATTTACTCAAACTCTGTTAATTACAAACTACAATTTAAGGATTCATTTTAATGTATGCGTCGGTGGCACAGTGGTTAGGACTCTCGCCGACCATGCACATGGTCCGGGGTTCGATCCCCTGCCGGCGCACACCCGATATCTATGGTCGGCCTGCAAAATTTGGGCTACCGATATCCATGCTGAAAATTCCATACTTGTACTGAAAATACGATGTGGAATCAAGCTGTAAATCAAAATAAATAAAGTATATAGTTTTTATGTGCAGTGGTGGGTAAATACAAAAGCTTTATATTAAAAATTTCAGTTTGCAGGAGTTACTGGCAAACTGATTCTTCTGTATTTGTGTTTCATGCTTTCTATAATTTTTTTCATAAGGATATTTCTTTCCTTCCGTCTGCAGTTGAATGCATCACTTCGCTAATTAAGATTCATGTAAAAGACACACATACAGCATGCTACTTACAAAATTTTGTTAGTAGTACACGCCACATTACTGTTAAGAGTACTAGCTGTAATACTACTGTCTTTTATCTGTGTAGTTATAGTAGAGTCCGCTTCTGAGATATTTTGAATACTGATCGTCAGTGTAGCAGCTGCATATATTTGTAGTTGTTGATTGTAGAACTTCAAATTGCCCTGCAAGTAGTCTATGAGTTTCTCTTTTTCTTCAACCCGTGAGTTTTCAGTGAAACATAATGCTTCAAGTTTCAGTAGGCATGGCACTATCGTTTTTATGGAGTGGGGTTTCTAGCAGTCACATTCAGCCTTGCCTTTAATTTAGGTGAGGTTTCGGTTTGCGTTATCCAGGAATGGAAACTTTACGACGTGTCTGATTGATTGTTTTTCATAGATTGGAATACTGACAGATATGTTACGATTAAGCTGTTGGCTTTAAATACAGTGTTACGTAATGTCACAGTTTGACTGATTCATGATATTTACGGTTACTTATTGTTATCCCGTTGGGTTCCGAGTGGAACCCACTCGTTGCTTCCCAATGGGACTCCACTCGAGTGATGGATGGGATACATTGGGCGCTATGTCATTAGATGGCATCCTCAACGTATGTCCAATCAATCTCCACTTTCCACTTAATATTTGTTGAGCAGTCGGCTCCTCGTTGGTATGTATCCAGTAGGAGTTTCTTGTTTCTAATTCTAATCCAGGGAAGATAGGTGTAAGCGCAATATCGCTTGAAATTAAGTTACGCGTAGATAAAGGCTATCCCAGTCCAGAACAAACAAGAAGCCGGTCACTGTTTCTACGGTACTATTAATAAATAAATCAATAATTATATATACAACAAACCTTAACGGTTTCAAGAGTACAAAGCACAACGCTTAACAGAAAGCAAGGTACCGCTTTCAGAGCGGAATAACGTTAAAGCCGAAATTGCGAACTAGCCGGAATCAGACACGACCGTTCAGGTAAGCAGTCAGTAGAAGAATGAACCCGAGTAAGAGATAGACAGAGCATAGGCACAAAGATAGAATTTAATTGGCTACTTAATCAATCAATAAATAAGATAAACTCAGAATAGTACAAAGTAAGAAATGGGTGTGTCGGTGGTATAGCGGTTAGGATGCTCGCCGACCATGCACATGGTTCGGGGTTCGATCCCCGGCCGACGCACTCCTTTACCTCGCTAAGCCAGAAATAATACTGGTGAAGAGGAAAGGTTGGGTATGAGGCTAGCAACCCCATCCTGTAAAATAAACATTACTACAGAAGCTTCAAGCCACTAGCTTGAAGCCCTCTATGTTCCACTGGGGAACGTGAAAAAAAAAGAAATGGGTCAGCGAAATACTCTCAAGTCTGTGTGGAGGAGGTCAGCAGTACTCAGTATGAAAAATAAGATTCGTATTTTCAACTCCAATGTGAAGTCAGTGCTACTTACTATATGGATCAGAGACTTGGCGCTTCGCCGCGTCACGAAGGCTAGTTTGAACAAACTACAGACCTTCATCAACAACTGTCTTCACTCAATACCACTCAAGATCAGATGGCCGGCCAGAAAAGGTCGTCAACACGGATCTCTAGAAATGAACGAACCAAGCCAGCAGGAACCAATTATGCAACAAATATGCACAAAGAAATAGAGGTAGATTGACCATACTCGGAGAAAACAAACCACCAAGTGACATCACACGCCAGGCTATCGCTCGATTGAAACCTGAATGGGAAGCGTCCAGTTGGTCGTCAGTGAGTGGATGACATGGAGGAGAAGGTGATGCGAAGAGGAGATGGAAGCATGTGGGCAGACTTGGAGTCAAGTGAAAACGTTGGTGGAGAACCGAACGCAATGAAGACGTGCAGCTGAAGCCCTATGTTCTTCTAGGAATTAAAGGAAACCGTAATATTAATAATAGTTGTATAATAAAAGAAATGATCACACATCTTCATGGATAGTTAAGAAAATATGCCTCTCAAAATGTTTAATCCGGCACAAAAGGTGTTGTAAGGATATGTGAATGATACTTTTATACAGATCTGTAGTTTCTTTACACATATAAACTCAGTAGTAAAGTGGACGAAATTCACATCAGAGTTAAAAATGACAAGTTCAATAGATATGATGTTAGATTGTTAAATAAAACGAACATAAGAGGACACATCATGCCCTAGAGTTTATAAAGAAAGCCAATGCACTCTGATAAACAGATGTCTAGACTTTAATTCACATCTCATTCATTTATGTGTAAAGTGGCTAACATAAACCGAACATTAACACCAAAAAGTACATCATAAAATCTAAGTGATGAAATGAAACAGACAGAAGAAGCGTTGACGGTAAATAATTACCCCATAAATCATTTAATTCATATTAATATATGTGTAAAACTTGGGCACTGTGGTAGTAAGTAATTCCATATTAGTTTGTTTATTAGATATATCATACAGTGAGTGAAACAGTATTATTTACTGGATGACGTTTCGAACAAAATTTATTGTGGTTCATAATCATATCATCAATTATAATCACACGACTTTGAGACTTGAGTTTTATAGTTTTCTTTGTTCTCTCCTATTTGTCGTCTTAGGGGTAGTAGAATTTTCCAGATATCCGGATGGACAGGTGTTGAATCATTCCTGTTATACGTGTTGATTGCAGTTGATTCGTTAAACAAAGCTTCCGTTATCAATCTCTCCCTCCACCCTGTTACATTGGATTTTAAAACTGTCATCTTATCCCATCCTATGTATGGTTATGTGTAATTCTATGTAGTGAGTAGTATAGCTGAACTATTCTCTAGATTTCTTATCTTATTTGGATCAACCAATCTAGATTTTGCTAAGTTTTTATGTTCAACTAGTCTGACTGCCCCTGTTCTACTTGTCTGACCTATGTATTTGACCTGACAATCATTCCAGCAGGGTATTAGATAAACTAAATTGTTTTGTTTTAAAGGCTCCACAGGATCCTTTAATAGACAAAGCTTGTTTCTGATTGAGTTTGTCTGTGGTTTAAATGCTAGCCAGTTTTATTCCTGCCTACATTGTTAAGAATTCTCCATAAGGTGGTTTCCGAGGTTTATTCCTTGTATGGAATTACTACTGATGATTTAGATTCCTTATTGTTGGTGTTGTCTTGCGCATGTTTGACATGCATGTTGTCACTAATATTACTACTATTTATTCATTATAATTATTATTATTTAAGTTGGTTTAGATTTTCCCGTCGATTGATTTCGGTCTCCGGTTGATATGTCGGCTCCTTATGCAGCTGCTTTGATGATGTCTGGTCATGTTACTTGAAGTTAGTTGGCTGGTGGTGAATAGCAGTGGAATGCACCAGGATGTGCATTTCGTCCTATTTAGGACTCGTCATATGGACGTACCTGCATTCGGGAAAATCTAAATTGAGGTGGCTCTCGTGGCCCAGGTAGTCAAGTGGATAACGCTTTGACGTTTGAGATTATGGGCACTGGGTTCGAGCCTCGGTGGGAACACCCTCACTTACTGACTAACTGGGGAATGCAGGTACATCCACTGGCTGACGAGCCCCAAATAGGACGAAGTGCCCATCTTGATGGATTCCGTTGCTATCCACCATCAACCAAATGACTTCAGATTATCTCATAAAATTCATTAGGAAGACCATAAAGGAACTGTTGTCATGAAGGACAGTCATTCTGGGATCATTCTCTTTGATCTGCGCCTATATGTCACTTTTAATGGCATAGAATCACCGTTCTTTTTTATTAGTTATATATTTCTGTGAAGGTGTTTTTTTTGTTTCAGAGCTAGAAAATGTCTAACACCAGTGGCTAGATTATTCTTTATTATTATCATTATCATCTTTGATGCTGTATGACTAAATAGACTCTATCTAATTAGCATAACTTTTAATGTAATCATAATGAATGAAGACTGGTCTTAAGATATTTGTATCTACTTTATGCAGTAATATATAGTGAATGGTTTCTAGTCAATGTATAGGTGAATTATTCATCTCACACTGTTTGTATTTTATGTAAATTACACCGTTTGTATTACTGGCAATAAGACATATTTTTCAAGACCACGGATTGATATCGGTTAGAGAACCAGAGAAAACCACGAAGTACTGGACAAGCTATTTCGTCCTAGATTGGAAATAATCGACAGTACTTACCCACTGGGTTTCGAACCCAGGACCTCGAAAACAAATTGAATCCCTAAAATTCAACTCGTTAGTGATTGGCTACAAGACGGAGTTTTCTGGAGTTCTGGTGAGAAGTAGTGACCAACAGGCGCCATCTTATCAGGAGTGAGGACAAATATTCGCCGATGACATTGGTTGGTAGTCGCAGTAGAAATCAAGAATTGCTAGAAGTTAGAATTCACGGGTTGGCCACTGAGTCAGGTCCCAGTGGCTGAATGGTCTACGAGCCAGCTGGTCTTGTAACCAGAAGGTCCTGGGTTTGAGCCCTGTTTTGAAGAGTCCCAAACTAGGAAGAAACAGCTGTTCTTTGTAGTACTCCCTGCTGGTTTTGAATGGTTTTCTAACTGATATCAATCTGTGGTCAAACATGAATAAGGCGCAGACGATAACTGATAAGGTAAATTATTTTTTATAGGGACACAACTTATTTTAGAGGCCAAATACTTTAGTGATCCACAGTGGAGAATTCCGTAATGCCCTTGAAGTAAAGACAGTAGGAAGAAAAAGCAGCCTACTGATACCTACGATGATATTCCTGATTATGGTGGACCAGATCATTCAACACACCTCGGTGAGTAAGGGGCGGGAAGACATGAACATGTTAGGTCGATAAGAAGCCACTAGAAGATTTGGAATTTGTTGATAATTTATGTCTAACGTCATACACAGACTCTAAGATCTACAGGTGAAAAGTAACAAGTTGGCAGAAGAGACAGGCAGGATTTCGAGTGGACATAGAGAAGACAAAGGTGATGAAGATACCTGGCCAACAGTAACAGCAACAACAAGGATCAGTCACTATCAACCACAGAATTTTGAAGGGAGGCGTCTGTTTCACTTAATTAGGAAATACCGTTTCAACAACAGCCAAAGGCACGGGTGAAGATGTCAAAACGTTTCAGGGCTGGAAAGATAAGATGGAATTTCATTATTTTAAAATCAATATGGAAATCTATTGTAATCAGCCCGTAAGGAAAAGGATTTGAATTTCGACAACCAACACTAAATTGGATCTTCTATATGGTTCACCAAAAGCGTCTTGAACAGGATGCAGGCATTGACCAACAGCTACCTTCATTCCATTCTGAAGATCAGATGGTCGGCCTGAAAAGATTAGAAACAAGAAGCTCTGGGAGCAGACCAACCAACAAAGAAATTATTGCCCAGTAAGTTTTTGAAAGAAAGAGGTCGTTGAGTGCTATAACGCTCCAGGCCAGCCCTCCAGGGGAACCCGAACGGTAAACAACAAGTTGGGCATGATTCGTAGGGTGATATGGAGGAGGTCATGTGAGGAGACAAGACTTTATGGCCAATCGTGGAGGATTATGGAGAACGAAGTGAAATGGAGATGTGCTGTTAATGCCCCATGTTGCATTCTCACCCTGAGGGACTGGTGCTAATAAAAACTTATGTGAACCATTTAGTCGACGTTTTGATTGATAACGGTTTCCGTGTTTATTGACCAGCAGTGGTATACATGTCCACTACTGATAGGTGATGCAAGTTTGAACCATTTACTTTCTGTTTGAGACACATTTCGAGACAAGTCACCAAAGAATGCCTCTAACCGATGTCAGTTAACAGTGAATTCCTGTAACCAACCAGATCAATGCAAACGAACACTTGAATATAAATCAGACGCTCACTAGTGACTAGCCCTGTTCAGGTAGGTTCTAGTGGGAAGTCGTGGCCACTAGGGTACAGCAGGTCGGGTGTGGGGAAAAATACTCACCGATGACATTCGCTAGTGGTCACGACATATCATGAATTGGCGGAAGTTGGAATTCATGAACTGGCCATTGAATTAAACCCCAGCGGCTTAGTGGCCTGCTAACTAGCCTTCTAACCAGAAGGTCCTGGGTTCGAACCCTGGAGGTGAATGCGTACTGCTGAAGGATCTCAAAGTGGGTTGATGAAATAGCTGTCTGACATTGTCCGCGTTGAACTGTAAAAGCGAATCTATCAGATGACTGATTATGATAACAACCCAGCGGTTAATTGTCACCTGGCTATCAGTATATTGGTAAAATCTTACAATCTATGTATCATATTTAAAAATTGGATTTAACCCATAAAATTCATTACTCTGTGGTAGTAGATCAGTCCAGCAACGCATAAGAATTGGGTTCGATTCCCTTCCGACACGATCCTAAACATCGACCAATATAACTCGCTCCACGACGGGTGCATTTGAATTTATAGATACAATTGGAAGTGGCTAGTTAGTCTAGGTACTTCATCTTTCAGTCGTAGTAGCACCATCGGTCGTGTGGAGAATAAGACGTGTAGTTCGTCAGCATTAAAAGTTCTTTGAACTGATTTTCTTAACTTCCTCGTAATTATTTCACTTGGTATATAGCCCTTGAATTGCAGTCGTATGCATAAAGGCTTCTTATTTATAGGTGGAGAATAGTCCTTTTCCGCTTCCTTTGTCATGTGTTTTTTGATAAATTTGTCGGGAAAGCTATTTTCAATCAAGGTATCACATATAGTCCTTAGTTCATCTGCAGTCACCTCTTCTGAGCATATAACTCTAACCCTGTGGCTGAGGGTTTTTACCAAAATTGCTTTTGTACTGGAGAGGAACAAAGCTGTGAAATTCAACATAGGGAAAAGAGCTTCAAGGTGAGATGTTGATGAATCAAGAAAAAACGTTTAATATCACAAAGATGAATTCAATTCTGATGGATTTACTGAGATTTACAATCGAAAATGTCATCTGGAAAGTTGGTCACAAATGTACTGAAAGAAGTTTTTGGAGAAGTAATGGACCCCTTCTGATTACCTGACATTTCTTGTTCTCTTATATAACATATAATGAACAGTGAATGTTCACTTTTTATTTAATAAGGAAGTATATAGACAAATCGACGGTGTAGCAATAGGGTAACCACTAGGACCCATTCTAGCCGACATTTTCCTTGTGAAACTAGAAAATGGGCATTTCAAGGATGTTACTGATGAACTTGAATTCTATTATCGGCACATGGATGAAACATTTTTGATCATGAAAAATGAGAAGGCAGCAAAGAACATCCTGGATAAATTTAATGAGGTTCATCCTGCAATAAATTTTACTATTGAGAAAGAAAATGACTCTAGTATTTCATTTCTAGACGTCCTTATGACTAGAAAAGAGGATGGCACAGTAAGAAGAAGTGTATATAGAAAACCTACATCAATGGGTCAGTATACTCATTTTTTCAGCTTCGTGCCCTTCAAATACAAACGCAATCTGATGAAGTGCTTCGTTCACAAATCAAGAGCAGTCTGCTCAGATGAATGTCTTGATGAGGAACTTAATAATATTATATGGTTGCTGAGTGAAAATGGTTATCCAGAAAAGTTTATTGATACGAATATGAATCTAAAATCAAAGCAGCCCAAGGTACCAACAGTTCCTAGAAAAGCCTTATTCTTACAAATGCAGTACTTTGGGGACAACGTCAGTGAGATACTAACACAGTGCCTTAGAAATGCGGTAAAAAGAGCATTCGGTGTTACTGCTGAATTACACTGTGTCTTCAAAACCACTCCTCTTTTGCGTTCGAGAGTAAAAGATAAACTGCCCTATTTCGCCTCTTCCATGTGTACCTACCAATTTAACCGCTCCTGTGGAGCCAGTTACATATGCCATACACATAGGGAGTTTCTCATCGAATATCCGAACATCACCCTATGTGGTTAAGTAAAGGACAAACCAAATCTATTCGCAGGGCTATTCTATCTCATCTTGTGGATACAGAACACAAGATTGACGTTAACCATGCTTTCAGGGTCACTTACCGCATACCTACGAATCTCAATTTTACCTTAAGAGTTCGACTACTAAATACTGCTGAGGCTGTGGGGATCCATATTAACAAGCCTAATTTGTGCATTCAAAAGAAGTTAGTTCAGACATTGTCCTTACCCCGTTGGCCATCTAGGTTTGAGTGATCCTCAATTTTTGTGTAATTTTCGTAATTTTAATTGATTTTCTATTTGCTACTATATCTTTATTATTATAATTTAAGCATCTTTAATGAACTGTAATTCCATTGTGATCTTACTTTACAAGTCGATATTATTTAAAAAACACTAATATTGTTATTGACTACTATTCTAGAATATTCTATGTATATAAACATATGTATATACAGTTGTAGAGCCGGAAGAGGAATTTATCGAAAAGGATATTCTTCTCTCAATCATTTTATCTTTTATAGATGTCTGAATGAATATTTTTGACATATAATTTTAACAAAATGTTCTGATTGTCATTTTTGTTTTGTTTTGTTTCTTTTTCTATTTTTTCATCTCATTTTTATGCTACTCACCTATGAAGAAAGAATTATCCCAACGTTCAGGTTATAATAATCATTTGAAAACTTCATGTGAAGACATACAAAGCATGAAATTCAACAGGCAGTTTGTTGGTCAGCTACGTGGTTCATGTCGATCTATTTCAGCGGTGAATAACAATCATACAAATAAATTAAGCAAGTTTATAGAGTGATTAGTATCCATTTTTATTTAATTGTTTATCATGATTTCTGTGGTATGTTTGCTGTCCTGGTATTTCTCGTTTATCGAAGTGAAGTGTCCAGTCTCCGTGGACACATTGGCTTCTAGAATAGCAGCTTTGATGAAACCTCTTCGTCAACACCTTTTTTTTTACCTTAGATTGCATTTTGAGTAGAACACAGCGGAGAATATATATCGCCGTAGCATCCTTCAGCTTGGTTAGTGAGTGAGGAAAGTAGGTTTATACATAGATCAGTAATTGAACATCTGGTGAACTCAGGACGCTAAGCTCCATTTAAAAAGTCTTTCAAAGTCGCATACAAGATCCAATCAAAGGGAGTGAAGTCAAGGCATCTGGGCATAGCTGTGGCATTAGTGGTCCAAAAACATAAAGCCAATGAGATGTATTCCAAAGAAATACAGTTAGTTCGCTCAGTAATTATGATCCTACTATGTTTTTATCTGATCTTCCTGTTTATTTTGTTATTATTACATTTTAATCTCCATTTTATTTTCTTGTTATCTGTTATAATTTGACCCTCAACTGGAAATAGCTGTAAAACTTTCTCATTCATTTACTACACATATGAATAAAGCAAGAGCAACCGTGTGGTTTGTGCAGAATAATGTGGTCCCATCATTTATTGTTTCGTTGGCTTCTCATCAGCTGCTGCTTACAGCCTAAATAAATTATGAGGTTTACGTACAGAAAAGTTTTAACATAATTGCAAATTTTACATGATGTCAGTTGACAGAAAGTTCCGCAGTTAGTGAACAGTGCTCAAGAAATTCCGCCTTCATAACTTTTACACAGGCAGTTCAAGTTTAAACAAAATAAATGTATGCATACAATGGTAAAGGAGTTAGGTAATAAAGACGAGATATGCGTAAGATGCAGAGTGGCTAATAAATTAGGTAACAATTTACTGAGTTCAATTCAAATCATAGAAACAAGAGACAAGCAAAATTACACTATATCAAGGATAGGGTGCGGTTGAAGTCAAAGGTTACGAAATCAAATGGAAGAAAGAATAAAGACATCCAGTTACAAGGCTGGGCAAGGGAAGACTGATAACTGCTTCTTTCTGAACACATAAATCTGGTTTCAAGAGTTTGATATAAATTGCTTCGGGAACCTTGAGCAGGATTGAGCACCTTTGTCTATTGATAATTTTAAAGGATTTCGCGATTTCCACCTCATGACCCGTATCAATGAGATGTCTGGTAATACCACTATTAAAAGAGTTTGTTCCCTTGAGATGTAGGCTTATCGGCACATGTTCAGAAAATCGGAGTTTTGGCCTTCTTTCTGTTCGCCCAATGTAACTGCTCCCGCAGATACACGTTAATTTTTATACACAGATGAAGTTAACATGAGAAGGGTATCTGTTGACTTTTGACTGCACCGAAGAGCATGTCGTTCGATGGATGGGAACCAACTTAGCTGCGGGATAGGCTATAGCTAGTGACATTCTCAGCCTTCTGTTGATCATTTCTGCAATGTTGTCACCTTTAAAATCTAGTTGAATGAAGACAGCCTTTTTTTAACTGTGATTTGTTTTATGTTTGAGCATTCACATCTTCCATATTTGCTAATGAGGCTTTGAGGATAACCGTTGTTTTTCAACACCTCTTTGAGAATCGTAAATTCTTCTTCTAGTTTCTCTGTTGAGCATATTCTCCTCGCTCTCAAGTACAGCCTCTTGACTAGTGCTTGTTTATAGTTACTTGGAAAAAAGCTATTAAAATGTAAGTATTGTCCATTCCATGTCAGCTTTCGGTAAATTGACCTCTGGAGGCTACCATCTTTTAGGTGTTGTATGGCAATGTCAAGGAAATGGAACTTTCCATCATTTTCATATTCCATAGTAAATTCAATATTTGTATGTGCGTCAGTGAATAATCTGAGTAAGTAGGAAGCATGACCTTCATTGTTGCACACTACAGATATGTCATCGACATGTCGACAATAAGAAGTTATTTCGTTAAATGCATACTTCAACTTTGTTTTCTCAAGTTTTGACATGAAAATATCAGCTAAAACAGGACTAAGTGGACTACCCATAACTACACCATCTATTTTTCGGTAAAGAGTGTTGTCAAACGGGAATTGTATACCCATGGTACACATTAGAAGTAGGCGTTTGAATTCCAACTCTGGTAGAGGGAGAAGATAAGACGGTTGACAAATGATCTCAATGGTTTCATTGATTGGGATCATTGTGGACAATAAGGTTGCATCAAATGATGCCATGAACTTATCTGAAACGTTCATGTGATTCACACTTTCGGCGAAATGAAATGAGTATATTTTGGTGTGCACTGCTAGTCGTCGACGAATGGATTCCAACTTCTTCTCAAGCCAACGGGCAACCTTATGTTGAGGCGAGTTCATCATCGAAAGTATAGGTCTCAGAGGGACTTCTTTCTTGTGTGTCTTTGGAAGGCAATACTGCACAAACCACTGTTGTTCTTGCTTTATTCAAAAAAGCTAACATTGGAGAATCTTTTCCTAGCATCTATCAGAAAGGCCCCCAGATGTCTGGATGGACAGGTGTTGAATCATTCGTATAACACGTGTTTGTAGTTGATTCGATAAACAAAGCTTCTGTCATCAATCTCACCCTCCACCCTTTGTCACATCAGATTTTAAAACTGTTATCCTATCCCATCCCTTCGTATTGTCTGGTTGTGTGCAATTGCATGTAGTGCCATAGCTGAACCATTCTCTAGATTTCTTATCTTATTCGGGTCAACTAATCTAAACTTTGCTAGGTTTTTATGTTCAGCTAGTCTGACTGCACCCGTTCTACTACTTTGACCTATGTATTTGACCTGACAATCATTCCAGCAGGGTATCAGATAAGCTAAATTCTTTTGTTTGATTGGCTCCACACTATCCCTTAACTGACAAAGGTTGCTTCTAAGTAAGTTTGTGGGTTTAAATGCCAGCCACTCTTATTCCTGCCTTGTTAAGAATTCTCCTTATGGTTTCCGAGGTTTCCTCCTTGTATGGAAGTACCACTGATGATTTGGATTCCTTATTGTCGGTGCTGTCATTATCCTGTGCATGTTTGACATGCATGTCATCATTAATATTTTTATTATTATCACTATCACCACTATTATTATTTATTTTAGTTTTACATTTTCCTACATACCTCCTGAATAATTTATCAGGATAATTATTAAGTTTCAAAGCTTCTCTTAAATGCCTCACTTCCTATCTTAGATTTTGTTTGGTAATACTTAGTTTTTGTGATCTTTTACTTAGTAATTTAACCAAATTTTGTTCGAAACGTCATTTAGTAAATAATACTGTTTGTGTGATATATCTAATAAACAAACTAATATGGAATAACTTACTACTACAGTGCCCAAGTCTTACACACACATTAATATGGCTTGGTCGTACTTTATATATGACTCTGAATGAAATCTCTTCTGATGCTGAGTGACGAAAAGAAACAATGGGCTCCAGAATTTAACTGTTGACTGTTTTGCATCCTCATTTTGACAGTCATGCTGATAAGTATTCACCGGTATGTTTAGACAATATCCTACTAGTATGGCCTATGTACTCTACTCCACAGTGTGTGGGATATTGTTTTTGACATTTTAGTGAGGAAGAACATGTATAGATAAGGTGAAATAGAATCACCAGGATTCTTAGATTTATTTTCAATAGTTGTTTTGTAAGGATTAGATTTGTGATCACCGAAAATACCCATTGAGTCATAAAGAAAATAAATTCAGCGAAGAAAATTTTCTTTATCGATGAAACCATCTTCACAGGCTGCCGTACAGTCGTTTTTATATTTACCAAAAGTGTATAGTAGTGGTCTGTTATTGAGTAATAAGGGGTGACATAATTGATATAATTACTCAGAAGTGGCTTTAGAAGCAAAAAAATGAAAGTTGTAAATTACGTGGTACGTGTTTGGCATGCGATTCGCCCCTGTAAAATGTAAGATGATGCTGCAGGATTGGACTTCACAGACCCCTGGATTAGAAATAGGAAGTGAAGTGGTAGAGCACGTTGACCGCTTCACTTACTTGGGAAGTACCATCAGCCCCAACGGGTTGATCTCCGACGAAATCTCAGCACGGATACAGAAGGCTAGTTTCGCATATGCCAGTTTACGCCGTCTCTGGCGTAGACGCGATATCCGGCTGGCTATCGACCAAAGGGCGTGTGTACTGCTCAACAGTCCGCTCCGTCCTCCTTTATGGCTGTGAGACCTGGCCATTGAGAGTGGAAGACATGAAGAGATTAGTTGTCTTCGATCATAGGTGTCTGCGTTCTGGCTCCCGCGTGAAGTGGTATGATAAGGTGAGCAGTATTGAGGTTAGGCGTCGAGTGCTAGGTAAGGTGGGGGAATCAGTCGATGAGACTGTGAAATTACATCGACTGAGATGGTTAGGACATGTGTTACGTATGCCTAGTCATCGCCTTCCTCGACGGGCAATGTTAGCTGACATAGAGTCAGGTTGGAAAAGAGCTAGTACGTGGCGGTCAAACGAAAACATGGCACCATTCAATGAAATCCACAACAGTTAGTCTAAGCAACGTAGGAAGGTGTAGACTCCCTGGTTGGGATCCTCGGGACGGTAAAATCCAATGGTTGGAAACAATTGGTGACATGGCTCAAAATCGTTCTCAATGACAGCGCAGATGCATCCACTCCTTGTTACTTATGATTTCCAATTGAACTGTTTTGTTCTCCGTTATTACAATTCCTTTGTCTCACACCTCTGTTTACTGTCTCTATTATGCATTTCTACTACTTCCTTCTCTTGCTTTGTGTGGTACATGGAGTGTGGCGACCTGAACTGCCGCACATATGTGCAAAGTTCTATGTCGAAAACCGACCGACCGACGTGGTACTGAAGGGCACAAAGTTAGAAATTTGATAAGGTTAAAATCGCTATTGAGTGAGAATAAAGGAGGTATTTGAGTGTCAATATAATAAGTGTGAAGAGAGTGTGAAAATGTACAAAATGAAAATATAGGAGTGATAATAGTGAATTAATTATTTAGGCAAAAGCAAAGTAATAGTAAAATTGAAAATTTTAAAAAATTAAAATTTTTTACAGGAAACGATCAGTGAAGAAGTTAAGACTAAGGTAGAATAAGAGACTGGACAAACGTTTGCTGTTTACAGAGTTCGGGGTTGTATTGTCTAATTGCCAGCGCCTCCCCGTCATAAACAAATACTTAAACCTGACACCGTTTGTACCATTTGGCCTCACCTTTTAGATAGTCTTGAAAGACGACTCTGGTAGAGCTGTGTGGCTTGAGTTCACCAGGTACTCGAGAATTGAGCTAGTAATTGCCTTGCATTGTCCTTTAGCTAACCATGCCGGATACTGTTCAGAGATGCGTTTGAAGTGTGCGCTTTGTGAGGCCAATATGACAAGATATTTTTGACGATTTAGCTGAAAGTTCTACACAAATTCATTAATTATTCACATTTTCTTGTCAATGTTGTATTTTTCTTTTTCTTGTATCTGCAGATGGATCACTGAGACAGTTGAATACAGTTAATAAAGTACGTCAGTCTAATGCATACAGCACATATTCTTTCCTGTTTCTTTGCTTTTTGAGCGAAACATATAGGGCTTTAGGCTTTGACGCTTTTGTAGTCGTAGTATTGTTTTATTCTACGGCGACGAGGAGACGGAGGGATTACTAACCTCCCGCCTATCCAACCTTGTCTTTTTTATGAGCTTCCTATCAGTTAATAAATTGATCGAAGCTTTTAGGAGAGCACGTTGGCTGGGAAGTGAACCCCGGTCCTCCAGCGTAGTTGGTGACCATTCTACCGTTGGACCACGGAAGCCTGTTGCATATATATATATATATATATATAAAGAAGGCACTAAGTTTATTATCTCTAACACTTAACCGTTAGCTACAAAATGTACTAGTATAAATTCTGTTGTGCGTCTAGTTTGAATAAATAATAATAATGAATCCTTAATCCATTGATATTAGTAGTTAGTAGTAGGCGTAAGACCTTCGTTCAGCTTATTTAGGAATTATCAGCTAGAAGTGCCTTCATCCTCTACCTTATTGAGTGTTACTGTTCTCAATGAGACTCATAGTGGGAAAACAAATGGATTCAAATTCGTTATTATAATTATTCTGGCATCAGGTTTGGTCTCGGATTGATACCAGCTAGATAACCACTTAAAATCAGAATGCGGTACTGGACAGCTATTTGCGACACTTCTACAGTAAGGTCACCCCATCCCACCGGGGTTCGAATCCAGGAACTTCAGGCTACGAGGTCAGCTCGTTGACTATTCACTTGCCCATGAATATAATAATTCAATTGAATATTCCCATAATTTATTCAGAACAATAAAATAGTTAGAGTGAACAACTGTGGCTTTCAATAAATTCTTCTTCTTCAGGCTCTCTCTACAATTATAAATCCATTAATTTAGGCATACAACAGCCAGTAAAGGCAAATTAGAATCATATCAGAAAGTGTGTTGTGAAACAAGTATAACATGGGATGGAACAATAGTCAATTAGTTTTTTAATATGCATGGTCAATGTGAACATGGGGCAAAATGAGATGAAGTAATTTAATTTAATGATGTGTGTATATATATAAATATAGTCAACAGAAAAATACAGGTTTCGAGAGTGAGTGTAATCAGTTAGTGTGTGAGACAATATGAAAATTAACCAACGAATAGGGCGGTCTAGACATAAGTTCAAGGTTGAAAATAACGACAGTAAGAATGATTGTAAGATAATAACGATGATGTGGTGTAAACTTAAAAGTAATATTGGCGAATGACTGTCAAATAATAATAATAATAATAATGAACATAATGAAGTGGAATGAACAGGATTTTGTAAATACGATAACAAGTTAGAAAAGCACTATTTAAACCTAAGGTAATAAAATCATAAGAAAGGTCATGAAATCATAAAAGTCGAAAATGAGCGTTTGTCAATGAAACAGAGGAATAGAAGAAGAAGAAAAGAAAATTGTGATAGGAATTTATAGTGTTGATGGAGGATTTGTCGGCTTTATTGTAGGCCAAGGTAAACACAGAGGTTGAACATGCTTCTTCTGTATACAAAGAGTCGGTCTTCTGGCATTAATGGCAACCGCTTTCAGCTACTGACTGATAGAAGACGTAGGCGAGCTCCTCTGGATAGATTACTAGGAAGGTGGTAAATCACTGAGAATGCCTGGTCAAGTTTTATCGAGTGTCCAGCATCTACCAAGTAGGCTAAGACTGCACTATTTAGGCATTTGGTTACCCCTTTACTCAACCATACATACAGTTACATGTTCACGCGCGTGCATGGATAAAGCCATCTGAGTACGGCCAATGTAACTAGCTATTGTAGGCTTAAATTAATGGATTTATAATTGTAGAGAGAGCCTGAAGAAGAATTTATTGAAAGCGACAATTGTTCACTCTAACTATTTTGTTGTTCTGAATATGATAATTATCAATTTTCAGTTATTGCTGCTAATTTTTAATTATCACACAAATCTGTGTTAACTGTTGTTTTCCACATATTACTTTATTTAAAGGTGAACTATTCCTCGCTACGGTGTTCTGCTAATCCAGGTTAGTGTAATTCATTTATATATCTATGCATAATAACCTATTGCAATGATACGATGTCAACCAGAAACTAGTGTGATTCACTTTAACAGTCTCTCAACCAACTAATAAACAGTGGTAATGTCTCTGACTGTAGCACTCGGTGACAAGATCCCAACCCAAATGGTGACATGGGTTCCCTTTTAATCCACCTTTGTGATAAGTGCTCGTAGACACGAAACCTAGGTGTACGGTTTCCTGTTAATCAGTTTAAGGTGTATCATGATGGCGAGTTACTTAGCTTAACGCATAGAATTCAGTTAACAGTTGCAACCATCAATCATTAACACAGTATGAGTTTTATTTAATTGAATTTTAGATTTTCCCGTGGATTGATTGATTGGACCGAAGTGCTCGGTCCCAGGTTGACATGTCTGTCGGCTTCTTGTGCAGATGCCTCGACGATGTCTAAGCATATAATTAGAATTTAATTGGTGTATGGTGACAAGTAGTGGAATCCAGAACAACGCGCATTTCGTCCTTCCTAGGACTCGTCATCTGGATGTGGACGGAAAAATCTAAAATTCAATTAAATAATTAATATGACCCGTTGCATAAAAGGTGACCAGTTCCCGTAACCCAAGTGGTCTAGTGGATAACGCTTTGGCGTTTGAAACTATGGCGACTGGGTTCGAGCCTCAGGGGTGGGACCATCATCACTGACTCACTGGGGAATGCAGGTACATCTACTGGCTGACGAATCCCAAATAGGACGAGATACGCATCTTGATGGATTCCACTGCTATTCACTATCAACCAACTGACTTCAAATTACCTCATAAAATTGATTAGGAAGACCATAAAGAAACTATTGTCATGGAGGACAGTCATTCTGGGATCATTCCATTTGATCTGCGTCCTACTTTGGGACTCTTCGTCAGCACACAACCACCATCAGGGTTCGAACCCAGGACCCTCTGGTTACAAGGCGAGCTGGCTCGTAGACCATTAAGCCACTGGGACCCGATCCAATGGTCCATGAATTCTAACTTCTGCCAATTCACGATATAGCGCGACCCCTAGCCATGTCTTCGGCGAGTATTTGTCCTCACACCCAACCTGCTGCACCTGCTGCACGACTTCCCACTGGAAACCCAGGTAACTACCTACCTGAATAGGGCCAGTGGTGGGCGCATACTGTTGAAGAGTCTCACACGAGTTGGACGAAACGGCTGTCCAGTACCCCCTGCTGGTTTTCCAATGGTTCTCTAACCAATGTCACCTCATGATGAAATCCTCTAACCAATCAACCGAATCCCTACAAACCAATACTCTTGAATATCTTTTGATATAGTGTTGCTGTCGATATCAGTGTATGTTTCTCTGTTAGTTACTAATGGGTTATACATGAATCTATAAACGTATTCATTGTTTGCAAAGCACAGAATACCACATGTATTTTGTGTGTATGTGTGCGTGTGTGGGTGTGTGTATTCATCGGTATGTGCTAATGTTCGAAACAAATATTTGCATTATTCATTGTCATAAATTTATTTTTGTTTACGGGTATTTTTAAGTTTCATTGTAACCTGGTGTGTTCCATTTGTTCTGTTCGGTTTGTTTTCGCTTTACTTCAACTTTGTTTGTGCATGTGTGTGTGAATGTGTGTTTCTGTGTGCGTGTCTGTTGAATACAACTCGAAATTAGCTTTTAAAATCAAAGTAGAGGAGGCAGAAAAACAAGAAGACGAAAGGTATCTAAAAAAAAGTAGAGAGAGAAGACATGAACTAATGTCATATTGGTTTTCTTAGCTAGAAAAGCAAAACTGCTTTTATTTCAAGGGTTTATTTATTTTTATTTGTGTGTGAAGGCTTGTAGATGACTCATTGTTGGGGTTAAATTCAAGTGAACAATGAATGGTGTAGTGATGATGTTTTGTATATTCTTTTTGGCTTGTTCATACTTATTTTTCTTCAAAAAGCGTTTCAGTTGGTCATGAGAGATAAGATGGGAACACGTTGAACTAACAAGAAGACATTTGCTTCTTTCTCCAAAAATATCGTACCTGATGCATGGAAAGACATTAAAATTGTCCCTGTCCCTAAACCTGGAAACAGCAAGAACGTAAAGTTCAGACCCATTGCCATCACTTCCCCGTTTCTAAAGCTTATGGAAAAACTAATACTTCTTCAATTTGAACCCTCCCTTAAAAGCTTTGAAGACCCCAAACAATTCGCCTATAGACAGGGTAGGAGCACTTTAGACGCTGCAGCTGTCTTACACAACAACATCGTCTCATCATTAGATAAAAGTGCCAAATACGTCCGCTGCACGTTTCTAGACTTCACTTCTGCTTTCGACTCTGTTCCTAGATGTCTCCTGCTAAATAAGCTCTCGTTGACAAAAACCGAGTCCTGGGTCACTAACTGGCTGCATTCCTACTTCTCTAACAGAATGCAGTACACCGTATACAAAGGTAAATCATCCTCTGCTGTACTCACTGAAGCCGGAGTCCCCCAAGGTGCTGTACTCTCCCCACTTCTCTTTTCTTTCTTTCTACATGACTTACCATCTTCAAATGACATTAATTTTGTCAAATATGCTGACGATCTGACTGTATCTTTGCCTGTCAAATGTCAAAGCGACTGCTCTTAACTAAATGGCTTTCTTTCAGAAATCAGCCAGTGGTCCAAGGAAAATGGTCTTACTTTAAACCCCTCTTAATGCCAAACAGTCAATTTCAACTGGTTGGCTCTCACGAGGTATACAACATAGACGGCACTGAATTAGGAACCAAATCGGAAATAAAATACCTAGGCGTCATTCTATCTACTGATCTCATATCTTGGCGATTTCTAAGAAAATATTCCGTCTTACCTTCTACATCAAGAAGTTAAAACATTCTGGTGTAACCCAACCCTTACTCCTACAATTCGTTAACTCTCGAATTCTGCCTATTATTCTTTATAGTTCCCCCTTAGTTTTTCCTGGGCTACTGAAGAAAGACTATAACATATTACGCAGGATGTTAAAGGTTGTCAGGAGGGTAAACAACGTGCCACTTAGCCAGCTTGTTAATATTCTGGTTGACAGGCACATGGACTCATGTGAAAAATGGGCCAAATCCATTTTATCTAACTCACACCACCCTCTTCACTCACAACTCTCCCTTTGCACCTCATCAGGCAAAACCAGAAGCCAATATAGAAAACTATATGCTCGCACCAGCAAGTACAAAAACTCAACCATACCCTTTTTAGCTCGTGTTCTGTGCGATAAAGAAAGCATTAGGCGTGACACCTATAATTCATTAAATAGTCAGTAGAACAACTGGATCTCGTCTTTCCAACTCATATCATTTATGGCCACAACATTTTCTTTCTTTCTTTTCCTTTTCTCTCTCTCTCTCTTTGTGTTATGTGCTGCTTTGTCTCTTTCTCTCGTTTACGCCAGTAAATATGACAGCACCTACTTTTCTAACACCTTCAAACACTGTTTCAGCTTTACCTTTGCTACCGACATGCCAATGTATTGTTGTAATAATGAACTGTGGTTTCCTCAATCTATATAGAATTCTATTTATTGATAATGTGCTAACTGGATGCAATACTGTAGTAAAAATGCTGAGAATTCCATTCTGTATCACAAGTACTGTTTTGGAATAAAGCAAATTATTATTATTATTTTAATATCTCTACTTGGGGCACGATTTATCTCTAATGTTGGAGGATTTTATCATGAGCTGACATTGGTTAGAGAACCATTGGAAAACCAACTAGAAGTACTTCTAGACAGCTGTTTCGTCCTGTTTCGGGACTTGTCATTTGAATGTAGCTGTATCTGCGCTGACTAATGATGTTCCCACTGGGACTCGAATAGAGTAGCTGTGTCACTTCAACAGCCTAAAACATTATCTACTAGGCAACTGGGCCATGAGAGCCACTTCTCACAGCTCAGCAGGTTTGATAATTGTCATAAAATGAAACTAAGTCAAGTCGTGAACAATTCTAACTAATACCAAGTCATGGGTCCTTTAAAAAGATTTCGTATATTGTTGACTATGACTCTTAAAATAAGACATCTAAAGAATTGACTGTAGCTTCCGTTAAAGAAAAGACAGTGGCGGGTGACGTGTATCCTATCAAATCAGATGTGTTCATATCTATCGAGAAGCCATAGAAACAAACAGATCAACAGGGTCAGGTCACCAAGTCAGGTAAGAGGACATTTACTCGCCGATGAAATTAGCTGACGGCTGAGCTACGTATATCACGAATTAGCGGAAGTTGGTATTCATCGAGTATCAGTGGTTGGAGGAATAATCCACGAGCTCTTCTTGTAACCGGAAGGTGGCATGTTCGAACCCTAGTGGACTCGTACTGAAGAAGCGTCCAAAACTACGACGAGGACAGTTGTTCAGCAATCAATGGTTCTCCAGTAGTCAATCAACACTCATAATTTCAAACGCCGAAGAGATATCCACATATTTGGCTACGGGTTGGTATCAGTTAGAGAACCGTTGCAAACCAGCAGGGAGAAATGGACAGCCAGCTGTTTTATCTTAGTTTGGGAATCATCGACAATATGCCCCGACTGCCAGGGTTCGAAACCAGGAACTTCCGATTACAAGGCGAGCTCACACGCCATTCAGCCACTGGGAGCCGATTCAATGGCCAGCCCATGAGTTCTCACTTTTACCAATTCGTGACCATTGAGGTCCAACCAGTCAAGTGTGAGGATGGATTTCCCACCGATGACATTGGTTGGTTGTCGCGCTAAATCACGAATTGGTAGAAGTTAGAATTCATGGACTAGCAATTGAATCGGTTCCCAGTGGCTGAATGATATACGAGCTTGCCCTGTAACTGGAAGGTCCTGGGTTCGAACCCTGGTAGCGGGTGCGTACTGCCGATGATGAAACAGCTGGCTGTTCAGGTTTCCTTGCTGGTTTTCAGTGGTTCTCTAAATGATATCAATCCGTGATCAACTCGTAAGAACAGATCTAATCCTTACACAAACCAGCTATTGAAAAGTAATTATGTGTCTAATCATTAGCTGACATCAGTTAGAGAACCATTGTAAAACCATGCACTGGGTACTAGACAGCTGTTCGGGACCCTCCAGCAATGCTCGACTAACTCCTATTTACAAGGTGAGCTTGTAGACCATCCTATCATTTGGACACTATCCAGCCGCCCATAAATTCCAACTTCTGACAATTCGCGATATATGTAGCTCAACCAACAGTCAATATCGTCGGCGAATGATTGCTCTTTCACCTTACTTGGTCGACCTCACTAGTCACAACTTTTCACTAAAACTTTAGGTAACTTCTTGCATACAACCAGTCGGTTGCGATTTATTATTTTATTTATTGTTCCCTTGGGTTCCTAGGGGAACATAGGCCTTCAACTGCACGTCTTCACTTGCTTCTGTCTTCTGCTGTACTTTTCACCTGCATCCATGTTAGTCCATACTGTTTCAACTCTTCTTCACACGATCTCCTCCATGTCACCCAGCGGCCTCCTCAGCAACTACCTAATCCATCTCCACTTTCTCCTGCATATTTGTTGAGCGATTCGTTCTTGTTTCGTTTGTTCCCATAGTTTCTTGTTGCTGATTCTTTCCGGCCATCTGACCTTGAGTACAGAACGAAGACAGCTGTTGATAAAGGTCTGCAACAGGCTGTTGGAAATATTCTTTGTGACCCGCCGCCAAGTTTCTGATCCGCATAGAAGAACTTACACGATGTTTGTATTGAAAATCCGAATTTTGTTGTTGATGCAGGCTGAGTGAAGAAGATTTCCAGATTGGTTTCAGGTTGATGAATGTGTTTCTCGCCTTTCCGATTCTCGATTTGACATCCTCGTCCGTTCCTCCTGTAGTTGAGACAATGCTTCCTGCCTGGATAAGTGAATGAAGTAACCTCTTTCAAATTCGTCCCGTCGATGGTGATTGGCGCTGGATGTTGCTGCTGTTGTTGTTGGTGGTTGGTTATTTTCATAACCTCCGTCTTGTCTATGTTCACCTGGAGTCCTGTCTTCTATGGCTGCTTCTTCGACCAGTTTGTCGGTTTTCGCTTGTAAGTCTTCTTTGCCTAGATTGGTAGCTCACTAGTATTCTAGCCGGTCCCAAGCCCGGATAAAGAGGGAGGGTTGGGGCGTAGTGCTCGCGACTCCACCCCCAAAACTTAACCAAACTGTTACAGAAACTTCAACGCACAAGTATATTAAAAATTCTAAAACGGTCGGTCGCGAATATGAGATTAATTATCAAGTGTCAGTTCTCAGGGATTTGATTCATTACATATTTGATTAGTAATTGAAAATAATTTTATCTTCCCTAAATTCCAAACATTTAACACTCATACGCCTTTCTTATTTCTTCTTTTTCTATAGTTGTATTCAACGAAGCTCGATTCACTACTGCTCTCCAACCAGAATTCAATTCAAATTTCGTCTGTTATTCACTGACCGGTACTCAATCAACTCCGCCTACATCCAGATTAATGTATTACAATCCCTATAATTATGATAACTGTCTACAAAGTGAAGATATGAATCCTAATTTCTATCCTACTAGTCATAACCACCATCTACCTGTAATTCCTAATCAGATTAGATCCTTCAGCTTGAATGAATTACGTCATTCGAGAGTTATTCAACCCATTTGTCCCAATAATAATAATAATACTAACATGCGACCAAGTGTTCGTTGGGATGCCCATAACCGTTCCGCCGGTGTTAAATCTCCATCGACAAGTGGACACACCTATCCTTTAAGAGAGAATTTCTATCCCAGCACACAAGTGACTGCTGTAAGTCAACTCCCGCCACAATATGCGAGCAGTTATCATCAGAAGAGTTATGCCGCCTCACGTATTCGTTCGCCACAACCACAACCACAAATACAACCAGCCCAATGGATTGATCAAAGAAATACTTTTCATAACAATGGCAAACAAACACTGACAGCGTTTTCAAGCAATGAACAAGTAAACATGGTATCCAGCGTACCGTGTCTACCGTGTGATTCACCGGCTTCCGTCAAATGTAGCACCTCAGAAAATGTGTATTCCTCCTTCAATACGCCTAGAAATCATCGAATCTCGCCTCATATGATGAATAGTGTTCGTGCTTTTTTTTTCGTAAAATCGATATTTACATTTTACCTGCAATTTTTTGCTTATATGATTTATTTGCTTATCCTCTTGAGTTTCTGTTTATTACACCGGCTCTAGAAATTATCCACTGTAGACTGTATAAGAGGTAAATTATACTAACAGTTCTCAATTCGCACAGCTGAGGAGGTGAAGGTTTAGATAACATATTTCGTTAATGGGTTAGAAAATAAATTAAGATTAAATAAGCAAGTTGAGTATTATTAATACCTTTCGGTTCTATACTGAAGATCAGATGGCAGGAAAGAATCACCAACAAGAAACTATGGTAACAAACAAAACAAGAACCAATCACCCAACAAATATGCAGGAGAAAGTGGAGATGGATTGAACACTCGCTGAGGAGGCCACTGGGTGACATCGCGTGTCAGGCCAGTGCTCGACTGGAACCCGAAAGGGAATCGGCGAGTAGTGGGACATCGAAGGGTGACATGGAGGAGACCGTGTGAAGAGGAGTTCAAACAGTATGGACTAGCATGGATGCAGGTGAAAAGTACAGCAGAAGACAGAAGCAAGTTGAGACGTGCAGTTGAAGCCCTATGTTCCGCTAGGAACCCAAGGGAACAATAATATTAATACAACATTAGAAATTTTGGAAGACTGATTAATTAGCGCACAATATCTCTTTTGGATAATGCCTTCTTCATCACGTTCTTTATTCACATGGCCATAGTAACGTTTCAAGAATTGTTGTTATTCAGAACACTAATGCTTTAAATAATATTGAATCAATAAGGCCGATAGACTACAGTTCAACAGCATTTGTGAGTTGTGATATGCGTAAAATTGTAATAATAAAGGGAATATCGGAATAGGTTAAGAATTCTACAGTAGGCTGTTGTAGAATTGATAGCTAGACATGTTTCTTGAGCATCCAGGACACTGGTTGTTTTAAACGAATTCCAATTACATCTGCTGTTTGGAGTGTTCGATATTTGGAGACCTTTCGCAGTTTATTAGATATTCGATAGATGATACATTGAGATTTTTCGGTGCTGGTTTTATAGCCAGTTTAGACGAGGTGACCTAATGTAGAACTCTCGATGTGACAACAGAAGACAAGGCTGGCAACAGATCGGTTTTATTACGAAAACCAACAGGTATTTATATGTATTTTACGTACATTAATAAGGCTTCTGCCCGCAGAAAGAAGGCGGTCTTCTGATTGGTTGTTTGCAAACAAACGCAGTCTTCTGCTTACTCGTTTTCGATATTTTTCGGAAATGCGAGCCACTTGTCTGCGAATCATATTTGTCCACGTTTAGGTCAGCTGTGATTGGTTGTTGAATCAGCCTAGATTAATTTCTACCAATCAGCGTAGATCAATGTCTACCAATTGGCTAGCAGCTTGCTCTCACCACATCGATAGCTTTAGTTACGCCTTTACAAGTTTCTAAACACCAAACACTAGGTTTCTAGAGCATTGGTTAATATAACTGTCTCCGTAGGAGCCAGTGAATTAGTAGATTCAATATGAGGTGGCTTGATTAGATACTTCATCTTTCAGTTGAGGAAGTTGTAGATTTCCAGGATTGAGAGTTCTTTGCATAGACTTTCTCAACTTTTTGATTATTATTTCAAATGGTATACCCCCTTTGAATTGTAGTCGTATATGTACAGTGGCTTCTTGTTAAGAGACACGGGAGATTTCTTCTCTGCTTTCTTGGCCATGTGTTTAATGACAAACTTTTCAATTCAACTGTTGTATACAACATTAAGTACGTCTTCAATCTCATCTTCTGAACAAATAGCTCTGAACAAAACAGCTACGGCCTTCTGTCATATATTTTTTATACCGGAGACGGACAAAGCTGTGAAAATGTGTGCAAGGGAAAAGTACATGGACAGGTCAACACAGTCCACAAAACTAGAATTGAAGAATCTTTTTCTATTATCCATCAGGTGACAAATAAATTACCAAAGGTCTCCAAATACAGACCACTCTAAACAGCAGAGGCGAGTCGCTTAAAACTTCCAGAACTCAGTATACAAACAAAACACGTCCAGCTGCTATTACTACGCTAGCCCGCTCGCTGTCTAATCTATAAGTCCATAAATTCTCGGCTAATTCCCTTTATTCACCAAACATTTTTACGCATATTACAAGTCAAGGATACTCTCAACCTGTAATCTGATGGTCGCTGGGTGTTTAGCTGACTCTGATTTGATTTGTTAAGATGTCTGGTGGGAAATCTTTTCAGATTTTTCACTACTATCCAATTAGTAGTCTCATTAGGCATTTTCACTCTGTAATTCCCTCGGGGGTTATTGAAGTCATTATTCGTATGCTTTTGAAACACTATCCCTACGGTGAAAATTGAATAAGTAAGCTAAAGAAAATCATTAGCTATACAGCTGTAAATTAGCATTGACAGTCTTCAATTTTTTTGGGGGTTGAACTAGGGCCTGCGGAGAAAACATTTTCCATTCACTCATTGATTTTATATCAGTCTGGAAGCGTTTTCAAGAGTACCTTCGTGGGGAATTTGATTTATTTGAGGTTTGATCACGGATTAATGCCAGTTAGAGGACCATTGAAAACCGACAGGAAGTATTCGACGACTGTTTCACTGTAGTTTGAGTTCTTGCAGAAATACCCACCAACCGGGATCCTCAGCCAGGACCTTCCGGTTACACAGTAAGCTTGTAGACCATTCACTCATTGGAATCCAACCCAATGACTTATGAATTCTCACAGTTACCAGTTCGTGATTTTAGGCAGACGACCAGCCAGTGTCTCCTGAGAGTGTCTGTCCTCACCTCCTATCTGATGAATACCACTGGTCACGACTTCTCAGAAGAACTCCAGTCAACTACGTCCAGTAGCCAGTCACTAGCAAGCATCAGATCAATTTTCAGTAGGTGGTTTGTTAGGATTGAACTTGTTTCAAGTTTGCTGTGTAACGGGAATACCCTAGATCCAAACCCTAATCGGTGTGCATTGCTGAAAAGTCCCTTCAAAACAAGAGGAAACAGCCTTTCAGTACTCCCTGTTGACTTTCAGTGGTTCTCTAAGTGACTTAAATCCGTGGTCAAAATTAAAACATACCCGAGAGGTGATTGTAAACAATGGTTAGTTGTAAATGCCACTGGATAAATGGTTAAAAGCTTGGCTTCGTAACCTGAAGGTTCTACGATCGATTCCCGGTAGACCATAGATGTGTGCTCATAAAAACAGCCCCTAGCTGCAGAGAAAACGCTGTCCAGTACTCTCTAGTCTGTTCATCAGTGGCAGAATAGCCGACATCTACGAACGCAGCCTAGGTTCATTTCCCCGCTAACACACTCCTAAATCCCGACTTGTTTATTAGTGGGTAATTTGCTCAAGATATGGCATGAAGTTAATAATTCCAACCTGGAAAATTCACATCACTTCCACTGAAACTTCAAGATCGTAAACAGGTTATAAAATTCAAACATTTTTTTTTACAGTTTGGTTTGTAAGGGTTAGTTATGTTTTTACGAGTTGATCACGGATTGATATCATTTAGAGAACCATTGAGAACCAGAGAGTACTGGACAGCTGTTTTATCCAAGGTTCGAACTCTGAACCTTCAAATTACAAGGCAAGCTCGTATACCGTTCAGCCACTGGTACCCGATTCAATGGCTAGTCCATGAATTCTAACTTCTACCAGTTCGTGACTTAGCGCGACCTCAACCAATGTCGTCGGTGGGACATCCATCCTCACACGTGACATCTGGATGGACCTCAGTGGTCACAACTTCTCACTAGAACTCCAGGAAACTGTATCCTGTAGCAAGTCACTAGCGAGCATCAGATTAATTTTCTATAGTTTGGTTTGTAAGGGTTAGTTCGAATGGTACACAAGCTTGTCTTGTAACCGGAGGGTCCTGAATTCGAACCGTTTTGGTGGGTGCGTACTGCCGATGATTCCCAAACTAGGCTGATGAAACAGCTGTCCAGTACTCCCTGTAGCTGGTTTTCAATGGTTCTCTAACTGATATCAATCCGTGATCAACTCGTACAAGCACTTTTTGTCTAGTTTCTCTGCTAAAAATCTATTTTATCATTTATTCGTTTCCTTTTTTAATATTTAGGTTAATCATGCACAACAAGTCAATGAAATCCCACAGGATTTTGGATGTTTTATAGACAGTGAGTGATTTTATCTCGATTAATTTCTCAAATATTTTATCTTTTTTTGTCAGTTCATCACTTGGTTTTACATGTTTTATGAATTTTTTCTTTTTTTACAATCTAACTGTCTGGAATTTCCAGTTACAGTGTTGTGTGTTCAATGATTATAAAGACAGATTGACAGATGATTTCAGCGATAACATTGAAAGACGAAAAAATAATTTCAAATAGTCTGTTGTTAAACAAAAGGAAAACCATAAAATTAATCGATATTTTTCTTTGTGACAGAATTTAAGAATTTAGTCAGGTTTCAGTTTTCTTTGAATGAGACTGCTGCACAGTGTGTAGATTTTGCTTCATTACGAAGCGTAGTTTATTGTTAATTATTACTATAGCTCGCTCGGGTTCTGAGTGAAACATAGTAAGGGCTTCAGCTGCACACCTTCACTTCACCCTTTCTTCTGCAGTCGTTTTTAGCTGATTCCATGATTATCCATAAGCTTTCATCTCTTCCATGTCAATTTTGGATGCATTTGGGTCCCACTCGAGGGTGGGTCTGGCAGGCGATGTCACTTGGCGGTCTCATCAAGCATGTGTTAGATCCATTTCTATTTGTTAGGTTCTTCGTTGAAATGTCGCCTGTCAGAGTTCCTTGTTGTTTCTTATCATCTGATGTTTAGTGTGGAGCGAAGGCAGTTGTTGAGAAAAATTCGAAGATTGTTCGAAATACGTTTAGTGACGCGATAAGTCTCTGCACCATACTGAAGAAATGACTGACGATTCGCTCTCGTCAAATGTAAGGTGATCAGGCTACAGGAGCGGACTACATGGACCTCTAGCTTAAAGATAGGGAGTGGAGTAGTTGATGGAGCGTGTTGACCACTTCGCTTATTTAAGAAGTTGCATCAACAAACGCCAGTGGGTTGATTACTGACGAAATCTCATCATGGATGCAGAAGGCTGGTTTGGCATTTGCCAACTTACGCCATCTCTGACCTAGTAGGCGTGATATCCGGCTGTCTGTTGGCCAAAGGACGTGTGTACTGCTCAGCAGTTCACTCTGTTCTCCTTTTTGGTTGGCCGTCAGACATGGCCACTGAAAGCGGAAGGCAGGAAAAACCTGGATAGCTGTCTTTGATCACAGGTGTCAGCGTCCTATTTATCATGTCAAGTGGTATAATAGAGTGAGTAGTATTAAGGTTAGACGCTGGTCGAGTGCTAGGTAAGTAGGGGGGGGGGGAAATGAATCGACGAGGTTGTGAAGTTACATCGATTGAGATTGTTAGGACATGTGTTACGCATGCATCCCTACCCACCATCGCCTTCCTCGACGGGCAATGTTAGCCACTGACATAGGCTGGATTAGGTTGGAAAAGAGTTAGCTAGCGGTGGTCAAATCAAAACATGACTTCATTAGTCAATAAAATCCACAACAATTATTTTAAGCCAGCCAGCCAGTCACGTAAGGAGGTGTAGACTGGCTGGTTGGTTGGTTGGGGTTATAATGTGTGTGTACGTTAAATTTGCCAGACGAAAATACAGTTAGTAAGTTCAGATGAATTGGATGTTGATATAAGAGGGTAGTAACAAAAGTGATGAGGTGTCACAAACGATTGTTAAAGAAGAGTTACGCAACAATAACATGAATAGTTTGATGAAATTCTTGTGCTCAGTGTGTACATGAAAACAAAATAACTTACGGAATTACGCGACAGTTTTAAGTAGTTAGAAAAATAAGCATACAAGCAAAAGTTAAGTCAAATCAACAGAGTTGTTACCATGACAGTAGAAGTGGTTGAATAATCTACTTTTGTATACATAGTTCTGGTTCTTCTAACTGTGAAGTTCCTCTGTAGGTTAGCTTGCTGTTCAAATTCGATCAGGTGTTTCAGGATACAGTTGCGGGCGGGAGAGTATATGTTCGATGATACGTTTTGGTAGAAAACGCTGGACACGGTCGATATACCTAGCTCTACACCAGTAGGTGAACTCTCGTCCGATTTTGGTTGAACTGTACTCAACCTCGTGAAATATATTACGTCACTCAATTCGCTTATTTAATTATATGATTGAGTTGTACTCAGGATACACATTCGAACAAAGCAGAAAATACGAAATCACGTAAGAGTTCCAAATGAACACAAGAATTATAAGTAATTAAAGGAACAGGCAAACAAACAAAATTAAGTCATCAAAAATCAACAAAGTTGTTTTCATTATAATAGAAGTGGTTGAGTACACACAAAAGTGAATTACTCGACCACTTCTATTAACACGGTGACAAATTTGTTGATTTTTGATGACTTAATTTTGTTTGTTTGCCTGTTTCTTTAATTGCTTATAATTCTTGTATTCATTTGGAACTCTTACGTGACTTCGTATTCTCGACTTTTTTCTTATTTAATTCCATCTTAGTTTCTATCCAATTAACGCTTTTCATAGTAGGCAATCGGTTGTCTAAAATTTACAATTCTGATGATGCATCTTTGGAAATATGCCTTCTTGTTGCTGAGAAATTTTACTATATATATACATATGGCTTCTCTGTGGCTCTGAAATATGGCCAATACGAGTTGAAGACAGGAAAAGGTTGACTGTTTTTGATCATAGATGTCTACGATCTCTTTCTCACGTTAGGTGGCATAATAAGGTAAGTAATGTTGACGTTAGGCGTAGAGTGTTGGGCAAAGAGGGAAAATCAATAAAAGAGGCTATAAAATTACATAGATTGAGATGGCCGGGTCACGCGCTGCGCATGCCTAACCATCGCCTCCCCCGACGGGCATTACTAGCTGATATAGGTGCAGGTGGGAAAAGAGTAAGTGGTGCCATGCCAAACAAAAAGATGGCATCAATCCATGAAATCCTTGACAGTTAAACTGAGTCAGGTAGGGAGATGCAGACTTCCGGGTCGGGGCCCGCCCTCGGGACTCTAAGAATCAATGGCTGGAGACAATAGGTGACATGGCTCAAAATCGTTGTCAGTGGCGCAGATGTACTCAGTCTCTGTAATCTTTCATATTCCTTTCTACCATTACTCATTCTGTTTCACTCTTATGCTTGTCAAAACTCTATTGATTCTCTTCACTCATTTTCCTGTCTACCTTTGGAACCTGGCAACTCGAACTGCTGCACTTCGGTGCCAAGTTCTATGTTGAATCCAGACAGACATATATATATACATATATATATGCTTGATTGTACAGCTTGAGTATGATATCGTCGAAAAGAGGAGTAACTCTTCAATGAATACCTTTTCTTTACTATTATCGAAGCTGGTTAGGTATTGGAATCTCTAAGTCAATCAGGAGTTCAGTATCGGCACATCTTGTGGATACCGTGCACAAGACTGATAAAAATTCATACTTTTTAGAATTCTCCAAAAGCTACCACCTTAATTTTCTAGGTTTCTACACCTCTGATTGTGAGGTATACCTGAGACAATTTCTATAAAAACGAATTCATTATTGGCACGTCTATGGATGCCGAGTACAGAACTAATGGAAAATCAGCCTTTCGAGAATTTTCCACAAGGTTCCTCTCATTCTTTTTTATTCCTTTACATTCCTAGTTGAACAAAGGTCTTCAAGCTAGAGGCTTCCTTTTCTACAGGTCTTATTACTAGCTTATCGAGGTAAAGGAGCGCCTCATTGGCCGAGGATTGAACTCCAAGCCACCCGGTTGGTTGGCGAGCATTATACCACTGTGCCACCAACGCACTTTCCACAAGCTACTACCTTAATTTTCTATGTTTTGTACAACTCTGATTTTGAAGCAAAGCTGAGTTAGTTGCTATAAAATGAAATTTTCAATCCAATCTCTGTGTTCAGAAAAGGTTTGTTCACTTCGTCTCCCTCCTATGGCCTTCAATCTTAACCTAGAATAGTTATTTCTCCAAGTGATATCGAATAATTGCTAACTTTATTATCAATATCATGCTGTGCTATAATTGCATATTATACTATTAACATATTGTCTAATCGCCATATAATAATAGTCACTTTTCCCTCTACGCCTAAAAGTGTACACATTTTACTTATGCATTCACGGTGATGGACTGACTAGACTATATAAACACTTGAACGAATCTCTCCCTGTTATCCCCACATTCGTGACGAAAATCTAACATCAGTGACTGATCTGAGATCTCCACAAATCCTATAATCTAAATATCAATCGCAAGCTCATTGATGTCCACTGGATGAATGTCCTGAAGCTGCAGTAGGAAGTCCATCATATCATGGTGATTTGGATCTTATCGACAGCACTACAGAGGGTTGAGCTATATCAAGTGGTAATAAGATTCAAATTCAGAAGTCAATGAATTCCCCCACCCCAAAAAAGTGGCTGAATGATCAACAGGCTTGGTCTTATAACCTGAAGGAAGGTCCTAGGTTTCATCCCCAACGATGGAGACGCAGGCGCCCATTGCTGAAGAGTCTCGAACCAGGACGAAACATCTGTCCAGTGCATCCAATTGGTTTTCAACAATCTCTCCAACTGATGTTAATACGTGACGAAAATCTAGAAGTTGGCTTTCAGTGTCTAGAGCGTATAATTTTATTATGTAACTGTAAGGCCTAATGAAAAATTGCCGCCCTTGCTTAAATTAAGTTCTAATAATATTATGAAAAATGAGGAGGAAGCAAAGAACATCCTGGATAAGTTTAACAAGGTTCATCCTGCAATAAATTTTGCTACTGAGAAAGAAAAAGACTGTAGGATTTCATTTCTAGACGTCCTTATGACCAGAAAAGAGGATGGCGCGATAAGAAGAAGTGTAGATAAAAAACCTACATCAATGGGCCAGTATGCACATTTTCTCAGCTTCGCGCCCTTGAAATTCAAACACAATCTGAAAAAGTGCTTCGTTCACAGAGGAACAGCAATCTGTTTGGAGGAATGTCTTGATGAGGAACTCAATAATATTGAACGGTTGCTGAATGAAAATGGTTATCCAAAAAGTTTATTGATGAAAATATGAATCTAAAATCAAGGCAGCCCAAGGTACCAACTGTTCCAAAAAATACAGTCCCTCGGGGACAACATCAGAGAGATACTAACACAACACCTTAGGAATGATGCTGAATTACGCTGTGTCTTCAAAGCCACCCCTAATTTGCGTTCGGGAGTAAAAGACAAACTGCCTAATTTCGCCTCTTCCATGTGTATCTACCAATTTAACTGCTCCTGTGGAGCCAGTTACATGAGCCGTACAATTAGGCGGATTTCCTGTCAAATTTTTGAACAGCACCCTGCGTGGTGCTTAAGTGAAGGAGAAACAAAATCTATTCGTAGCGCTATTCTATCTCATCTTGTGGATATAGAACACAAGATTGATGTTAATCAGGCTTTCAGGGTCATTTACCGCATACCGACAAATCCTTAAGAGTTCATCTACTACATATTGCTGAGGTCATTTGGATCCACATTAAGAGGTTTAACTAATATGTCCAAAAGATGCTGGTTCAAACACTGTCCTTACTCTGGCCATCTAGGTTCTAACGATCCTCAATTTTTTGTAGAAATTTCCTTAATTTTAGTTGATATTCTATTTTCTATTATATCTTTATTATTATAATAATTTAAGCATCTTTAATGAACTATAATTCCGTCGTGATCTTACTTAACAAATTGATATCATTCTAAAAAAAAACAATATTGTTAATGATGGTTATTCTAAAATATTCTATGTATATAAACATGCATATATAATTGTAGAGCCAGAAGAGGAGGAAATTATCGAAAAGGATATTCTTTGCTCAATTTGATTTTATCCTTTCTTTCAGATGATAAGTTGACCATCCCCGCCAAATCTGCCAATGGTAATCACCATCTATTTAAACGTATATTCACGGATCGACCGTAAGTCAAGCAGTCTGCGTGTATGAGTGTTTGTGGTGTCTGAGTGTCATTAAATCAGGCGGACCTGTCCTGTAAACATTTCTCTCATTTTTACCTGCTTATTTTCGTTTTGAGAATATCTCATTTGAATTATGGGGGGAGGACTAGTATCAGTTATACAGTTAGTTGTCTTATGTGTTGAAATTGAATTGCTTTCTCTCTCCCTCTCTCTCCTGTTATCACTCACTATTCAGGCATGAGAAAGGTTGGCGAAGTATTGCCCTACTTCCTAGTCCAAGTCTTACAGATGTGTAAGTAGCACCTAGTACATGTAGATACAGGGACGCACACACACACATATGAATATATATGTAAGCACTCACGCTGACGCATAACTATCTACACAACTTTTATTTCTTTGACCGTTTATTGTATATACAAATCCACAGAATCTAGTGTATTACTTGTTTTTGATTTTCCCGAAACGTTTGGTCTCTGTTGACTACACGCTCGGCCGTATCTAGTAGGGACGCTTCAAAGACGTCTGGAGGTTAACTTGAAGTAATTTGATGAATAGTGACTAGCAGCGACTGGAATCCAAGGCGTAAGCATTTTCTCCTATTTGGGACTCATATCTGCATTCCTCACTGAATGATGTTATCCCCACTGAGGCTACGACAGTCATCTTTTTTGTAATTGACGTCATTGACTATCTGTTTTCCAGTTGACTCACTGGTCTCTCTTAGTGGGGACATCGCCATTCACTGGGGAATGCAGCCACATCCAGCAGCTGAAGAGTTCCAAGTAGGACGAAATGTACATGCTCTTGGTTCTATTGCTAGTCACCATCTAGTAAATTACTTCAGACTTCATAATATTTTGATGTTTTGACATGGTTATATTCAGTGTAATGATGAATGGTGTTCACTATTGTTGTTGTTCTTTTTCTCACCTACATGTATATCTATTTCACTTTCATATATATTGGGATAATCTTACATATATATCTGCACCAAATGCACTGGTAGTATTTTTAATTACGATATTGATCAGTGTTGATTTCATCATCATAATTATTATCGATTTTTGGTTAGCCTAACTGTAATCATATGGCTATGCAATTCAGTTTTAATTCTACTCAATGGCTTTATTCATTCTTGAGATATTATTTGTACATAATGTCATTTTTAAGTATTTCAAGGACCTAGTTCTCATGATTAGTTTGAACAAGGAGAGAATGAACTCTTTCTATTTTGTGGGTTTTTTATTGAAAGTTCATAAAGAGTAGTTTTTTTTGAGTACGCTAAGCGTTGGTGGCTTTTGTGGTCTAGATTCATAGATTTCGCAATAAATCGTTCTGGATAACACTTCTCGACGAGGATTCTCTTGAGATTGTCCAGTTCTTCTTCTATAGTATCCGGGATGCAGATTCTGTGAACTCTGTGACTGAGTGAACGGATCAAGTTTTGTTTGGTGTATAGAGGTATCCTACTGTGAAAATTAGTAAGCTGTCTGTTCCACATCGACTTTCTGTAGATAGATCTTTTCAGTGTTCCGTCTTGTTCTCGTCTTGTTAGCTGAACATCAAGAAAGAATATTTTGGAGTAAGACTCTTTCTCTAAAGTGAACTGAATCGCGGGGTGGCAGTTGTTGAACAACTTCAAGATGTCGTCTAGATTTTCTTCATTGTTGACGACAATGAAGATATCGTCGACGTATCTCTTGTAGAATTCGAAGGTATTGATCATTTTCTTCATGCATGTGTTTTATCGAGTTTTGCCATGAAGAAATCTGCAAGCAATGGGCCTAGTGGTGAGCCCATTACTATACCATCCTTTTGGTGATGCATTTTTTTATATTTTTGATTACAGCTTGATGCCACACCGTAATTTCAGTACAAGTATGACATTTTCAGCATGGATATCGGTAGCCCAAATTTCGCAGGCCGACCATAGATATCGGGTGTGCGTCGGCAGGGGATCGAACCCCGGACCATGTGCATGTTAGGCGAGAGTCCTAACCACTGTGCTACCGACGCACAAGCGCTCCCGCGCCGGAAATCGAACCCGGGCCGCCTGGGTGAAAGCCAGGAATCCTAACCACATATTTATTCATCTGCCTACATCCTAAACTACACTGAAATAGAAGTTTCATACAAGAATCCCCTTTTATAAATCTGATCACAGAGAGAACAGACATTGATGCAGAATAACATGGATCCAGTTTATGTTTCGTTGATTCGTTGAATAGAAGTCAGTGTGAAATCTTCAACAAACTTTTGTCGTGAACAAGCATATTATAAGAGTGTCATGGTGAAGTGAAACATCAGAATAACAAGGTAGCTGAAGTGTAAGTATATATATATACCTTGTTAGAGCTAGGTTATTTTAGAAAATTAATTCACAAGTTTGTTGCTAGGGCGATAACAAAAAATTAGTAACAGTTAAATAAATTAAAAGTCAATCTGAACGAAGAATATTCCTTTCAATACATCCTTCTCTTCAGGTTCTTACAGTTATAAAATATAAGATATAACATTTATTGTCGTTACAGTAATGGCCAGTTATGCGGCGCATACATTTTTAACGTAGAATAACAGATTAGCAGTTATGGGGTGTCAAAATAAATAGTCATATTTGAGTGTGACAAAAGTGCTGGGCTGAAATCGATTACAAAATATTGTAAAATGGGAGACAATGGTGGTGATTAGTTGTCATAATAGATTTGTAGAATGTAGGGTAGAAAAAACTGACAAGTCAGTTCAAGGTTATAAAAGGTATCAGGTACGTGGAGTGGCTAGTGCAGAGTGGTATATTTTAAACAGGAGATAGTAAGACTGCAATAGGAAGTTCGGTTCATCATGAAATAAACAATGTGTGAAATGAAACAGGTGGAGACTACTTGAAGAAGTATCCTGCCTTTCCGATTCTGGCTGGCTGGTTTTGACATCTTCATCCATTCCGCCTGTGAAATGCTTCAAGTTCCTATCTGTTTATTGTATGGTCGATAGCGTCACTGCTACTTTTTTCCTCTTATTGTGACCTTTTACGCTTCTTTCACCTGCTGTAGCCTAAATCATCAACTGACATCTAAAGAACCACTAAAAACCAAGGGGTAATAGACAGCTGTTTCGTCCTACCTTGCGACTCTTCACCAGCCCGAAAGCACCACTGACTGACCATTCAGCCAATTGGACGGAACCTAGTGGTTATCCTATGAGTTTGCACTTCTGTCAACTCGCTATGTACGACATCACCGAGAGTAATAACCCTCACATCGTACTTGGTGGATGTACTTGTGAATACCTCTCATGAGAACTCCCGACAACCTCCTCCTGTAGTCAGTCATTTTTCAGCTTGAAACCATCATTAGCAATCTTGAAAGGTTGCATCAGTGCACGATACGATATACCACTGGTGGATTCGCACAAGTAGTTGGATATCACTCACATCAATCAATAGTACTTGTTAATCACGCCATTTCGCTCGTTTGGAGTTGAACTCATCAGCGGTGTGTACCCATCTGAACTCAGCTCAAAGACTCAAATCAGTTTAAACCAATCGACGTGGTAGTAATAATAATAATACACGGAAACAAATTTGCCATTTGCCCCTAAATAGCTAACCAGATTTCTGATAAGTTGATGAGCACAACTCTAAACATGCTAAACTGCCATCCGATGTTTGTATCAATACGATGTTCGAGTAAGCAAACAATGCTGTGAGTTAATGCGAGTGGTATTCAACTGCTAGTACCAGTCAATCAGTAGTATATAGTAAGAAAGGCGACATCACTCGAAATCCAACTGTTAATCATTAAATTAAACAAATAATTCAATATTTCAATTTCAATTATATATATTCAATCCGGAAGTGGGTAATTTAAAACACGCGGTACTGGTTAATGATAATGATGATAATGATTTGATTTTTATTCTTAATTAATGTTAATGTTTACTTTTATTGTCTAATTGTTACACAGATAATTAACTTTACTCGTTTAAAACTAAAACAGAAGTCCACCTTTATGTTGTTGTTGTTCCTATCCTCCTCCCTTCCTCCTCAACTTCATTCTATATGTTCATGTCACACGAACGTCCTCACACACACGCACACACTTAGTGTAGGTTGGGGGGAAGCCTTATGTTAACCTAGGTTTCGCACTTGTTGGCACTCACCAGTCAGTAAGGCGTATCTACAATCTTGAAGGAACTCATGTCCCTTCTGAGATTCGAACCCCTAGATCAGCCATAGCAGTAGTCAGCGACGTTAAAACAGGGCTTTTCTGGCCCTCGACTGATATCTTGTAGGATTATATTGGATATTTTGATAGTACACTAAGTAGTAACCAATGTAACGTGTCGTCTAATCTTCCCTGGGTTGGTGCAGACTGAATTCTGTCAGTCAGCCAACCATCTGATACTAGCAATTGAGGGAGCACCGTGGTAATAAGCCACCTAGCATGATTGTCATATTGCTAACTTGACTGACAGAATTCTGTCTGTACCACATGAAGGACTAAATGCGTTAAATTACTGTCCAATCAAACTGCACTTCTCTCTATTTTATACTGTTTAAATATTTTGAAGTAGAAACGCAGATGTCTAAATAATAACACTTTCATCAATTATGTTTTCGTTCTTGTGGAATTACTGAACAAGTCCTTTACATTTGGATTGAATACCCATATGTTTAAAGCGCCAAAAGACTATTTAAGCGGTTTTATAATGTTTGCTGGCATCGCTGGTCCGATGATAGAATGCTAGTCAACCACTCACAAGGTCTGGTGTTCGATTCCTGACCGACACATTCCTTAAACTTCGTTAGCCGGTAGCCAGCAAAGAAGGAAGTTTGGGCGTGACGCCAGCGACTCTACTGCTACTAAAAATTCAGAGTCCAGAACTTGAAGTCTTATGTTCCACTGTTAACGCAAAGCAATAAAAAAGAGTAATAGTAGTCAATATTTATCAGATATTATTTTTGTGATCTAGCGTGGGAGATCAGTCGAATTCCTGAGAACCAGCAAGTGGAAGTTAGAAGCGTATTAATTTTAGTCTGTAGTGTCAGTTAGTTATCTAATAGCTTCACTGGAATTTTGAAGATGGCCACCGTCATACGATTGTAATCCTCAGGAATTCTTCCCTGTATGGAATCCAACGACTGTAGTCTCGTACCAGAAAAATGGTGTTTGCTAATGTAGTATTTACCGAATGAGTTAGATAACAACCCGAATTACTGAATGGCTAACCACCTTGACTACATAACTTGAAGGTCATGTGTCTCATCCTTGTTGGATCGTGAGTGTGCACTGATGAAAAGTTCTGGTTAGAGAAGAAACAGCTGTTCAGTACTCCCTGTTGATTTTCAATGCTTTTGTAACTGATATCAATCCTCGACTAAACTTGAAACTAATCAAATCCTTACAAGACATATTCATCAGCAATAAATGATCCCAACTTTTGTGTGTAACCCATTGATGACTGACTGAAACTAAACGAAAATGTTAATATACATATGGAAAACAAGGCCATATTTTCAAGAATTGGTTTGTAAGGATTAAATTTGTTTCTAAGAGTTTGACTACGGATAGATATCAGTTAGAGAACCATTGAAAACCAGCAGGGAGTACTGAACAGCCAGCTGTTTCATCCTAGTTTGGGAATCATCCGTAGTACGCACCCACCACCAGAGTTCGAACTCTGAACCTTCCGATTACAAGGCAAGCTTGTATACCATGATGACATTGGTTGGGCTCGTGCTAAATCACGAATAGGTAGAAGTTGGAATTCATGGGCTAGCCACTGAATCGGGTCCCAGCGGCTGAATGCTGATCAACTATAGAAAATTATATTTACTTAACAAGATGAGTACCTTATTGAGTGACCGGTGATCAGTTTGCACATAGAAATGAAGAGGAATATGGAAGTATGTAAGAGTTGTAAGGGAATACTAGAGTTCTTAGGAGCTAGAAAAACAAACAGATAAACAAACGTCAAGACAGTAGAAATCAACATGTTTGTTGCCATGATAATGGAAGTGGTTGAAAAATGTTTTCTTTTGTATGCATAACTCTGGTTTTTCCAACCGGAATGGCTAAGAGTTTAGCAATGCAAAGGAGAAGAAAACGTATTGTTATTCAAGTGTTGGTTTGTAGGGATTTGATTGGTTACAGGATTTTCATCATGAGCTGACATTAGTTAGAGAACCATGGTTCTCTAACTAATGTCAGCTCATGATGAAAATCCTAAAACGTATTGTCTTTGGTAGGTCATTCTTCGAGTTGTAGATTACATTGAAGGAGGCATTTGTTGAGATGGAATGGCCGGTGTTGACTATCACACTATTTATACAGCCACTACTACCTTTCTGTAGCCATGCAGGATAGTCTAGTCTTCTTGAACTCTTTTAGACTGGATACGACACATCGAATGACCAAAGTACCAGGCACCACAGCAACAGATGAACTGCTATATGTCGAGAAAATTGATCAGATGCGAAATCTTGTCCTTAAGGCTTCTACAAGCAAGAATATTAGACCAAACATCCAGAGGAACTAAACATTACTTGTTCGAAAATAGGAAACTTTACATAAACCTGGATTTTGTGGAGACTTAACCTCTGATATTCTTAAGAGGAGAATTTTGGCATCTATGGGAAGAACATTCTTTACAGCAACGGTGAAGAAATTTCTTCTAAAACATAGATTGGACTTCTTGAGTTGGATTCTGACAGCTTCAGCTATATATGTAGAAGATAAACTCATAAGGTAAAATTAAGATTAGCTGTAATACAGTAGGTAACTTAAAAATCTTTCTTAGCATCGATTTTGTATTCAGAATCCACAAGATGACCTAGAATAGCGCTGGGAATAGATCTTGTCTGTAGATATGGCTTAACCACGCAGAATGATGTTCGGAAATCCACGCTACAAACACGTCTAATTGTACTCCGGAGGTAACTGGCTCCACAGATCAGTTTGCCGAATTGTCGAGTGTTCTGACATTGTACCTGCAGACATAAATTTGTTGTTGATGCAATCATAACTCAAATTCCGGAGAGCAGGTCATAATTTTTTGGCTTTTCTATTCAGTAATGTGAACCCTAACATTCATTATAATGAAGGTTTTTGTATTTCCCAATGAATGCAAAACAAAACGACATTGTTTTTACTGACGTTTCGCTGTTTAATGCTAATAGCTTTATCAAAGTATTATTAAACCGGAATTTGCAAAATCTCAGAATATATATAACAAAGAGTTAAGGGGTGAGAAAATAGACCAGTTAGGTCAAGTTAAAAGGACATATTGAAAGTTAAAATACCAATGAAGATCACTAAACCAAATAACATAGGTAATAGTATGTCTGTTATGGTATCAAAATAAAGTTTACTAACTTGATCATCGTTCGTTAGTCTGGGGGCATTTTTAGTTGTCAAGTTGGTCAATTGGTAAAGATAACAAAATCAAGCGTGAATTGTTGGATTTGATCGGTGTGTAAAATTATAAAAGTAGTGTGTGTTTACATAGTGAACTTGCATATCACATTCATGTTGATTTTGTCACTTGATGGTGGAGGGAGGTGTTGTAACCAGGTCAGATTCTGTTTTAGTCCATCATTCCTATTCAGGCAATTTGGATTCCATTTGATATGAAGTGCTTCCGATATTAGACGTTCTTTGTGATTTCTGAAGTTTTTCTGGATTATTTCAATATTATCAAAATCAATTTTGTGGCCTGATTCTGTAGCATGTAGACCTATGGCTGATGATTTTTCAAGTTTTTGTAGTTCAACTGGATTTCTCGGTGGTCGAACAGAGTCGGCTCTACGGTGTTCATTTCTTCTGATTTCGATTTCTCATTGGTGGTGTTTGTCCAATTGTATATTGCATCACATTCCAAGCAAGCATTTCATTTATAGACACAATTAGATAGGGAATCTTTAGGGATTTGATCTTTTATATGGACAAGGTTGCTTTGTAATATGTCTGATGTTTTGAAGAAAACTCTAATGTTGAGCTGATTGAACCCTAACATGGTAAAATTTATTCAGACGTACATGGAGTGATTACATGAGTAATATTTCATTGCAACTCATTCTTAAACCTGCACGCACTTTTTTTTACTTTATGTGAATCCCACTGTTCATAGTTTGTTGAATTACGTGATCTTTTTCTTCGAGAGTTTACTTTGTGGGTATTTGATTCGTTTCTAGTTTGATCAAGGATTGATGTTAGTTAAGAGAACCACTGGAAACGAACATGGAGTACTGGACAACTGTTTCGTCCCAGTTTGGGACTCTTCAACAATATGAACAAGGCAATCTTGTTGATCATCCAGCCACTGGAACTCTTTTCAGTGAGATTTGAATTTTTAGTCGGAAGCCGTGACCTGTGGGGTCAATCATGTTGAATGTGAGAATAAACACCCGCCAGTGACATTGGCTGATGGTGTTCGAAGTTGGAATTCATGGACTCACCACTGGATCGGGTCCAGTGGCTGGATAGCCAACACGTTTGGCCCCGTATTCAGAAGATCCTGAGTTTGAGTAGTGATAGGTGAATAGTGCTGAAGAGCCTCTCCATACCAGGACGAAAAAGTTGTTCAATGCCCCCGGTTGGTGCTTTCATTGGTTGTCAAACTGACCTCGATCTGTGAGGATCAAAGCTGAAACAAGTCAAACTCTTACAAACTAACTCTTGAAAATGATCTTTTGGTTGTACTGCTTGATCTATGTACGTGTTGTTGCCATCATTATATCTGCATATTGCTGTACATTGATAGCCTATTCACCTGTTTACTATATATACACTCATATGCTAGCATCACTCACGAAGTATATCATCCATACATTTGTTTGGAAGTAGTTCCTTTTTCCATCATTTATATATATATATATATATATATATATGCAAACATTTTAACTTTTCCAGGTGTTTCTGTATACTAGACAACAGTAAAGAAGAGACACCAAAGTCAAACAACCTTGAACCAATCAATCAAATCACTCAGAATTACAAATGGATGCTTTTCATAATCTTCTGCCAGTTCATAAAACATAGTGCGACCACTTCGAGCAGTGTCTTCTTCGATGAGTAACTGTCCTCACCTTCGACCTGTTGTACCCTATTGATCTCGGCTTCCCACTATAACCCTAAATTACTGCCTGAATAGAGCTAGTCGCTAGTGAGCATCAGATCATTTATCAAGTATTGTTTTGTAGAGATTTTGTTTGACTGGTTTGAGGATTTCATCATGAGCTAACGTCGGTTAGGGGAACATTGGAAAACTCACCTAGTTTGGAACTCTTCAGCAGTGCTCACCCACTGAGGTTCGAACGCGCAACCTTTGGGTTACTAGGCAAAGCCGTAGACCACTAATCCACTGCGGCCAGATCCAATGGTCCATTGAAGACAGTAGCTAGTGGTAGCGCCATGTCGTGAATTGACAGAAGTTAGAATTCATGCACCGGATACAGTCCCAGTGACTTAATGGTCTGCATGCTCACTTTGTAACCAGAAGGTTGTGGGTTCGAACTGTGGTGGGGTTATGGGTGCGCACCGCTAAAGAGTCCTAAACTAGGTTGACGAAACAAGCGCATGATGAAATCCTCCAACCAATCAAACAAAATCCCTACAAACCATTACTTGTTAATTTCACTGTCTTCGTTGAAGGTTACATCCTGATTCAGTGTTAAGGTTAGAGAAGCTTTAAGAGTGAATGTTACAACGAAGATTATGAAAAGCATCCATTTGTAATCCTGAGCGATCTGATTGGTTGCTTTCAAGGTCATTTAATTTTGGTGTCTATTCTTTACTTTTGCTGTGTACTAATACTTTTTTAAAAATTCATACATCATCTATTAATTTTCTGTCTATATGTATGCACATATCATATACTATACAATTCTATTTAGCTTTCATTGGTTATCATCAAACGGTCAAATGAATAGGAATAACAGTAATAATAACAATAATATTAATAATAATTCTACATTAGTTGGCTTAATCAAATCTAAGACGCATTCTATGAATCAATCTCACACTGGTCTAATCAATTCATCATTGCCGACGTCTACTCGATCGAGGAGTATGGACCGATATACTGATGGTATGAAGATTTCTACAACCACCTGTGGTACTGGTATCTTCCCTGGAAGACATTATAACATGCATGCAACACCAACAACAACGACAGCAACTACTCCTCCTCCTAATGGTTGTAATGGCAGAAATGATAATAAGAATAATTTCACACATCTAATGTTCAATTCTTCATCTTCAAGAGGACTTAATCATCCGTCAGTGAATAGTCTTCACGATAACAACACATCACAAATCACATGTCATGAATCTGCATCGGAATCATCAAGTAAAAATAATTCATTTGACAGAAATACTGTCATTACTAATGATAATAACAATAATAGTAGTAGTAATAGTAGTAGTAGCATTAATAGTAGTAATCATTTTCAAAAATTCTCTGAAGCTGGTGAACAGAAGAACAAAAGATCATCATTGTCTCCTACTATTCCTGCTATACATCTTGATTTGTATAAATCATATAGAAAGCTGGATAACGAGTGAGTACGTGAGATGAGATAGTGTTCGTACGATTGAAATTTATTGAAAAATTATTTAACAAATTTATTTTGAACTTTCCCGTTGATTGATTGGACTGAAGTGATTGGCCTCAGGTTGGCGTGCTTCGACGATGTCTGAGGATTTTTAGTTAAAGTTAACTTATGGACGGTAAATTGCAGTGAAATCTATGAGGCCTATTTGGGAATGGTTACTTCATTCCCCACTGAGGCTCGAACCCAGTACTCACCCCCAAGTGGTTTAGTGGATAACGCTTTGGCGTTTGAAGCTATGGGTACTGGGTTCGAGCCTCATAGGGAACACCGTCTCTCACAGTGGAATACAGGTATATCCAGTGGCTGAAGAGTCCAAAATAGGGCGAAATGCGCATCCTGGTGGACTGCACTGCTAGTCACCATCCAGTATATTATAGTTATTGAATTTTTAAAGAGATTGAAAAATATTCCCATTTGTAATCGATTGTTATTAAGTCACTCCTTCTGTGTGAATCAAAAATGTGGCAAGTCACTACAGGCATTTAAGAAAGTCTACTGCAGAGTTTCAGCAAAACTGTCACCTCTTCCGTTCCATACTGAAGATCACATGGCCAGAAATAGTGAGCAGCAAGAAACTGTGACAGGTAACTAACCAGCAAAGAACCCAATGCCTAACAAATGTAGTGGAAGAAATAGACATAGATTTGATTCACGCCACTAAGGAGACCATTGAATGACATCGCGCACCAGGAATAACCTCGACTGGAATCCGAAGAGGAAACGACGAGGTGGGCGTTCAAGGGGAAAATGAGATAGGGCTGTAAAGAACAAGACAAAATGGGGATGTGATGTTAAAGTAATATTTTCTCCTCGGAACCCAAGGGAATAAATAATATTAATGACAATAATAGTATCCTTATATTGCACGACTGTACGACAATGCTGCATGCCAAGTAATCCACAACGGGAAACTTACGGAATCCTTTGAAGTGAAGACGGGAGCAAGACAAGGCTGCCTACTATCGCCAATGATTTTCCTGATTGCAGTAGATTGGATAATGTGACAAACAGCGGGCAATAAGGAAACAGGCATAAAATGGACTCACACAAAAACTTGGAGGATATGGACTTCGCCGATGATGATATGTCTGATTTCTCACAAACTGGAAGATATGCAAGCGAAGAGCAACAAGTTGGCAGAAGAAGCATCAAAGATAGTACTTCAGGTGAACATAGAGAAAACAGAGGTGATGAAGATTCCCGGGCAACACCATCAACAGCAACAACAACATCAGACAACAATCAGCGTAATTGGAAGGAACCTGAAAGAAACAACCTCTTTTACCTATCTGGGAAACATCGTTTCAACTACAGGTGAAACTGACGAGGATATCAAAGCAAGAATCGGAAAAGTAAGACAAGCTTTCACTACTCTCAAGTCTGTGTGGAAGTCAGCAACTACCAGCATCAAAAATAAGATCCGGATTTTCAACCCCAATGTGAATTCAGTGCTACTATACGGATGGATCAGAGACTTGCAGTGCGCGTCATAAAAAGCATCTCAAACAAACTACAGACCTTCATCAACAGCTGTCTTCGCTCAATACTCAAGATCAGATGGCCGGCCAGAAAAGATCAGCAACAGGGATCTCTGGCATTGAGCGAACTAACTAGGAACCGATTGTGCAACAAATAAGGAGGAAGAAATGGAGATGGATTGGCCATACTCTGAGGAAACAATGTATCAAGTGACATCACTAGACAAGCCATTGCTCGAGTGGATTCCGAAAGGGAAGCGGCGAGTTGGTCGTCAGTCCAAGGGTGACTTGGAGGAAGTCATGTGGAGAGGAGATGAAAACGTGTGGGCAGACCTGGAGCCAGGTGAAGACTCTAGCAGAGAACCGAACGCAATGAAGAAGCACGGCTGAAGCCCTATGTTCCTCTAGAAATAAAGGAAACAATCATATGATAATATATTGTAATCAGAAGGTATAGTTTATGAAGTCTCAAAGAACTTCTTTGTTAGTTGTATTCAGGTTTTTGATGAATAAGGATATAGAAGGGGGAATTCGGTATAATTTAGTGTATTGTAACAAAGATTACGGTATTTAGTTGATGTCACTGACTGGTTCGAACAGTTGATTTTCAGTCACTCAGGTTCCTGATTCAAATTCCCCTTCATGTCTGCTTCAACGTGAGTGATTCGATAATATTGTCAGCGCTCACTCAATGGTAATTAAAATTATTCAATTCTTGAATTTTGAGTGAAAACGTAGCTTCAAAGACAGCTAGCTATCCACTGCATCTAGTTCTCTTTCAACATGCTCAGCCGGCTCCAGGATGTCCACAAGTTTACATTTCCTTGCAATATGATTTTCATTCAGGAGCCCGGTATGTGATTTCACTTGGTAGTTTCCCAAGTGTGTGCCAAATCTATCTATATTTCCTTCACCTACATTTCACCTAGAAAGACTATATCATCTGCATATTCGCTGATTTAAAATATAAGATGATATAGTCCGCTCACCTGGGTGAAGACGCTGACAAAATGAAGAGTCTTCTGAACACCTTGTGCTGCAATCTGCGAATGTTTGGCATGCGATTCACCCCCTTCTAACGAATGTAAGATGATCAGGCTACAGGACTGAACTACAATAACTAACTCCTAGCTTAGATATAGGAATTGAAGTGGTTGGTGGAGCGTGTTGAACATTTCACGTATTTGGGAAGCTGCATCAGCCCCAACAAGTTGATCGCTGATGAAATCTGAGCACGGATACAGAAGGCTCGTTTCGCACATACCAGTTTATGCCGTCTCTGTCATAGACGTGATATCCGGTTATCAACCAAGGGACGTGTGTAGTGCTCAGCAGTAGTTCGCTTCGTCCTCCTTCATGGCTGTGAGACCTGGCCATTGAGAGTGGAAGACATAAAAAGGCCACTTAGCCTGCATTCTATCTACATCCCATCTTAGGTAGTATAATAGGGTGAACAGTATTGAGGTTTGGCCTCGGTCGAGTGCTAGGTAAAGAGAGGAAATCTATAGACAAGACAGTGAGGCTAAATCGACTGAGATGGTTAAGACATGTGTTACACATGCGTCCCTAGCCATCGCCTTCCTCGACGGGCAATGTTAGCTGATATAGGGTCAGGTTGGAAAATAGCTACAACAGTTAGCTTAAGCCGGCCAGCCACGCAGGGAGGTGTGGACTTCCTGGTTGGTGTCCTCGGGATTGTAGAAACCAGTGGTTGGAGACAATTAGTGGTATGGCTTAAAATCATTCTTCGTGATGGCTGGTGCAAACGCATCCACTCCTTGTGACTTATACCCAATAAAATTATATTGTTCTTCGTTAATACTATTCTTTTTGTCTCATATCTCTGTTTACTGTCTGTATTTTGCATTTCTTTTTACCTTCTCTTGCTTTGTGTGCTGAGTGAAGTGTGGCGACTCGAACTGCTGCACATCGGTGTAAAGTTCTATGTTGAAACCAGTCAGTCACATTCTCTTCTGAACATTTGTTGTGCCAAATGTTGTTGGTTGGCTCTCTGACTACCAGAGTTACTCGTTACTTCTGTTTCCTGGCTGGTCGACCATCTGATCTGCATTATCAACTGTAAGGAACGGATGTTGATTAAATTGTACTGCAGGCAGTAAGAAATCCTTTCAGTAATGTGCACGTCAAGTCTCTTAGTCATACATTCATAAATGCTATAGGTATCCACAGGGATTTGACAGCACTGGAAGTCTGTCTTGTTCTCCTATGGTCCAGTGTTGACTGGAATTCACACCCTCATCTATGACACCTATAGCTGAGACAATGCTGTCCACATAAGTGAAAGAGAGAGCTTTTCGATCTCTACAGTTTTTGATGATTTGGCCTAGTTTCGGTTGACGATCAGGTATCTTCACCACCTTTGTCATTTCTGAGTTCCCTTCATATGCTATCTTCCCTGTCACTTCTGCTAACATATTTGATTTTACACTTGTAAATCTTCTAATTTATGAGATATTAGACATACTTCATATAAGAAATCTGCTATGATCTTTTTCTTAGTTGGAAGTACGCATCCTAACGAACTGTTGAACGATTCAGTTCACCAAAACTTGAAATACCATCGGTAATAGTAGACAGCCTTCGAATGCTTCACTGAGCTCGTCATTGTGAATTAATAGGCATGTAGCATTATCAAACAGGAGTTGAATGAGGTTTATTAAGTTATGCGACGCTGCACTTCCTAGTGTAGAAGGAGTTGCCAAAGGCTTCTTAAATTCCGTCCACAAATGATCTATTTATTCCTAGGTCCAGCCAGTTCCAGGCACTCTGCCATCCAATGGAACTTTTAGCCTTTCCAGGATGATCTAGCTTGGCATTTTACTTGGATTGGACAGGATGATGAAAAGATGTGAGTTTCTGCATCGGCCAGAATCCCCCTCCTCGACAATTTGAAAAGGTAGTTGTTCACCCAATGCTCAGATGCTTTCTGTCCCTTCCACACCCTTTACAGTAATAGCCTGAGCATTTCCGATTAGGTCCCTAGGTCCGTTTTCAGTCGCTGTTGGGGGGTATTCTAACTCTTCCTGCTGTTTTCTTGCCTTTTAATAACTTTATGGCTCTTGCTTTTGTTGTGAGCTTAGTGATTGCTAGTAGTCCTGAGTCCGCCAGCGGCATTTCTCGACAAGCTTGTAGACGACTGCCAACTCAGGCATCATTGAAATTGATCAACGCATTATTCTGCATGTTCCAACTGTATAGTAATTGGATTGTACACGTTCTGTTAGTAAACATTCTGCCCCCAATCACCGAATCATTAAATACGCAGACATCTGAAAACAGCTCTTCATTCTCAAACATTCTGATGAAAGCGTATCGTGTTCTGAAGTCTCAAAAGCCTTGGAGTGAAACTTCCATACCCCAACGCTAACTTTTGTTTTCATCTAGAGAAAACATATCTCCCGACTGAGTTTCCGATAGCTTTCAACAACGGACATCATCCGTTCTCTGAAGTTCCGCTGGAGAATAAATTCAGTTGTTCTCTGATGATGTTATAAGTGCGAACTCTTAGCTACTTTCTTTCACTTGTGATGAAGAATACAATGAAGACTGAAACATTTTAGAAAGGAAAACGAATTAGGCAGTTGACGTTTCATCAGAAATGAAGTACTTCAGAATTCTACCCTACAGGTCCGAACAACAATATATCTCTTGAGTTCAGACAATGAAGAACTATCATCTGGCAATATCCATGTTATTTTTCAAGCATTAGCTCAAAAACATTTGATTCATTTCATGATCGATCACACACTGACGTCAGTTAGAGAACCAGTGAAAACCAGGAGCTACTGAACAGCTTTTCAGCAGTACCGACCCACAAGCTTACAAGGAATTGACCCCCCTAGTGCTCACTATTGACTCACCAACGGATGTTGTCTGAAGTCCCAATAGGAAGTATTGACCAGCGGGGTACATCAAGTTGAGTGTGAAGACAAATAGACAGAAGACCAGTAGTTCAGCGAAGAGTTGCTTTTCGGCGACGAATTCATTTTCATAGCTGTACAGTAGCAAATATATATGGTTGTTTTGTATGCGTGTTTGTGTAAATTAAATTCGCCAAACGAAAATACATTTAGTAAGTCCAGATGAATTGGATGTTGATATAAGACGGTGGTAACAAAAGTGATGAGTTGTCACAAACGATTGTTAAATAACAGTTACGTAATAACATGAATAGTTTGATGAAGGAGTTGTGCTCAGGGTGAACAAGGAAACAAAATAACATACGGAATTAGGTAGGAGTTTTAAGTAGTTAGAAAAATAAGCAGACAAACAAAAGTTTAGTCAAATCAGAGGAGTTGTTGCCATGATAGTAGAAATGTTTGAATAATTTTCTTTTGTGTACACAGTTCTGGTTCTTCCAACTGAATAGCTAGGGCTCCTAAAATGCTGAGGAAACGAAACGTATTGTCTGTAGAAGGTTGCTCTTGATTTTGTAGATTACTTTGAAGGAGGCGTTTGTTGAAATGGAGTGACCAGTGGTAATGAGATGTTCGATTATTGCACTCGTTGTACAGCCACTACTTCCTTTCTGCAGTCATGCTGGATAGTGTTCTGTGCACTTTTTGACAGGATGCGCGTCGAACGATCAATGCACCTGGCTCCACAGCAACAGGTGAACTGATATATACACATAGAGTGTACACATATGTACAAATTTACACACATGTGAATATAGCAGTTCACCTGTTGCTGTGGAGCCAGGTACATCGGTCGTTCGACTCGCATCCTGTCAAAAAGGGCCAAACAACACTATCCGCATGGCTGCAGAAAGAAAGCATTGGCCATACAAGGAGTGCAATAATCGAACATCTCGTCACCACTGGTCATTCCATCTCAACAAACACCTCCCTCAAAGTAATCTACAAAGTGAAGAACAACCTGCCAAAGACAATACGTTTCTTTACATCCCAGTTTAGCCAATTCAAAATCCTGACTACACATCTAATCACGAGCTGATATCAGTTATAAAACCACTGGGAAACCAGGGAGAAAATACTGGACACTTGTTTCGTCCTAGTTTGCGACTCATCAGTAATAAGCACTCATATATATATGACAGCTTAAATCCAGATTTACTGACTTCATTTTAAGTGTAAATTTTGACAACTTTGTTGTTTCAGTTAATTAGTCTTTCAGTTAAAAAAACAAAACAAAAATCACAAAATCTGTCGGTTTCAAGATGACAGAAGTGAAGCGTGCACCATTTATTCCACTCCGTCACCATCTATATACGTATATATATAAGTCGTTAGATATATTTTTAGTCTAATTGAATCTTATGTGTTTATCAGTTTGAATTGCATGTGTTCCACATTTGTTTCCAATTACTTCGCCTTCATTTATTCCATTTGTCATTATTTAAGGAAACAATATCAATTGTCATGCATGCGCTTGAAATTCGTCTTCTTTTATTTGTCATTCTCTATTTCTACATATATATATATATATAAATGTGTGTTTGTATATATCTGCATATATATATATATATCCATGTGTATATGAGTATTTTTATCACATTGTTTCATATCATAGTAAACCGACGTCATCTTATACGGGTTCTTCGATTTCATCATCTGGTGAACAATGTCAATCGTTTCGATTTGCTTATACTAAGCGGTGCGTATATCTTAGAGTATCTTTATCTATATAAATATTGCATATTATAAACAGATCTATGCACGCCCACGCGTATGCACGCACGCACGCACATTTCTAATGTAGTTTGACACATTGTATGATTTGGCTTCTATTTTTTCGCTTTCATCTTTGTTGCTGTGTTGTTGATATATATATATATGTATGCATGCATGGAGCTGTATATGGTGTGTGGTTCAATAGATTGCTTGCTTAACCCTCTTGCTTACTGCTTTAAATAGAAGCGTTGATTTAAGTGTTTGAAGTGTTTCCCTCGTTTGATTTGCTTTCTTCTACACGTGGACTTTAGTATATATAATCGTTAATTCAAGTATTGGTTTGTAGGGATTTGGTTGATTGGTTACAGGATTTCATCATGAGTTGACATTGGTTAGAGAACCATTGGAAACCCCACCAGGGAGTACTGGACAGCTGTTTCGTCCAGCTAGTTTGGGACTCTTCATCAGTACGCACCCAACGGTCCTCTAAACAATGTCAGCTCATGATGAAATCCTGTAACCAATCAACCAAATCCCTACAAACCAACACTTGAATATCAATGAGATGCTCTCTAGTGACTTGCCCTATTCAGGTAGGTAGTTACCTGGGGTTCCAGTGGGGAGTCGTGACCAATAGGGTGCAGCAGGTCGGGTGTGAGGACAAAAACTCGCCGAAGACATTGGCTAGCGGTTGCGCTATATCGTGAATTGTCAGAAGTTAGAATTCATGGGCCATTGGATCGGGTGTAAGTGGCTTAATGGTATGCGAGCTCGCCTTGTAACCAGAAGGTCCTGGGTTTGAACCGTGGTGGTGGGTGCGTACTGATGAAGAGTCACAAACTAGCTGGACGAAACAGCTGTCCAGTACTCCTTGCTGGTTATCCAATGGTTCTCTAACCAATATCAGCTCACGATGAAATCCTCTAACCATATCAAAAGATATTTATTCATTCTAGTGGCTTATAATCATGGTTTTAACGAACTTAGTTAGCCTCGTCACCTTAAAGCCTTAGGCCCGATCTCTGATCGTGGGGTAGTGTGTGTGTGTGTGCACGGCTGAACAGGAGCAAACTAGTATGAAACACCTGTACAGTAATCATGACGGAATCTAACAAGGGAAAATAATACAGGCATAAAATGAATTTAATCCACATGCATGGTATGTGTATATTACTAACAGAAATCAGTAGTTTGACGGGTGCTCAAACAAACTCATACTGTTTATTGGTGGTTGGTTATCAGCAGTGGAATCCACCAGGACAACGCGCATTTCGTCCTATTTGGGACTCGTAAGCCAGTGGATGTACCTGTATTCCCCAGTGAGTCAGTGATGATGTTCCTACTGAGGCTCGAACCCGGTACCCATAGTTTCAAACGCCAAAGCATTATCCACTAGACCACTTGGGTGGTCCTCTAACCCATGTCAGCTCATTATGAAATCCTGTAACTAATCGTTAATTATTTTTTGGTGGGGCTCTCTCTCTCTGTAGGCGTTGAACTTGGATAGCTTGTTAAATTTGGTGATTCATTTTGACTCTGTATCTCTGTCGCTGTTTTCTTTCTTTTTTTGTTTTACGAAAATAAGTAAAAAACCACATCGTTGAGATTTTATTTTTTTGGTTTGGTTGTGTGTGTTCTTTGAGCCGGTTGCACATTGTCTCCCATCTAGACAATATCGTCAGCGTAGATTTGAGCATAAAATGAACTTCTCTGAATTTTCCATGAAGAATATAATTGTTTTAGATATGATGGAGATGATTTGTAGCTCAGATGGATGATTTTGATGAAGTTGTGTTCTCTAAGCTGGATAGTTTATTTGCGAAGCTTTCATTCCCCTACTAGGCAACATATGCAGCGCAAATTTCAATTTGTTGATTTGAGCTTTTAGATTTCTCCACGAGTTTATTACTTATCTCTCCTGGTGGGTGACCCTGAACGTGAATGGTAGTTTTTGTGTGTTTTTACACCCTCTAGGCCATTGATATTGGTGTTGACTGTTTCCTTGACCTGACCTGTTTGATCCTAATCGATTGGTAAATTTTGTCTATGTCCGTAGATGTATCTATTGATTGACGATTCACTGAAATACCGGGCTTCTAAAAATTCAGAAGCATTCTTGGTGTCTCCACTGTCCAATATTCGAACGTTTTCCCATTTGAACTAATGTCCGTGGTTGAAAGCTTCGCAAATAAACTATCCAGCTTAGCGAACACAACTATATCAAAAGAAATGATCTAATTGTATCTCTTGGCAATCATTGTTGTAACCGGTTGTTAATTTACGTCCCCATTGGTCATTTTTATTGACTTGGAATTTGAACTTTCTTGTCATGTGATATGCTTTTTACTAGCTGGTAAATTTGGTCGATAGCAATTAGTGCGTCGGTGGCATAGTGGTTGGAACTCTCGTCGACCATGCACATGGTCCGGGGTTCGATCTCCTGCCGACGCACACCCGATATCTATGGTCGGCCTGCAAATTTGGGCTACCGATATCACATGCTGAAAATTCCATACTTGTACTGAAAATACGGTGTGGCATCAAGCTGTAATCAAAATTAAAAAATTAAAAATCGCTGGCTGGTTCACTTGAGTACCAGGCTTCTAGGAATTACTTGGCATTACATTTGTTGTTTCCTTTACTTAAAATTTCTACACTATCCCAATCAAACTGATGTCCATAACTATCCACTTGCATTGATACTTAAGAATATATATCACTTTTATTACAGCTAATTTGTGTTTGGTTTGCACAATATTGAATGAAGTGGTTGTGCTGGCTGGCTGGCTGGCTTGTGTGCTATACTTATTTCAAATGGTTTCAGTATTCTAGCTGTCATTTCAGAGATATTTTTTATTTATATGGTAGGATGAGTTTTCTTGTGGTCTTTGCTGTTGGCTTGTTGTCGGTGTTATGACTCAAGTTTAAACAATTTCTGATGAAATTGTGAGGAGGACATGCATTGTTTTTGATGACGGTAAGTAGGTATAATTCTTTCATTCTCTTCAACACCAGAGTAGTGCTACAGTGTGTTCGGACTTTATTAAACAATGTCTGCACACAGTTTCTTTTGTGAGTAATTACGTTATTACTATTATAGTTGAGTATCTGGTTTGCGTGCGTTGATTTTCTGTATACTTGTGTTTCTAAATTTCCTGGGTTAGTTCTCTTGATTAAGACATCTAAGGATGGAATTTTGCTGTCTAATTCTTCTCCTGTGAATTTAATGTTTTCAAATATTTTCTATAGTTGGTTTGTAAGGATTAGTTTTGTTTTTACGAGTTTGACCACGGACTGATATCAGTTAGAGAATCACTGGGGAGTACTGGACAGATGTTTCATTCTAGTTTTTAGGAACCATCAGCAATACGCACGCACTGGGGTTCGAACCCAGGATCTTCGGGTTACAAGGCAAGCTCGTTGACGGCCATCCAGCCAATGGGCCATTGAATTGTGATCGACAATAACTTGGTTTCCAGAGGAAATTATACTGACATTTCATCTCATAGAAATGTATAACCTGAGAACTGTTAACCAACTGTCAGATTGTGAATTTGACTCGTCTACATAATTCTATTATTATTCTTATCCTTTGAATTCATATTGGCAGAAGTAGTCTAACAGCAGAAGGCGAGACACGAAAACCAATGTATACTTTCAAGTGATCATACAGCTCTCACTCTATATATATGTGTGTATATATATACTTACCGTCATAAAAAAATGGATATCCTCCTCACAATTTCAACAGGAATTGTTTAAACCCAAGTCATAACACCAACATCAAGCCAACATCAATGACCACAAGAAAACTTATCCTACCATGTATAAAGAATATCTCTGAAATAACGGCTAGAATATTGAAACCGTTCGAAATAAATATAGCACTTAAGCCAGCTAGCCAGCACATTGACTTCATTCTATATTGTGTAGACTGAAAGATCCAACAGAAAAAGAAGATAAAATTAAATAAAAACACAGTATTGTGTTGCTAATGCAGTATTGCACTGTGGGAATATGTGAGAATAATATTCCGTTGTAACACATTTTCTGTATCACACCACCACACTCACCTTCCCCATCAAAATCTTTCGACTGAGGTCGGTTTGGTCTTCTTGGCGCTGGCGGCGTTCACCCGCTTTTCTTTGTTTGCATTTCTGATCGTATGTAAGTGACCCTGTCTCGCGGTGACCGTGTATTGTCCTTCCTACTTTGGAAGCAGTTTTCGTGCCCCTGACGAATATTCGCCTGTGTTTTGTCTCACACTATCATATGATGTCTTTGCCCGACCTCCTAGCAGCGTTCCAAGTAACAGCCTCATCGCTGGCTGTCCTTGAATGCCATTCAACTCCGCAACAGCCCCGAAGTACTGTGAGAAGATCCATATGTCCCCTTCTTCAAAAACTGCGGGGTATATAGGCTTTTCATTTGTTGGTAGGCAACGACACCAAATGTAACAGCAGAAGGCAAGACACGGAAGCCAAGGTATCTTTTCTTCAAGTAATCAAACCGCTATTTATATCCATACAGTTTATATTATTTAACCAATCGCTTAGCTTGTGATTTCGGTTTACATTAAACGACATTAAATAGAATCCTGAAATATACATAGTATTCTGTTGCTAATGCTGTATTGAACTGTAGGAATATGTGAGAATAATATTCCGTTGGAACACATTGTCTGTGTTACACTACCACAGTAGTAGTAGTTATATTTTCCATATCTCTGGTTTGAGTGTTGAGTCCTTCCTTCCTATTGTACGTATTAGGCGTAGGTAGATTTGAAGTCTAGCTCCCTCTCACCCTATTGTCTGATTTTGAGTTAATTTATGAATTGCAACTGCTCAGTTTTCCTCTTCTCTAATTAAACACCAGCGTTTATAAAAGCCAAGGGATTCTATTAGATAGATATTTAGACTTTAATTCATTTTATCCATTATCTGTTTTGGTCAGGGTTAGCTAAGTGTCCAACACACAAACAGTCACTCTAAGTCAGTAATTGTGATCCCCACTGAGGCTCAAACCCCATATCCATAGCTTCAAACTTCAAAACAATATCCGCTAAACCAATTGGGCCCCAAGAGCCACCTCTTGTGCAAAGGGTGTCATGTGTTATTTTTATTTGCAGGTACATCCAGTTGACGAGTCCCAAATATGACGAAATGTGCATGTCCTGGATTCTGCTGCTAGTCACCACCCACTAAACTACTTCATTGTTAATCTTTAGACTTCCTGATTATAGTGCTCGGGATGGTAAAAATCAATGAAGGCTGGAGATAATTGGTGATATGGCTGGCTCAAAATTGTTGTCAATGGCTATTGCAGATGCATCCACTCTTTGTGGTTTATCATGTCCTATAAAGCTCTATTGTTCTCACATATTAGTATTCTTTTTACCTCATATTTCTGCTTATAATATCTCTTTTGAATCTCTCTTCTCTTGCCTTGTGTGTCACATGGAGGGAGTGTTGCAACTGGCACTGCTGCACATCTGTGCAAATTTCTACGTTGAAACCAGTTATTCAGTAATCCTCAGACATCGCCGAAGCATTTTCACAAGAAGCCAGCATGTCAACATAGGTCGAACATTTCCGTGCCATCAGTCAAGTGAAAATATTTAGAAAATAACTTTACTGAAAATGCGCATACCAACACTGTTTTTTCATTCTTTTGCATTCCGAGCTTCAAGCTCAGAGACTTGACGTTTCAGTAATTATTTTACCAGGCATGGTTGCTGAGCACACTCTCCGGATCCCTTCTTTCTCGCCTTACTGCTGACTAAAAAACCGGGAGAGGTGTAGGAGTTAATACTGTGACGGTAACGGAGTGTTTATTTGAAATCTGATAGATATGTCCAAACCAAGTTCATTTTTAACAGTTTTGAAAAAATTTAGGTATCGGGTATATGATATTCATTATAATAAAGGTTTTTGTATTTCTCAATGAATGAATGAAAAAAAAGATATTGTTTTTATTACTAACGTTTCGCTATTTAATGTTAATAGCTTTATCAAAGTATTACTAAACCGGAATTTACAAAATCTCACCATATATAACAAAGAGTTAAGAGGTGAGAAAATAGACAAGTTACGTCAAGTTAAAAGGACATATTGAAAGTCAAGATCGTTAAACTAAATAACAAAGGTAATAGTACGTCTTTTATGATATCGAAACAAAGTTTACTGACTTGATCATCGTTCGTTAGTCTGGGGTCATTTTTCGTTGTCAAGTTGGTCAATTGGTAAAGATAACAAGACCAAGTGTAGATTGTTGGATTTGATCATTGTGTAACATTATTAAAGCAGTGTGTGTTTACATAATGAACTTGTTTATCACATTCGTGTTGATTTTGTCACCTCATGGGGGAGGGAGGTGTTGTAACCAGGTCAGATTTTGTTTTAGTCCATCATTCATATTCAGATAATTTAGATTCCATTTGATGTGAAGTGCTTCTGACATTCTTTGTGATTTCTGAAATGCTTTTTCTGGATTATTCAATTTGTCAAAATCAATTTTGTGGCCAGATTCTATAGCGCGTAGACCTATGGCTGATGATTTTTCAAGTTTTTCTAGTTCAATGGGATTTCTCGGCGGTCGAACAGATGCTCTACGATGTTCATTTTTTTCTGACTTTGATTTTTCGAGATGTTTGTCGGATGTATATCGCATCACATTCCAAGCAAGCTTTTTATTTTGTAGACACAATTAGATAGAGAATATTTAGGGATTTGGTCTTTTATATGGACAATATCGTTTTGTTTTTCATTCATTGGGAAATACAAAAACCTTTATTATAATGAAATCTGATAAGTCTATGATACGAAATTATATACATTTTTTCTTCAAATTGTCATTTGCGTAGATCTTCCATGTTGTACTATTTCTGCCGCCTTCGTATGGTGTTTCTTTGTCTTCCTTTTGCGTTTCCAAGACATATTTTGGCGCAATACACTGGTTGATTTCATCTCTTTGATATCAAACCTATCTCTCTGCTGTTTGGTGTTTTGTGTGCGGATAAATGTCTGTTTATATACTACTGACAAATCTTGTCAGTAGCACGCACCACAATACATACATAATGTAAATTGAATATATTCCCATAATTCATTCAGAACAACAAAATAGTTGGAGTGAACAACTAAGGCTTTCAATAAATTCTTCTTTGGGCTCCATTAATGTAAGCATAGAATAGCCAGCCATTGAAGGCAAATTAAAATCATATCATAAAGTGTATTGTGGAACAAGTATAAGATGGAATGGAACATTAGTCAGTTAGTTTTTTAATAGTTTTTTAATATGCATGATCAATGTGAACATGAGACAAAATGAGATGAAATAATTTAATTTATTGATGTGTGCGTCGGTGGTACAGTGGTTAGGACTCTCGCCGACCATGCACATGGTCCAGGGTTCGATCCCCTACCGACGCACACCCGATATCTATGGTCGGCCTGCAAAATTTGGGCTACCGATATCCATGCTGAAAATTCCATACTTGTACTCAAAATACGGTGTGGCATCAAGCTGTAATCAAAAAATATATATATAAATATAGTCAACAGAAAAATACAGGTTTCGAGAGTGAGTGTAATCAGTGGTGTGTGGAACAATATGAAAATAAACCAACGAATGGGGTGGTCTAGACATAAGTTCAAGGTTGAAAATAACGACAATAATAATGATTGTAAAATAATAACGATGATGTGGTGTAAAATTACAAGTAATACTGGTGAATGATTTCAAATAATAATAATAATAATGAATATAATGAAGTGGAAGGAACAGGATTTTGTAAATACGATAACAAGTTAGAAAAGCACCACTTAAACGTAAGGCAATAAAATCATAAGAAAGGTCATGAAATCATAAAAGTCGAAAATGAACGATTGTCAATGAAACAGAGGAATAGAAGAAGAAGAAGAAAAGACAATTGTGAAAGGAATTTATATTGGTAATGTTTATCGAGGATTTGGCTTTATTGTAGGCCAAAGTAAACATAGCAACTGAACACACTTCTTCTGTACATAAAGACTTGGTCTTATGGTAATAATTGCAACCGCTCCAAATACGGATAGAAGACGTAGTCTAGCTCCTCTAGAAAGATTACTAGGAACGCGGTAAATAACTGAGAACGCCTGGTTTTATCGAGTGTTCAGTATCCACCAAGTGAGCTAAGACTGCACTATTTACGCATTTGGTTACCCCTTCACTCAAACATACATACAGGGGTACATGTTCATGCGCGCCTATGGATAAAGCCCTCTGAGTATGGCCAATGTAACTAGCTCCACATGAGCAGTTGAATTCATAGATACACAGTGATGAAACCATCTTTGGTAATTTATCATTGACTTGCTGTGTGAGTACTGGTTTAGTAGAAAAGTTGAGTACCATTTTATCTGCAGGAAATGTTCTCTCTACTGCTCTATTAAGTCGACATTTTAGAATGTCAGCTACAATTTCCCCTTTGTAACTTAAGTTACAAAAGTTTCTTGTCTACGGTATCAATCTTTACCCTGTCTCTAGGTATTGACATATACTTTTCTGAGGAAGTTCTCCGGATATCCATTTGCTTGCAGTGTAAGTTTCAGTTTATACATTCCTCTCTTCTTATTATTATTATTGTTTCCTTTAATTCCTAGAGGAACATAGGGCTTCAGCCGTGCGTCTCCATTGCGTTCGGTTCACTACTAGAGTTTTCACCTGGCTCCAAGTCTGCCCACACGTTTTCATCTCCTCTTCACATGAACTCCTCCAAGTCACCCTTGCACTGACGACCAGCTCGCCGCTTCCCATTCAGTCGGGTTCCACTCGAGCAATGGCTTGTCTAGTGATGTCACTTGATGCATTGTTTCCTCAGAGTATGACCAATCCATCTCCATTTCTTCCTGCCTATTTGTTTCACGATCGGTTCCTGGTTGGTTCGCTCCCAGAGATCTCGGTTGCTGATCTTTTCTGGCCGGCCATCTGATCTTGAGTTGCATTGAGAGAAGACAACTGTTAATGAAGGTCTGTAGTTTGTTGGAGATGCATTTATGACACGCCAAGTCTCTGATCCGTATAGTAGCACTGACTTCACATTGGAGTTGAAAATCCGGATCTTATTTTTGATGCTGAGTGTTGTTGACGTCCACACAGACTTGAGAGTAGTGAAAGCTTGTCTTGCTTTTCCGATTCTTGCTTTGATATCCTCGTCAGTTCCGTCCGCCTGTAGTTGAAACGGTGCTTCCCAAGTAGGTAAAAGAGGTTGTTCCTTTCAAGTTCTTTCCATTTGTGCTGATCGTTTTCTGTTGTTGTTGTTGCTGTTGGTGGTGTCGCCCAGGAATCTTCATCACCTCTGTCTTCTCTATGTTCCCCTGAAGTCCTATCTTTGATGTTTCATCTTCCAACTTGTTGCTTTTCGCTTGCATATCTTTCAGTTTGTGGGAAATCAGACATATATCATCATTGGCGAAGTCCAGATCCTCCAAGTTTTTGGGTGAGGCCATTTTATACACTCCTTTAAGTATATGCGTTTTAATCCATATAGCTAAGCTAACTTAACTAAGTTTCTTTTCTATTGAATCGGTGTGAATTGAAATGGCTTTTTTAGCCGCATATACCACTATTTTCTTCATTTAAGTAATTGACGACAGAAACCACAGGTAGCCTAACTTATTATTATTAGTAGTAGTAGTAATATTGAATTTTTCTATTCTGTTGATTTCGTCTATTCTCTCTATTCATTCTGCCTTATATTACCTGAGATTTAGTTTGTGAACAGTAACAGCGACTAAAGAGAGTAATTAATTCTGTTTCTACTGTACACGATTGCCTCTGATTAATAACTAACATTAATAATAATAATAGTAAGCATCGCATGTAGTGGCTACAATGTTCATCTCGGTGTGTGTGTGTGTGTGTAAACGTGCTGACGTATTTCCCGCTAGCGGTGTTATTCGCCTGCTCGTCAGTCGACATATACCCCCATATTTTAAATAGTATTTATGCACATAACCTTAATCATTGGCTACTGATGAATAAATGGTTGAATCTTTCATGCTGTAGTCTCTTTTTATTTAATGGCGTTTTATTTTTTTGTTGTTGTGAAAACAGTAATGCATTCTTCTTCTAAAAATTAAAGCCATATACTTCTGTGTTCTATAAATCAGAAATTATGCATAAGATGTGAGAAACAGTTGCGGGGAACATAGAATAGGGAGAGAGACAGTAAAACTCATTCCCACTTATGTGTAACGGTAAATTTGTAAAGGAAAAGACACAATATGTCTTTCATACTTTGTATTTCTTAAAAATAATTTGTAATGATTTTGAAGAAAATCTTTTTTGATTTGCCAAGAAATTTACAGAAGAGACAAGAATTCAAGTGAACATAGAGAAGACAGAGGTGATGAGTGTACTTATACCACTGTTCATCATCAACGGGAGACATCTGAAAATAGGCACTTCTCTCACTTATCTAGGTAGAATAGTTCTGAATACGGCCGTATGGCATTGATGAGGATGTCACAGCCAGGCGTGATGAGACCTGAAAAACAAGACTGGCCTTCAATTAATCGGAAATTGATTTGTGAAACTGCTGTATTGTCATATTATTATTTTCTCCTTGAGTTCCAAGTGGGACATAGGGCTTCAACAACACATCTCAACCTTCTTCTATTCTTTGCTGTCCTCTCCAGCTGGCTAGCCACGCGATTGCCCATAATCTCTCATCTCCTCCTTCTCCCAACACACAATCTCGTCCATGTCACCCTCGCACCGACCAGCCACTCGTCGCATGATTCCCATTGGGATTTCACTCCAGTAGTAGCCTGCACTGCGTGCGATATCGTTTGTTGGCCTCCCCAAGGTATGCCTGTCCCATCTTTATTTTCTCCTACACATTTGTTAAGCAGTTGGCTCTGGGTTGATAATTCTTTCTTTCCAGCCGGCCGGTTGCCCATTTGATTTTCTTTATGGAGCCAGAGAAGGCAGCTGTTGATTTTCGTCTGTAGCTTGTCAGAAATCCTTTTCGTAACACGTTGGCCAAGTTTCAGACCGTATAGAAGAACTAACCGACTGACTGACTTCACATTTGTGTTGAAAATCCGAATGTTTTGATTTATGCTGAGAGGTGCAGAATATTTCCAAAGAGATTTCAGAGTGATGATGTCACTTTTCTTTGCGTTTCCACCTTTGACATCCTCATTCATGCTGTCTAGATAAGTGAAGAAAGTGACCTCCTCTTTCAAATTTATTCCCTTGATAGTAGTTGGTGCTGGTTTTTCGTGTTGGTGCATGGGTAATTTCATTTCACCTATCACTTCTCAACATTCATTTGAAATCCTATCTTCGCTGCCAGCTTCTTCAGCCAGTATTCGAATTTGTATGACATTAAACATAAATCATCCATAGGCGAAATCGATATCTTATACAGTCTTCTTATCTATCGGTCTAGCGTATTTCTGTCTTCTTACTCTCACCTACAGTCTGACGCATAATCCAGTCAGTCCAACACAGTTTAGAATATCATCAGCGATAATAGGCAGGCAGCCAGCTTGTCTTACTCCTGTATTCACTCCGAAATCCTCACTGAGTTTTCCGTTGTGGATCACCTGACACGCGGCAGTGTCATATAGCCAGCTGTTGAATGACGTTGATAGAGCTTTGTGGCACTCCATAGTGGTGAAGTAGTTCAAAGAACAAGATTCAGATTTCTGACACCTGTTTCGAGTAAGTTCTTCCATATAATTCAGAAAATAGGATTACACGCCGCTGAAAGAGCCTCAGACAGAATTCTGAAGACTTCCCGAGAAAAGCTCCTTTCTAAACAACCAACGAACCTGTTACTCAATAAACATACCTAAGAAAGTGCAGATGGATCGGTCTCACACTGAGAAGACGCTTTAGTGATATTGCGGGTTAGGCATAATCTCGAGTGGAACCGGAATGGGAAACCTTGAGTTAAGCATTGATTGGAGGGTAACATGGAGGAGATCACATCAGCAGGAGGTGTCATATAAACCGTTGAAGAGGACTGCACATATTAGAGTGATATGCTTTTGAAGCCCTGTTTTACACTCGGAACCTATGGGAATTATAATCAATAATTTTTCGTTTTCATCATTATAACCCTTCTTTGTGCACCTCATCTCACACACTATCCGTCCAAGCGAAAGGTATTTTTATGTTTTCAGGAAAAACTAAGGAATGTGTGGGTATGACAAACATCTTATAATAAAATGCATCAATCAATGTTCTTCTTATATGACTAACATTCAGAATATAATCAATTGACTAGTGTTAATTAGTACGCCGTCATTTGAATGGTAGAATGTTTGCCAGGCCAAGCGTGTAGTACGGCTCTGATTCCCAGCCTATACACTCATAGATTTCACTTAGTTTAATAGCCAATAATAAGCCAAGAGAAGATGAAAGGGTTGACATGAGGCCTTTAGTTCCACTCCGACTCCGTAATATCAAACAATACTGCCACTAGTGGAAACGTCACAAAAACTTTGAAGCCTTATAATCCACTGGGAAAGCAGAAAAAAGGTCTTATGAACTATTTCCTAGTCAATAATATGAGAGTTGTTGTTACGGTGTGTTGGTGATTTTGTGGTTGTCATCCATCTTGACTACAGTTTGCCTCTAGACAAGTGACTACTCAGTAGTATTCTCTCACACTGAGATATAATCAGAAGTCGCAAATAACTGAGACAACTGCGACAACAACAACAACTTTCCCATACAAAATACGGAGTGTATATATATGCATATATATCTTTTACACATCTACGGGAATTTAAACCATAGATAAATAATCAATATCCAACTGATTGCTTCGATCATGACTTTAGGGCTAACAATGAAAGTTAGTCCATCCTAACACCTCCTATTTTAAATAAGTTCTAAATTCAGCATCCACCTCAATGTACTTCGAAAGTCTGTGTAACCTTTGCGACCTTAGTAGTGTCGGCGACTGTGATTCAATTGGTTTTTTTATAGTTGTTTCCCTGAACGGGATGTTCATGGGTAAACTCACCTGAAACCGGTTGCTGCGCTGGTATTATCAAAACCTTCTCGTTTCTTGATATGGTGTATATGTCTTGACGTAAGCAGTCCTCTGAAGTTCACCCTGTATGTTACTACCGACATTTTCTCTTTTATTACTCATCTAGTTCGTTCAGGTGTTGTAGTTCAAAAACCACGAACCTATACATATTCCTCAGCAGAGGAATATCTGAGTTTTACCCTATGACGTTGATTATATTGCTCTTCCATCTTCGTGTTTCCTAACTTTTCCTTGCTAAGTTTCGGACATAAGTCATCCAGCGATGACGACTTCATCTTCTGAGAAAATTTAATTTGATCGAAAAGATTCCATCATGGATAAGATTTTATTTTGATAAATTCACACAGTGTTATACAGTAATATATACTGATGACAACGTTTCAAGAGTTGGCTTATAAGGATCGGATTTGTTTCTACTAGTTTGAATACGGATTTATATCAGTTAGAGAACCATGGAAAACCACTGGGGAGTACTGGACAAATGTTTCATCCTAGTTTTTTGGGGGAATCATCGACAGTACACACCCACCACCAGGGTTCAAACCCAAGACCTTTCGGTTACAAGGCAAGCTCGTTGACGAGCATTCAGCCACTGGGAGCCGATTCAATGGCCAGTCCATGAATTCTAACTTCTACCAATTGATGGTGCATTTAGTGCGACCACCAAACAACGTCATCGGTGGGAAATCCATCCCTACTCCTAACTGGAAACACCCCACTGGTCGTGACTTCTCACTAGGACTCCAGGAATCGCTGTCCTATAGCATGACAATAGCAAGCATCAGATTAATTGCTAAGACTTGATTTGTAAGGATTAAATTTGTTTTCGCGAGTGTGACCACGGGTTGATATCAATTTGAGAACCGTTGAAAACTAGCTATTTAGTCCTAAGTTACAACTGTTAAGCCGTACTCATCATATATGGTCCCAGAGAGGATCATACTACGGACTTTTAAATTATGAAGCCAACACACACCGAACATTCAGTCATTGAGACAGAATTCATCGACGGATTCATGAATTCCGACTTCTTCCACTTTGCGATACACATATAGATAATTTGTTTGGACACTGGTAAATAGTGTGATGTGTCTAGTCCTTTCTTTGGTGCAGACTGAATTCTATCAGTCAGGTTCGCATTTTGGCCACCATTCTACGTAGCTCGCCATCACGGTGCACTTTGAATCGTTGACATTAGATGGTTGGAGGCTATTTAGCACTCGTCTGCTTGGCGTATTTGAGACCTCGAAAGAACTCATGACCCTTTTGAGATTCGAACTCACATCATCCAGCGCTGCAGTCAGAGACGTTACCACTGAGCTATTCAGGCTTGCGAAGGCTTCATGCCGATTGCCTCCAATCATCTAATAACATATAGATAGCCACACTGCTAGCTTATATCACTAGACAAGTATTCGTCCTTACATTTTTTTAAGATGAAAAGAAAATATTACAGTCTTGTTTTCATAGTTGAACAATTTTTGTCAATTTAGAAAAGTTTTACTCTTTTGTCAAAGGTTTATTTTAGGCTTCAAGTCAGCTAATAAATCACTGTCATTACATATATATATATATATATATACATATATGCGACATAAATCAATAAACCCTTACTATGTAGACCTAGTTAATTAAGAAAGATGGTAGCCAGTTCATTCTCTTTCACTTGCTTTCTTTTCGATTTTTTTGAAATGTATACAGAGACAAAAGATTTGCTAAAAAAGAAAGCCACTTTAGTCCTCGTCTACATTTCCAAGTAGAACACAGAAATTCAGGCTTTAGGGATTTTGTAGCCATTTTGTTCTGATTCCTTTGCGTTCCTAATGGAACGTCATAGGCCTTCCAGCTTGAGCTCTGAAGTATCTGTGGTAATGGTGTCTCTTTTCATGGGGGTAAGGTTGGTAGCCTCACACTCAAACTTCCCTATTTACTGGGAAGGAAGCTTAAGGCGTTCATCTGCCGGGAGTCGAACCCAAACCATGTGAGCGCATGACTGGAGAGGATTCTACCACCGGACCAGCAACACACACTATTTTATTCCTTGTCGTTCCTGGTGGAACATAGGAAGGCTTCAAGCTACAGCCTAGAAGTTTTGGTAACAGTGGTGTTTATTTTTATGGAGGCGGGTTACTAGCCTCATGCCTAACCTTCTCTCTTTATCCACCTTACTACCGACTTAATGAGGTTAAGAAGTGTGTCGGCTGGAGATCGAACCTCAGACCACATAAGCGGTTCGCTAGGACTCTACTACTGTACCACTGACGCACACCAAGGCAAATGGTGTTGTTTTGTTTACAGGGTTGAAGTTGTTAGTCTCGCCCCAAACTTCGCTGTTTTTTTTTCTGGAAATCGAATGAGGACCTTCTATGTGGCTTGCGTGTAAAACCCTGATGGACATATGCATTCTGAGTATCCATGATAAATCCTTTGTGGAGTGATGGTTTCTTCCAACACGTCGTTAGAATAATGAAGCAACTTTAAATCCCATTACTGTTATTCATTATAATGAAGGTTTTTGTATTTCCCAATGAATGAAAAACAAAACGATATTGCTGCTTTTACTGACGTTTCGCTGTTTAATGCTGATAGCTTTATCAAAGTATTGTTAAACCGGAATTTACAAAATCTCAGCATATATATAACAAAGAGTTGAGGGGTGAGAAAATATACTCAGGTCAAGATAAAAGGACATATTGAAAGTTAAAATAACAATGCATATCACTAAACCAAATAACAAAGGTAATAGTACATCTGTTATGGTATCGAAACAAAGTTTACTAACTTGATCATCGTTCGTTAGTCTGGGATCATTTTTCGTTGTCAATTGATAAAGATAACAAAATCAAGTGTAGATTGTTGGATTTGATCAGTGTTTAAAATTATAAAGGCAGTGTGTGTTTACATAGTGAACTTGCATATCACATTCGTGTTGATATTGTCACTTCATGGGGGAGGGAGGTGTTGTAACCAGGTCAGATTCTGTTTTAGTCCATCATTCCTATTCAAGCAATTTTGATTCCACTTGATATGAAGTGCTTCTAATATTAGACGTTCAGCTCGAAATTAAAGTTTTCTTCAAAACATCAGACACACTTCAAAGCAACCTTGTCCATATAAAAGACCGAATCCCTAAAGATTCTCTATCTAACTGTGTCTATAAAATAAAATGCTTGGAATGTGATGCGATATACCTCTGGCAAACATCTCGAGAAATCAAAATCAGAAGAAATGAACACCGTAGAGCATCTGTTCGACCACTGAGAAATCCTGTTGAACAAGAAAAGCTTGAAAAATCATCAGCCATAGGTCTACGCGCTATAGAATCAGGCCACAAAATTGATTTTGACAATATTGGAATAATCCAGGAAAATTTTAGAAATCAAAACCAAGAACATCTAACATCATCAGAAGCACTGAGATTTTGTAAAGCTATTAGCAATATTAAATAGCGAAACGTCAGTAAAAGCAATATCGTTCTGTTTTTCATTCATTGGGAAATACAAAAAAAGCCTTTATCTATAATGACTATCATATACCCAATGCCCAAATTTTTTCAAACTGTTAAAAGTGAACTTGGTTTGGATATATATAACCCATTACTGTTACTTTAATCAGAAAACCCGTTGAAAAGCAAAATTACCACAGGTTTGGTGTTTTTATTCTAGCTGGAGACTCTTCTGAAGTGTATACCCATGAGCCTATAAATTGTCGTATCGTGAATCCTTAGGTTATGAGCTGAGTGTGTTAGTCATGTGGTTACTGAGTTTGTATTTTCGTGAAGCATGAGTTTTCCCTACTGTCAATTCATGATACTGCACCTTCATCAGGCCGTGTCATAAGTTTAGACCCATCTTCGTGTCCGAATTCGTGGGCCTGGTGGGTTTAAAAGATAGTTAGATGCCATGTTAACATCAGTTAGAGAACCATTGAAAACTAACATGGAGTACTGGACAAATGTTTCTTCCTAGCTTGAGTGTCTTCATCTGTACGCACCCATGACTTCAGGTTCTTCACGTTACTAGGAAAGCCCTTTATTATTAGCAAGCCAAACTGGGATGAAACAGCTGTGCAGTACTGTTTGGTTTCAGATGATTCTCGAACTGATGTCAGTCCGTATTCTGAAGTTATTATAAGTGGTGCTCTGAATTCTATTCACCAGTGTCTTCAATTTACGCTTAATTACTTCAATGTGCGCCAATGGCACAGCGGTAGAATACTCGCCAACCACGCCTCATGTGGTCCGGCCACCGACTCACTCATTTACCTCACTAAGCCAGTAATCAAACTGGTAAAGATGGAAGGTTTGACATGAGGCTGGCTAGCAACCCCACCCCGTAAAAATAAACACCACTGCTACTGAAACTTCAAGCCTGTAGCTTGAAGCCGCCCTGTGTTCCACTGGGGACGTAAAGGGGTATAATATTATAATATATCATACATATTTTAATTCCTTGAACTGAATTCACGTAGTACTTTTTTATATCTATCTCACTTGTATTCTGATTGATTATTTTTTATTAATCCCTTTGGTTTCGAGTGGAACATGAGGCTTCAGAAGGACAATGCCATTTCATCCTCTTCTCCACAGTCCTCTATAGTTGGCTCTTAGATTATCTACGAAAAAGCCTCATCTTTATCCCACATAATTTCCCCTGTGCCACCCTCAGACCCAAGCCTAACTCGTCGTCCCCTATTGGGTTACCACTCAAAGGCTGGTCTGAAGTGTGATATCACTCAACGGTCTCGTCAGCGTGTATCCCGTCCATCTCCACTCACTTCGGCGTATTTTGGATGGCTGACCGTCTGTAAGAGTTCCTAGTTGCTTATCCTTCCTGTTTAGCCGCCGGAAATTTTAGTATAGAACCAGTGAACGTAGCTATTGACGAAAATCTGTAGTAGTCTGTGGGAAGTGCTTCTGGTGACCTGCCAAGTCTCTGAACCACATGGGAGCACTGCCTTACTTAACTTTAGTGTTGACAATCCGAATCTTGTCCCTTAGGTTAATTGAAGCCGATTTCCATATTGCTTTCAAATTATTGAATGTCTATCTTGGCTTTCCAGTTGTGGTGGGCTTTGAAATCCTCATCCATTCCGACTGCCTGTAGATGAAACAATGGTGCCCAAATAAGTGAAAGAGGTAACTTCCTTCAAATCTCTTCCGTTGATGGTGATTGGTGCTTGTTGTTGTTGGCCATTGGATATCTTCATCCCAAAGGTCTTCTCTATGTTTAACTGAAGTCTCATCTTCGTTACTAGCCTCTTCTGGCAAATTTTCGGTCTTGCACCTGTAGATCTTCAAGTTTGTATGATATTAGACACCAGTCATCTACAAAGTCCAGATGCTCTAGAGTCTTCTCATTGGTTCATCGTATTTGTGTCTTCTCGTTCGCTGCGTACTGTGCGCCACAATATCCACTCCACCAGAATTAAACATATCACTGGTGATAGTAGGCAGCTTTGTCCTATTCGGGTAGTCAATGCAAAGGCATCAATGAGTTTTCCATTGTGGATAACTTGACTTTGATGTGGTTGTGTTCTCTGAGCTAGATGGTTTATTTGAGAAGCTTTCATCGCCCTACTAGGCAACATATTCAGCTCATACTACTTCAACTTACTGAAGTGAGCTTTCAAATTTCTCCCCGAGTTTATTAGTCATCTCTCCCGGTGGATGACCTTGAACGTGATTGGATGTTTCTCTGTGTTTCTAGACTACTTGTATTAGAAAATTCGCAAATTGGAGACAATCAGTTCCAATACAAGTAGCCTAGAGAGTGTGAAAACACACAGAAACAACCAATCACGTTCAAGGCCACCCACCAGAAGAGATGACCAATAAACTCATGGAGAAATCTAAAAGCTCACTTCAAGAAATTGAAGTAGAATGCGCTGAGCATTTTGCCTAGTAGGGGACAATAAAAGCTTCGCAAATAAACTATCCAGCTCAGAGAACACAACCACATCAAAATCATCCACCTGAGCTACAAATCTTCTCCGTCATATCAAAATCTTACTAGAGGATAAGCTGACATATGGCATTATCATGTAGCTGCTGATTTTCTACATCTCAGTGATCTACAAGTGACATTATTGTAACTCTCCGCGAGATTGTTTTCAGAAAGCCCCAATGGTACCCTCAACTCCCACTCCCCATCCAGCTCTAAATTATCCCAAGTTATGTATCTTACCAAAATAACAATGTAAACGGGAGGAAACCAAAGACGGGTACAATATCAGTTGACAGAAAACCGCATACCGATTTATTCTACTGGGTCTTATATCTCAATCTTTGTATGGTTGACGCCTTGAATCGTTATGAATCATCGCTTTATGCTATGCAAAGAGTAAATATTGATTGATGTATTTGATTATGTAGCCTAACAACTTGCTTCCCTTGCCTTTATGTGATTGTTTGATGGTATCTGCTATTGTTCTTGACAAAAAATTATATATATAGATCTTGTTTTGTTTAAACGCTGAGTAGGTAGCATTATTGATTTTAACTGATTAAAGATGTCCATCTGAGATTTCAAATAGACTGATTGGTGGCACGCTGAATATCTCTTTTCGATAATGCCTTTTTCATCACGTTCTTTATTTATATGACCGTAGTAATAATTGAAGAATTACTGTTATTCATAACATTAATGTTTTAAACAATATTGAATCAATAAAACCGATAGACTACAGTTCAACAGCATTTGTGAGTTGTGTTATGCATAAAAATGTGATAATAACGGGAATATGAGAACGAGTTAAGAATTCTACAACAGGCCAACGTAGAAATAGTAGCTGGACTTGTTTCTTTTGCATACACAGCACTGGTTGTTTTGCACGAATTTCAGTGGCATCTATTGTTTGGAATGTTTGGTATTTGGGAGGGCCCTAAGCAATTTATTAGGTATTTGATAGAGGATACATGGAGATTCTTCAGTGGTGGCTTTACAGCCTGTTTAGACGAGGTGATCTACTGTCGAACTGTCGATAGTTTCAATTAAGCCTTTATTTAACCACACTGATAATAGATTTCCGAACACAATTTATTCAGTTCCTCGAGTAATGATCAATATAATTGTCGCCAAAGGAGCAGATGAGTTGCTAGATACTCTGTGTTTCAGCTGCGGAATGACACTCGGCTGTGTCGAAAAGGCAAGCTACTACTTACTGGCTTTTCAACTTGTTTGTTTTTATTTCTATTGGTTCATCACCTTTGAATTGCAGTCATATATATATATATATATATATATAGACAACATCCTCAGCGCATACTTCAATTTGTTGAAGTGAACTCTTAGATTACTCCACGAGTTTATATGTCATCTCTCTTGGCGACCTCGTCCGTGATTGGTTGTTTTTATATGTGTTCACACCCTCTAGGCTACTTGTATTGGTATTGGTGTTGATTGTTTCCTTGATCTGAAGTTTGACCCTTAGTGTATGAGATTACCTTCTTATCAATTGGTAAGTTTTGTCTATCTCAATGTGTCTATTGATTGACGATTCACTGGAATACCAGACTTCTAAAAATTCTCTAGCATTCTTGATGTTTCCTCTATCTAGTATTTGAACGTTGTCCCAGTCCAATTGATTTCCATGGTTGTTTATGTGCAGTAATATGAGGGATTGAATGTTATGTCTTTTGATGGCTAGTCTATGTTCATGGATATGGAGACGAAGAGAGCGTCATCCATTTTGGCCAATGAAGTGTTTTTCGCCGTCCTTGCAACTAATTCTGTAGATGATGTTGGTTTTATCTTCTTCCGCTGTTGAGTCTTTTGGCTGACACACAGCTGGCTGAGTGAAGTGATTTTGTTGGCTTGTGTGCAATATCAATTCCTGAAGTTTTGTGGAGTCTTGCAGTAATTTCTGAGATATCCTTTATATATGATGGGGTGATTTTCTTTGTGTTTTCCTCAGGGGCGTATGATTTGTTAGGTAGGGTTGGGGATAGATGTCTTTTGATGAAATTCCGTGGATGTCCATTCTTTTGGAAGACGTTCATGAGATATTCTTCTTCAATTTTCCTTTCTGAGTTAAGTCCTGGCTGGCCTTCTAAAATAGTGTTTGTATACAACTCCTTTTGTGTGTTATTGGATTGTTGCTCTTGTAATTCAGTATTTGGTCTGTGTGAGTTGATTTTCTATAGACTTGAGTTTCTGATTCTCCTATGGTTGTTCGCTTGACTTAGAAGTCGTAAAACAGGATTTTTTCTCGGATTCCTTTTCTCATGTGAATTTGATGTCGTTGCAGATGTTGTTTATTAAGTTGTAAGTTCTGTCCAACTCGTTGAACTCGAGTTGAACCTTGTGATAGCTTTCTTTCTTACCCAAGAACTATTGAAAACGAGGGAATACTGGACAGATGTTTCATCCTAGTTTGATTGAATGATCAATGAGTTTGCCTTATAGCTCCAATATCCTAAAGTCATGGGTGCGTGCAGTTGAAGAGGCTTAAACTAGGACGGAAAGCCCATTCAATACTCTCTGTTTTTTAATTATTCTCCCTTTGATACCAATGCATCGTCCAACTTAAAAGTGATGCGTTGAATATACTAGTTTTTGTTTGCTTTTGTCTGAATGAAACAAACTGAAAATTTTGATTATATTATTATTATCATTACTATTTCAGAAACTTTTGCCTATGGGATAAAAATATGATCTCTGCTTGGTTGTATAGAATCGGTCTTGGCTATACAGTATCAAATACTCGAAGATGGTTAAATACCGGTCAGGATTTGGTGACTGCATCAAAGAAATCATTAGCACAGGTAAGATATTTTGAAGTGAACTGAATTCTTTTTTGAAAGGTTATTTCAAAATGCATAGGACTATATACTACTGATTGAGTGAAATGAGTAGTTAGATGTCACTCACTCATATCACCCAGTAAGGCTTGCTAACCAGCCATATTGAAGTGATCTAAACACTAGTGGACGGCAGTTTCGCTCGTTTGAGGTTGAGCTCATCAGACATGTGTGTGGTTTGAATCAACTCAGAGAGCAGAATCACTTCAAGTTCTGTCTAACTACTTGGGCGATCTGGTCCCGCCGTAAATAAAAGCCACAATTCACAATATCCATAGTTCGCCTAAGTAGCTAAACAGAAATTGGATGGTTTTCAACTGATTTGACTCTCTGAGCTGAGCCGAACCCCTCACCCTGCTGAGAAGCTCGGTCTCAAATGAAAGAAACGGCCATCCGGTCTTTAAATTACTTCGATCTATATAAGCAGTATACAGCTCCTCATCTCATCTCATTCGTTCAGCAATGTGTAGTTTCGTCTATATATATGCCTACTTTCTTGATTACCAGTTTTGGCATCAAGTTGATCACATACTGTGATCTGAATAAAAATTGATTTCCAGAGGAAATTTTGGTAAAAATGTCACCCCTCGAGTTGCGTAAATTGCGAATTGTGGATTTGATTTAAAACCAGGGAGTACTGGGTAGCTGTTTCATCCTAGGTTTTTGGGAATCATTGGCAGTACACACCCATCGCCAGGGTTCGAACTTTGAACCTTCCGATTACAAGGCAAGCTCGTTGACGACCATTCAGCCACTGGGACCCGACTCCCAGATGACCAGCCCATGAATTCTAACTTCTACCAACTCGTAATTTTTAGTGCGATCACCACCCAATGTTATCGGTGAAAAATCCATCCCACCTAACTGGTCACGACTTCTCACTGGAACTCCAGGAAACTCCATCCAGTAGCAAGTCACTGACAAGCATTAGATTGATTTTCAAGGGTTGATTTTTAAAGATTTGATTTTCGAATTTGACCTCGGATGGGCATTATGGGCCATTGCATTGGGTCCCAGTGGCTGAATAGCATACGAACTTGCCGTGTAACCGGAAGGTCCTAGGTTCGAGCCCTGGCGGTGGGTGCGTATTGACGATAATTCTCAAAAACTAGGATGAAACGGCTGGCTGTCCAGTACCCCCTGGCTGGTTTTCAATGGTTGTCTAACTGATATCAATCCGTGATCAAACTCGGAAAACAAATCTAATCCTTACGAACCAACTCTTGAAAATAATAATAGTAATAATGATAACAATTATATGAAACAATTAGCCTCTTTAGTAAATTTGCCTAATGTTATTAGAAGACGGAGAATGTCTGGAAAACGCCGTCATGTTATTTTCATTATTATCATTCCTGTACGTTACCAGTGGAACACAGGGCGTCTTCAAGCTACAGGCTTGAAGTTTCAGTACCAGTGATGTTTATTTTTACGGGGTGGGGTTGCTAGCCTCATGACCAACCTTCCCTGTTTACCGGTCTTATTACTGGCTTAGCGAGGTAAATGAGTGCGTCGGTGGCCGGGAATCAAAACCCAGACCACATGCTTGGTCGGCGAGCATTCTACCTATGCGCCACTCACTTACGTCATCATGTATATTTGAGCAATATACTTCCAACAGTCTGATCAGAGACAATCTCTCGTTTACAATAGGGGTAATGTTAAAAACATGCAGCATATAAAATGGAAATAATAATAAGAATGATAACAGCTAAGGTAATAATAATAATACTAGTGAAAATTTCCGTGGGCTTGTTTCACACAGTATTGTCGATGCGGTATACAAATCCTTGCATGATTAAAATGTTGAATATAATGCTCTCTTTACATGATATGGTGAGGGAAAAAACAAAGATTACAGCAGTTATAGAGATAAGTTGGTGTTTGTAGTTATGAAAGTGAAAACAAGGAAGCAACAGGATCATAAATATAATAGAAATAATAAAAGTAAAACTTGAAGGTATGTAAAGATGGATGGAGGAGATTGTTTATTTACTAGATGATAAAAGGTTAGTCAATTCTTGCCTGACGCTATTTTCATCACATAAAATACGTGCCAAGTATGGTATCATAGAATTTTTGTACTTAGACGTGCAAGCATACAGTTTTCTGAAGTTACTTCTTGTTCTACCTGAGGAGATGCAAGGTGAAAGTTGAGGGTGAAGTGGATGCTCCAAGCCAGACAAAATACCTCTAGCAAATTTATTGCACGAAATCAAGTGCCTATCGACAACGACGTTAACTATATGGTCCACTGGGACACCACTCATCCTACTGGCCATCTTCAGCATTCTACGAATTGTGACATAGTCCTTTTTAAGCAAACCAAGAAAGAATAAGGGTGAACAATAAAGAAGAATAGGTAGGATGCAAGAGTTTATAAACTGTAAGAGGAGGGGTTGAGTTATACCCGAGTGCCTTAACTTCTTAATGTAAAATGTCAGGCGGAATATTTTACTGGAGATCGCTAAGACATGGGAAGACCAGGAGAGATCAGAAGAGAGAATAAGTTCAAGATACTTAATTTCTGATTTAATTCCTATATCACTGTCGTCAATCTTACAACTGTCATGAGAATTGACGGCTTCTTTTAACTGTCGTTTACATCTTAAGCTGAAATTAACAGTTTGACATTTAGAAGGATTCAGTTTAAGACCGTTAGACTCAGACCATTTACTGACTCCCGACAGAAAGCTATTTATTTTAGTACAATCTAGCTGGGAGTTAACAGCCATTGAAACTGTTAAATCATCAGCGCACTTCACAAAGTTTATTTTATCAGACTCGCCTTAAAACTTCGACTGAATACACTTCTGCTGACCATATTCTTATGCTAGCTGATTAACTAACATTCAATTTCATTAAATAGCACTAATTAAGTTGCAATTATACGCTGTTTCTTTTCGTCAATCTCATTCACTTTTATTCAGAGATATACGGTTAGCTAACGATATCATTTTGCATACTCAATAAAGCCTGAGGCTTAATTGACAATTGGCTAAAAATTTTAAGAAAATTTGGATTACTATCAACTTTAGGGGCGAAAAGTGAAAATCTTTCAGTTCACTCCGTGATATTTCTGTGTGGGAAATGTCTCCTTTTTGCTCAAAAACTAACATTCTCAGTTAATTTCGCCTTTCTAGGGAAAAATTATTCTGTTAATTTTTCCTATTTGAGAATTCTTTCTCACAGACAGGAGTAAAGTGTGACAAAAATATTGAGGCTTTTGTATTAATATTCAAGTGTTGGTTTGTAGGGATTTGGTTGACTGGTTGCAGGATTTCATCATGAGCTGACATTGGTTAGAGAACCATTGGAAAACCTGGGAGTACTGGACAGCCGTTTTGTCCTAGTTTGGGACTCCTCAGCACTACGCACCCACCACCAGAGTTCAAACCCACGACCTTCTGGTTACAAGGTGAGCTAGCTCGTAAACCATTAAGCCACTGAGATCCGACCCAATCCTCCATGAATTCTAACTTCTGCCAATTCACGATATAGCTTTTGTATTAATCATGAGGTAGGTAATTCAGTGGAAGAACAGTGACCAACCATCGTCGGACATCTTCAGGGCTCTACTCCCAGCCAACTCACTTAAAAATCCCGCCTAATTTACTGACCCATAGTAAGCCAGAAGAAGTTAATTATTCCAAGCTTCTAGCTTGAAGCCGTCCTATGTTCAACTGGGAATGTAAAGGAATAAAAAATGTAGCTATTGGAAGTTCAAAGCTTGAGACCGTACATCCCACTTGGAACGCATAGGATGAATATATATAAAGGAGTTTCTTGCTTTTTGGAACTCGTCGGCAAGGAGCATTTGCAGCTTTGAAGGAAATTACATGGCGAGTTGAAATCTTCGACAGAGGACATTATATCCTTAGGGAGTTGCATATCGGCCCTACTGACGAGTACCAGGAAGCACGAAACCTAAATCCAGGACCTCTGACAGATTCTTTGCAATTATCGAATATCAGATGTGAAGATGCACTGTGATGGTAGTAGCTATTGAGACTTCGAAGCTTGAAACCATACGTTCCACGCGAGACGCAAAGCGTGAACTTCGAAGGAAATGACATGGCTAGTTCAAATCTCAGCGAAAGGATAATAGTTCATTAGGGGGTAGCTTATCCGCCCTGTTAATGAGTGCTGACAAACACGTAACCTAGGTCCAGAACTTCTTGCTAGCCGTCTATATAGAAGCGAAGGACTATGGTCATAACACTGGTTACTTCGTGGTGTCCAGTGAATGTTTTATTATAGAACGGCATACATATTTTAAACAGTTATGATAACTATTGTAAGCAGAGTAGTTCATAATTCCCTTAATGCTAATTGATATTGATTTCTGAAGATTTAAAAGGATGTCTGGGGTTATACAAGAATCTACTGGCTTTATGGTTATTATGCATGAAGCAATGAATATCAGCATGTGAACGTCAAATACAGTGTTTATATTTTCAATCGTTTATATATATTTTCAAGTATTTATATTTTCAACGGTTTCAAGCTGCGAAGTTTCATTAGCGGTAAAAGTGTGCCTTCTTTTACGGCGTCGGGTCGCTAGTCTTATCTCTCCCCCAACCTTCCCAAGTTACAAGTTGTTTACGACTGGCTATGTGAAGCATCAAAGATAGGACTTCAGGTGAACATAGAGAAAACAGAGGTGATGAAGATTCCTGGGCAACACCACCAACAGCAACAACAACAACTGACAACAATCAGCATAAATGGGAGGAACCTGAAAGAAACAACCTATTTTACCTACCAACATGGGAAGCATCGTTTCAACTATAGGCGGACGGAACTGACGAGGATATCAAAGCAAGAATCGGGAAAGCAAGACAAGCTTTTGTTTATCTCAAGTCTGTGTGGAGGTCAACAGCACTCAACATCAAAAATAAGATCCGGATTTTCAACTCCAATGTGAAGTCAGTCAGTGCCACTATACGGATCAGAGACTTGGCGAGCGCGTCATAAAGAGCATCTCAAACAAACTACAGACCTTCATCAACAGTTGTCTTCGCTCAATACTCAAGATCAGATGGCCGGCCAGAGAAGATCAGCAACAGGGATCTCTGGGAGTGAACCAACCAGGAACCGATTGTGAAACAAATAGGCAGGAAGAAATGGAGATGGATTGGCTGGCCATACTCTGAGGAAACACTGCATCAAGTGACATCACTAGACAAGCCATTGCTCGAGTGGAACCCGAAAGGGAAGCGGCGAGTTGGTCGTCAGTGCAAGGGTGACTTGGAGCAGGTGATGTGAAGAGGAGATGAAAACGTGTGGGCAGACTTGGAGCCAGGTGAAGACTCTAGCAGAGAACCGAACTCATTGGAGATGCACGGCTGAAGCCCTATGTTCCTCTAGGAATTAAAGGATACAATAATAATAATAATGTGAGGTTTAGGAGTGCATCGGCTGGGAATAGAACCCCTAACTAAGTATGTAGTTGGTCAGTATCCTACACTGAACCCTTGAATCACAAATAAGTTATGATATGAATTGAAAATATTGCATGATTATTCAAAGTCCTACATTATCTCTCTCTCTCTACTAATGGTGTCTGAGTCTGTGTCTAGTAAAATTATTCATAGACACAAAAAGTTGTTTATGCATAGCTAATGATATTCTCAGCATAATAATGTATATAAACAATCCTAAAAATAAATGCATATGGACAGTTTTAAAATAGCATAAACAATAATAGAAATTCAAGAGTGAGTTTGCAGGGATTTGACTGTAAATACAAGAGTTGGCATCGGTCAGAGAACCATTGGAAAACCTGAGAGTACTGCCAGTACTCCTAGTTTGGGACTCTTCATCAGTACGCATCCACCGCCAGGCTACGAACCCAGTGCCTTCGGGTGGCAAGGCGTGCTCGTAGACCATTTAGCCACAGGAATCCGACCTAATGGCCAGTCCATGAATTCAAGCTTCTGCCAATTCACGATATAGCGCGACTGGCATTAGCCAATGTCATTGGTGGCGAGTATTTGTCCTCACACCCGACCTTCTGTACCCTACTGGTCACGACTTCCCACTAGAATCCAGGTAGAAATATTTGCAAAGTATTCGACTATTTGAGAAAGCTTGGTATATTTTATTTTGACGAACTATTCGTTGAAAGTATCTTCTATCTGGGCAATAAGTCCAAAGTCATTGTGAATTAACAGACGGGGTACACCACTGATTGGATAGGCCTCAAGTGAACGAAGCAGCCATCTGTTGTCTAAACCACCTAGATCTGACGGGTAGGCGTTAAGTGATGAAATGAGTGGAGTGCAACTTCCCTCATCTCAATCAGTCAGTAGTTCATTATTATTTTCCCTTGGGTTCCTAGTGGAACATAGGGCTTCAACTGCACGTCTCCACTTGCTTCTGTCTTCTGCTCTACTTTTCACCTGCATCCATGTTAGTCCATACTGTTTCAACTCCTCTTCACATGATCTCCTCCGTGTCACCCTTGGACGTCCCACTACTCGCTGCTTCCCTTTCGGGTTTCACTGGAGCATTGGCTTGATGCGCGATATCATCCAGCGACCTCCTCAGCGAGTGTCCAATCCATCTCCACTTTCTCCTACATATTTGTTGGCCGATTGGCCCTTCTTTTGTTTGTTCCTATAGTTTCTTGTTGATGATTCTTTCCAGCCACCTGATCTTGAGTATGTGCATCGGTGGCATAGCGGTTAGGACGCTCGCCGACCATGCACATGGTTCAGGGCTCGATCCCCGAGTATAGAACGAAGACAGTTGTTGATAAAGGTCTGCAACAGGCTGTTGGAAAGATTCTTGGTGACCCGCCGCCAAGTTTCTGATCCGTATAGAAGAACTGACTGACTTGACGTTTGTATTGAAAATCCGAATTTTGTGGTTGATGCTTTGTTCAGTGACGAAGATTTCCAGATTGGTTTCAGGTTGATGAATGTGTTCCTTGCCTTCCAAATTCTCGATTTGACATCCTCATCCGTTCCTCCTGTAGTTGAGACAATGCTCCCTAGATAAGTGAATGAAGTAACTAATTTGCACCTTGTGAATTCAATTACAAATCTCCAACTTCAATGAATCATTTCACTGTCTGGACAAAACAGACTGAAGACTTTCATCAGCAGCTGTCCCCTCCACTCAACACTAGCGATTGAACTGCCAGTGGGGAAGGATAACCAATATGTAACTCTGTCAGGTAATGAACCAACCAACAAACAAACATCCCTTATCAGGCTCTAGAGTGGAACTTGATTGGAACATGACGAGTTGGATATGGTTACAAGAGTAAAATGGTGGAGATGAAAGGTTTCGGGCGATTGTGGGACCGGTTAGGAAAAACAGAATGCAATAGAATACAGTTAGATTTGAATCAGAGGTATCCAAAGCTTTCGATCATTACTCTTTTTTATTCTACTTTAAATCAAAGTAACAATCTGAAATGTACACAGTTCGAAGAATGAAAGTTCACCATCGTGGCTGTTTTTGGAAGGCAAATTCTTCAGATCACAATAAGTGATCTAATTGATACCGTAAGTGGTAATCAAGAAGTTATGGGTATTTTTATGAAACTCCAATACTACTGATTCCAATCACCGTCAACGGGAGAGATTTGAAAGAGGTCACTTTCTTCACTTATCCGGCTAAGAAGCACGGTTTCCATCTCAGCCAGCGGAACGGATGAAGATGTTAAAGCCAGACAGCCAGAATCGAAAAGGCAGGATACGCCTTCATCAAACTGAAATCAGTTTGGAAATCTTCTGCTTCACTCACTCAGCCAGCCAGCATAAAGAACAAGATTCGGATTTTCAACACAAATGTGACGTCAGTTAGTCCCTTTTTCTGTATGGGTCAGAAACTTGACCTGTTATTCACGTAAAGTATTTCCAACAGTCTGTTGCAGACTTCTATCATTAGTTGCCACCTTCCCCGACTGGCTCCACACTGAAGATCCAATGGCCAGCCGGCCAGCCGAAAGAATTAGCAACAGGAAACTCTACAGTGAAATAAATCAAGCAAGAGCCGATTGCTCAACAAATATGTAGGAGAAAATGGAGATGGATTGATCAAGCATACGTTGAGGGGGCTGTCGAATGATATCGCAAGCAATACAGACCATCTTTCTAGTGGAATCTCAATGGGAAGCACGCGATAAGCTGGTGTTTGGTGCGAGGGTGACATGGAGGGGATCGTGTGTTGGGAGGAGGAGATGGAAGATTATGGTTAATCGTGGAAGCATCGTTTCAGCTACAGGCGGAACGGACGAAGATGTCACAGTCAGAATCGGAAAGGCTAGAAACGCCTTTATCAACCTGAAACCAGTTTGGAAGTCTTCTGCACTCAGCATAAGGAACAAGATTCGAATTCTCAACATGAATGTGAAGTCGGTTCTTCTATACGGGTCAGAAACTGACACAGCATGTCACGAAAAGGATTTCTAACAGGCCACTGCAAACTCTCATCAACATCTGCCATCTTCGCTGGCTCCATGCTGAAGATCAAATGGCCACAAAGAATAAGTAACAAGAAACTCTGCAGTGGAACAAACCAACGGAGCAAGAGTCAACCGCTCAACAAATATGTAGGAGAAAGTGGAGATGGATTGATCGGGCATACATTGAGGAGGCCGCCGAATGACATCGCACGTCAGGCAATGCCTCGAGTGGAATCCGAATGGGAAGCGACGAGTGGATCGTCAATCCTAGGGTGACATGGAGGAGATCGTGTGATGAAGAGATGCGAGAGTTTAGTCAATCGTGAACCCAGCCAGCTGAAGAGGACATCACCAAGTAGAACAAAGTGGAGATGTATTGTTGAAGCCCTCCTGATGTACTACTAATTAATATCAAGCAGATGACATATTGTGATTTGAATAATTTGCTTTCTAAAGAAAACTATGGTGAGATTACACACCTTGTCGATTTGTGCGAATTGCGAACCGTGAATATGATTTATGCTGTGACCAATTCGCTCAAGTAAATGACCAGAAATTGGGTCGTTTGAATTGAGATGAGTGCAGCCTGGTACACCGTTCTCTGGTTACTTAGATCACCTCGATATGGCTAGCTGGCAGGCTGGAAGATGATGTAATTTTACTAAGAACTGGTGTTCTGCACATATATATGCATATACAAATCGCCTATTAGCCAATAAAAATTTCATTATCTCAAAGACACGTCTCAATGGTATATTGTACTCAGTCTATTTTTTTTTTTTGGTTAGCTTACTCGACTTTTCATTTGAGTAGTAGCTTTTGTTTTTTTCCTCCCTTTTTTCCTTAGGCAGATTGTACTCTGCATCACATTATTATTATTACTATTACTTCTATTACGTTCGTGTTGTTTTTTTCTCTTTGCTCAAAGAATTCCCTAAGAAGCGAAGTTATGTAGGCGTAGAATGTCACGTTTTTTGGTTTTATTATTACCTCACTTCTAGCGTTATTACTTAGTTTCATATATTTATTAATGTTCTGCCTACACTCATAAAATTTGGTTTATTGAAGATATGGCAAAAATAAGTATAAAACAAAGAAAGCCGTTTCACGCTTGATCAGTGGATTGATGTCGGTTAGGAAACCATTGGAAAATCAATGGGGAGTAATGGACAGTCAGGTGTTTCGTCCTAGTTTTATTACTCCTCAACCCACCGGGACTCGAACTCATGACCTCCCAACTGCAAGGCAATCTCATAAGCCATTCAGTCACTAGGACTCCTACAAACTAACTCCTAAACTTTAATCTGATGTTCACTAGTGACTGTCTACAGGATGAAGACGTCTGGAGTTCTAGTGAAGAGTCCTGACCGGTGGGCTCCATCAAGTTGGGTGTGAGAACAAATACTCACTGAAGGCATCGGCTGGTGATCGCGCTAAAAAGTCATGAATTGGCAGAAGTTGGAATTCATAAGTCATTGTATTTTAGCGGGTGAATGATCTACGAGCTCGCCTTGTAACCAGAAGGTTATGGGTTCAAATCTAGGCGGGTGGGTGCTGATGAAGAGTCTTGAGTTGGGAAGAAACAACTGTCCAGTACTTCATATGAACTGTGATGAAGATTTGACTGAACAGTACCAAAATAATTGGGTACTCAGGGAGAAGTAGACATATGTAAACATTATATTTGTGAAATTTCAGTGAAATTGAAATGAATCATTCTGAAACGGGCATCTCTTGTCTTTAAAAACCTTGTCCAATCATGTGAGTCATGAAACAGGCATGAACTGTGATCAAAATCTAACCTTGGGTATTCGGACAAATACTTGCCAGCGATGATATTGACTGGTGCCAGTCGCGCTATATCGTGAAAGGGCAGAGGCTGGAATTCATGGGGACTGGCCACTGGATGGGGTCCTAGTGGCTGAATGGTCTACGAGCTCGCCTTGTAATAGGTAGGTCCTGGCTTCGAGTCCTGGTGGGGTTCGTGGGTGCGTCCTGATGAAAAGTCCCAAATTAGGCTGACGAAACAGCTGTCTCACAGTACTTCCTAGTGGTTTTCCAATGGTTCTCTAACTGATGTCAACTCATGATGAAATCCTCCAACCAATCAAACAAAATCCATACAAAACCAATACTTAAAAATATTACTTTAGTTTTGTTAAACACTGTAAATAGTGAGTACTTTTGCATCAGAATTTTAATGGTTACTTTTGACTAAAGTTCATTTTTGTAGATAACTGAATGTGGAAAAATATGTTTATATGCGGTATACAATGGTGTGTGTGTATGCGGTGACAATTGTAAATCATTTGTTAGCCTCTCAACCATAATAAGATGCAGACAATCGGGAATTTACATCAAGTATGATTGATTAGTGATACATACCCAATTTTATTTATTAATCAGGACTCTCCATGCATCAGCCAACACATATCACACATTCACGCCTGTTCAAAATTTTGGGATTCACCCATATATGTTGGGCTTCTGCAGTCAGTCTTTCTTTATACGAACCAAAACCTTTGTGTAGAACCTCAGTCCTCTGAAAGTCGATCTTGTGTCCCGTTTCTGTCAAGTGTAGTGCAATCGCCGATCTGTTTTCTAGCTTCTTCAAGTCTACAGAGGTCTTTGGAACCACCTTTAGACATTGTTTATGCTCATTCACTCTTACATTTACCTGTCTGGAAGTTTCTCATACATATACGGCGTCACAATCCCTACAAATGATCTGGTACACACAATTCTGTTGGTTGTCTTCTTCTATTTTATTATCGTTAACCTTCACCAGTGATGAGCGTGAGGTTTTTGTTGCACGGAAATACACTCTTTTGTCATGATTGTCAAGGATTCGCTTTATCTCACCTGATGTTTCTTTGAGGTTTCATGACTCAAATGATTTGACAAAGTTTTTAAAACCGAAGGATGTCCTTTTTATCTATAAGCCTTTGTTATTTTAATTTCAATTAATTTCCCTGAAGAAGTTCGGACCAGTTGACCGAATTTAGAGAATGTTGGAATTACTTATTTCATTTTCGTTGAGAATTTAGAAATATAACTTTTATGTGTATTACTTTTTGACTGTTTTCAATCGGTTTTCGCTAAATTACGTGAATGCGTGGTCAAGATTGAATCATATCAAATCCCTTATGAACCAACTCTTGAAAGCAAAACGAATTAGCTGCTTAAATACAGTTTAGAGATATTTAAATTCTAATATAACAAGTTCACATGTTCCACATTACTGGATACAATTTCTGTTAATAATTAACTTCAGCTAGAGAGTTATTGTAAACCTCCACGAAGTACTGGACAGCTGTTTCATCTTAGTTTGGGAATCTTCATCCGTACACACCTATCACCCCACCGCTAGTGACTGAACCCGGGATACAAGGTGAACTTGTATACCATTCAGCCAGTTTATACGGAAACTAATGACCAGTCCATGAATCTTAAGTTCTGCCAACTCGTGATATGTAGTACAACTGCTGGAAATGTCATCGGTGCCGAGTATTTGTCCCTACGCCCAACTTGATAGACCTGGCTGGTCTGGTCACAACTTCTCACTAGAACTGAATTGAGTCGCTGGCTTGCAGCGACCTGGCTGATTATCTGTCAGAGATATAATAAAATGAGACCAATGAACATTTGATCAGAAGTTAGAAGGAAAGAGTCAAAAAAGGAAAAATGAGGCGGAGATTAGTTAGCCGATCATTCTCATTGATTTAATGATTGCCAAACTTTTGCGCTGATCCCATTTTCGGAATAATTTCATCATGAATTCAATGACTGATGACTTTAATTAATTCTAATTCTGATATATCAGATTTCAAATTTCACATTCAGTAATCAAGCCTTCTCATTTCACGATGTATATTGTGACAATGATGGATATGTATACAGTGGACATTCAGACATGAAGTTGATGGGTCTTACATTAGGACGAAACTATTCTCCCTTACTCCGTCACTGGATTTCCAGTGTTTCTCTCACTCTCCCTGATGTCAGCTTGTAATCAAACCTGTAGGGAAATCGCATTTCATGCAGGAAATTTTGAAAATGTTAGCTTAGGTAAAAGTTAGTGTGATGAATGCGTGTCTATGACCTTTTCATTAATACGGTACTTCAGCACTTTCGTGCATGCACTGTACACTGACTGGTAACCTTTTTTTATCACCAGACTTAAGGCAAGTATGATTTGAAAAAGCGAACCACTGTGATGTCATGATTTCTTTATGATTACGTCATCTGTTTCTATTTATTTTGTATTGTTAGTGTTGTATAGGGTAATTGGTTAATGGTTATTCTAATTACGTATTGAATGATATCCGTTTGTTGTGAGCATGTAATGTCTTCATTAAAATAAGTAAAAGAAGAGTGATGTGCAATTATTACAGTGTAAGTTGTTTGGAGTTAGTTAGTGAGAAGTCCAATATACTACTGTGGCATGTGCTACTGACATGATTTATCAGTAGTATATGAAGAGACGTTCATCAGCACAAGAGCATCAAAAAGCTGAGAGATAGATTTAACCCCAAAGAGAGCAAGTTAACCGATACTGAGGCAAGATATGAGAGACACGAATAGAAGACAAAGAAACACATTACGAAGCGTAGAAATAGCACTACACGGAAGGTCTCTGCAAATGAAGATTTTCATATAAGATGTGCATAATTTCCCTTTATATGTGTATATCGGATTCCCAATAAACATTCAGTTATAAAGTCACCTGTCTTCTACCATCACATTTGGTATCTCTGCCTCCAGACACCGAGGATTCTATGGTCAGCTGCTTCTGAAGAATGAGAAGCAAGGAGCTTCTTGCAGGACTTCGGTGCTGTCGCCAAGTTGGTGGGCTCCAAGGTGTCAACTGTGAAGGTCAGGCAAAGGCGGTGTACGACAGTGTGCAGTGGTCGGGGGATAAAGAGGCCTGGAAGGTATTGGTTGAATGGCTGATGGTGCAGTCTGACAGGCAGCTGCCAATGAGGCAGTTCCATATCGCAAAACTGAGACCTGATGGAGACCCATCGTGCACTCCCAACATTGGATGGAGAGTTAGAGTCGCAGATATTGACTTCCCAATTCGTCAACAGCGTTCCAGATCACATTTTTCAGCAACCACAGCTTGTCAATTCTACATGGCCCATGGACTGTTATGAGGTGACTAGACAGCTGTTGAACACCACGGTAGACTCAATAGAGCCACAAAAACGAACCAGTGGGAATAAGAAACCACGGATTTGTAGCAAGAAATAGCGGCGCTAATAATAAGCGTCAGAAGAGGCAAGTGTTTTTGATCCGACAGTCTCACTTGCAAATGCAAATCTATGTCATAATATCAGACCGTGTTCATTGGCAGTCCAAAGTGTAAAGGGTCATGTGTTAAAATTCAGAGGCATGTCTAACTGCAACGTCCGCACTGGGAGTCGCAAAGTAACGTTTCCGTTCATATTTGTGCCCCATTTACGGTGAACAATCCTGGAGGCTGATTATCTGCACGAAGTGTGGTAATTAACACGAAGGAAAGGGCTGTAATTACAAAGCACAGATCTATCAGCATGCATAAAAACAGTGAGATAGCAGGGATGGAGACGTTGAAAAAGCAGAATATAACCATGTTAGTTAGGAAATTTAACCACCTATTCATCGGAAATGGAGACCCGTACTTTTATTGTGACAAAGTGAGGCACGAAATCCCTGTGACGAGTCAGGAAGTGGTGACATTAACGACGCGAAGAGTCCCATGCCATTTGGAAGAGGACACTGAACAACAGGTAAGTGAGATTTTAAAGAATGATACTGTTGAAGAGGTGAACAGACATTTTAGTGAAAAAAGCCAATAGAGAGTATAAATTTGCGTTGACTTCCAACAGCTCAACAGCCTAAGAGAACTGAGAAAATCTCCTGTGATCACTGTAGTAGAAGCCCTCCATCACCTAGGAAGTACCAGTCTGCTTACACTTCTAGACCTCCGGTCAAGATACTGGCAAATGCCGATGGACGTCTCTTTATAAACTACTGATAAATCTTATCAGTAGCACTCGCTACACTACCACAGATCATAATTTCCACCTAAGATTCGAATATGTATCTCTGACGTTTTGAATATATAAAGGACAGAAGTGATGAAGATTTCCAACCAACAAAAACAACAAGTATCAACTGATATCAACGCAAGGAATTCAAACGAAGTTACCACTTTCACTTTTCTAGGCAAAATAGTTTCAACCACAAGTGATGGCGTGGATGAAGCTATCAAAGCAAACCAGAATCGGAAAGGCAAGACACACCATCGTTAATCTGGAATCAGTATGTGGGAACCTATTGCACTAAACACAAGGAACAAGGCTCGGTTCTTCAGAGACTCACCATGTCAAGAAAAGCATTTCCAACAATCCTCAAACTTTTACCAGCAACTGCCTTAGGTCCATAATGAAGATCAGGTGGCCAGTTAGAATGATAAGCAATGAGGAATGCTATCAAACAATCAACGAGCCAACAACCTATCAGCCAACAAATAAACAAAATGAAATGGAGATAAATTTGGTATACATGCTTCGGAAGCCATTGAGTGACATCACTCTGCAGGTATAGCCTCGAGTGGGACCCGAATGAGAAACGATGAGTTAATTGTTGAACAGTAAGTGACCAAGAGGAGATCGAGTGAGGAGAAAGTGAGAGCTTATCATCATCAATCGTGAAGCCAAGCAGAGACGACTGCAGAAAACAGGATGAAATCACGATCCACTCTGGAATCACCATATTCCACTCGAAACCTTGGCATATAAAAATGATAATCACTGAAGGTTCTTCATAAAACTGGTTCACTGAATAATAAGTTGCTTGATGCTCCAATAAATATGGCCGTCTTGAATGTGTCCTGGTTCCATTTGTTATTCTACGTTACAATACTCTGGTTTATCACACCATCTGAGGTCAGTTAAATTGATTAAACTAGTTGGTCAAGGTTAATTAGATTATCGGAAAGTGGGAATTTAGCTTGGCGTAGAATGACTGACCTTGTTAAGTTAAATAATGGAGAAGAAATCTCAGCTGTTGTAATGCCCTCACTTGAATGTATTCACACAATATAGTGGGTGGAATAGGGAAAAAGCATTAGAAAATAGTATAGTTAAGTGTATAGAAAGAGATAGAGAGAGAGGTTAATAACCGAATCTTTTTTAATCGAATCAAACACCTGCCATTGAAATTATTCAACATGTATTCCGGATATATAGAAATTTGCAGTAAAGATCAGGTGGTAGTAGAACTTTGTAAAGCAAGTTATCAAGTTGTTCAAATATGAGCAAAACATTGTGTTCGGAACATCATCCAGTAATTTATACACTGTATCACTGATTGCTACGGAAACTCCAATGCTCTAGAAAAATACAAAAAACAGTAAAAACAAACTTATTCTTCGTTGAAATCGGAGAGGCGAAATGATACAGCTCGCTGGTTGGTGAAAACCTTCGGGAAGCTAGTCAGCCAGCCAGCCAATGTGTCTTCTCTCGTTGAAAGCAGGAATAAGAATGGAGGCGTAGAATGTACGTAGAGTGTACGAAGCTGCCTAGGTAGCCAAAGAAATGCAAAGACATGGCATAGAAGTGCTGGGTATCTGCGAGAGCAAATGGAATGGATGCGGATTATCAAAGTTGTTAACTGTGAAGTCAGTAATCTACTCCGGTCTGGTCTCCCAGACGACAACCACAAGCACACTGAGGCAGCAGTCAGTGGCTATCATGATGTCACAAGTGGCAGCCAAAGCCCTAATGCAGTGGGGACCGGTTTCATACAGAACTATGACAGCAAGAGTCAACTCAAAAGGAAGGAAGGTAGGTTACAATTATCCATTACTACGCACCTACAAACGACGTGGAACAGGAGAGGAAGGAAAATGGACAACAATGTGAGGACGTTAACCAAACTGGAACAAAACAGCTGTCTAGTACTCTCTCCCTTTCTCTTTGGTTTTCCAACATATTGCTCTAATTGAAGTCATTTTACCATCAAACTTGAAATCCATCAAATCCCTGCAAAGTGACACATAAAACTTAATCAGATCCTCACTATTGACTGAAAACATCATGAAGCTGACTGAAGTTTTTTTAGGAATTCGTGACCACATCACACCTGTGGCGTCCACCAGATTGGATTTGAGGACAAATATTCACTGATGAATTTGGATAGTTGGAGGCAATCGGCTACAGGAAGCCTTGCCTGACCTAGGTTTCGAGCTAGTTGGCGCTCATCAGCAAGGTGTATCTGCAATCTTGAAGGAACTCATATCCCTTCTGAGATTCGAACCCGCGTCACCCAGTGAGTTCTGCAGTCAGAGACGTTACCTCTGAGCTACTTAGAATGGTGGCCACATTGCAAACCTGACTGACAGAATTCAGTCTGCACCAAAGAAAGGACTAGACACGTAGCACTAGTTACTGGTGTCCAATCAAAATTCACTGATGATATTGACTGGCAATTGATTTATGTATATATATATATATATATATATATATATATGGCAATATAATTTCTGTTTAGCATACAAGTTAGCCTTAGAATTGGTTTCAGGACAGTTTTACAGCATACTGTTATAATTCTGTCAATGAATTACAAATTCATTTGAACTTAAATGGATCACAGTTTGCTTATTAGATCGTATGATAATTATCATTCTAGTCTAGTGTGACACAAAGGAATAACCTTAATGATAGTAAAATCACTAATACTGCTGAAATACGTTTTAAAAGAATACAATAGCATACATGAAAATACAATAGACAGTACGTACATATATCACCTAGTCAGAAAGCTCAGTGAACTGGTTGTTTGATAAAAGAATGACTGCCAACCACACACATAGTTCAGTTTCACTTAGTCATCGATGTACTCGTAAATCTCGCCTTGTCTATAATAAGTGCACAAAAGTGAAAACTTTTCGAGTGAGGCTATCAACCTAAATTCGGCAAAAAATATTTTATATTATAATTGTTCCTTTGGGTTCCGAGTAGAACATAGGGCTTCAACAACACATCCCACTACATTCTATTTTTTGCTACCCTCTTCAGCTGGGTCCACGATTGCTCACCTCCTCCTCCTCCTCCTCAGATGATCTCCTGCATATCACTCTCGGATGACCCACTCCTTTTTTATCATTTCGGTTCCACTCGATCGATGGTCTGCATTATGCGCAATATCATTCGACGGTCTCTTCAACGTATTTTCGATCCATCTCCATTTTGAATTAGCCTGTTGGAAATGCTTGTCGCGACGCGAGTTCATTGCAAGTTTCTAACCCATATCGAAGAGCTGACAGACCACATCTGTGTTGTTCTGTATGCTGAGGCGAAATGCAGCAGATATCCCAACTGGTTTCAGGTTGATGAAGGCGTGTCTTGCCTTTTAGATTCTGGCTGGTTTTGACATCTTCATCTGTTCGGATTGTGTGTGATTAAAATCGTGCTTCCTAGATAAGTGAAGAAAGCGACCTCCTTCAAGTTTCTCCCGTTGACAGTGATTGGTGCTAATCGTTGTCGGAGGTGCGTGGGGTTCTTCATCACCTCCATCTTTTCTCTTTGAACCTGTAGTCATATCTTCACTGCGTGTTCAGCCAGTTTGTTGGTTTTAGCTTGCAGTTCTTCGATTTTGTATGACAGAAAACATAGATCCAGATCTTCTAGAATCTTCTTGTCGGTTCAGCGTATTCGTCTCTTCTCCTTTCCCACAGTGTGCCAAATGATCCAGTCCAGCACAATTAAGAATATTATCGGTGGTGTTAGAAGGTCTTATCTCACTCCGGTCTTCACTCCATAGGCTTCCTTGAGTTTTTCCTTGTTAGTCGCTTTATATGTGGCATTGTCATATAGCTCTTGAATGAGATTAGTAAGGGTTTGGGGCACTCCATAGCATTGAAGCAGTTTCCAAATTACTTAACAGTCAACACTGCACTGTCGAAGGCCTTTTCAAAGTCGATGGAACTGAGGTACACACTTGACTGCTATTCTATGCTGTGTTCGATGAAGACGCGTAAAGTATCAATTTGATCAGCACATGACTTGCCTTTCCTGAATCTAACCTCGCCTAGTTTACCAGCTCGCTGGTTTTCTAACCAGTTCCAAAACCGAAAAGAGAAGAATTGTTGGGAATGTGGCCAGAGATCCTACCCCTGAAAACCAACAAAACTGCCACAGAAGCTTCATCTCACAGGAAAAATATTGAAAATACAAAAAATATTTTTAAAAAACTCATTTTTCTCTGAAATTGGAGAGGTGGAATGACCCATAGGGTTGGTGGAAGCCTTTTGGAAAAAACACCATCGCAACTGAAAACTGAATAGCCGTATAGTCCTATTTTCTACTTGGGATTCATTCTACTGATGATTCTCTACTGAATTACAGATTCAGATAAGGACGCTTTTGGAGACGCTGTATGTATGTGAGTGTGGATTTGGTGGTGTAGACTACTCGCATTTTGTAATGAAGCCTTCAAAGTAGTCATTTTCAATGAGAACGTCTTCTCAGAACTCTCATTCCCTTTTGCATGGTGTCGGGACTGCGATTCATTGAAGAATTTAATTAGAAGTTGGGAAAATTGCATTTTGATTAATATATTCTAAGTTTGCCCATGGATTCATGTAAGTTATAGGACCACTGACAACCAGCATGTGGTACTGGACAACCGTTTTATCCTAGTTTGGGACTCTTCATCAGCACGCACACACTGAGTTTTCAACCCAGGCTCCCCGGTTAAAAGACGAGTTCGTGGAATGCTGAGCCACAGAGACACGATTCCTTGGCTCATGAATTCCAACTTCTACAATTTCGTGGGTTTTCAGTGGTTCTCTAACTGAGATCAATCCGTGATCGAACTTGAAACAGATCAGATCCCTCCAAACTAACTCTTAAATTGCTTAGATTCATGGATAGTCATTTACTCTGGTAAGCATAAGATATGATGTGGGTGCTAGGTTCGAGTTTCAGCGTGAATATGATCAACTATTCACTGGTGGGATCCAGATATATTATACCTTGCTGACGATTCCCGTGTAGGACAAAATATGCATCCTAGATGATCTCATTGTTAGTCATTATAAACGAAAATAGCCATTGTAAAGCTTCTAAAATCCGACTTTTATCTTTCCACAATTCAATACTTATATTATTATTGTTCCCTTGGGTTCCTAGTGGAACATAGGGCGTCAACTGCACGTCTCCAATCGCTTCTGTCTTCTGCTGCATCCATGTTAGTTCATACTGTTTCAACTCCTCTTCACACGATCTCCTCCATGTCACCCTTGCACTGACGTCCCACTCGCCGCTTCCCTTTCGGGTTCCACTCGAGCGTTGGCCTGACGCGCGATGTCACCCAGTGGCCTCCTCAGTCAGCGAGTGTCCAATCCATCTCCACTTTCTTCTGCATATTTGTTGAGCGATTGGTTCTTGTTTTGTTTGTTCCCATAGCTTCTTGTTGGTTCTTGTTCTTTCCGGCCATCTGATCTTCAGTATAGAGCGAAGACAGGTGTTGATAAAGGTCTGCAACAGGCTGTTGGAAATATTCTTTGTGACCCACAAAGTTTCTGATCCGTATAGAAGAACTGACTGACTTGACGTTTGTATTGAAAATCCGAAACATTTTGTTGTTGATGCTGAGTGACGAAGATTTCCAGATTGGTTTCAGGTTCATGAATGTGTTTCTCGCCTTCCCGATTGTCGTCTCGATTTGACATCCTCGTTCGTTCCATGTGCCTGTAGTTGAGACAATGCTCCCTAGATAAGTGAAGTGAATGAAGTAACCTCGTTCAAATCCCTCCCGTTGATGGTGATTAACCCTTGGTTTTGCTGTTGTTGTTGTTGTTGGTTGGTTATTTTCATAACCTCCGTCTTGTCTATGTTCACCTGGAGTCCTGTCTTCTCTGGCTGCTTCTTTGACCAGTTTGTCGGTTTTCGCTTGTAAGTCTTCGATTTTGTGTGCCATCAAACATAAATCATCCACGCGCGAAATCCAGGTCTTCTAGGTTGTTCACATCGGTCCAGGATATCCCTGTCTTCTCGTTTCCCACTGTCTGACGCATAATCCAGTCCACCACAATTAGGAATATCATTGGTGATAATAAGCACCCTTGTCTCACTCCTGTGTTTACTCCAAGAGTCTCGCTGAGTTTTCCGTTATGGATCACTTGACATGTGCCATTGTCGTACGGCTGTTGAATAAGGTTGATGAATATTTGGGGTACGCCGTAGCACTCGAGTAGTTTCCAATACTTACTGACACTTATTGTTGCCATTTTTACTATTAGTAATATTACTACTATTTCGTCTTTTTGTTTTCTGTCTACTTTCAGTTGATGGGTATTCGTAATCCGCTACATTTGAAAAAGTTATCAATACATATTCAACGTTGTATGAAAGATTCTAGCCTTAACAATCATGCTTCTTTGTACAGAAATATAGAAGCACCTGAGAATTTTGATATGACAGGTAGTGATACATACTAAATTGATTGTGTATAATTATTTATTATTACTTTTATTAATATTCCCTTGGGTTCCGAGTAGAATGTAGGGTGTCAGCAGCACACCTTCACTCGATCCTGTCCCCTGAAGTCCTCTTTAGCCGGCTGCATGATCGCTCATAAACTGTCATCTCGTCATCTCAAGATCACCCCAATGTCATCCCTTTAGCCACGTCCAACTCGTCGTTTTAGATTCACGCCCAACCTGAGAATGTTTCTGGCACGCGATATCACTCGACGACCTTCATAGTGTGTATGTTCAATACAATTCAATTTTGATTGGTCTGTTACCTGTCAGAGTTCCATGTCACTTATTCTTCCTGACCAACCAGCTAATCTCTAGTATCGAACAAGCTAAGGGAGCTGTTGATGAGGCTTCGAAACGTGTCAGAAATGCTTCTGTCAACATGTCAAATATCTGAAACATATAGAAGCACTAATTGATTTTACATTAGTGCTAAAAATCCTAATCTTTTCTTCATATTGATTGCAGTACTGATTTCCGTATTGATTTTAGACTGATGAATATCTTGATAAAGCAATAAGAAGACGTAATTTGTCTGAATCGTTTAGTGTGTATTTGTGCAACACTCATTTTGAACAATCTGATTGCACACACGACTTGTCATAGGAATCTTTATATATGAATTTAATAAAGCGTTAAAAGGTGAGAAAATAGACAATTTAGGTCAAGTTAAAAGGACATATTCAGGGTCAAAATAACAGTTTGAGATCACTAAACCAAATAGCAGAGGTAATAGTACACCTACCCAGTCTGTCAACAAAACAAACTTTACCAAAGAAGGTTTAATGTGATGACGAATTGTTTTTGAACGCATAAAGGTGGCTTAAACTAGCTAGGGCTTCCAAAAACTTTAGGATACGCCCTCCACCAAACACGTTTTATAGATAGGTTTCAAAGATCTGTCAACGTCAATTTTATGTCCTGTCTCTATAATATGTTTCACAATAGAAGAGCTAGGTCTCCTCTTCTCACCGTTAATAGGTTCTGAAGATTCCATTCGTTTTTGGAGCCATTTAGGAATATGCTCTGTAGCCAGCCCTTACTTGCAGAAATCGATGAGTCCTCCCTATGTATGTGTGTCCACACGTACATTCAAATTGGTAAATACAGTGTGGGATGTGACATCATTTTTCGCATGTTCAAAGGGCTTAGATGGATATATTGACTTCACATTCTCAATTATTACGATGTTAGCTGCAAAAGAAATTCGTCTTTTAAACAGCAGCGTTCAATCTTTGTCTAGTTATCAAGCTGCCATGATCTCCCATATAGGGTAGCTTGATGTACACGTCTTTCTTAACAGCGAGTTGGAGAGTGGGTCTTGATGTTCTAACTACTTTATATTTCCTGATGAAATTGTCTGGATAATTATTATCAACCAAAGTTCGACTTTCTTTCTTCCTCATGAAGTGCGTCTTCAGTGCATATTCATTGGATTCCACCTCACTTCCTAAGGCTATTTTGTAGCGAACAGGACAGAAACTGTGATAATTAAGATACTGTCCTGTCCAAGTACATTTTCTATAAATAGATCGTTTTTTCCATCCATCAAGCCATCGACTAAGCAATATGTCAGCTAGGAAAGATAAACAATTATCTTCCTCTTCTACAGACGTAAATGATGTGCTATTCTGGACTTCATTTACTCGATTTAAAACTGAGATGGCAGAACAAGCCTTATCAGTTATGATTACAATGCCTTTGACATACCTTCTATAAATTGGCACATTTTCGATTAAATCCTCCAATAATCTCTCAGTGTACGACATATAGATATCTGCTATAAAAAGGGTCCCTAACGGACTTCCCATAGCAACGCCATCAACCTGACGGAAACAATTACTTTCAAATGCAAACCTAACATTGCTAGTACATAGAAGTAATAAATCTCTTAAATGAGATATAGGGAACGGGATGAAAATCTGTCTTGGTTTTCCCATTCTGACTTTGACATTCTCATCACTGTTGACTGCCTGTTTTCGAAATGACGCTGCTAAGATACGTGAAGTAGTCGATATCCTACAAAATTCTCTAGTTGACAGTGACTGACGCCTCTTGTTGTTGGTCAGCGGATGTACTCATCATCTCTGTCTTCTTTGTGTTTGCTTGGAGTCTTGTCTTCACTGCCTGTTCCCTTTTCTATTAAGAAGTTGGCTGTTCTTCGAGTTCATGTACTATTAGACATAGATTAACGGTAAAGTCCAAATCTTCTAAAGTTTAGCTATCACACGAATGTATTCCTGTCTTCCTGCTCCATACGTACAGTTTGCAGAATGGTCCATTCCTTCGTAGACGAATAACCGTTGTCCGTGTCTTGCTGTTTTCTTTGTGTCTAGTTTGTATTTCCTCCCCCCAATGGATTCTTTTTGAGGTAAATTTGATTCATACTTACTCTGTTTAAAGGAATACAACAGAGATACGCTTGAAATTAATAAACAAAGCAAATATTTCGTTGGTTCCTATTTATATCGATTGAAAATAATGATCATAGGTTTCGTTACGAGTTGGCATTATTTAGAGAAACATGGAAGAACCAGAGATGGAGTATTGGGCCCCTGTTTCGTCCTGGTTTGGTACTCTTTAGCAGTACATGCACGCTAAGCTTCTAAACCAGTTATATCCGGTCACAAGGCTAGCTCGTAAACCATCCAGACACCGGGACCTGACCCAATGACCAATGTTTGATTTCCAGCTCCCGTCGATTCGCGATATATAAAGCGCAACTGCCACTCAATATCATAAGCGAGTAATTGTTCCCTTACTTGATTTGGTGGCCCCCACTGGTTATGAATTCTCACCATAACTCGAGGTAACTTCCTGTGAAGAGTCAATTGACAGTGATTTGCAGGGATTTAAAGTTACCTAGAGTTCTGCTGAGAAGTTGTAGTCAGTAGAGTCCATCATATCAGGAAAGAGTACCATTACTCCCCTATGACATTTGCTGGCAGTTGTGTCATGTATATTGCGAATCGGCAGAAGTTGGAATTCACGTGCTGATCACTGGATCAGATCCCAGTGTCTGAATGATCTACGCTCTTGCGTAGTAACCGGAATGTCTTAAGTTCGAACCATGGCGGGTTCACACTGTTGAGGAGCCCCAGACTAAGACGAATCAAGTGACCAGTACTCCCAGAGTTTCAATGGTTACCTAAATGACGTCCTAGTTTGGGATTCTTCATCAGTACGCAGTCATCGGGGTTTGAACGCAGGGCCTTCTGGTTACAAGGTGAGCTTGTAGACCATCTAGTACTCCCAGTTTTTCCTGCAGTTGTCTAACTGGTGTCAACTCATGATCAGACATGTGACTGATCAAATCCCTGCAAAACAAAATCAGATAATTAATTCTACGTTACACTACTGTATTCGTTCAACAGTATTTCATCACAGGAACAAAAGATAGGTTCTATAGTACAATCCTATTTTCGTAGCTTTAAATCTAAGTGTACATTAAATATTTGAACACGTTTTATTCGATCATATACTCTGAGATTCTCGAGGCATTTGAAATCCTATATTTTCATCAATCACACACAGTGTGTTTGTTATACAGTAATATTTACCACTGATGCCACCACGTTTCGAGCAAAATTTATCGCTGCTCGTAATCATATCAAGACACTACTCACGCACAAGTTTCTTGCTTCATTTATATACATGAGTAAAATTTGATGCGATTAGACATTTGAATAAAATCAATATTAAGATAAAGTACATTCGGAGTCATTCTTGTCTAAAAATTCTCTAGAAAACATGAATCAGTGGAGAATAGTGTCTTGTTGGCTTTTTACCACATTCAGCAGTCTGCACCCATATATCGTGACGACTAGTGGTGTTTGTCAGGGATGCCCATTATCCCCATTTCTATTCAACTTCATCATAGATGTACTAATGGATTTAACCCTAACTCACTTCAGACACTCAAGGATTGACTTGCTACCAGGGAATAATCTTGTTGACTTAGAATATGCAGATGATATAGTCCTCTCTTGTAGGTGAAGACGTTGACAAAATGCAGAGTCTTCTGAACACCTTGAGCTGCAATCTGCGAATGTTTGGCCTGTGACTTGCTCCCGCCAAATGCAAGATGATGTTACAGGATTGGACTACACCCACTCCTAGTTTAGAAATAGGGACAGGTAGTGGTAGTGCTTTTTGTGCTACATGGAGTGTGGCGACTTGAACTGCCGCACATCGGTGCAAAGTTCTATGTCGGAAACAGACAGACAGACAGACCCATATATCGTGGTACGAACGGTCTATAAGTCATCTATAATTCAACCTCCTAGTAAGCATTTAATAGTTTCTTAATTTTCTAATAGAGAAACATCGAAGATAACACCTAAACTAACAAGGAACTACTTGTCATTGTCGAAGAGGACTTGAAGAGGCTGTACACTATAACCACTAGAACGCTTAAAACATCCTTCTTCTTGCATTCCTTTGAATGTGAGTGGAACGTAAAACTTTGAAGTTTTGAAGTTACAATATTGACGGTGTTGTTTCTATGGAATGAAGGTGGTTAGCCTGAAGCCCAACCTCCCCTCACTCCTCCAGGTTTACTAATGACAGGATTTAGGGTTACGTTGGTCAGGAATCGAACCTTGATCTGATGTGCACAGTTGACAAGTATCCTACGAGTGAACCATGGACATTTAAAATATCCATTCGGAAAATTCTTTTATTGTCAATGATTATTTAATAATAGTAATAATAATAATAATAATTTGCTTTATTCCAAAACAGTACTTGTGATACAGAATGGAATTCTCAGCATTTTTACTACAGTATTGCATCTAGTTAGTACATTATCAATAAATAGAATTCTACATAGATTAAGGAAATCTCAGTTCATTATGACAAAAACATATTGGAATGTCGGTAGCAAAGCCAAACTGGAACAGTGTTTGAAGGTGTTAGAAAGGTAGGTGCTGTCATATATACTGGCGTAAGCGGAAGGAAGAAACGAAGCAGCACAAAACGGAAAAGGAGAGAGAGAGAAAAGGAAGAGAAAGAAAGAAAATGTTGTACCTATAAATGATATGAGTTGGAAAGACGAGATCCAGTTGTACTACTGACTATTTAATGAATTATAGGTATCACGCCTAATGCTTTCTTTATCGCACAGAACACGAACTAAGTAGGGTATGGTTGAGTTTTTGTACTTGCTGGTGCGAGCATACAGTTTTCTCTATAGGCTTCTGGTTTTGCCTGATGAGATGCACGGGGAGAGTTGTGAGTGAAGAGGGTGGTGTGATTTAGACAGAATGGATTTGGCCCATTTTTCACATGAGTCCATGTGCCTGTCAACCAGAATATTGACAAGCTGGTTAAGTGGCACTTTGCTTACCCTGCTGACAACATTTAACATCCTGCATAATATGTTATAGTCTTTCTTCAGTAGCCCGGGAAAAACTAAGGGGGAACAATAGAGAATAACAGGCAGGATGCGAGAATTAAGGAATTGTAGGAGTAAGGGTTGGGTAATACCAGAATGTTTTAACTTCTTAATGTAGAAGGTAAGACGGAATATTTTCTTAGAAATTGCTAAGATATGAGACGACCAGGAGAGATCAGCAGATAGAATGACACCTAGGTATTTAATTTCCGATTTGGTTTCTATTTCAGTGCCGTCTATGTTGCATACCTCATGAGACCCAACTAAACTACTAAAGATGCATGAAATGGACAGTATAAATCTTTAATTTTTTAATTTTTGGTTTGTTTTCTTTTTGTGCAATACAGGTTGGTTACACGATATCGGTTTATCAGCATACATTCCACAATTCGACAATTGTATTATTGATCCGTATGTATTAGATCAACTCAGTATGGTAAGATATTTTGCTTTGAATGAAGAGTTTATTTTATAAGATTGAGATTAAAGTGAACAAAGAATGTCACTTTGAGATAACACTTTCTTCATCAGATTCTAGAGTTATATATGCCCGTAGTAATCAAAGAATCATTCTTATTGTATGGAAGATTTCATCATGACCTGGCATCAGTTAGACAACCACTGGAAAACCAGCTAGGAGTACTGGACAGCTATTTCGTCCTACTTTTGGATTCTTCAGGGTGGGTGCGTACTGATGAAGAGCCCCAAACTAGGACGAAACAGCTGTCCAGTACTCTCACCTGGTTTTCCAGTGGTTCTCTAACTGATGTCAGCTCATGATGAAATCCTCCATGTAATCAAACAAAATCCCCACAAAATCAATGCTTGAGAATTATTCTTATGAACAACATTAAGCTTTTAAATCAGAGAAAATACCCATTGAGTCATGAAGAAAATAAAAGACAAATTCAGCGAAGAAATTGCCTCTTTATTGAAGGAATCATCCTCACAGCCTGTACAGACGTATTTATATAATAACCAGAAAATGTATTTTTATTATTGTTGCCTTGAGTTCCTAGTGGAACATAGGGCTTCAACTGCACGTCTCCACTTGCTTCTGTCTTCTGCTGTACTTTTCACCTGCGTCCATGCTATTCCATACTGTTTCAACTCCTCTTCACACGATCTCCTCCATGTCACCCTCGAACGTCCCACTCGCTGCTTCCCTTTCGAGTTCCACTCGAGCTATGGCGAGCCTGACGCGCGATGTCACCCAGCGAGTGGTCTCCTCAGCGAGTGAGTGTCTAATCCATCTCCACTTTCTCGTGCATATTTGTTAGGCGATTGGTTCTTGTTTTGTTTCTTCCCATAGTTTCTTGTTGGTTCTTGTTCTTTCCGGCCATCTGATCTTCAGTATAGAGCGAAGACAGGTGTTGATAAAGGTCTGCAACAGGCTGTTGGAAATATTCTTTGTGACCCACAAAGTTTCTGATCCGTATAGAAGAACTGACTGACTTGACGTTTGTATTGAAAATCCGAAACATTTTGTTGTTGATGCTGAGTGACGAAGATTTCCAGATTGGTTTCAGGTTCATGAATGTGTTTCTCGCCTTCCCGATTGTCGTCTCGATTTGACATCCTCGTTCGTTCCATGTGCCTGTAGTTGAGACAATGCTCCCTAGATAAGTGAAGTGAATGAAGTAACCTCGTTCAAATCCCTCCCGTTGATGGTGATTAACCCTTGGTTTTGCTGTTGTTGTTGTTGTTGGTTGGTTATTTTCATAACCTCCGTCTTGTCTATGTTCACCTGGAGTCCTGTCTTCTCTGGCTGCTTCTTTGACCAGTTTGTCGGTTTTCACTTGTAAATCTTCGATTTTGTAGAAAATGTATAGTAGTCCATTAATGAGTAATAGAGGGGTGACATAATTGGTGTAATTACTCAGAACTGGCTTCTAAATTAAAAATAAAAGTTATGAATTACGGAATACTCAACGATGGCCCAAAGAAAGAAAGTGTTAGAAATTTGATAAGGTTAAAATTGTTATTGAGTGAAAAGGAAGGCGGTAGTAGAGTGTCCAAGTGTAAACAAGTGTGAAGAGGGTGTGAAAATGTACAAAGGGAACATATGACAGTGATAATAGTGAATTAATTCTTAAAGTGATGTTAATTATCGTAAAACCAACGTGTTAGTGACATAACAAATCGCTTAATCATCACCTATTTACGTGTACAAAACGTGATAGATTATTAGTGATTTGATTTCAGGAAAATGTGTGATCTATAAATGATGAAAGATTAAAAGTGACAGAAAAGAAATAATATTTTCTAAAGGGTCGGGTTCATGAACTTATTAGAGACTGACCTTATATAAGAATAAAACTTGTCCACTGCAGTGGTAGAGTATAATTCCATTATGGGTAAAATTTATTTTGATAAAGTCTCACAGTGTTATACACTAATATTTACTGATGACCATGTTTCGAGCACAATTTATACACTGCTCATAATCATATCAAGGCACTACTCACACAACTTTCTAACTTCGTCTATATAATTCCATTATTATTCCATTATTTCCCATCGCTTGACTTGATCGGCAGTAGTATTTTCCATATTTTCAGTATGAGTGATGAGTCATTGCATCCCATTGCACGTGTTGGGAGTAGACTCGATGAACAAGGATTCAGTAATCAACCTCTCCCTCTCTCCACCTACCTGTATTACTTCTTAGAATTTTAACCCTCTCCCCCATCCACCCTATTGTGTGGTTGTGTGTTAAGGCATGCAGTGCAATGTAGTGCTGAGCTTTTCTCTAAATTACTTATATTCGTGGGGTCAACCAATCTCACCTTTGCTAAATTCTTATGTTCCGACAATCTGACTACCCGCGATCTACTGGTTTGACCTATGTAGTTGACTTAACTCACAGTCATTGCAAGGTACTTTGTAAATTTTATTATTTTGTCTAATTGGGTCAACAGAGTCCTTTAACCAACAGAGCTTGTCCTGCCTGAGTGAGTTTGTAGGTTTGAACGCCACTCTAATTCCTGCTTTATTACGAACCTTACGTAAAGTCTCAGATGTCCCCTCCTTATATGGTATAACAGTAGATGCCTTATATTCTTCTTTATTTATGTTACCACTACTATTTTCACAATTATTTTTACTTTGCTTTTGACCTTTCCTGACCTTCCTAATCAAGTCAAGCGATGGAAAATAATGGAATAATAATGGAACGAAGTTAGAAAGTTGTGTGAGTAGTACCTTGATATGATTATGAGCAGTGTATAAATTGTGCTAGAAATGTGGTCATCAGTAAATATTACTGTATAGCACTCTATGAGACTTTATCAAAATAAATTTTACTCATAATGGAATTATACTCTACCACTGCAGTGCACAAGTTTTATTCTTATAGCTTGGATTTTGATTTCTTTTAAGGAATGAGTTTGATAGCTTCTGTGTTTTATGGCCTTATTGCCACCTAAGAAAGTAGGACGGGTTTTGGAATTCATCGGTTTGGAATCGAATTCTGACTACCTATGTGGGTCGAGAGTGTTCTACCGATGTAGTGCACTATCTATATAAAAACGATACTAATTTCATGTGTAGATGTAATGGAGAAGATTTGTAGCTCAGTTGGATGATTTTGATGTATTTATGTTCCCTGAATTGGATGGTTTATTTACGAAGCTTTCATTGCCTCCTACTAGGCAACAGCTTCAAAGCATGGTTCAATTTGTTGAAGTGGGGTTTTTGACTTCTCCACGAGTTTATAAGTTATCACTCCTGATGACCATGACCGCGATTGGCTGTCTCTGGATATCTTCCAAGCCAACCTACCACATCAAAAGCCCCCAAGTAAAACACAAGGAAAATCACCCAACCATATATGAAGTACATCTCCGAAATCACTGCAAGACACTTCAAACCTGTGCGTCGGTGGCACAGCGTTTAGGACTCTCGCCTACCATGGTCCGGGGTTCGATCCCCTGCCGGTGCACACCCGATATCAATGGTCGGCCTGCAAAATTTGGGCTACCGATATCACATGCTGAAAATTCCATACTTGTACCAAAAATACTGTGTGGTTTCAAGCTATCATCAAAATGAAAATTGATGTCACACACAAACCAACAAAATCACTTCACTCAGTCAGCTCTGTATCGAACAAAAGACTCAACAGCAAAAGAAGATAAAACCAACATCATCTACAAAATAAATTGTAACGACTTCGAGAAACACTACATTGGCCAAAGTGGACGTCCTCTTCGTCTTCGCATCCATGTACACAAACTAGCCGTCAAACGACATGACGTTTACTCCCTCATATCACTACATACAGACAACCACGGACATCAATTCGACTGGGACAACGTTGAAATATTAGACAGAGGAAACAACAAGAATGCCAGAAAATTTTTAGAAGTCAGCCTGTTATTCCAGTGAATCGTCAATTAATAGACACATCGACCGACACAGACAATATTTACCAATCGATAAGAAGGAAATCTCACACACAAAGGGTCAAACTTCAGGTCAAGGAAACAATCAGTACCAATTCAACTAGCCTAGAGGTTGTGAAAACACACAAAAACAACCAATCACTTTCAAGGTCACACACCAGGAGAGATGAATAATAAACTCATGGAGAAATCTAAAAGTTCACTTCAACAAATTGAAGTATGCGCTGAATATGTTGCCTAGTAGGGTAATGAAAGCTTCCTAAATAAACTATACAGCTCAGAAAAATACAACTACATCAAAATTTCATATGTTTTAACCAAGAAATATTTTTAAAATGTAAATAAATTCTTTAGAACTAAAATCAGAAATACCTCACAAGTTAGCATTTTCCTAATGAGTTCTTAGTTTAACAGCTAATTTTTGTATTGTCATTATGGTTCACAAGCTGTGATCTCGTTCTCATACAATCCCCACCCCCAAGTTACCCTTTGACCCATGCTCAACATTTTGTTCCGAATCCAGATTCCACTCAAGGGACTAGCGCATGATTTCGCCCAATGGTCTCCTCCGTATATGCCCGATCCATCTTCATTTTCTTTGGAATATTTTGTTGAGAAATCGGGTCTTGGTTAGTTCATTCTCAGAACTTCTTGTTGCTAATTCTTTCTGATCGAACAAAAGCGACTCATTGTGGCCTGAACTCACTGTATAACTGACCAAAACTTCCTTGAGTCATACACAGTCAAAAAACGCTCCAAAGACAGCAAAAATAGGGTTATTCGCCGTAAAATCTGTGGTCCGTTTTTTGATTTCACATTAGTCAGTAACCGGTGTAATGTGTCTAGTCCTATCTTCGCTGCAGATTGGCCACATTGCAAGCTTGACTGATATGTCAAGCTTGCAATGTGGCCACCATGTTAAGTGGCTCACCATTAGGTGCACTGTGAATTGTTGGTATTAGATGGTTGAAGGCAATCGGCAGGAAGCCTTGGACCTAGGTTTCGTGCTAGTTGACACTCATCCAATACAGTCCTACAGGAGGTCAATCGCGAGCCTGAATAGCTCAGTGGTAATGTCTCTGACTGCAGCGCTCACTGGGCGACGCGGGTTTGAACCTCAGAAGGGACATGAGTTCCTTCAAGGTTTCACATATGCCTTGCTGATGAGTGCCAACTAGCACGAAACCTAGGTCAGGCAAGGCTTCTTGTGGCCAATTGCGTCCAACCATCTAATACCAACAATCTGTGGTTGTCATAAACAATGGTAATATGAAAAACTCAAAACTACCTCAACGTTGCCATTAAGAAGTTGTACAGGGTGGATAAGTTTCTAGTGCAAAAATAAGTACTGTAGAACAAAATTAGTTAACTACAGTTCAACCATGAGAAGTCCCTTAGAATCAAGTAGAATATTCGCAACAAAGTGGGATGGAATTCGTGTCAGCAAGAGTCACAGACCGGGTAATTTTCGTCAGCATTTCAAGGTCAAAGTGACCTCCATTCACTCAAACAAAATCGCACTGTAAAACAACACACTACGAATATCGAGCTTGGGAATCCGGATGTTGATGAAAGTCTGTAGTGGTCTGTTAGAAGCACTGACTGACTTGACATAATTGTTGAATATTCGGATGTTGTTCATTGTATTAAGCACTATGGATCTCCACACGGATTTCAAAACAATGAATGTAAGTCTTGTTTTCCAACTCCGATCCTGGCTGACTTCTGCAACCTCAGACACTTCACCGCCTTTACGTGAAATGATGCTTTTTCGATCGGGTTAGCGAAATAAACAACTTCCTTTAGACTTCTCCTGCTATTTATCATTGGCGCTTGTTAGTGTTGTTGTTATTATCATTTTTGGTGATCGGATATCGTCGGGTATCACTTCCGTCTTCTCTATATTCACCTGAACTCGTGTTTTCGCTGCCTTGTTCGTTTTCCCTTGTAAATTATCAACTTTTGTGTGCTTTGAATAAATCGCTAATTAAGTAAGAAACGCATTATTAGATATTATTATTTCCTTTTATTCCTAAAGGAATATAGGTCTTCAGCCTCACGTCTCCATTGCGTTCGGTTCTCCATCAACGTTTTCACCTGGCTCTACGTGTGCCCACATGCTTTCATCTCCTCTTCTCATCACCTCCTCCTCCATGTCACCCTCGCTTCTGATTCGGGTTCCACTCGAGAACCCGTTGTGTGATATCACTTGATGGTTTGTTTTCTTATAGTATGGCCAGCGAATCCACCTCCATTTCTTCCTGCATATTTGTTACACAGTTGGTTGCTGCTAGGTTGGTTCGTTCGTCCCCAGAGATCCCTGTTGCTGATCTTTTCTGACCGGCCATCTGATCTTGAGCAAAGACAGCTGTTGATGAAAGTCTGTAGTTTGTTTGAAGTGCCCTTCGTGACGCGGCGTGGCGCGGCGCCAAGTCTCTGATCCGTATATTAAGTAGCATTGACTTCACATTGGAGTTGAAAATCCGGATCTTATTTTCATTTTCATGGTAAGTGCTGTTGATCTCCTCCACAGAGACTTGACAGTAATGAAAGCCTGCCTTGCTTTCACGATCTTCTCTGCTTTGATATCCTCACCAGTTCCGGTATTCTATAGTTGAAACGATGCTTACCAGGTAGGTAGGTGGTAAAAAAGGGTTGCTTCTTTCAGACTCAGTTTCTCCCATTTATGATGGCTGATTGTTGTTTGTTGTTGTTGCTGTTCCTCGTGGCCAGGAATCTTCATCACCTCTGTTTTTTCTATCTTCACCTGAACTCCTTCCTATCTTTGGTGCTTCTTCTGCTGACTTGTTGCTTTTCACTTGCATATCTTCCAGTTTGTGGGAAATCAGACAGATGTCATCATCGACGAAATCCAGATCCTCCAAGTTTTTGTGTGGGTCCATTTTATGCCTGTCTCCGCGTGCTGGCTGTCTGTCGCATTATCCAGTCTACTGCAATCACGAAAATCACTGGAAATGGTAGACAGACAGCTTGTCTTACTGCCGTCTTCACTTTGAAGGATTCCATGAGTTTCCCATTGTGGATTACTTGGTATGCAGCATTGTCGTACAACTGTTGGATGAGATGTATAATTTTTGGCGGTAAAGTAGTTTCCAAATCACCTGTCGATCGAAGCTGCGCTATCAAAGGCCTTTTCAAAGTCAATGAAGTCGAGATAGAGACATGACTGACTGCTATTCCAAGCTCTGTTCAATGATGATCCGTAGTATTAAGATTTGATCGATGCATGACTTGTCTCTCCTGAAACCAGCCTGCCCTGGTCAAAGCTTTTTATCCTGGGTGGCGTGTATGATTCTCTGCAGGATGATGCGGCTTAGTATTTTGCTTGGACATAGACGAGATTAATCGAATCTGTAATAGAAAAACACGAACGCCTTACACTTCTTTTATTGTAATTGCCTAGATATCGTTCACTAATAAAAATCGTAATATGTTATCGTAATTTAGGTTAACACTGTGTTTCACTGTGTTCGTTTTGAATTATAAATCATTATTTCTATTTATTTATCTTTTTTATTAATCTTTTTTTTCATAAAATATAAATATAAGGATGATCTATCCGTGTTGAAAATGTCAAATGAACTGCATGTGTTAAGTTTACGTTGGGGTATACAAATGTTACGACATATCAGTTTTGATAGAAATCGTTTATGTCGAGATCACATGCAACAGTGTAAGTGAAAGTCTTTTTCATCTTTTCTGTTGTTGTTGATGTTGTCTGATGGCTCTTTTTTCCCTCCATTCTCTTGTATCATCTAAAATGCAGGCACACACACATATACGTTAATGTTTCTTCTAGACGTGTGTTATTTTGCAAAATGTCAAATATCTAGGCGAAATTCTTATTCTAGAATATTGAAATGGCGCTAAAAAAAAGGGAATTTGTGGCCGGATTTGATTGGTTAAAGGTGTAGTAATGAGCTAACATCACTTAGAAGACCACTGGGGAACTGGGGAGGTAGTACTAGACAACTGTTTCGTCGGTCTAGTTTGGAACTCTTCAGTAAACACGTCCACTGAGGGTCGAATCCAAGACCTTCCGATTATAAGCCGAGTTCGTTGACCATTAATCCACTGGGATTCAATGCGATGCCGTTGTCTATCTGTCTGTTTTCGACGTAGAACTTTGCACCGATGTGCGGCAGTTCAAGTCGCCACACTCCATGTACCACACAAAGCAAGAGAAGAAAGTAGAAGAAATGCATAATAGAGACAGTAAACAGAGGTGTGAGACAAAGGTGTAGTAATAACGAAGAACAATATAGTTTCATTGGAAATCATAAGTCATAAGGAGTGGATGCATCTGCGCCATCCATTGAGAAAGATTTTGAGTCATATCACCGATTGTCTACAGCCATTGGTTTTTACCGTCCTGAGGACCCCAACCAGGAGGTCTACATCTTCCTAAGTGGCTGGCTGGCTTAAACTAACTGTTGTGGATTTCATTGACTGGTGCCATGTTTTAGTTTCACCGCCGCTAACTCTTTTCCAGCCTGACCCTATGTCAGAAAACATTGCCCGTCGAGGGAGGCGATGACTAGGCATACGTAACACATGTCCTAACCATCTCAGTCGATGTAATTTCACAGCCTCGTCGATTGATTTTCCCTTCTTACCTAGTACTCAACGCCTGACCTCAACATTGCTCACCTTATCATACCACTTCACACGGGAGATAGAGCGCAGACACCTATGATCGAACACAGATAATCTTTTCATGTCTTCTGCTCTCAATGACCAAGTCTCACAGCCATAAAGGAGGACGGAGCGGACTGTTGAGCAGTACACACGCCCTTTGGTCGATAGTCGGATATCACGTCTACGCCAGAGACGGCGTAAACTGGCATATGCGAAACTAGCCCTCTGTATTCGTGCTGAGATTTCGTCGAAGATCAACCCGTTGGGGCTGATGGTACTTCTCAAATAAGTGAAGCGGTCAACGTGCTCTACCACTTCACTTCCTATATATAATCTAGGGGTCGGTGAAGTCCAATCCTGCAGCATCATCTTACACTTTACAGGGGCGAATCGCATACCAAACATACGAAGATTGTTGCTCAAGGTGTTCAGAAGACTCTGAATTTTGTCAGCGTCCTCGCCTAGAAGGACTATATCGTCCGCATATTCTAATTCGACGAGATTATTCCCTGGTAGCAAGTTAATTCCTGAGTCGCTGAAGTGTGTTAGGGTTAAGTCCATTAGTACGTCTATGATGACGTACTCTTTAGCATCACACGTCCACCGGGGTCGAATCCAGGCTACTGAGACTAGATCCAGTATGCGCTGAATGAATTTCGACTTCTGCCAATTCACGATATTTTGAGAAACTGCTTTTTTCGCTGTGATTGTACTCTTTGAGCTGAGGGTGATTTTATTGAGATTTCATTGTTTGTCCTTCTAAACAAAATCGCTTCAAGTATTGATTTGCGGGGATTTTGTTTTATTAGTTAGAGGATTTTATCATGAGCTGACATCGGTTAGAGAAGCAGGGGAAAACCTGCAGGGAGTACTGGACAGCTGTTTCGTCCAGATAGTTTGGGACTCCTCAGTACTATGCACCCACCATCAAGGTTCGAACCCAGGACCTTCTGATTACAAGGCGAGCTTGCTAGTAGACCACTGAGCGACTGGGACCTGGTCCAACGGCCAGTCCATTGATTCTGACTTCTGCCAACTCAGGATATAGCACGACCACTAGCAGTGTCTTCGATGAATAAATGTCCTCACCTTCGACCTGCTGCACCAATCACATTGGCTTCATTCTAGACTCTGTGAATGATATCATCGTTGTAATTGTTTATTAATGCATGTTAGTATCGATCATTTTGCTGACCCGGAATTTTACTTTCTTTGTCATGTGATTTTTTCTTCATTGGTAGATAAGTTCGATCGGTGGAAGTTATGTCTGTTAAGTTTTAATTCGTCTGAGTACCAGGTTTTTGAGAAATCCTCTGGCATTCTTCTTGTTTCCTTTATCTAAGAAGAAGTCAAGCTGGTGTCCATAATTGTCTGCATGCAATGATACGATGGAGTGGATATCATGCCTTTTGATAGACAGTTTGTGTTTGGTGGATGTAGCTATGCAGAGGCGGTTCACTTAAAGCAAAATAATGTTTTCCACAGTTGTTACAGTTTATCTTAGAGTTGATGTCGGCTTGGTCTTTTTTTGCTGTTGCATTCATCTGAGTTACAAATCTTTCCATCATAAATGCATAAAATTATATACTACTCGTTCACTGAAATAAGTAGATATATACTAATCACATCCTAGAAGCCTGGTACTCAAAGGAAACATCGATGGTTCTCTAACTAATATCAATTCGTGATTAACACGTAGAAACAAATCTAATCCTTACAAACCAACTATTGAAAATTAATCTGATGCTCGCTAGTGACTACTGGCCACAGGAAAGAGTTTCCTGGAGTTCCAGTGAGAAGTCGTGACCAATGAGGTCCATCAAGTCTGGAGTGAGAATGGAATTCCCACCAATGTCATTGGTGGGTCGTCACGCTAAATGCTCCACGAACTGGCAGAAGTTGGAAGTCATGGGCTGACCATTGAGTCGATCCCAGTGGCTGAATGGTATGCCAGTTTGCCTTGTAACCGGAAGCTCCTGGGCTCGAACCCTGGCGGTGGGTGTGTACTGCCGATGTGTCCTAAACTAGGCTGGTGAAACAGCTGTCCAGTACTCCCAGATTGTTTTCAATGGTTCGCTAACTGATATCAATCAACAATCAGCTCGTAAAAACATAATAATATAGACCAAATTTCACAACTGACAAAAAGTAAATCACGTTACGATGAACGTCTGTTTTCCATACTGCTGATAAATCTTATTAATGACTACCTCTGAGTTATTACACATCACTCTATTCACAAAGTTGTTATCCCATAGATCCCGAACTGTGTGCATACAGTCAAAACAATAGACTTCAATCATTTGCCTACTCTGGACTACTTGAGCTACTAAAATACGACTCGTCATGAGAATGCATTTTTATTTTATTGGTTGATATTAGTTGGTTGGAGGCACTCTGCCACAGGAAGCCTTGCCTGACTGACCTAGGTTTCGTGCTAGTTGGCGCTCACCAACCAGTCAGCAAGGCAGGCGTATCTGCAACCTTGAAGGACCTTATGTCCCTTCTAAGATTCCAACCCCTTAAGTCGACCATTCTACACCCATTCCATCTGCTTTCGCAGATTCCCAACACTTCTATTCCATATCTTCTCATTTCTGCGGCTACCTGGGCAGCCTTTCCAGCTTCGTACATTATACGAACATTCCACGTCCCCATCTTTATTTTTGCTTTCATCGAAAGAAGAAGGCACATCGGCTGACTGGCTTCCCGAAAGCTTTCACCAGCCTGCATCATTTCACTTCCCCGATTCCAGCGAAAAACAAGGCTATTGTTTATATTTTTAGTATTTTTAATATATTTATGCGTTGAAGTTTCTGTAACAGTTCGTTTAAGTTTTGGCGGTGGAGTTGCTAGCACCACGCCTCAACCCTCCCTCTTTATCCGGGCTTGGGACCGGCTAGAAAACTAGCGAGCTAGTAATCTAAGCGAAACTACGAGAACAAACAAAACAAGAACCAATCACCCAACAAATATGCAGGAGAAAGTGGAGATGGATTGAACAGTCGTTGAGGAGGCCGCTGGGTGGCATCACACGTCAGGCCAACGCTCGAGTGGAACCCGAAAGGGAAGCGGCGAGTGGGACGTCCAAGGGTGACATGGAGGAGATCATGTGAAGAGGAGTTGAAACAGTATGGACTAACATGGATGCAGGTGAGGAGTACAGCAGAAGACAGAAGCAAGCGGAGACGTGCAGTTGAAGCCCTATGTTCTACTAGGAACCCAAGGGAACAATAATAATAAGTTGCCCATTGCTTCAGTGAGAGGCGTTACCACTGAGCTATTCAGCCTCGCAACTGACCTCCTGTAGGAATGTATTGGATACTTAGGTTAGAGACCACCAAGAATTCCAGCCACATTGCAAAATTGACTGACAGAATTCAGTCTGCACCAGCATCGGGGACTAGACACACTACGCTAGTCACTGATTAGTCTCCAATCTAAGTTTTCTTTAAATTTTATTATTGTGAACCATGCTGGTTGTAAAGCGTTCGTAACGGAACTACGAAATGATGCAGTGCCGCAATAATATTTATCTTCTTACTACCAGGAATTGAATTTTGGATTTTCTCGGCGATTGATTGGACCGAAGTGCTCGGTCTCAGGTTGACATGTCGGCTTCTTGTGCAGATGCTTCGATGGGAAAATCTAAAATTCAGTTCAATTAATATGACCCGTTGCATAAGAGGTGGCTGACTCTCGTGGCCCAAGTGGTCTAGTGGATAACGCTTCGGCGTTTTAAAATATGATCACTGGGTTCGAGCCTCGATGGGAACATCATCACTCACTGAGAGATGCAGGTACATCCAGCTGACGAGTCTCAAATAGAACGAAATGCTCATTGTCCTGGATTCCACTGCTAGTCACCATCCAGCAATTAAATACGTCTTAATACCTTGTTCAAATGTATCAAAAGGGACTAACTATTTTAATTATTATATAATCGTCGCCCGTGAAATTATTAACCGAATACTGTTAACATTGTAATACTTTACAGGTACAGCAAATATACTTATCAATAGGAATCTATTGAATTCTCCAAAGCAATCATTCCCTTCTACTACAGATAATATGAAGTTAAACAATGAACTGAATGGAGTGGTTCATTCTGGTATGAATAATTCTCATACTGTCACCACCAGCACAGCCACCAACGACAAGAACAACAACCTTACCAGTGGTTTAAACTCTTCTTCAAGACCAAATTCAGTGAATCATGAAACTGAAGTATACATTTCCACTTATCTTCCTATACAAATATGCTATTGGACACAACAAAGAGTATTAGATTGGTTACAAAGTATTGAATTGCCCGAGTATGCACCGAAATTATTCGGTAGCGGTGTACATGGAGCTTTAATGGTATGTTTTGGTACTTCACACGCATTTGTTTTTATTTTGGTTGTTTTTTCTTTTTTTTTTATTCCTTTACATTCCCAGTGGAACATAAGGTGGCTTCAAGCTAGAGGTTTGAAGTTTCGGTATCAGTGGCGTTTAGTTTTATGGGATGGGGTTGCTGCTGGTCTCATGCTTAACCTTCCCTCTTTACCCGGATTAATACAGACCAAACGAGGTAAAGGAGTGCGTTGGTGGCCGGGAATCGAACCCTGGACCACATGTGGGGTGGTCGGCGAGCATTCCACCGATGCAGGTAGTTCTGGTAATGTTATAAAATCGTTACTGCAGTTCAACTAGTATATTAATGAAATTGACAGTTTGTAAATTAGTTGACCATATGCAATGTACACAGTTCGATGGGTAAATATTTGTTAAAAACGATATACTACTCACTAATCAAGATGAGTAGTTGTATGACACTCATTTTAATCAGTAGTCCTTGTCAACCATCCACATAGATATGGTCTAAATTGTGAATGACCATTTCACTCGTCTGGCGCCTAGCTCATCAGTAGTGTATCCAGTTTTACTTAGCTCAACAACTACTCATTTCAACCAATAAGTAGTATATAGTTTTATGCAAAAAAATAACTGCAGTCATACAATATGAATGAATCCATCAACTTAGTAGCTAACTGGTAAAGGGGTAATATCAGTTATAGATAAAAGTTATAAAGCTAATACTCTCAATATATATTTGAACAGAGATAGAAACATTGATGACAAATAATATGGATATATTTTATTCCGTCGACTTGCCGTCAGCTACTTTTGAAAACACTAGCCAGTTTTAATGCGATGGATTCAGCAAACCGAAGACGTTTTCATGAGTTTGTTTGTAGGCGTTTGATTTGTTTCAATTTGGATCACGGATTGATATCAGTTAGAGAACTATTGGAAACCAACAGAGAGTACTGGACAGCTGTTTCGTTTTAGTTTGGGACTCGTCATCAGTACCTACCTACTGTGCTTCAAACCTTCCGATTACAAGGGAAGCTCGTAGACCATTGAATCGTTGGAGTCCGACTCAATGGCTAACAAATGAATTGTAACTTCTACCGATTCGTGATTTTAGCAAAACCGCTAGCCAATGTCATCGACGAGTATTTGTCCTCACTCCGAAGAGAGTGGACTCTACTGAACGCTTCTTACCAGGACCCCGGTCAACTTTGTTCTGCAGCCAGTCACTATCCTTACCTTGTAACCCGAGGGTTCTCAGCTCGAAACCCGGTGGGTGGGTACTGGTGAAGCGTCCAAAAAGAACTAGGACGAAATAGATGTCCAGTACTCCCTGTAAGTTTTGAATGGTCCTCTAACTGATATCAATCCGTAATCAGACTTGAAACAAACTGAAGAAGACCTGTGCTGTTTTGTTTGTTACTTATATTCTGAACGCTTCCAATGCATCTACTCGATGTTCTCCGTCTCTCAGGTGTTTAGAAACTGAGAAGTTCAAACTATTCAGTAGTTGGAATCGAAAGCTCTGCATGCAACCACCCGCGCAGTTATATGTAAATTGATATAAACAATTGAAGGTGGCATAACGAAGAGTGCTTCGTCGTTTGAATTCTGCCGTAGTGTATTGCATCACCATCTTTTAATTCGACTTCCTGCACACCAAATCCTGATTATCCAATCTTACGAATTCTTACCATCTCTGACTCATTGCCACTCTAACAATAAATTTGTTCACTGTTTACGAAAAACTCCACTCCCATAAAATGCATTTTTTTATTCCTTTACGTTTCCAGTGGAACATAGAGCGGCTTCAAGCTAGAGGCTTCAAGTTTCGGTAGCAGGGGTTTTCATTTTTTTACAGGATGGGGTTGCTGTTTGCCTCATGCCTAACCTTCCCTCTTTACTAGTCTTTTACTGGCTTAGCGAGGTAAAGGAGTGCTTCGTCGGTCGGGGATTGAACCCTGAACTATCTACATAGTCAGTGGGCATTCTACCGCTGTGCCACCGATGCACTAAAGTACATCTATATACTAATAATTTGAGATAACCTTATTATCTCTGTGTTCTGCTTCACCAGGGTTCTCTTACAACAAGCCTTACTTACTAGAGGACCAACTCATCATAATCACGAACGAAATGTATGCGAAAATTGTATTGTAATTAGTTTTATTAAATATTCTATAGGCTGTACGCAGCTGACATCAAGCTAACGAAACGAAATGGATCCATGTAATTCTATGCCAGTATTTCTTCCATCACTTGAAATTTTTAAAGGGCACGTTGTGTTTGAAATATTTATTAGATAAAAGCCAATGTATATTTTGGTATTTTGACAGCGGCAAGCTTGTCAGTCACCTAGGAGGTTCAAGCCCATTCCCCGAATGACTCAGTCTTAAATCTCTCTTAGTTTACTAACCAATAACCTGGAGTTCTAGTGAGAAGCCTTGATCAGTAGAGTAGAGCAGGTCGAAGGTGAGGACAGTAACTCATCGAAGAAGACAGTGCGAAGTGGTCGCACTATGTCGGAAATTGGTAGAAGTTAGAATTCATCCACTGGTCATTTGGAGTGGGTCCCAGTATCTTAGTGGTCTACGAATTCGCCTTGTAACAGGAAGGTCCTGGGTTTGAACCCTGGTGGTGGGTGCGTACTGACGAGGAGTCCCATACTATCGGGGTGAAACAGTTGTCCAATACTTCAGAACTGGTTTTCTAATTGTTCTCTAACCGGTGTCAGGTCATGATGAAACCCCCCAACTAACCAATAATAGTCTGAGAAAAGACAGTAAGTTGTGTGAAGACAATAACCTCACCCGCCACTGAAAATTTGGACCTTGAAGTGATATTTTCCACTAGGAAAACTAAAAATTGAACCTGTCATAAGCATTTATGAATTATTAGCAAACATATCCTGCCTTCAACACTCTGTCAGCGCTTACAGAAGAGAATCATATTTAGTGTTTTCCGTTCAAATAGCGATCATGATGATATGAATTTGCATGTTTACGCAAACAGTGAAGTTTTCAAGGAAGTGTCTCGAAATTCTTTGAGACATTAATCTTATTCTTAAACCTATTCTTCCTTGATATGAAGTTTATTCTACAGTCAAAGTTGGATGGCACACATTTTTCCAGGGACTAACACATCAGATGCTTTTTTCCCTGCATTTCATACCTTCCAAATTGAACATAGGACCTAAAGCTTTTCGCAGTTTAATCAGAACGGGGGATTCAAATTCATAATTTGCGAATCAATTCCGTATTTGATATTAGATGATTGAAGGCAGTCAGCCACAGGAAGCCTTGACTGACCTAGGTTTCGTGTTAGTTGTCACTCACCCACCAGTCAGCAAGGCAGGCGTATCTGTGACCTTAAAAGAGCTCATGTCCCTTCTGAGATTCGAAACCGTAGGTCGTCTAGTGTTTCACTCAGAGAGGTTACCATTGAGGTATTCGGGCTGGCGATTGAGCTCCTGTAGGATTGATTGTTTGGATACTTTTGATTGGACACTTGTTAATAACTAGTGATCTGCTTAACAATAAATGGTAATCAAGAACATCAAGGATATCTGCATAAAAATATATACTACTGACTTCTTGAAATAAGTAGTTGCACACCACTCACCTATATTACCAGTAGTGCTTATCAACAAGTCAGATTATCGAAGTAATGTAAACACCGGATGGCTGTTTCGCTGGTTTGGAGTAGAGCTTATCAGCGGTGAACCAAGTGTGATCTAAGTAGCTTAAGCAGCGAGGCAGAAACAGGCGATTTCAACTGATGTAGCTCTCCGTGTTGAGCCCGGCCAAGAACTAGCGAAACGACAATCTGCTGTTTAGATCCCTTCGACCTGGATGGTTGGCAAGTACTACTGTTTGATGTGAGTGGAATGCAAAAACTGGTGATGTTTTCACTAGCTGGGGTTGTTAACCTCCCGCTTCCTACCTTCCCTCTTACTGTTAGCGAGTAAGTTAGACGAAGTTCACCGGTGGATTGCCCAGATTTCGAACTTGAACCACGCGGGTTGCTGGTAAGCAGCATTCCACTGCTAAACCAACGAGTCCAGTGGCAAGGTATGTCATGAGTTCAGATCTTGAGTAGGGAAATCGTTTCCTCCAAGTCTACAGACAACCCTCGTGAAGACTTTCTGCTGATCGCCTCTAATTATGTAAACAGGGATGAAGGATGGTCATCCTAATTTCTCTGTTAAGCTAATAGCAAGTATAACCAGCATGATATCTTCTTTTATCAAATCACTGTGACCTGTTTTCTTTTCTTTGTATCCTTTCATTTAGATTTTTGAAGATCGTTTTACACCAGATCTTTTAGCTGATATTTTACAAATTTCACCTGTAAAATCACTTGTACGACGACATTTAACACATAAATTTATCGAACTTGTCGGTCCAGAAATATGGAAACGTAAACAAGAAAATGAAGTCAATAATTCGCTGACATTAAATTCAAAAATCAAGGTAAATTGAATCTCTATCATTAACATTATTATTATTACAAGTTTTTATTCCTTTATGTTCCAAGTCAAACATAGGGCTTCAAGCTAAGACTCTGAAGTTTCTCTAACTTTGGTATTTAGATTTTATGGGTTGGGATTTCTGGCTTCACGTCCAACCTCCTCTCTTTGCCGGGCTTACTTCTAGCTAGGTGAGATTTAGGAGTACAGGACAGCTGTTTCGTCCTAGTTCGGGACTCTTCATCAGTGCGCACCCATTGGGATTCGAACCCAGGACCTTCTGGTTACAAGGCCAGCTAGCTCGTAGACCATTGAGCCACTGGGACCTGATCCAATGGCCAGTCCATTGACTCTAACATCTGCGAATCCACGACATAGCGCGAACATTTCTCAATGTCTTCTTCGATGAATTACTGCCTCATCTTCAACCTGCTGTACCCTACTGGTCACGGCTTCCCATTAGAACCCCAGGTCACTGCCTACCTGAATAGGGCCAGTCGCTAGTGAGCATCAGATTAATTTTCAAGTATTGGATTTGTAGGGATTTAGTTTGACTGCATGGAGGATTTCATTATGAACTGACATCAGTTAGAGAACCACTGAAAAACCTGGGGGTACTGGATAGCTGTTTTATCCTAGTTTGGGACCTTCTGAAGCTCCTGGGTTCGAACCCCCTGTTTCACCAGTCGACTGACAATAGGTGCTAAGGTAGTAGACTTTCTGTTATTCTCTCCACGAATCCTTTCTGCAGGGGTTGTCATATAAACCAATCACCCAAACATTGTTGGCTCGCTCACGACCACGGTTGTATTTTGTCTTCAATAAGACAGTTTCGTCCACGTGTAGGATGACACCTTCGACTTTTAATGATGGAGTAATTCTCTCCATGACGCAATAACCCAGCAATGCTGGTACCACCGAACTGTTGACATGAGGCTATATTCAGTTTCAGCGGCTGCACCTCTCACAGGCTGTTTCAAAACCCAGTAATTACAAAAATACAAAATCTGGGTTAGGGTGAGATGCAACCAAGCAAAAAATGTTCCTACGAAATATTAAAATCATCAGCTTACCTTCCCTAATACTAATTCTTCTCAGGCTAATTGCACACCGATGGACATTTCCATCAGTTGACGTATCTAGACTTTTGGTTGAATTAAAGGTAGAGCTATTAATTCTAATCTTTGTATGTCGGCTTCATCTATTAATCCTGATGTGGGTGATCTCGTTGGTGTTCCTTTTATCTGATCGTATATTAGACTGCTGAATTGGAAGTGTGTTGCAAGATATAATTCTATGAGTTCTATCCAAGTTGAACATTGCCTTTTTTAATGTTTTCATCACTATAAAGTAATTGTTGCATAGTTTCTGTTGCTAGTTTTAGACTAATTGAAGTATATAATGCTGTGACATCATCAAAGGATACCACTATTTCATTGTCATCCACTTGGATGTTTTTGAATTTCTCTAAAAATTGGATCGGCGAATTGATAGAATGGTCGCATGTTTCTGTTAGGTCAAGAAAAAATTATCAACAGAGATGTAAATCGACTACCAGTCATGAAGGTGGTTAGCAGGAGACACAATTCTATCATTCATTGAGAATAGAAATCAGATCACTATCTGCTAGAACTTGCGCTGAAGAGGGATGTTGTCTAGAAGCGAGGACGGCAAAAGCTCCGCAATTAAGCCATCAACCAACCAGCTGAGAGAACACAACTAATTGCAAATCATCCACCTTAGCCACAAATATTCTCTATTATTTGAAGATATTATCATCATGTAACTGTAGCCTATTAGGTGGTTGGAGGCATTCGGCCACAGGAAGCCTTGGAACTAGGTTCCGTGCTAGTTGGCACTCATCAGCAAGGCGCGTCTGCAATCTTGAAGGAACTCATGTCGCTTCTGAGACTCGAACCCGCGTCACCCAGTGCTGCAGTCAGAGACGTTACCACTGAGCTATTCAGGCTCGCGACTGACCTCCTGTAGGACTGTATTGGATATTTTTGATTGCACACTAGTCAGTAACTAGTGTAATGTGTCTAGTCTTTTGTTTAGTGCAGACTGAATTATATCAGTCAAGCTTGCAATGTGACCACCGTGCTAGGTGGCTCGCCATTACGGTGCACTGTGAATTGTTGGTATTGGATGGTTGGAGGCAATCGACCACAGGAAGCCTTGGACCTAGTTTTCGTGCCTTGCTGATGAGTGCCCACTAGCACGAAACTTAGATCCAAGGCTTCCTGCCGACTGCTTTCAACCATCTAATACCAACAATTCACAGTGCATCGTAATGGCGAGCCACCTAGTGACATGGTGGCCACATTGCAAGCTTGACTGATAGAATTCAGTCCACAGTGAAGATAGGACTAGACACATGGCACTAGTTACTGACTAGTGTGCAATCAAAAAAAACTGTAGCCTATTCTCACTATTGTGCTATTTTTTATTGATTGTACTTTTATATTAGCCAAGTAAAAAGAAGAGTTTGTTTCATTCCACTCGTGGACATAAAGGAAACGATGATGTTGAAGAACTTGTCTGCCCTATAGAAATTGATCCTAATCATATGAGCATATTTGTAAGTGAATTATGTTTATTATTTTGTCAATATTCAGTAATGCTTTTTTCTTATAATGGAATGCATAAGTTAGAAGTGAAAGAGGAGTTTGTAATACATCGATTGTGTGGCAGAATGCATACAGCGAAGAAAATGCTTCTTTATTGACGGAATCATCCTCACAGACTGTACAGTCGTATTTATATTTACCAAAAAATGTGAAGCAGTCTATTATTGAGAAATAGGAGTGATATAATTGACATAATTATTTAGAAGTGCCTCAAAAATTAAAAAAATTTATAAATTACGTAATACTTAACGCCACAAAGGAAGAAAGGGTTAGAAATTTGATAAGGTTAACATTGTTATGGAGTGGTGAGAGGAAAGGTAATTAAGTGTCTCTCTAATAAGTGTCAAGATGGTGAGAAGTGTGTCGGTGGTACAGCAGTTGAATGCTCGCCAACCACTCATGTGGTCCGGGATTCGATCCCCGGACGACATAGCGCTCCTTTACCTCGCTAAGTCAGTAATAAAGCTGGTAAAGAGGAAAGGCTGGGTATGAGGTTAGTAAATCTATCCTGTAAAAATAAACACCACTGCTACTGAAACTTCAAGCCTCTAGCTTGAAGCCCTACGTTTCACTGGGAACGTGAAGGAATGAAAAAAGAAAAGAAAGGGTGGGAAAGATACAAAAGGAACATGTTAGAGTGATAATAGTAAAATTAATTAATAAAGTAGAAGCAAAATAATCATTACAAATAAAACATTTACACGGAACAACTAATGAAGAGGTTAAGGCCATAGTAGAATAAGAGACTGGACAAACCTTTTCTTTATACAGAGTTCGGGGTTGTATTGATGAAATTCCAACGCCTCCCTGTCTCACCTTGTAGATAATCTTGAAAAACGACTTTGGTGAAGTTACGTGGCTTGAGTTCACCAAGTGCCTGAGAATTGAGCTAGTAACTGTCTTGCGTTTTTCTTTTGCTAACCATACCTGATAAAGGTCAGAGATGCGTTTGGAAAGTGTGTGGTCGGTTTGTGAGACCAATATAACTAGCTCCACAGGAGCAGGTGAATTTATAAACACACATCAAAGTGGCCCGTCCAAAGCGGCAGTTTATCCTTCAAGCATTCGTTGATCATTTGTCGGCTGTAGAAATTGATCCATAGCTTAGCCATAAAGAAGGCTTTTCTCAGTGATAGGTATAAACGGTTCTCCAAGATTTCAGCAGAGGTATCACCTTTAAATTCAGGGTTCATGAATAGCAGTTTCTTCGACACGGTCTGGGTTCTTTCGAGCTTTTACTCTACCTTCATATTTTCCTCCATGAATCCTGGTAAATATAAATATGACTGCACAGCCAGCCTCTGAAGATCATTTCGTCGATTAAGAAGCATTTTTCTCTCTGAATCGTCTTTGATTTGCTTCACAAACGTACAAAAGAATGAAATTTCTTACATTTACTCCCCATAATGAATTTGAATAAAGCAAGAACAACAGTGGTGTTTGCAGAATAAGATAGCAACATCACATCTTTCATTTTGTTGCCTTCTCGTCATCTGCTTACAGGGCAAAGACATTATTAAATAAATCTACAGAAACAATTGTAACATACTTGCACGGACAGTTCATTTTTAAACAAAAATCAATCAGTCAGTATATACATACAGTAATATATATGTATATATGCATAATATTAAGCACTATTCCGAATAATAATGATCATACACAATGGAAACTTTCGCCATTACGTAATCAGATGAAAGAGAGGTGAAAATATCCAGTTACCAGGTGGGCATGGAAAGACCGATAACCGCTTCTTTCTGAACGCATAAGTCAGGTTTCAAGCACTTCATAGAGATGGCTTCAGCATACTTGAGAAGAATTGAGCTCTTTTGCCTATTGATAATTTTGAACGATCTTGCGACGTCCACCTCATGACCACCAGTGTCAAGAAGCTTCCTGACTATGGCATTGTTTAAAGCATTTGTTCCCTTAAGAAATAAGCTTTTTGGTAGATGTTCAGAAAATCGTAGATATGCCCTTCTTTCTGTTCTTCCAATGTACCAAAAAGCTTATGTCTAAAGGGAACAAATGCTTTAAACAGTGCCATCGCCAGTCATCTCCTTGACACGGGTGGTCATGAGGTGGACGTCGAAAAGTCGTTCAAAATTATCAATAAGCAAAAGAGCTCAATTCTTCGCAAGTTTGCTGAAGCGATCTCTATCAAGCGCCAGAAACCTGATTTATGCGTTCAGAAAGAAACGGTTATCAGTCTTTCTTTGCCCATCCTGGTAACTGGATATTTTCACCCTCTCTTTCGCCTGAATACGTAATGGCGAAAGTTTCCACTGTGTATGATCACTATTGTTTGGAATAGTGTTTAATATTATTATATATATATATTATTACTGTATGCATATATTGATTGATTTTTGTTTAAAAATGAACTCTCTCTGTGCAAGTCTCTTAAAATTGTTTCTGTAGATATACTTAATAATGACGGTGGCCTGTAAGCGGCTGATGAGAAGGCAACGAAATAAATGATGGTACCATTTCATTCTGCAAAAACCGCTCTTGTTCTTGCTTTATCGGTTTTCATCCATAAACATTCCAGTTTATTAGACAGTGAACACGAATCATCCACATAATCAAGATTTTCGATGGTCTTTTTGTTGGTCCAACCTATGACAATTTCCTGGCTTACCACAGTCAGCCATATGATCCAGTTAACCACACATACGCAGATAATCAGTTATTAGTATTATTATTGTTCCCTTGTGTTCCGAATGGAACATAGGGCTTCAACAACACATCTCCACTTTATTCTGTTTTCTGCCGTCCTCTTCAGCTGGGCCGACGATTGACCAAACTCTCTCATCTCTTCCTCACACGATCTCCTCCATGTCAACCTCGCATCGATGACCCATCTGTCGCTTCCCAACGGGCCTCCACTCGAGCGATGGCCTGGCGTCCGATGCCTTTTAGCGGCCTCCTCAATGTATGCCCGATCCATCTCCACTTTCTCTTACATATTTGTTGAGCGATTGGCTCTCGCTTGTTGGTTTGTTCCCAGCCAGAGTTTCTTGTTCCTCATTCCTTCTGGCCATTTGATCATCAGTATGGAGCCAGCGAAGGCAGCTGTTGATGAAAGTCTGCAACAGGCTGTTGGAAATCCTTTTCGTCAAACTCAGTTTCTGACCCGTATGGAAGAACCGACTTCACATTTCTGTTGGAAATGCAGAAGATTTCCAAACTGGTTTCACTTTGGAAGTAAATTACTGACTCTTCCGATGACAGTGTTGTCAATCCACATCTATTCCATCTGCTTTCGCAGATACCCAGTACTTCTAAGCCATGTCTTCGCATCTCTTTGACTAGCTGGGCAGCCTTCCCAGGCAGTCTCGTACACTGTACAAACATTCCACGTAACCAATCTTACTCTTGCTTTCATCGACAGAAAACATATCGGCTGACTGACTGGCTTGCTGAAGGCTAGCTTTCACCAACCCGCTGTGTCATTTCGCCTCTCTGATTCTAGCGAAGAATAAGATTTTTATTTGAAGTTTTTGTATTTTTAATATATTTCCTGAGTGTGTGTGATGAAGTTTCTCTAGCGGTTTGAAAGACTTAGTGGTGTTGGGGTGCTAGCCTCACGCCCAACCCTCCCTCTTTAACCGGGCTTGGGATCGGCTAGAAAACCAGCTGTCTAGTTAACTAGGCTAGGTTCCCTTCACTGTTACAGAACACTTTATCATAGTTTTTTTTAAAATGTATTCTAAGAAATTGAATATTTGTGATAATAGGAAATTTTAATTCTTTGTATCTTTCTTTATTATAACCAGGCTGATGAAGTCGAACTCAACTGTCAGATCGATTGTAATCAACAACTGGATCAACAGTCTGCAACAACTATAAATCCCATTTCAACAAATGGTCAAGTAAGTGAATGCTGCTTTGTACTAGTGTTAAACATTCGTGAAAGAAATGAAAGGTCACCTAACCAGAAGGAATGTGTGAGTGTTTGTGTATAAGTAGGTGGTAGACGGTAGGCGGTAGTACAAACTCCTCTAAGAGAAACACTTTATCTAACATTGTCTGTACTTTGATAGTTCAATGGGATGTGATGCCCGACAACCATGCTCGCAAGCAGTCTTACTTCGATTCCCTGCCGATGAACTCCTAAACGTAGCTTAGTTTCAGTATGGCATTTAGAAGACAAATCCAGCCAGATGATATCGTAGCTTTCGTAGTTTCTTTACAACCACTTTACAACTAACATGGTTAACAATAATAAAATACAATAAAATGCATGACAAATACACGGTTATATAAAACAAAAGAACATACTAATGACCAATCATATTTAAATAGATCAAGTAGTCAGTTCATGGTAGGCGAAGGTTGAAGTCTATTATTGTTTGTATACATTGTTTAGGATGTATGTGATTAATCCTCCAAAGTGCTTCCATCACCTTCAATAACCAGCCTTGAATTAGAATTATGTGAAATAATTGTGAAACAGTCATTAATAATATTGATTTTGTGACCTGACATTAATAAGTGCTTTACAATGGATGGTGATGCTGGATTTCTATTCAGGTTGATAATTGTATTGGGATTATGTTTTAATAACCACTTTGGAACATGTTCCTTACGACGACCAAACTGGAACATTCTATTGGTTCTACACCTAAATAGGTGTCACCGCAACTGCAGGTGAACTTGTAGATACAGTTTGGTGAACAGCCACAGAATTCCGTCCTTTAATCGTTGGTAGAGGGATGGAAAATATTCGAGATGTGAGAGAAAGACATGCTTCGTAGAATGTGCGTTTGATGGCTGACCGAAGTCTTTGAGCTGTCAATTGTATAATCTAGTCACCCTCGAATAGTAGGTAGGTTAATAAAAATAGCTTTCTTTGGTACAGAAGCTGTCTTTTCTAGATGTGGTCTATTTTTACTGTGCTTGTTTGTCAAAAGTAAGCCAAGAGAAGAAGGAAGATTCAGTGCGTGGATACAAATCCCATGCCTTCTGCATAAACAGAACCTCTCAAGCCTCTGAAGTCAAAGGAATGAAAATAAATCAAACGTTGTGTAACTTTCTTTTGGTTAGTGACAAAAAATTCTATGGAGGAAATATATTTTTGTAGTTACATGTTGTCATATGGCAAAACAAATTATCAAAGGAATGGTTACGTAACAAAGAATACTCTTTCCGATAACCTGCTCTTCATCAGGTTCTACGGTTATATACATTCAAAGTAGTGAATGAATTAGTGTTATTATCAACATTAATGCAGTTTAAATAACATCGAATCAGTAATAGTAATCTCAACGGATTACGGTTCGATAGCATCAACATAACAATACACTGAATATCAGACACGCAAATTAGGAAAGGTAATAATACAAATTCATGAATTTATAGTCTCCACTGAAGGCTGGCCAGGGCAGTAGGAGTGGCTAAACTTGCTTCTTTTGCACACAAAGCACTGGTTGTTTCACTCTAATTGCGATAGGCTCTGATGATTGGAGCATGCGCAACCTCGATGTTTTTGGCAATTTATTTGGAACCCGTTAGATGATCGAGAAGGATTCTTCATTGCCAGATACCAAATGAAATGCTAAAAACATCGAGGTTGCCCATGCTCCAAACAGCAGAGGCTATCGAGATTCGCATATAAATGTATAAATGTATATAAATGCATATAAATGTAGAACCTGATAAAGAGTAGGTTATCGAAAAGAATATTCTTTGTTCAGTAACCATTCTTTTGATAAATTTAATGGGCATTTTTAATCATTTAAGGCAACTAATGTTATATATAGAACAATTCGTGGAATGTATACAAGTTGGAAGGGGCGTACAATTATACGATTAGTAAGCAAATAGAATAAAAATAAAAATGTTGTGTAACACTGTGTGATTGAGAATGATAAGTGGAACGAGTGAAGTACCACTGGGACAGTTCAAAGTGAGAATAGTGATAGCAGTAACAGTTGACGTAATAAAGGAAGAGTATACAAATAGAATAGGCAAAAGGAAACATAGAGCTAAAATGTGAATGGGGATTATCATACTTTAGCATAGAGGAATCAAGACCATGAAAGTTGGAAGAGTTGAACGAACTTCTTCTGTATACAAATATCTGGCTTTTCTATTTCGATAGCCAGAGCTTAGCAATACAAAAGATGAGTTGGACGCGTAGTGATTTTGGGCAAATTACTTGTCGCCTTGTAGATGATTTGAAAGGGTGAGGCTGCTGTGGAGATAGAGCGATTACTATCGACCAGATATTCAGTGATCGCGCTTCTTATTACTCCATTTACACCTATTTGTAACCATTCAGGATAGTGTTCTTGAACCCTCTTGTACAAAACTTGAGCCGAGCGACTGGTATGCCCAGTTTTACACGAGCAGGCGAACTGATGAACACAAATAGAGTTGGTAAGCTGCGGGATCCTGTCCTTCACGTTATTGAACAGTGATGGTAGAACTGGTAAAGGCTGCTCTCAAAGATGCAGCAGGGAATATTCTTTTCAGGGATTGTGATATCCTTATTTTAATTATATAGTCAACTGAGTCGCTTTTGAATTTCAAGTTCATGTATAGCATTTCCTCGGTTATGGACGTTAAGTCACTGATCACCCTATGTTTACAGCATCCACCTTTCGAGGAATCTACAAGACGAAAAGTAATTAACCCAAATCACTACACATCTGACTCATCTGTTGTATTCTTGAAGCTCTGACCATCGAAACAGAAAAGTCAGTTGTCTGTATACAGAGAAACTCTGTTCAACCCCTCTAACTCTCATGATCTTAATCCTTCCTCTATGCCAAAATATGGTAATCCCGAATCATATTTTGGCTCTACCAGTTTTTCATTTTGTCTATTCAATTTGAATACTCTTCCCTTATTGCTTCAATTATTACTATTATTATTATTCTCACTTTGAAGTGTCCTCGGTATTATTTCACTTGTTCCACTTGTCATTCTAAATCAATTATGTTTTGCAACGTTAAACTCTATATTATTAAATTTCACACAATGTTACGTAACATTTTTATTTTTATTCTATTTGCCTACTAATCGCATTGAAATTTACACCCCTTCCAACTTGTATATATTTACGTAACGAGTCAAAAATGGAACAAGTATTCATTCGGTGAGGAAAATTTTTCGAACTGATACGTGACTCAACAGCTGTACGATAGCATTTATATACACAAAAGTCTACATAGATACGGTTATCATTTAATTCCCTAACGGCCAGTTTAGAAAACGGAATCTTAAAACCAACAGTCGACAGACTACTGCTGTACAAAACGTATATCGACGACACTTTTATATTCTTTTATAATAATACTGATTTAAATTATACCTTACAAGAATCTAATAATTGACATCAGTCAATTAAATTTACAACAGAGTTAGAAAACGAATCAAATATTCCATTTCTGGACACAGAATTTACAGGAGGAGTTGATAGGACTCTGAAAAGATCTATTCACAAGAAAAACATTATAGAATGGTCAACTGACAGACTTCTATAGATGGGCATCTGTGAGTCGGAGAAGAGCTCTCATCGTTTCACTGGCCCTCCGTATCATAAACATTTGCATTACTGACTGATTAGAAGAAGTAGAGCTCTTATTTCTCAAAATTATTCTGGCTCAAAATGGATACCCGGTACGTGTCGTGAATAAGAACTTGAAACCAAAGGCAAAAGGAGGAGAATGCAGTTCAGTGTGAAGGAAAATACTGTGTATGAATCTGGACTTCAGGAGAGACCTAATTGCAGATATACTAAAGAGGAGAATCTCTGCTTTCCTAAATAAGACTTTTCCTGCATCAACGTTAAGTGTGACATTATCTAGCCTCCAACTGCTTCTAAGCAATGTGAGAGACAAACTCCCACTTACGATCATTCCAACGTGCATATATTCATACACTGGCTTCATCCTCATTTGGGAGTCATTGGCAGTGTGCAGCCACCTCCCGAGTTCGAACCCACGAACTTCCGGTTACAAGGAAAGTTCGTATACCATTCATCCACTGGGACCCTACTTTTCAATGGCCAGCCCATGAATTCTAACTTCTACCAATTAGCGGTGTATTTATTGCAACCACCAATCAATGTCATCGGTGGGAAATCCATCCTCACACACTTGACTGGATGGACATCACTGGTTACAACTTCTCACTAGAACACCAAGAAACTCCGTCCTGTAACCAGTAGTCACTAGTGAGCATCAGATTAATTTTCAAGAGTTGATTTGAAATGATTTGATTTGTTATTTGAGTTTGACCACAGATTGATATCAGTTAGAGAAACAGTGAAAACCAGAGGGTACTGGGGGATTATTATCGCTTTTAATCTCCTTCGTAAATAATAATAATAATAATCCAGTAAATACTGTTTCACTGTGTGATACATTTAATTAACAAACTAATACGGAATCTCCTTCGTTATTATGTAGAATCAAATGGTAATAACAACTATGTGAACTTATATACATAAATGATATTGTAAATCTGCTTGTGACGATGAAATCATTGAAAAGATAGTCATCTTTGAGGAGCTTCTTGTTCCTTTTTATCAGATAGCCAGATGGGTATTTTTCACAATTTGAGCTAAGACTACTGAAAAGTTAGTAAGGAGCAAAGTTTGCAAAACTAAACTTTTACCCTAGTGAAAAGTTCATGTATTTAATTCTCTTGGGTCCGGAGTGGGACATAAGGTTTCCATAAAGCATCTCCATTTTATCCTGTTATTTACAACCCTCCTCGGTTTGCCTCACGATTATTCACATGCTCTCATCTCCTCCTCACACGATATTCACCATGTCACCCGTGGATATTCGTTCAACTCTTTTCTCATACCGGTTCCACTCGAGGTTCTACCTGACTTGTAGCAGTGCTCAGCTGTCTTCTTAGAGTGTCTTAGATTCACCTCGTCGGTGTGTCCCCAGAGTTCCCAGTTGCTTATCCTGATCTCATTAAGTGTAGGTTATCATGATTGACGGACATAAGTAAAAACATCTAACCCCGATTTATGTGGCATGTTAATAGTGTCTCAGGGATGAATTAGCCTTAGAAAATGTAAACTTTTCAATTTATCGCATTTCTAAATCACATTTATCATTACTTTTGTTTGTTTTTTCTATCCTGATAGCCATTAGAACTACAAGAAACTGACATATAATACATCAGGTATGTGATCATCTTTACTCGCTGTCTATATTTTATCATTTTTATTTATTTATTTGTTCCTTTCATTAGGGGGGGGGGAACATAGGGCCTCAACAGAGCGTGTTTTCACTTCCTTCGGTTCACTGTTATCCTCTTCAGCTGGATCCTCAATTGTCAACTAGCTTTCATTCCTTCTTCATATGCTCCCTTTCATTTCACCCTCCAACGTATAAATCGTCACTTCCTTATTGAGCTTCCACTCAAGGGACTATGTGTTAGATATAATTTCACTTAACAATCTTCTCTGTATGTGTCCAATCCATAAATACTTCTTTCTTCAGAATCTGGCATCGGTTCATGATTGTTTTGACTATGTTGGGTTCATTGATATAAGCATAAACCTTGGGCACTGTGATAGTAGAGTACAATTCCATTATGGATAAAATTTTATTTCGATAAAATCACCCATAGTGTGTTTGTTATTACAGTAATATTTACTACTGATAAGCACGTTTTGAGCACAACTTATCACTGCTACTCATAATCACATCAAGGCACTTCTCACACAACTTTCTTGTTTGGTTTATGTACATGAGTAAAAATTAATGATTAGACATTTGAATAAAATCAATGTGAGATAATGTACATTAAGAAATAATAAAATGCGTGTCACTGATCAAATACAGTCAGAGGGGAAATAAGACGAGTGTTTTTATAGTAAAATAAATAAGTAGCTTGTTAGAATGTTATGATGTACGTGAATTGAAGTAGAATTTTAAGATTATTTATTATCCTTCTCTGATTTGACTGGTGAAAATAATATCTTCCACACCTCTGGTATTTGCATTGAGTCATTTCTGTTGAATGTGTTGAGTGCAGACTCGATGAACCAGGATTCCGTAATCAATCCTTCCTCTGTCCAGCTGCCCATATTACTTTTTAGAATTTTGACTCTGTCCCACCCTATTGTGTGGTTGTGTGTTAATGCATGTAGTGTGATTCCTCCATAATGGTTAAGGCAGGCTTAGTGAAGTGTCTGACAAACCGAGCCATAGCACTAAGTAGCACAAAAAAGGACCTGAATGATGAAATAAAACAGATAGAAGAAGCGTTGGTGTTAAATAACTATCCCCTAAAATTCATTAAGAAGATCAGTAAAGGACAAAAACAAAATAAAAATAATTGTGTAACTAGTAGTATTAACATAAATAAGAGAGAATATAAAGCATCTACTGTTATACCATATAAGGAGGGGACATCTGAGGCCCTACGTAGGATTCTCAATAAAGCAGGAATTAGGGGGGCATTCAAACCCACAAACTCACTCAGAGACAAACTTTGTAGGTTGAAGGACCCGTTGGACCCAATTAAACAAAATAATATAATTTACAAGATACCCTGCAATGACTGTGAAGTCAACTACATAGGTCAAACTAGTAGATCAGGGATAGTCAGAGTATCAGAACATAAGAATTTAGCTAAGGGAAAACTGATTGACCCTGAAAAGATAAGTAATTTAGAAAAAAGCTCAGCTATTGCACTTCACGCATTAACAAACAACCACACAATAGGGTGGGATAGGGTTAAAATTCTAAAAAGTAATCTAGGTAGTTGGAGAGAGGAGGAGGTTGATCACGGAATCCTTGTTCATTGAGTCTACACTTAACACATGCAACAGAAATGACTCTACGCAAATACCAGAGATATCGAAGATATTATTACGACCAGTCAGTCAAATCAGAAGAGGATGATAAATAATCTTAAAATTCTATTTCAATTCAAACACATCAAAACATTCTAACAATCAACTTATTATGACTATAAAAACACTCGTTTTATTTCCCATCTAATTGTAATGGATTAATAACACTCGTACTATTATTTCTGAATGTACATTATCTCATATTGAATTTTATTCCAATATCTAATCGATTCCACACATGTATATAAATGAAGGAAAAAGTTGTGTGAGTAACTTGATATGATTATGAGCAATAATTTGTGCTCGAAACGTCATCAGTTAATATAACTGTACAACACTGTGTGATTTATCAAAATAAAATCTTAACCATTATGGAGTTATACTCTACCACAGTGCCCAAGTTTTATACTTATATCAATAGTGTGATTCCTGAGCTTCGCGCAGTCAATCATTCTAACATTAGCTAAATTCTTATGTTCCGATAATCTCACTACTCCTGATCTATTATTTTGACCTACGGAGTTGAGCCCAGTCACAGTCATTGCAAGATATTTTATAAATCATATTATTTTGTTTAATTGTGTACACCGGGTCCTCTAGCCTACAGAGCTTGTCCTACCTGAATGAGTTTGTAGGTTTGAATGCCACCCTAATTCCTGCTTTATTAAAAATCCTCCTTACATGGTAAAACATCTTTTTTTCCATCTGATTGTATTTCATGGATAACACTAATATTATTATTTCTGAATGTCCTTTACCCCATATTGATTTTATTCAAATGTCTGTCTAATCATCAATTTAACTCATGTATATAAATGAAGCAAGAAAGTTGTGTGTATGTGAGTGACTTGATATGATTATGAGTGGCAATAGGATAGCAGTAATAAATTGTGCTTGAAATGTGGTCATCAGCAGTAAATATAACTGTATAACAAACACACTGTGTGTGTAATTTTATCAAAATACAAAATTTATCCATAATGGAGTTATATTGGATTCAGCGATATTTGGTGGAGGTGTAAACTGCTTCGCTGAAGTTGGCTAATGATCAATAGCTGAAGGTCGTTAGTGTTATTATGGTACAGAACTGTTCCCAATAGTTCAGATTTATTTATGCTTTTTGGTCTCTGAGATCAATTTACTTCTTCTGCTTTTCCATGTAATAATTCCTTCTCCCATACATTTTCGCTTACACTGCAGTTCTACTGAATACGTTTCTTCTCTCTATATTTATGTGCTGCATGGAGAGTGACAAGTTGAACTGGGATTACTGGACAGCTGTTTCGTCAGCCTAGTTTGTAACTCTTCATCAAAACCTTCAGAAGTTCCTGGTGGGTGCGTACTGTGAAGAGTCCCAAACTAGGGACGAAACAGCTGTCCAGTACTCCCACAATGGTTTTCCAGTGGTCCTCTAACTGATGTCAGCTCATGATGAAATCCTCCATGCAATCAAACAAAATCCCTACAAAACCAATAATTGGAAATCGAATTAATTTAGATGATCCAATTTTCAAAATATTTTGGTTGTAAACGAAACATTGACTGGGCCAGGAGCAATAACACTCTACCATCTTTCCATCTCTCCAGTTGAAATGTTAGTTTGCGGGAGATTTCACTGATTTCATGTTATATCATGAAATGACATCAGTCAACGCTGACTATCGAAGGTCTTTTCAAAGTCGATGAAACTGAGTTAGAGGTTTGACTGCCATTCTATGCAAGAGTTAGCAAACTATAAAAGTACTTCGGTCCAATCAATCGACGGGAAAATCTAAAATTCAATTAAATAATTAATATGACCCGTTGCACAAGAGGTGGCCAGCTCTCGTGGCCCAAGTGGTCTAGTGGATAACGACGCTTTGGCGTTTGAAACTATGGGCACTGGGTTCGAGTCTCGGTGGGAACATCATCACTCACTGGGGAATGCAGGCACATCCAGATGACGAGTCCCAAATAGGACGAAATGTTGGTTGTCCTGCATTCCACTGCTAGTCACCATCCACCAATTAAATATAAAAGTGGAGATTGACAGATACCTATCTGACTCATTATAAATTATTTAAATTAATCCCAGCGTGTTTAAGAAAAAATCAAAACAAGATCTGTTTTCTGAACGTTTCACTGTGTAAGCCACAGCTTCTTCAGCAAAATTATTCGGATTTTATTAATCATAAAAATAAATAGTCAAAAATGTTTTACATAAATTGAAGTCAGTTCCTTTGAAGGTTATTTGTCGGAAGACATTTGTACCAATAGAAACATGTAAGCAGTCATCACGTATATTTGTAATGACTAATGTCAAATGGTCACTGTGAGTGTTTGTCTGTATGAGTGTGTGTGTGTGATTGTATGTTATTTGTCATATGGAAAAGACGTCAATTCACATGTGATAAACATGATAATACATTTTTTTAAAGGTCATGGAGGTTCGTAAAAAATTATATTTATAAAATCTCAGGGAGATTGAAATGAGTAATTCCAACGTTTCTTGTTCGGCAATCTGGTCCGAACTTCTTCAGGGAAATTAATCGAAATTAACATAACATAGGTTTATATATAAAAGGAACATCACTTGTTTTTAAAAACTTTGTCCAATCACCTGACAACTCCAGTAGGTCGAATAAAGCAGCTCAATCTTCAGAAAGAAGACAAAGCAATAAGTCCAACAGGGTGCTTCTACTAAACTCCAATCCTAAACACCATAATTTTGAAAATACGTCTAATCATAAAATTCTAGATACTAACAGTGTGAACAGACATGAAGGCGTGATGTTAGCTGATGCATAGGAAATCCTTATTAATAAATAAAAATGGATATGTATCACTAATTATTAATACTTGGTCAAAATTCTCGACTGTCCATATCTTCTTATGGAGACGTTAAGAAATGTTTTACAACTGTTTACACACACACACGCATGCACACTCTGTTTAAAGTGTTTAACAAAGGTAGACCAATATTTGTAAGTCCGAGGTCAAATTTTGATCACAGCTCATAAAATTTTGTTTATTATACTTGTCGAATGACTCATGATTGGACAAAGTTTTTAAAAACAAGTGATGTTCCTTTTATATATAAACCTCTGTTATTTTAATTTCGATTAATTTCCCTGAAGAAGTTCGGACCAGATTGTCGAACGAAACGTTGGAATTACTCATTTCAATGTCGCTGAGATTTTACAAATATAATTTTTACAAATGTCTACTTCTCACTCGGTGCCCAAATATTTTAGAACTATTCTGTCAAATCTTGACGACAGTTCATTTGAGTCATGGAGGTTCATTGAGGATTTTGTTGTTTTTTCATCTGTCTTGCTTCATTAGAGTTTACCATATAGGTGATAATTTGCAAGTATTGGTTTTGTAGGGATTTGGTTTGATTGCATGGAGGATTTCATCATGAGCTGACATCAGTTAGAGAACCACTGGAAAACCAGCTGGGAGTACTGGACAGCTGTTTCGTCCTAGTTTGGGACTCTTCATCAGTACGCGCCCACCGGGATTCGAACCCAGGACCTTCTGGTTACGAGGCGAGCTCGTAGACCATTGAGCCACTGGGACCCGATCCAATGGTCCTTGAATTCTAACTTCTGCCAATTCACGACATAGCGCGACCATTTCGCAATGTCTTCTTCGATGAGTAACTGTCCTCATCTTCAACCTACTGTACCCTACTGGTCACGGCTTCCCACTAGAACCCCAGGTTAACTGCCTGAATAGGGCCAGTCACTAGTGAGCTAGGTGATAAGTCTATCCCTTCTCTCCTATTTACTGCATTCGATGTGGTTAAAATGGGCAAGGCTTCACGGGTCACCCTTTCTTTATGTGTTGAATGAAATCCTCTTCCAAGAATTTCGACATTGTCGAAATTAGTCTTATGTCCGATGTCTGTAGCATGCATTGCTATAGCCGATCTTTTTTCTAGACTTTTTAGTTCTACTTCATTTCTAGGTGGACGTTTCATGCATAGTCTATGTTCATTCACTCTGTCCTTCACTTGTCTGCTGCTCTCCTCTATATAGCGAGCTTCACATTCTGAACACTTTATCCTATAAACACAGTTGTTGTTTTGTGTCATTTTGGGAACCATTTCTTTGACATTCACCAAAGCTTTCTCCAAAGAATTAGAGGGCTTGAAATAGACTTTAATATTATATGAAGCAAATAGTCTCTGAAGTTGTTCAGCTGTGTGTGGAATGGCTATCATCGATAGCCAAGATTTTTCAATTTTCGGTTTTCTCTTCTGCTCCCTTTTATTGATAATATTATCTAGTAGCTTTTGTCGATAACCATTTCCAATCAAAATCTGTTTTATATTGGATATCTCGTTCTCCATATCATCATTATCTGTTATATAATGTTTCTAGCTCTGTTAACGAGATTTAAAGCAACTGAAACTTTCATTCCTGCTGGATAGTCTGATTGGAAATTCAAATGCTTGTTGGAATGTGTCGGCTTTCTGTATATTGTAAACTTTAGTTTCTCGTCATTTTGTCTTTTTACAAGACAATCAAAAAAGTTTAGAGTTCCCTCAGCCGCTTGTTTTAACTTCTTAGTGTTGTAGATAGCTAGACGAAACATTTTCTTAGAAATCAACAATAAGACTTGGGACGGCCGAGAAAGGTCAGAGGATTAAACTACCCTTAGTTATTTCAGTACCTCCTCCTCTACAAGCCTTTGAGAAAAGCAGAGGAATCATAATAATAATCAATACGAGTTGATCACGGATTGATATCAATTAGGGAACCATTGAAAACCACCAGGGGAGTACTGGACAGTCAGCTGTTTCATCCTAGTTTTTCGGAAATCATCGGCAGCACGCACCCATCCACCAACAGAGTTCGAACCCACGACCTTCTGGTTACTAGGCAAACTCGTTGGCGATCATTCAGCCACTGGGAACCGACTCCTCAATGGCCAGTCAGTCCATGAATTCTAACTTCTACCAATTAGCGGTGTATTGACCGCTGTGGTGGGAACTCCATCCTCACACACTTGACTGGATGGATCTCACTGGTTACAACTTCTCACTAGAACTCCAGGAAACTCCGTCCTGTCTCCAGTAGTCACTAGCTAGCATCAGATTTATTTTATATTCTAGAATAGTCGTCAATTGATTGGATTTTGCGGCACGCCCTAACCGAGCACCACGGCGTCCAACTTTCGCCCGATATTCACATAACCGACCTCGAATTCGCCGACGACGTCCTGTTACTAGCTGAAAACTTCCCCGATATGCAACAGGCGCTCGATCAGATAAACCACCTCGCGTCTACCATCGGTTTGGAAATCAACACTTCCAAAACCAAAATGTTTTCGAACACATCCACCAGCAATGACGAAATCTTACACCTGAATGGAGCACCTATTGAAATTGTGCCATCCTTCAGATATCTGGGATCCATAATGCTTCCCAACGGTCAAGCGAAAAACGAAGTGAATGCGCGGATCTCCAACGCCCGGAATGCGTTTCTTCAGCTGAGAAGCGTTCTATGGAGCAAGAGGGAAATCAGTCTCAGGACTAAAATTCGGGTTTACCAAGCCTCCATACGATCCGTTCTCCTGTATGGCTGTGAAACCTGGCCTCTTCACGCGGAAGATGTACGCAGACTCGAGGTAGTAGACCATTGGTGCCTCAGGTACATTCTGCATGTTCGTTGGCAGGACAAACTCTCCAACGAAGAAGTGCGTCGTCGTTGCTACAACACCAACCAAATTCCAGTACTGGTCCAACAACGTCGCCTTCGGTGGTTTGGCCATGTTCTGCGCCGACCAGATGATGATCTGGTCAAATCAGTTCTAAATCCCTCGCCATTACCATCTTGGCGATGTCGCAGGGGTGGACAGCTGAAAACATGGCTTGGTACAGTCAAGGCCGATATGGAGTGCCTGGGGCTACAAACCGTCTACGGACTCCGTCTGTGGAAGAAGAATTCGATAACCCTGTCGCAAAACCTTGCATCAGATCGCCGCGCCTGGGCAGCGATGATTCGAGATGTTCATGAAGCCGGCTCATCCTCTCGTAGGAGATAGCCGAAGTAAAGTAAAAAAAGTAATAGTCGTCAATAACACTATTAGTGTTATTTAAATAATATCGACTTGTTAAGTAAGGTCACGATGGAATTACAGTTCATCAAAGATGCACAAATTATAATAAGCATAAAAATGTAATAGCAAATGCAGAATCAAATTAAAATTAAGGGAATCTCCACAACAAATTGAAGATCATTAAAACTTTGATGGCCAAGGTAGGGAGAGTGTCCGAACAAACCAACTTCTTCTTTTGGATACATAAGTTAGGCTTCTTAATGTATGTTACCAACAGCCTCAGCAATATGTAGTAGACGAACTTTTAAGGCGAAGTTAAGATTAGTTGGTATGCAGTAAATGACTTTGAAAGCCGCCTCGTTAACATCAATCCTGTGTTCTGTATGCACAAGATGAGATAGAATAGAGCTATGAACAGATTTTGTTTGTCCTTTACTTAACCACTATGCAGGGTGATGTTCGGAAATCCGATGAGAAACACGCCTAATTGTACGGCCTATGTAACTGACTCCACAGGAGCAGTTAAATTGGTAGATACACATAGAAGAGGCGAAATTAGGCAGTTTATCTTTTACTCCCGAACGCAAAATAGGGGTGGTTTTGAAGACACAGCGTAATTCAGCGGCACTGAATGCTCTTTTTACCACCATATTCCTTAGGCGTTGTGTTAATGCCTCACTGAAGTTTTAAGAATAAGGCCTTCTTCAGAACTGTTGGTTGGTACTTTAGCCTGCCTTGACTTTTGATTCATGTTCTTATCGATGAATTTTTCTGGGTAGCCATTCTCACTCAGCAACTGTTTAATAATATTAAGCTCTTCCTCCATTAAGACATTCATCAGAGGAGATTGCTCTTGCTCTGTGGATCAAGCAATTTGATTGTATTTCAAAGTCACGAAGCTGAAAAAAATGAGTATATTGACCAGTTGATGTTGATTTTCTTTGTATACTTCTTACTGTACCGTCCTCTTCATCGAAAAGTACATTCTTTGCTCAACTTTTTTTCTTCTAAGTGTCTGAATGAATATTTTCGAGTTTGACGACAAATTGATATCAGTCAGAGGATCACTGAAAACCAACAGGGAGTACTGGACAGCCAGCTGTTTCATCCTACTCGCCGCCTCCCTTTCGGGTTCCACTCGAGCTATGGCCTGACGCGCGATGTCACCCAACGGCCTCATCAGCGAGTGTCCAACCCATCTCCACCTTCTCCTACATATTTGTTTAGCGATTGGTTCTTGTTTTGTTTCTTCTCATAGTTTCTTGTTGGTGATTCTTTCCGGCCATCTGATCTTCAGCATAGAGCGAAGACAGCTGTCGATAAACGTCTGCAACAGGCTGTTGGAAATATTCTCTGTGACCCGCCAAGTTTCTGATCCGTATAGCAAAATTGACTTGACGTTTGTATTGAAAATCCGAATTTCGTTGTTGATGCAGGCTGAGTGACGAATATTTCCAGATTGGTTTCAGGTTGATGAATGTGTTTCTCGCCTTCCCGATTCTCGATTTGACATCCTCGTCCGTTCCTCCTGTAGTTGAGACAATGCTCCCTAGATAAGTGAATGAAGTAACCTCTTTCAAATCCCTTCCGTTGATAGTGATTGGCACTGGATGTTGCTGTTGTTGTTGTTGGTTGGTTATTTTCATAACCTCCATATTGTCTATGTTCACCCGGAGGCCTGTCCTTGCTACTTCTTCCACCATTTTGTCGGTTTTCGCTTGCAAGTCTTCGATTTTTTGTGACATCAAACATAAATCATCCACGCGCGAAATCCAGGTCTTCTAGTTTCTTCACATCGGTCCAGGATATCCCTGTCTTCTCGTTTCCCACTGTCTGACGCATAGTCCAGTCCATTTACCGCGACCACCAATCAATCCGTGATCAAGTCATAAAAACAAAACTAATCCTTACAAACCAACTATACAAAATTTTAAAAAAAATACATAAATAATATTCCTTTAACATTATTATTATTATTACCTATCGTGTTGCTTTTTTTCTTTTGGTGGTGTGTTTTTATCCGACCACCTGTTGTATGAAATATTGTGTCAACTGTTCTTTCTTAATGTCTACACTCGGAGTGAAGCAGAAGCAAGGCAGTAGAAGAAGAGGAACTGGTCAGCTTTCCTCATGTATAAACATGTATAATCATGTTATTTTATACTTTTTTTTTTAGCGAAGAAACAATTTCATCCTTTCAGGTATATTTTCCCCTATTTGAGTCTCTTTTTTATTAAAACACGCACTGACTCGTTTACATACATATTCTTCTGACATTCTCAATGTCCCATTTCCCCACTCCCTCCCCCTCCACTCGAATATAAACATAAACATACACACACAAACACACCACCTATCCAACTTTCATTTCTTCATATCTGTCTCTCACTGTCTTCGACTGCTTCTTAGTATCATTTACCCAGTGTTATCATTCTTTTGAAGATTCACACTAGTGGGTTTTTCCTCCTTATTTGGCAGTTATTGTTTCCTTTTCTCCTCATTAGGCCCTCTTTTCTGTGTGTATGTGTGCGTTTGTGCTGGGGGGGTTGGCGGGAGTTTCATATGCTTCCCTCTCATGATGTTATGATACGGTTGTATTTCTCAAGACATCAACAACGATAACACCGACAACAACGAAAAATGCATTATTGAAACTTTTCACATGTTGTATGTGTATATATATAAATGTAGACAGAAGTAACTGTGATTAAATTCACCTCCTGTTTATACTCCATAACAGAAGGTAACGGTGTACATATAAGTGTATACATATATACCCTCTGATGGATGGTTGTGTATTTCTAGACAAGTCTCCCTCCTCCTCGTTCTTTCTCCTCTGCTTCTGATTCCTCAACCTGTTAACTACTTACTGCATTTAGTTTTCATCATCTGTCTTCCTTTTTTCTGTGCTGTGCTATATATAGAAATCCCCTTCATTTCACTTCGGCTGGGTTTTTGTTTTATTTCATTTTTTTGATGGTTTATTTTAACCGTCATTAATCCTTGCTTATGTTTATTATTGTTATTATTATTATTATTATAAACACTACTTTCATGGAATGAAATCAGAAATATTTGAGCAGATGGTTGAGTTAACAGTTAACTAAATTTCGGACTATACTAAGTTTGTGTGTCAATGCGTATTATGTTTACCGCCCTAACACTTTTGTTTTATTAAAGTCATAGGTGAAAAAATTATGCCTTTGTGTGTGTATGTTTAAGTCGGCTAAATGCACATACAGAAAGTGTGAACAGGTTTCAGCCTTCAACAGTACACTTTTGTTTTTGTCCTACTGCTTGTCGTCTTTCTCAGCTGGTTGTACAATTGCTCATAAGCGCTCATCTCCTTGTCATATTGTGGTGAGAGATGTCTGCCGGAAAATGGAAAACCTATGCCCTGCAGTTATTGATGGAGATATATAAATAGAGATCTTCGGGTAGGATTTCGAGGCTGTTGCGTAGTTGATTGGTGTTCAACATTCTTCAGTGATGAGGGTGTTACTTGGAACGCTGCTGGGAGGTCGGGCAATGGTAGCATATGAAAGTGTGAGGCGAAACACCTACGAATGTGAGACGAGGTCACATAAATATGATCACAAATGTAAACAAAGAGAAACGGGTGAACGTCAGCGAGCGCCAGAATTCCAGACATCAAGACAAACGAACAAACCACCATAACCAAGAAGACCGAACCAACTTCAGTCGAAAGTCTTTGACGGGGAGACAAGTGTGGTGAGAGCTGTCTGCTAGCCAAAATTGTAGACAAAAATTGACACCAGTGTTTACGTCCTGACTCGGGGTCATGAGAAGAAACAACAACAAAGCCTAACCTTGAGGAAATCATCAACCAGTCACAGCAGACTTAACGTGCGCAAATATGACTCATAGATATATGCCTTAACTTTCTCAGAAACGGCCACAAAGAGATGATAGGATAACCTTCAGCAAGAAAACAACTAATCAGAACACGTTGCTTCTCCGCTAACAATAAGATACATAAAAATCTATAAATATCTATTGATCTTCTCAATAAACGATCTGTTGCCTGATCCTTGTTTTCTGTCGTTACAATATGATATCGTCCATGTCATCCTTGGATCACCATGCAATTTATCATTTCCCCATCTGTGTTCAATTCCAGCTTATGCTTGACTCGTTGTATCAATCAACGGTTGCCTTAGTGTGTCTTCGACTCACATCCATTCTCATCGACATATTTCTTTGAGCAACACTATTGCTTTCTACATATTTGACCTTCACCATCGAACAAGCGAAGGGAGATATTCATGAAAACCTTCAGCAGCCTGTTGGAAATGCTGTTTATGATGCAACAAGTAATGAATGACTTCAGAAAGTCTTCATATCGATTTCAGATCAATAAAGGTCTGTATTGCTTTTCCAATCTAGACTAAACTCTACATCCTCATCTGTACCGCCGACTGTAGTTGAAACGTTACTCTCTAGACCCCCGTCAAATTCCCCCCCCCCCTTTGTACAGATTGGTACTTCTTGTAGTCCTGTCTTCACAGCTTCTTCTACCAATTTTTTGTTTGGTTTCCGTCTTTCAGTTTGTGTGACATTTGACATAAATCATCCACGAAGGCCAGATCTTCTACAGTCATCTTATCAATCTAACGTATTTCTATCTTCTAACTTCCCACGGTCCGCCAAATGATCCATTCCATGACAGTTAGGAATATTACCGGTGATTGTAGCGACAGTCTTATCTAACTTCGGTCTTCACTTCAAAGAATTCGTCAAAATTTTTCTATGTAAATCACTTGATATGTGGCTTTGTCATATATAGTTCTTAAATGAGATTAGTAAATCGTTTTGGGGGACTCCACAGTGTTGAAACAGTTTCCAAATTACTTCACAATCAATACTAATTAAGGCCTCTGTTAAATTCGATGAAAGATAGGCCTATTTTATTTGAGTTATATTACTGCACTACGCTCACTGAAGCCGGAGTCCCCCAAGGTGCTGTACTCTCACCACTTCTCTTTTCTTTCTTTCTACATGACTTACCATCTTCAAATGACATCAATTTTGTCAAATATGCTGACGACCTGACAGTATCTTTGCCTGTCAAATGTCATAATGACTGCTCTAAACTTAATGGCTTTCTGTCAGAAATCAGCCAGTGGTCAAAGGAAAACGGTCTTACCTTAAACCCCTCCAAATGCCAAACAGTCAATTCCACCCTTAGGCATAAATCCGACCTAAACAAACTGGTTGGCTCTCACGAGGTGTGCAACATAGATGGCACTGAAATAGAAACCAAGTCGGAAATCAAATACCTAGGAGTCATTCTATCTGCTGATCTTTCCTGGTAGTTTCATATCTTGGCGATTTCTAAGAAAATATTCCGTTTTACCCACTACATCAAGAAGTTAAAACATTCTGGTATAACCCAACCCTTACTCCTACAATTCCTTAACTCTCACATTCTGCCTATTGTTCTCTATTGCTCCCCCTTAGTTTCTCCCGGGCTACTGAAGAAAGACTATACCTTATCACGCAGGATGTTAAAGGTTGTCAGCAGGGTAAGCAACGTGTCACTTAACCAGCTTGTAAATATTCTGGTTGACAGGCACGTGGAATCATGTGAAAAATGGGCTAAATCCATTTTATCTAACTCACACCACCCTCTTCATTCACAACTCTTCCCTTGCATCTCATCAGGCAAAACCAGAAGCCTATATAGAAAAGTATATGCTCGCACCAGCAAGTACAAAAACTCAACCACACCCTACTTAGCTCGTGTTCTGTGCGATAAAGAAAGCATTAGGCGTGACACCTATAATTCATTAAATAGTCAGTAGTGCAACTGGATCTCATCTTTCCAAATCATATCATTTATAGCTACAACATTTTCTTTCTTTCTTTTCCTTTTCTCTCTCTCTCTTTTTCTCTTCTTTTCCGTTATGTGCTGCTTTGTTTCTTCCTTCCGCTTACGCCAGTAAATATGATAGCACCTACTTTTCTAACACCTTCAAACACTGTTCAACTTTGGCTTTGCTACCGACATGCCAATATGTTGTTGTCATAATGAACTGAGATTTCCTTAATCTATGTAGAATTCTATTTATTGATAATGTACTAAATGGATGCAATACTGTAGTAAAAATGCTGAGAATTCCATTCTGTATCACACGTGCTGTTTTGGAATAAAGCAAATTATTATTATTATTACTTGCCACCTATCGAGATGGTGTGTAAAGTTAACTTGGTGTTGAATTCCTGCTGTGGATTTTTAAGAATTTTGTGTGTTTTTTTTGCAGGGTGTTTGAATAGTTAGACTGTCAGAGAGAATCATCGAAAACCAAATAGCCTAGAACAACCGTTTCGTCCTAGTTTGGGACTCTTCACCTCCTCTCTTGGCTTTTAGGTTACCAGGAGAATCCGTCGACCATTCAGTCATTGAGTTGAATTACTAAGGTATTCTACACAAAAGACAAAATGATAGCAGATGCCTAAAAAGCATGCTGATTTATGTAACTGGGAATCTGGAAAATTAGATAAACTGCAGACAAATAGTAGTCTTGTGTAAGAACCACTTGCTGTACAGAATAAAATCGTACCATTGTTTATTTCTCTGGCATCTGACAACAACCTATTCGAATAATATTCATTCTAGAAGTAAACGAAATGAAAAATTTGTAAATATATACTGGGAACAAGTTTAGGATTGTATAAAAATTCCAGAAATATTGAGATTTCGAAGAGGCGGTTGGGTTTTATGCTTGGGATAAAGGAAATTTTAGAAAAGTTCTCAGAACCGGAAGTAAAGGGTAGAAAATAAAGTTGAAAAAAGAAAACAAATAAAAATTCTATCATATAATTCCTCAAATAATCTTTGTTGATGAAATGCGGTTAATAAATAATACTATTAATACTTAGATTTGTGATGATTTTGGCTTAATTTGATCTGAGTTTTTAGACTGCATCATCAACCAACATCATGTGGGGAAATCGGTAAAAGCAAGAAGCTTTGAACAACTGTTTCGTCCTAGTATGTGACTCTTCAGTGCTGCACACTCAACATCAGGGGTAGAACCTAAGACCTTCAGGTTAAGAGACTAAGCTCATTGAACATTCAGTCGCCTGTACGAAAATCAAATTCAGTGACCCATGTGTATTCTTCTAATCTTTATCGATTCGTGATATAGCGGTGCCTTCGACTGACACACTGTGGAGGGTGCATAGATCATATCTTCATTCTCCGACAGATCCTAGAACAAAGACACACTTTTTGGCATCCAAAAATTGCCATATTTCTTGACTTGAAGGCAGCCTTCGACTCTGTGGATCGTAAGGTACTATAGCAATGTTTGACTGTGAAGGGAGTGTCAAGAAAGTACATTGCACTAATCAAGGCACTCTACTCAAACTCACGTAGCTGTGTAAGGGCTTATGGGGAATTGTCATCTGAATTGATAACAACAAGTGGTGTCCGTCAAGGATGTCCACTTTCCCCTTTTCTGTTTAACTTCATCATAGGTATGCTAATGGAAGTATCCCTAACTGAACTTAACGACTTAGGAATCGACTTGTTACCAGGGAATAGTCTCATGGACTTAGAATATGCAGATGACATAGTCCTGTTAAGGGAGGATGCTGACAAAATGCAGAGTCTTCTGAACACCTTGAGCAGCAATCTTCGTATGTTTTGCATGCGATTCGCCCCTGTAAAATGAAAGATGCTGCTACAGGAATGACTGGACTACGTCAACTCCTAGCTTAGTGATAAGGAGTGAAGTGATAGAACATGTTGACCACTTCACCTATTTGGGAAGTTGTATCAGCACCAACTCGTCGAAGAAGACATTGAGCGAAGTAGTCGCTCTCTGTCGTGCGTGAATTGGCAGAAGTTAGAATTCATGGACTGGCTGGCCATTGGATCAGGTGGCAGTGGCTTATTGGTCTACGAGCTAGCTAGCCTTGTAACCAGAAGGTCGTGGGTTCGAGTCCCGGTGGGTTCGCACTACTGAAGAGCCCCAAACTAGCCTGACGAAACAAATGTCTGGCAGTACTCCCAGCTTGTTTTCCAATGGTTCTCTAACTGATGTCAACTCATGATGAAATCCTTCTCCAACCAAAATCCCTACAAAACTAATGCTTGAAAGTAAGAATTCACGTGTCATTCCAGAATCTCGGTCCTAACGGTGGAATAATCAACGAGCTTGGTCTTATAACCTGAAAGTCCCAGGTTCGACTCCTAAAAATTAGGTCGAAGATGCACACTGCTGAAGAGTCCCTATCTGATGTTGACTCATGATGAAATTAACCCGAAATTGTCATAAATCCCACAATTTAAATATTAATAGTATTGTTTATTGATAACAGATAATCAACCATCTATCTAATAATTATTTGTAAAATTTACTCGAAAAGAGTATTTGTTTTATTTATTTATTTATTTTTGTGACTTTTTCAACTTCATTTTCCAACTTTTACTTCCGGTTTTCAATCATTTTGTAGAATATCTCCGCCTCTTCCTTCTCCTCCTGCTTCTCCTCATATATTCCACGCATCTACGAAGAAATCTACCCACCCGTCAACTCTCCCCCACACACACATACACTCAACCGCCTATATCGGAATCCTAATATTTCGAAAGTTTTATATTAGCCTAATATGTTGTTTCATTAATATACGTTTTCATTTCTAGAGTTGATATCATTCGAATATGTTGCACGTGTGTGTGTATGTGTGTGTAGGCGACCGCGAGCGCGTGTGTCGAGTGAGTACTAGGGCATAAGATAATTGAAGAAGACTCTTCACTAATATCAATGACCTGACCTCTTTATTCACTTGAAATAACAAAGTCTCTTTAAAATATCATATGTTTGTACGTGTGTGCATAAGTGTGTGCGTGAGCGCGCAAGTTCTCCTTCTTCTCCTTACTCTTTTACTTCCGGTCTTCTGGTTCCCTGAACACTGACTGACTGTGGTAGTGAATATTGAAGCCTTTCTAAAAATCATTCCTACTCAAAGTCATACAACTATTACGACCTACTAATACGACTGCTTCCAGTGTTATTTCACTTGATATTATTATTAATATTGTTATTATGAATACTGTTCAACTGATTTCTACCACGTGAATTCGAAAAAAATATAATAAATAAATAAATAATTGCGTATCTGTTATGTCTTTAAAAATAACCCCCACCCAACCCCACCAGAAAAACGTATAATCCGTAGGTTGTATATGAGAAAGAGAAACAGGACATACGTGCATACCAGCATGCATGAGTTCATATGACTGTGAGTGTATGTGTGCTCGTGACTGAGTTTTGCTGACACATTCCTCTCGTCTTTTTTCCACTCTGAACTTAGCCACATCCCTAAACTAACTCACTAACTAACTCAACTCAACTTGCTTTCTCCATTCTCTGATCATTCCTTCTCGTGTTAAAACTATCTTAAACTTTTCCTTTTTCTGCTGTTCTTGTTCTCCGTGTTCTTCGTGTTCTTGTTATCGGTAAAAACAAGGTAATTATAGGCCCTCAAGGTTGTTTTGTTTCGCTGTTTTTCCTTTCATTTTTAGGTTGTTGTCGGTTGTTGCTCACTCACTCTCCACCTCCCCACCCTCCTTTTATTCTCTACTGACTCAAGTCTCATTATTATTATTTTTGGCTTGCTCAAAAACTATTATTTTATTTTTGTTTTCTAAACTCTTTTTATTCTCCCCACTATGTTATCGTTGCTGTTGGTGTTATCATAGTAGCCTTGAACAGAAGTTGATGACAATGAAAACCTCTATTATCTTTCAACAGATTCTGTATGTTGTTCACCTGTATTATAAGTTCATTTGCTTGTGAGTCTGTGTGTGTGCGTGCATGTTTGCGGGATGGATCGATGGATGGAGGTGAGGAGAGATAGAAAGATATCCAGAAACGAAAAGGCCATCTCGTATCCTAAACGAAAATCCCGAACATAGATATATATTTACTTGGGGTCATGTGAAGCTCATTTATATATATATACATATATATGCAATACATGCAAGCAAAAGCTACCGTGTCGTTCTACGAAAGACCACCAATTTCTTCTACTCTGTGATTATTTTATTTCTTTCTCCTGAGTAGTAGTCGTGGTTTTCCCCTCCTCTCTCTTCCACTATCTGTCCAACCCATTCGCCTAGCAGCCATCCATCACCCGTTCGTTATCTAGCCTAGGTAGGATTTAGTAGTTTACAACACGCAAGTTAATACAGCATTACGACTAATATTATTATTATCATTATTATTACCATTATTTTCTTTCTGGAATTTTTAAGCCCTTGATTTATTCAAAAAAAAACATTTCATTTTCCTATTTTGTGATTCAAAAATATATTGAAATTAGTAGCAAACAAAGAGTATTATATTACTTTTCGATACTGCCCTCTTTTTCAGATATAAATCTATAATAATAATAATAATAATTTAAAGGGAATTATTGTTATTACTACTATCACGAGTTGTTTCGTCCTAGAGTTTGGGATTCTTCAGTGTTACGCACCTACCGCCATGACTTTCTTGTTACAAGGCGAAGTTGTAAACCATTTTTAGCTATTGGGAACTACTGATCCAATGGCCAGTGCGTGAATTCAAACTTCTGCCAATTCGTGATATATATATATATATATATATATATATATTCAGTGCAATACTCCCCGGTTTTCCAGGAGTTCTCTAACTGCTGTCAGTTGGCGATTAGTCCTGTAACCAATCAAATCACTGCAAATTAACGCTTGATAGTTAATCTGATGCTCACTACCGACTGGCTCTATACAAGAAGTCACCAGCGATTCTAGTGAGAAGTCGTAACCAACGGGGTCCACGGAGTTACGCAAAAACGACAGTTACTCACCTATGGACACTGGCTGGCGGTAAGGCTAGGCTGCGTCAGTGACACAGCGGTTAGGACTCTCACCAACCATGCACATGGTTCAGAGTTTGATCTCTTGCCGACGCATACCTGATATCAATGGTTGGCCTGCAAAATCTGGGTTGAAAATTCCATACTTGTACCAATAATACGGTGTGGAATTAGGCTATGATCAAAATTTTAAAAAATAAATAAGTATCACGATTTGGAAGAAGTTGGAATTCATGCACTAGCCAATGAGTCAAGTCCCAATGGTTGAATGACCAGCAAGCTCGCCTTGTAACCAAGAGGTCCTGGGTTTGGACCCTCGCTCTGGGTGCGTACAGATGAAGAGCTCTAAACTAGGACAAAAAAGCTGTCCACTACTCCATGTTAGTTTGCTAATGGTTCTCTAGCTGATGCCAGCTCATTGTGAAACCTGTAACCAATCAATCAAATCCCAAAAACTCAATACTTAAATAACTCTGACTTTATAGCTGAGGGTCTTTACCAAATTTAATGAAAACAAAACACGTAGACCAGCGAAGAGTCTCTGTTCGGTGGCGAATTCATTTTCTTAGCTGTACAATCGCAAATATATATATATATGTTATTTTGTATGTATGTGTACAATAAGTTTATCAAACCAAAATACAATTGGTTATAGTTATTTAAACTAAACAGGTGAAGATTGGTAATCGAAGTTACGTAATACAAAATCAGTCAAGAAAATTAGGTGTTAGTGAAATTAGTGTAGTAACAAAGGTGATGAGTTGTCACAAATAGTTGTTAAAAAGAAGTTATGTAATAATATGAATAGTTTAATGAGTGAGTTTTACTCAGGATGCACATAGGAACAAAGTAGAGAATACGAAATTACGTAAGAATTCTAAATGAATACAAGAATTATGAGCAATTAAAGAAACAGGCAAAGAAACAAAACTAAGTCATCAAAATCAAAAAAATCAAATCAAAAAAGTTGTTACCAAGACAGTAGAAGTGGTTGAGTAATCCTCTTTTGAATGCACAGTTCCGGTTTTTCTATGTGAATGGTCAGAGCTTCAGCGATACAAAGAAGGCGAGACCGTATTGCCTTTGATAGGTTGTTCTTGACTCTGTAGATTACTTTGAAGCAGGAGGCGTTTGTTGAGATGGAATGATCAGTGTTAACCAGATGTTCAATTATCGCACTACTTATTGCACCACTATTGCCTTTTCGCAACCATGCTGTATAGTGTTCTTGAATCCTCTTGGACAGGGTGCGCATCGAACGACCGATGTACCTGGCTCCACAGCAGCAGGTGAACTGATATATGCACATAGAAGTGGTCAGATGCGGGATCTTGTCCTTGAGGCTTCTGCAGATCAGTGGGCGACTGAAGAACACTATTCTTAGCGTTACTGCAAAGAATGTTCTTCTTCTCAATAACACCTTATTTCCTTGACTGATTTTGTATCACGTAACTTCAATTACCAATCTTCACCTGTTTAGTTTAAATAACTATAACCGATTGTATTTTTGTTTGACAAACTTAATGTACACATACATACAAAATAACACCTATATATATATTTGCGATTGTACAGCTAAGAAAATGAATTCATCGCCGTAAAGAGACTTTTCGCTGATCTACGTGTTTTGTTTTCATTAATGCCTGGATGGGGATTATCCATGAATTTGCCAAATTTCTTTTATACCGGAGAAGAACAAAGCAGTGAAAATGTTTGTACACTGACCACTTCCTTTTCATATTACTCTCTGTAGGACATCTAAAATAGACGATTTCACTTTGAAATTCTTCTTTGCTGAATGTACTTCATTCAAGTGAAATATTATTACGTAACTGTTCAAATTATTTTCACTGAGGGTGAATATATATTTAATGAGAATTTTATGATTATATTGTTTAAAGAACCATTTGTTAGTTTACTTTTGAAAGAAATCTGCAAACATGAGATCAAATGGACAGCCGATGGCCATGTCATCCACTTTTTTTGTGGAGTTCGTCATTAAAAATTTAAAATTTACAGTCATGATACACTTTAATAACAATTCTTTAAGGATTTCTACGGGGATCTCAACGTTTATTAACTTGTTAACCGTTTCAGTCATAGAGGTGCATTTGTAAAAATAGAGATGTTATGTCCAAAGAAATCACTTTTTTACCCCTGATATTAATATCTTTAATTCTGTCTATGAACTGAAACACATCTTTCAGACTATATTATTTCACTAGCTGTTCATGTAAAGGTTTTTAGAATAATTGCCAACCATGTAGCTAAAGTATAGTAAGGCAAAATTTTACATTTTCTGTAATCGGTGTTAACGGCATCTCAGGTTTATGTACTTTGGGAAAGTAATATCTATGTACCTGTGGGTCTCAGTTCATATTATAAAAACTCGCAGAAGGTATATATGGTCTTCCTTTAGTTTCTTCAAATATCATTATTATTTCCTTTAATTCCTAGAGGAACATAGGGCTTCAGCTGCACGTCTCCGTGGCTGTCGGTTCTCTGCTAAAGTTTTCGCGCGGCTCCAGGTCTGCCCACATGCTTTCATCTCCTCTTCACATGACCTCCTCCACTCCATGTCACCCTTGCACTGACGACCAACTCGCCGCTTCCCTTTCGGGTTCCACTCGAGCAATGGCTTGTCTAGTGATGTCACTTGATGGTGTGTTTCCTCAGAGAATGGCCAATCCATCTCCATTTCTTCCTGCGTATTTGTTTCACAATCGGTTCCTGCTGGGTTGGTTCGCTCATTGCCAGAGATCTCTGTTGCTGATCTTTTCTGGCTGATCTCGTGTCAACGGAGATCTCGTTCACCAACTAATACAATTGGAATACATCTGGACTGCTTATATTTGGACTAGTTCATCATAATTACGATTACCAGACTACGAGACGAGCGCATAACTAAAGGGTCATACTGAGATCTAATTCTTTGCAAATATCCCAGTAATTTAGAGCCTCCACCTCCATTTCTTCCTTCTTATGTGTTGCACAATCGGTCCCTGGTTGGTTCGCTGTCAGAGATGCCACCCCGTTACTGATCTTTTCTGGCCATCTAATCTTGAGTATTGAGCTATGACAACTGTAGATGGTCTGTAGTTTGTTCAAAGTGCTCTTCATGACGCAGCGCCAAGTCTCTGATCCATAAAGGTTTCACTGACTTCACACTGGAGTTGAAAATCCGGATCTCATTTTTGATGGTGAGTGCTGTTGACCTCCACACTGACTTGAGATTAGTGAAAGCTTGTCTTGCTTTTCCGATTCTTTCTTTGATATCCTCGTCAGTTCCATCCGCCTGTAGTTGAAACGATGCTTCCCAGGTAGGTAAAGGAGGTTGTTTCTTTCAGGTTCCTCTCATTTATGCTGATCGTTGTCTGTTGTTGTTGTTCTTGTCCAGGAATCTTCATCACCACATCTGTTTTCTCTGTGTTCACCTGAAGTTCTATCTTTGATGCTTGTTCTGCCAACTTGTTGCTTTTCACTTGCATATCTTTCAATTTGTGGGAAATCAGACACATATCATCGGCGAAGTCCAGATCCTCCAAGTTTTTTGTGTGAGTCCATTTTATGCCTGTTTCCTCGTTGCCCAGCCCGCTGTCTGTCGCATTATCCAATCTACTGCAATCAGGAAAATCATTGGCGATAGTAGGCAGCCTTGTCTTACTCCCGTCTTCACTTCGAAGGATTCCATGAGTTTCCCACTGTGGATTACTCGACATGCAACACTGTCGTACAACTGTTGGATGAGATATATAATTGTCGGCGGCACCCCTTGATAGTAGCGAGGTAGTTTCGAAATCACCTCTCGATCGACGCTGTCGAATGCCTTTTCAAAGTCGATGAAGTTGAGATAGAGAGATGACTGCCATTCCAAGCTTTGTTCAATGATGATCCGTAGTGTAACAATTTGATCAATACATGACTTGTTCCTCCTGAATCCAGCCTGTTCCGGTCGAAGTTTTTCATCCAGGGCTTGTTTGATTCTCTCCAGGATAATACGACTTAGTATTTTGCTTGGGATGGACAGGAGAATAATTCCGCGCCAGCTCTTGCATTGACTTAAATCTCCTTTCTGTGGCAGTTTGAATAAGTATCCTTTTTTCCGATCCTCGGGCACCTTGCCCTCTTTCCAAACCTTCTCCAGTGGTGGTGTTTGGGTCCATTTTCAATGCTTTGCTGAAATTCCATCTGGTCCTGCTGCTTTTCCAGCTTTTAGCATCTTGATTGCCTTCAGGACTTCTGTTCTCGTCGGGGGGTCGACGTTCACTGTTAGTTCTGCTTCCGTTGTTGGTATTATTGGGCGCCTCAAATATTATTTTCAATTATTCCATTCCCATTGATTGATTGGACCAAAGTGTTTAGCTTCAGGTTGACATGTTCGCTGCTTGTAAAGATGCCTCGACGATGTCTGATTATTTAACCTGAAGTGAACTGGTGGATGGTGACTAACCGTGGAATCCAGGATAACCAGCATTTCGTCCTGTTTTTGGGACTCGTCAACTACTGGATTTACCTGTATTCCCCAGTGAGTTAGTCAGCGATGATGTTTCCACTGAGGGTCGAACCCGGTACCTATGGTTTCAGACGTCAAGGTGTTTTGCACTAGACCACTTCAGCTACCAGTTTACTTCAAGTCAAATAATAAGAAAGACATCTTCGAAGCATCTTCACAAGGAGTCGACATAATCAACCTGAGGTCAAGCACTTCGGTCCAATCAACCAACCACCTGGAAATTCCAAAGTAAATTATTTAATTACTGACAACTGTTGCACAAGAAAGAGGTGGTCCTTGTGGTCCAAGTGGTCTAGTTATTGGATAACACTTTGGCATTTGAAACTGGGGCTACTGGGTTCGAGCATCAGTGGGAACACAATCGCTCTGTGACTGGGGAATGCAGGTAAATCCAACTAACGAGCCCCGGGTAGGACGAAATGTTGGTTGTCCTAGATCCCACTGCTAGTCAACAATCAACAATTCACTTCAAATTATTTCCCATTACCACAATGTATACAAATGAAATAAATGATTAGATCTGTTTCCAATCCAGGTGTATCCTGAGCAGTCCTAGTTCCCTAATCAATTCCTTACATTCTGAATAGAAAGTAGCCAGAGCTTCAAGTGTGTGCTTTGAAGTTTCAACAGCAATGACGTCGTTTTATTCTATACGTCGAAGGTTACCAGTCTCCTAGCCAACCTTCCCTGTTTTCTCAGGATTTTACACGTGGGTCCGTCAGGAATTGAACCCGCAAAGATTACACTTTCCTATTTTCAATGAATGGCGTCTGTGGAACGGTGGTAGAATGATCACCGACCACGCCACATGTGGTTCGGGGTTTGATCCTTGGACACCGACGCACTCCACAACCTCGCTAAGCTATTAATTAGACTGATAAAATGGGAAGGTTGGGCATGAGACCAGCAGCAACCCTATCCCGTAAAAATAAACAAGCACCACTGCTACTGAAACTTTAAGCCTCTAGATTGAACCCGCCCTCTCTTCCACTGGGAATGTAAAGGAAGCAAACAGAAGCGAATATATAATACACATTTACCTTTTAAATGTAGTTGGGTTTCTTTTTTCATTAAAACACATATATTTGTATAAAAGTATTCTCTCATCTTCTCTCTTTTTCAGATGGTGAACTTACCCCACCCCCGGAATGTAGAGCGCAAGTTCAAATCACATATGTGAATATTTCATACAACAACAACAATGACTTCCTGAATCGTCATAATTATAATTTCTTATTCATGAGATATCCTTCATATTGCTTCATATTGTATGGTACCTATTGTGTCACACGTTTTTATTTCGACGATACTTTCGATTTCTCTTTCCCCCTGGCTGATTCGCCTTAACATGTGCTCTATAACTTGCCTGAGTGGTATTCAATGAATGCATCAATCCTCGTAATTGGAACAATCCTGTGAAGTGTATCTATCAATCTCTGCACAACTGGACTTTGTTCGCTTTGGTTTCTGCGTTAAAAACGCCTGCTGTTCATCTGTGTGCAAAGGAAGGGGATAACAGACTACTCATAACCATATATCAGTAGTAGTGCTAGTAGTATCAGCAGTACACCGTGTAGATATATTCATATGTATTCAGAGTTGTATTCTAATAGCACATATCTCACTCCATCGCATATACACCACAGATATATTGTTGCCTGTCTCTCACAATAGCTATTTTGTATTCCTGTCGTAGCAATGATAGACAGATAGATAGATACATAGATAGCTCTTATGCAGTAAAGGCATAAGAAGCTGTGATAATCTGTATAGCATCCTTCTAATCGATAATCCTCCCGTTCGCCTTCACCCCCACCCCACCCACCCCGGCTCCAGCACTTCCAACCTCTCTCTCTCTCTGTATCCTTGATACTTCTTTAAGACTGCTATGTTTTATTAGTTAGTGTATATTTTACACAGATAGTGATTGCGTATAATCTACCCTGTGAAAGTATTGATTAACTATGAGGACTAGTGCTTCCTTGTTTCTTTTGTATTGACATTACTGCTTATCTATCTGTCTATGATGTCTGATGATGATGATTTTATTCGCTCTTATGAATTTTTTTTTTTCGTAATATGTCTATGATTACGTAATTATATTAATTAATAAATGCGATGATTATAATATACATAATTGTTATTATTTGTGTAAGAAGTTGATTATTATTATTGTTAATGTTGTTAATTCAACTCTGATCACTTACTTACTTTACTTTACTTTACTTTACTTCGGCTATCTCCTTCGGGAGGATGAGCCGGCTTCATGAACATCTCGAATCATCGCTGCCCGGGCGCGGCGATCTGAAGCAAGGTTTTGCGACAGGATTATCCAATTCTTGTTCCACAGATGGAGTCCGTAGACGGTTTGTAGCCCCAGGCACTCCATATCAGCCTTGACTGTACCAAGCCATGTTTTCAGCTGTCCACCCCTGCGATATCGCCAAGATTACCGGGAACGCCGTAGCATGGTGAGAGTCGTTTGTAAGAGAGTTCATGAAGTTTCATGGGAATTTGGTACGAGTGATGTCCCCAGAATCGCTCGGTCTTTTGTTTGAGAGTGCAGCTCTAGCCTTTACACAACCAAATGTGACCTACAAGGCAGTAGGAGTGGAGTAGGGAGTCCACTATCCACTGGCAGCCGGTGACCGGAGTTCGGTTCATACGCCTTTTTGAATGGGGCCAGACATCCAGGACATCCAACAAGCCCTTCGTCCATACGTCTGCCGGTGAGCTCCAGTGAGCTTCATACGCCAGTCGTTGGAGGTTTGGAATCAGGGTTTAGCCATCTCCCCTAGACTGTCATCTAATGGACAGTCAACCCGGTGAAGAGCGCCGGGCATCCGCTTTCGCCCTCTCACTTTGGTGAGAAACACCTCCGCCACGTGAAGGCAGTGAGTAGGACTTCCTCAGGAGGGGCTATGTAAGACACCCGGTCATATGGGAGCATTTCAAGAGGTGTGCGGAGGGGTGGCCAACCCGCAGCGCAAGGCATCCACCCCCGACCGTCCTGAGGCTTTGGAGACTTTGATCACGATTTGATGTTGGTCGGAGAACCACTGAAGGAAGACCAACAGGGAATACTGGAAAGTCATCCATTTCAGCTTAGTTTGGAAGGATTCTTCAGAGGCCTCATCGGGTAGCGAGCCTATGACCCTCAGGTTGTCATTAGCAAAATAGGACGTAACACTTAGCTGTCCAGTACTCCGTGTTGGCTTTCAAGTATCCTTTAATAAGAACACTCACTTATAATTTTATACACTTATCAAATCCAACAACCTACACTTGGTTTTGTTATCTTTTTACGAGTTGATCACGGATTGATATCAGTTGGAGAACCACTGATGAAAACCATGGAGGACTATACAGTTGTTTCATCCTAGTTTGGGAATCATCGGCAGTACACACCGGGGTTAGAACCCACCACCTTCCGGTTCCAAGACAAGCTCGTATACAATTCAGCCACTGTGACCCAACTCAATGGCCCATGAATTATGGAGTTCTAGTGAAAAGTCATGACCACTGAGGTCCATCCAGTCGGGAGTGAACATGGATTTCCCACTGATGACATTGGTTGGTGCCAGTCACGCTACATGCATCACGAATTGGTAGAAGTTAGAATTCATGGGCTGGACATTGAGGAGTCGGATCCCAGTAGCTGAATGGTCGTTAACGAGCTTGCCTTGTAACCGGAGGGTCCTGGCTTTGAACCGTGGCGGTGGGTGTGTACTGCCGATGATTCCCAAAAAATTAGGATGAAACAGCTGTCCAGTACTCCCCGATGGCTTTCAATGATTCTCTAACTGATAACAATCCATGGTCAATTCGTAAAAACAAAACTAACCCTTACAAGCCAATTATAAGATTTGACAACGCAAAAATAACCCCATGCTGAGGAATGATGATTAAGTTGTTATATATATAACAGGCTGAGATTTTGTGCAATCTGCTTTAATAACACTGCTTTGATAAAGCTATTAGCAGCAGGATTAAATGCCGAAACGTCAGGAAACACAACAATATCGTTTTGTTTGTCATTCATTGGGAAATACAAAAAAAAAACTTTTATTACAATGAATATCATATACCCGATGCCCAAATTTTTTCAAACTGTTAAAAATGAACTTGGTTTGGACATATGTAAATCCTCTAACAGACATCACTTCTCGTGATCATACTTGAAACAGATCAAGTCCTTACAAACTAATTATTGATAATCAATTTGACGTCCACCAGTGACTGACTAACTGACTTACTGCAACTCCAGCAAGAAGTCGTCACCAATGGGAGTCTACGAGGTTAAGTGTGACTACAAATACTTACCGATGATATTGATTAATAGTCGCGCTATAAATGTCGCGAATTGAATGAAGTTAGAATTCATGGAATAGCTACTGTATTCCTGTTCAAGTCAATGAATTTGGTCTCTTAACCTGAAGACCGTGAGCTCAGTCTATCGCTGTAGAGTCATGCGTGTATACTGATGGCGAGGGCCAAACTAGAACGAAACAGCCGGTTGTCCAGTACTCCATGTTGATTTCCAGTGGTTCTCTGATAGACATCAGTCCATGATTAAACTTTATAGGATAACTGTTGAAAATTGTTATTACTATGGTAACAACTATTCAACTACTATTCGACAGCTGTACGACAACGGCACATGTCAAGTCATCCACAACGGAAAACTCAGCGAGGCGGTTGGAGTAAACACAGGAGTCAGACAAGGGTGCTTATTATCACCAATGGTATTCCTAATTGTGGTGGACTGGATTATGCGTCAGACAGTGGGAAACGAGAAGACAGGCATATCCTGGACCGACGTGAAGAACCTAGAAGACCTGGATTTCGCGCGTGGATGATTTATGTTTGATATCACACAAAATCGAAGACTTATAAGCGAAAACCGACAAACTGGTCGAAGAAGCAGCCAGTGAAGACAGGACTCCAGGTGAACATCGACAAACAAGACGGAGGTTATGAAAATAACCAACCAACAACAACAACAGCAACATCCAGCGCCAATCACCATCAACGGAAGGGATTTGAAAGAGGTTACTTCATTCACTTATCTAGGAAGCATTGTCTCAACTACAGGAGGACACAGACAAGAATGTCAAATCTAGAATCGGGAAGGCGAGAAACACATTCATCAACCTGAAACCAATCTGGAAATCTCCATCACTCAACTCAGCATCAACAACAAAATTTGGATTTTCAATACAAACGTCAAGTCAGTCAGTTCTTCTATACGGATGGGAAACTTGGCGTGTCACAAAGAATATTTCCAACAGCCTGTTGCAGACCTTTATCAACAACTGTCTTCTCTCTATACTGCAGATCAGATGGCCGGAAAGAACCACCAACAGGAGACTATGGGAACAAACAAAACGAGAACCAATCACCCAACAAATATGCACCAGAAAGTGGAGATGGATTGGACACTCGCTGAGGAGGCCGCTGGGTGACATCGCGCGTCAGGCCAACGCTCGAGTGGAACCCGAAAGGGAAGCGGCGAGTAGTGGGACGTCGAAGGGTGACATGGAGGAGATCGTGTGAAGAGGAGTTGAAACAGTATGGATTAACATGGATGCAAGTGAAAAGTACAGCAGAAGACAGAAGCAAGTGGAGGCGTGCAGTTGAAGCCCTATGTTCCACTAGGAACCCAAGGGAACAATAATAGTTATAATATATTGTAAAAACAGAAGACAAGGGCCAGGCAGTAGATCGTTTATTTTGAAAATCAAGAGACATTTATAGATTTTGTACATTACTACTACTGCACAGCAGAGAAGCAACGTGTTCTGATTAGTTGTTTTCTTGCTGAAGGTTATCCTATCATCTCTTTGTGGCCGTTTCCTAGAAAGTTAAGCCTCCATCTGCTAATCGTATTTGCACATTTTAAGTCTGCTGTTATTGGCTGGTGAGTTCCTCAAGGTTAGGCTCTGTTATAGTTTTTTCTCATGCCCCCAATTCGGGACATAAACACTGACATAATTTGTTACTTGCAATTTTGACTTGCAGACAGCTCTAACCACACTATTATTCCTACCTTGCATTCCGACGGGAATATGTCGATTCTGTCCTCATTTTCAAATCGTTCCACCACTGCCCGCAAGCTTTCATTTCCTCATCACATCAGAGCTCATTTAACTTCATCCTTGGATGCTCAACTCGTCGTTTGCCATTTACCTCCCATTCAAGGGACATCCTAGCGAGTGATTTCACTCTCAGTGATCTACTTAATGTATGTCTTATCCGTCTCCATTTCTTCCTTCATATTTGTTGAGCGAGTAAGAAACTGTTGGTTGGTTCTATATCTGTCAATGTTCTTCCTTGCTCATCTTTTCTTAACCGACCGGCTCTCCAGTCTTCAACATCGAGCAAAGATGGAATTTGTTGAAAAATGCTTTTAGTGACACGCCAAACTTAAGTTTATGTCGAACTTGCAAAATGGGACAGGTTTAAAGTATTCCTGAAAACTATTGGCTAGATAATAAGATGAGACTATTGATCATAAGACAGTTTCATTACTATAAAACCCAATGTAACTGTTGGCTGAAGAGTCTTAAACTAGGATGAAACAGCTATCACGTACTCGGTGGACAGATATTTTGTCCCTGTTTGGGACTAGACTGGTGTCTGAATATTCCACGAGCTCGACTTCTCACTTTAAAGTTTTAGGTTCAAACTTCTGTGGGTGTGTATTACTAAAAATTCTCAAGGTTGGGTGCACAGGCTGTTGAGCACTCTCCAGTTTTCCAATGGTTATCTAACTAATATCAGCTTGGGATTTAAAAGATATTCGTCCTTTAGTTCATATATTTTCTCCTTTTCTTATCCACTGCTGACCGCATTTGTAAGAGAAAGTATGGAATACGTGAACTTTGTCAAAATAAGGCCGTTAGACTCCTGCAGACGTGCACAATTCAAGAAAAGTGGAGGACAACAGAGGAAAACAAAAGACGATACAAGGAAAAATAGACATTTGACAACAGAATAAGAAAAACTACAGTTTATGGGATTTGTGAAGATTTGGATTCATTGAATCTCTATTGTGCATCGGTGGCACAGCGGTTAGGACGCCCGCCGACCATGCACATGGTCCGGGATTCGATCCCCTGCCGACGCACACCCGATATCAATGGTCGGCCTGCGAAATTCGGGCTACCGATATCACACGCTGAAAATTCCATACTTGTGTCAAAAACTCTGTGTTGATTGAAGCTATAATAAAAAAAATTTTTTTTAAATTGTTAGACCTCTTCACGAACCAAAGGGAACCAACAGGGAGCACTGAACGACTGTTTCCCCCAGTTTAGGACTTTCAGCAATGCACATTCACGACGCCACCTCCACAGATCATATCCAAGACTTTCAGGTTATGAGACAAAGCTTATTGACCATTCAGACATTTGGATTGGAACTCAATGGCCCTTGAATTCTAGCTCTGTCATTAGATGTGATATATATATATATATGATATATCGTTTTTTGGACGTCTTAGTCAAGCGAACAACCACGGGAGAATTAGAAACCCAAGTTTATAGAAAATCAACTCACACAGACCAAATCCTGAATTACAACAGCAGCAACCCATAACACACAAAAGGAACGGTATACAAACACTATTCAAGAGGACCAGGACTCATTACAGTACTCCCACCTTAAGGAAAATTGAAGAAAGATATCTCATGGACGTCTTCCAAAAGAATGGATATCCACGGAATTTCATCAAAAGACATATACCTCCAAGCCAACCTATCAAACCAAAAGCCCCCAAGGAAAGCACAAAGAAAGTCGCCCTACCATATATAAAGGATATATCAGAAATCACCGCGAGACTCTTCAAACCTTTAGGAATTGACGTCGTACACAAACCAACAAAGTTACTTCACTCAGCCAGTTCTGTGTCAACCAAAAGATTTAACAGCGAAACAATATAAAACCAACATTATCTACTAAATAAATTGTAACAAGTGCAAAATACACTACACTGACCAAAGTGGACATCTCTTCGTCTTCGTATCCATGATCATAAACTAGCCGTCAAAAGAGATGACATCCACTCCCTCATATCACTACATACAGACAACCAGGGACATCAGTTCGATTGGGGCAATTTTCAAATATTAGACAGAGGAAACAACAAGAATGCTAGAGAATTTTTAGAAGCTTGGAATTCCAGTGAATTATCAATCAATAGACACATCGAGACAGACAAAATTTATCAACCGATAAGAAAGAATAGTCACACACAAAGGGTTAAAGTTCAAGTCAAAGAAAACATCAGTTCCAATACAAGTAGCCTAGAAGGTATGAAAACACACAAAACAACCAATCACGTCCAAGGTCACCATGAGAGATGACTAATAAACTCGTGGAGAAATCTAAAAGCTTACATCAAATTGAAGTATGCGCTGAAGATGTCACCTAGTAGGGTAGTGGAAGCTTCGCAAATTAACTGTCCAGCTCAGAGAACACAACCACACCAAAATCTCTGTCATTGCATGATATGGCGCTACCATCAATCAATGCCACTGGTGAGTATTCACTTCAACTTTGACACATAATGGACCCAACTGGTCCCAAACTAGCACGAAACTGATGTCCAGTGCTCTTGATGAATCATACTACTGATCGACTTATGGGCTGTTGCATATTTTTCCCTTAATTCCTTTCCTTTCCTGGTGGAATATAAGGCTTCAATCTCGAGTCTTGAAGCTTCGGTAGCAGTGATATTTCTTTTTACAAGGCTAATCTCAAGACCAATATCTCCTTTTTACCACCCTTACTGCCAGCTAAGCAAGGTTTAGAAAGGCATTGGCGTGGTTGTCGAATATTCTTCCAATCAACTACCGAAGCACAAAAAGCTAACAGTGCCCAATATTCATTATAATAAAGGATTTTCTATTTCCCAATGAATGAAAAACAAAACGATGTTGCTGTTTTTACTGACGTTTCGCTATTTAATGCAGCTAATAGCTTTATCAAAGTATTATTAAACCGGAATTTACAAAATCTCAGCATCTATACAACAAAGAGTTAAGAGGTGAGAAAATAGACAAATTAGGTCAAGTTAAAGGGACATATTGAAAGTTAAAATACTAATGAAGATCAGTAAACCAAATAATAGTACATCTGTTATGGTATCAAAATAAAGTTTACTAACTTGATCATCGTTCGTTAGTCTGGGGGCATTTTTCGTTGTCAAGTTGACCAATTGGTAAAGATAACAAAACCATCATGTGTAGATTGTTGGATTTGATTAGTGTTTAGAATTACAGAGACAGTGTGTGTTTACATAGTGAACTTGCATATTATATTCGTGTTGATTTTGTCACTTCATGGGGGAAGGGAGGGAGGTGTTGTAACCAGGTCAGATTCTGTTTTAGTCCTTCATTCCTATTCAGGCAATTTGGAATCCACTTGATATGAAGTGTTTCTGACATGAGACGTTCTTTATGATTTCTGAAGTTTTTCTGGATTATTTCAATATTGTCAAAATCAATTTTGTGACCTGATTCTATAGCGTGTAGACCTATGGCTGATGATTTTTCAAGTTTTTCCAGTTCACTAACTGCATTTCTCGGTGGTCGAACAGATGCTCTACGGTGTTCATTTCTTCTGATTTTAATTTCTCGAGATGTTTGTCGGATGTATATCGCATCACATTTCAAGCATTTTATTTTATAGACGCACCCAATATTTCTAATCGGTCACCCATGCAATTACTTATCAGTCCCAGTGTTGCTTAAATTTGGTGGTCAAACAATCATTGCTGTTTTCAGTGTGGTATAATCATGTGGGTCTGCAGGGCAATGGATAATGCTCCTAACTTTCTGATCAGGCGACTCCAGGCTCGAATCCTGGCAGGCTCATGAGTAGCTCAATACACACATACACACACACACACAGAATTTCGGTTTCCAGAGAAAATTATGATGGAATTTCGTCTCGAACTGTTCAAACTAAAAACAGCGAATCCAATCCAATTTACTACCACTTCATCAAAGTAAGTAGTCTTAATGCACCATTATGAATCAAATTTTGTATTTTGATAAAATCACACACACAGTGTGTTTGTTATTACAGTAATATTTACCACTGATGACCACATTTCGAGCACAATTTATCATTGCTGCTATTCATAATCATATCAAGACATTACTAACACAACTTTCTTACTGCATTTATATACATGAGTAAAGACTGATGATTGGACATTCGAATAATATCAATATAACATAGAGTACATTCGGAAATATCACTAGTGTTATTAATAAAATGCAATAAGATGGGAAATAATATGTTTTTTTACAGTAAAAATAAGTAACTTGTTAGAATGTTATAATCTACGTGAATTCAAATAGGATTTTAAGATTATTTATTATCCTCCTCTGATTTGACTGACTGGTGGTAATAATATCTTCCATATCTGTGGTATTTGCATTGAGTCATTTCTATTGCATGTGTTGTGTTGGGTGTAGACTCGATGAACCAGGATTCGGTAATCAATCTCTCTCTCTACCTACCTGGATTACTCCCACCCTATTGTGTGGTTGTGTGTTAATGCATACAGTGCAATGCAGTGCTGAGCTTTTTTCTAAATTACTTATCTTCTCTGGGTCAACCATTCTTACCTTAGCTAAATTCTTATGTTTCGACAATCTGATTACCCCCAATCTACTAGTATGACCTATATAGTTGACCTCACAGTCATTACAAGGTATTCTGTAAATTATATTATTTTGCTTAATTGAATCCACCGGGTCTTTTAGCCTACAGAGCTTGTCTCTGGGTGAGTTTGTAGGATGAAATGCCACCCTAATTGCTGCTTTATTGAGAATCCTAAGTAGTGCTTCAGTTGTCCCCTCCTTATATGGTATGACAGTGGATGCCTTGTATTCTCCCTTATTTTTGTTATCATTACTAGTTGCACAATTATTTTTATTTTGCTTTTGGCCTTTTCGACCTTCCTAATGAATTTTATAGGATATTGCCGCCAGTAAAAATCAGAGGAGGATAACAAATAATCTCAAAGTTCTATTTCAATTCAAGCACATCACAACATTCTAACAAGTTACTTATTTTCACCGTAAAAAACATTGTATTTCCCATCTGATTGTATTTGATCAATAACACTCATATTATTATTTTCGAATGTACATTATCCCATATTGACTTTTATTCCTATATCTAATCGATTCCACACATGTATATAAATGAAGCAAGTAAGTTGTGTGAGTAGTGCCTAGATATGATTATGAGCAGTGATAAATTGTGCTCGAAACGTGGTCATCGGTAAATATTACTGTATAACAACACTGTGTGGTTTTATCAAAATAAAATCTTATCCATAATGGAGTTATACTCAACCACCACAGTGCCCAAGTTTTACCCTTATAGTCCTAATGTGCGTCGGTGGCACAGTGGTTAGGACTCTCGCCGACCATGAACATGGTCCGGAGTTCGATCCCCTGCCGACGCACACCCGATATCTATGGTCGGCCTGTAAAATTTGGGCTACCGATATCCATGCTGAAAATTCCATACTTGTACTGAAAATACGGTGTGGCATCAAGCTGTAATCAAAAAAAATAAAATAAAATAAAAAAATTTGAATTGATTTGTCTCATCAAGCTAATTCAGAATTGGGACACTGCTGACAAGCTCCACCCCAAAATTAGTGAAACGACACTTCGATGTTCAGATCGCTTCAATAATCTGAATGGTTGACAAGTGCTAAACTGGCTGATGTGAGTGTTATCCAACTACTCAAATCAATTAATAAGTAGTATGTGTCATCATTCATCAAAAGAACTGTTTTTAACTTTGTGACGTATGGCACATTTCTACATCTGATGTAACACTGGCGTTATAAGCCAAGTTAAACTTTAAGTACCACTAACTACCAGTGGAGTGCGATCGAACCAGCGACCTTGAAACGCTTACTGAGCGAGTTAGTGAAACCTGGAACTAATGTTGCCATCACCAATAAAATATGCTCATCGAAGTGTTACGCCGTTAAATGGGATATCTGGCAAGTGTCAGCTTAGGTTTGGGAAAGATCAAGTTACTCTTTAAGCCAAGGACAAGTTAAGCTTAGGTTAATCTAATAAAGGCAACATTAAAGTTAGCTGAAGTTAGATTAAGGTTATTTTTTCCTTCACGTTCCCCAGTGGAACATAGGGTTTCAAGTTAGTGGCCTGAAGTTTCTGTAGCAGTGTTGATTTTTACAGGATGGGGTTGCTAGCTCCATGTCCAACCTTTCCTCTTCACCAGCATTATTTCTGGCTTAGCGAGGTAAAGGAGTGCGTCGGCCGGGGATCGAACCCCGGACCATGTTCATGGTCGGCGAGCGTCCTAACCGCTATGCCACCGACGCACTCGATTAAGGTTAGTTTAGGGATATTTTCACGTTGGGGTTAGGTTCAGGAAAGATTAGGGTTATTTTTAGGGTTAGAAGACCTAAATAATTACATACATAGAATGTGGTTAAATTACTCTGTTGGTGATATAAGAATAGAACTTCTGCACTGTGGTAGAAAGTATAATTCCATTATGAGTAACATTTATTCGGATAAACTCTCACAGTGTTATACAGTTATAATTACTGATAAACACGTTTCGAGCACAGTTTATTGCTCATTAAATATTACTGCATAACACTGTGAGACTTCATCAAAATAAATTTTGCCCACAGTGAAAATATACTCGGTTGATCCTCCAACCTAAACCTGAGAGCGATTTGTATCAAATGTGAGAGGAAGGTATCCTCTGTAACACCTTTATGCAATTTTTATGCATTTTTTCATAAATATATGTATTACATACACTAAAATGTGATTGGTGCGTTCGAGGTCATTCGCTGATTGGTGGTAGTTCGTGGTGCTTAAAGTTTATCGTTGCCGCGTTATATACACTTAGTTTTGTTAAATTTTGCTTAAAACCTTAAAATAACTATTTTAAGGAGTTATCGCTCACTGACGTGAGCCCTTTGTTTTTCGATTTCTGGATTCCTATTGGCTGTTAATACTTTTAATGCATCACTGAATTACTGCATTCTCAAGGTCATTCTAACTGTTAATGTACACAGAGTTTCTGTGTAACATTTGGACTGTTGTTTGAGACAGTGAAAAGCTCTTTTATCGACGTCCAGTATTTTCTTGTGTCTTTGCATGCCGGCGGTGTTATTTTTGCTATTGTTGACGTGCAATTATAACAGATTAGCCCGAGCATTCAGTTAGTACTTGCTTATAGTCTACTAGATTGTAGTTTCGGTCATAACAGCTCACACGTCCAAATGCTTGTCACTGTTGTCTTCATCAGACTTATTCACATACATCCTATAAAGGTCACTCGTCACAGAGGTATATTTAATAATTATAAACACCCACAGGTGACTATAAACTATGGCAACCCAAAACGAAACCACCTAGCGAACGGATAAATGGCCTTGAGCAACCAATCAGGTGATTCCGTAGTATACTGTCGTATTTATGGATGCTGAACACTTATTGTGTAGCAAATTCGTTCCAGATCTGGTATTTGATTACTGCGTTGCAGAACAAACTGATAGGAAGGGCGAAAAATTATGATATACTCGGTGCATTGATGGATTTGTCTACAGGTGCGAAGAGTGCCGAAGTAGAAAGTCCGCTCGAGAAGGTATGCCGTTCTTTTTTAGTTTATAGATTCCGTAGGTACTTTTTACGCCAAGTCTAAGTTATCTCTAATGAAAATTTTGGTGATTTGTCATAACTGGATCCTTAAAGGACCAGTGACAGCAACATCGTATGAAACGGAAAATTCAGAAGTATCTGCAGTGCAGTGGTACCAGTACTGCTGAGACATAACATCATGGAAAACGAAAAGACTGACTCAAGTACTTGGCGGCGTTGGCATCACTGTTCATGTGGATGAGACAGTGCTTGTAAAAAGAGAATGAGTGCGAATCAGCAGTGAATGTTGGGGATATATGACACCACCCTCCACAAAGAATACATTGAGGCGATCCCTAATCGCAGTGCTAATGTCTTACTACCTATCATCCAACGCTCAGTGATGCCTGGAACAAATATTCACCCAGATGAATGGAGTAATTACAGCCAGCTACCATCCCTGGGCTATATTCATCACATCGTCAACCATATAAATGATTTCATCATTCCTTTCGATGGAACTCATACCGATTCCATCGAAAATTTTTGGAGTCACCTCAAAGAAAAAGGATCAGATCTGTGACTGGATCAAGAAATACAATGGTTTGAAAGTTATCTAGATGAATTTATGTGCAGGGCTTGGTTAAGCATAACTATGAAGACTCCTATGAGAAATTGGGAGGCTTATTTTGGAACATATACGAGAACGCTATCCCTTGTAACTATTTTTTAACATTGCATTACTTTTATATAAACGTTCTATTCAAATTATGCGCTTTTACCATAGACGCGTCTGATTGGTCAGCGTTGTCGTTGTCAAGGTCATTCATCCGTTCGCTAGGCTGTTATAGTTTAGTCACCCACCCGTAAAAGTAAAAACGTGTTTAAAAGTCATTTACTTTGTAATAATGTAAAACACACGACGATTTAATTGTACCTTGAAGGCATTAACCTTTTCTTCTTCCAAATGACTTAATCGCATTTGGGGCATGTGTAGAAGCCATTTATATATAATAATCTAACGCGTGTGCATACTGAAAAGGAAAACTCTAATAGGACTTTTTGAAAGTTAACGAAAAGTGAACATCCAACCCTCTTTCCTTGTATTCTCTTTCAGTAAGTTTAACAGAAAAAGGAGTACGTTGGACTGTTAACAGGACTTTAATAGGTTTGAACTTCTTGACTGATTCAAATTCGAAGACTGATACGAAAACACCAACAAGCTGTCAGAAGAAACAGTTAGTAAAGATAGGACTCCAGATTAACATAGAGAAGACAGTGGTGATGAAGATAACCAACTACAGCAAAAAAAAAAAACAGTAGGCACCAGTCACTATCAACGCAATAAATTTGAACAGGGTTATTCCCTTCACTTGTCTAGGTAACATCGTTTCAACTACAGACAGACGGCAAGGAGGAGAATGTCAAAACCAGACCTAGAAGGACAAGACAGGCATTCATTCCTCTGATGCCAGCTAGTGACTATGGCTACAGGACGGAGTTTCCTGGAGTTCTACTGAAAAGTCGTGATCAGTGAGGTCCATGCAGTCGGGAGTGAGGATGGAGTTCACACCACGAATTGGTAAAAGTTAGAAATCATGAGCTGGCCATTGAGGAGTTAGGTCCCAGTGCTTGAATGGTCGTCAACTAGCTCACCTCGTAACCGGAAGTTCGTGGGTTCGAACCCTGGAGGTGAGTGCGTACTGTCAATGATTCCCAAACTAGGATGAAACACTTGTTCAGTACTCCTTGCTGGTTTTCAATAGTTCTCTAACTGATATCAATCTGCAGTCAAACTCGTAAAAACTCTGAAATCAGTTTGGAAATCAGGAACTTAGCGAATACGTCATGAAAAGCATTTCAAAAAGCCTTCAGATTTTCATTGTCATCAGTTGCTTTAGCTGGCTACACATATGAAACATCAGACTATCAGAAAGAATTAGCAACAAGATACTCCGTGGATGAACCAATCAGGAAGCTATTGCTCAACATATATTCGGAAGAAAATGAAGAAAGATTGGACACAAGCTGAGAAGACAGTTGGATGACGTTGCATGTCAGGCGCCTGGATGCAACTCAAGTTCCATACGATAAGTTCGGCGTGGTTTGCTGCGCTAAAATGTTGGAGATCGTGCGATGAAGCAATGAGGGTGTACGAGCAATTGTGGGGTCATGTAAAGGGGATAGTAGTGGACAGGACAAATGGAAATGCGCTGTTTAAGGCCTATATTCCACTGGGAACCCAAGGGAACAGTAATATGAATAATAATAAAGTTTAACAGAAAACTTTAGGAACATAACAGATTATTTCGCTGTCACAGGATTATTTCTATAATAATAATAATATTAGCTTTATCCTGCAAAGTACTTTAACATATATATATATATATATATATTTATATATATTGTAGAATTCTCAGAATATTCTATAGCGAAGCATTCACTCCTGGTGTAGAATCTTCAGTTAAAATTATAATAATCGGTATTATTTATATTATTATTATTCACCAGTCTCCCAAATAGTCGTTGATGTTTTCGTGAATGGACTTGTAGGTGACTTCTTTTCAAGCATACTCACTCCTAAAACACGGTTAAGATATGTAGATGATACTTTTGTTGTGCTAAAACGAGATCAAAACAGTTCATTCCCGGAGAAAATAAACTCTGTATCTCCCAGAATCCAGTTTACTTCGGAAGCAGAATCAGACGTCGGTGAACTACCATTTCTAGACTACCTATCTAGTTAAGAGGAGGGAAGACAGGCATTTTAGTATATCTATATTCAGGCATAAAATCCACTCTAATAAATATTTAGACTTCGGATCATCACACCTCATTAGTGCATGGGTATCAGTTTTTTCAAGTCTTCTTAAACGAGCACACTCTTTGACGTTAACGGATGAGAAAGAAAAGAAGAAGAATAAATATCAAACATTACTGAAACTCTCAAGCAAAACAACTACCCAATGAACTTCATGAACAAAATCATCACAGACATTAAGTATGGTCGAAAACACATTCCGAAAATATGAACCTCAGCAGTCGTCATTCCATATAGAGCAGAGTACTCAATCAGCTCGACATTAGAGTTTTCTTCAAAATATCAGACACATTACGAAATAACCTTGTCCATATAAAGAAGAAATCCTTAAAGATTCTCTATCTAATTGGGTCTATAAAATTAAATGCTTGCTTGGAATGTGATGCGATATACAATTGGACAAACACCACCAGTGAGAAATCGAAATCAGAAAAAATGAACATCGTAGAGCCGATTCTGTTCGACCACCGAGAAATGCAGTTAGTGAACTAGAAAAGCTTGAAAAATCATCAGCCACAGATCTGTCTACACGCTATAGTAGACTTAGGTCAGAAAATTGATTCTGACATTATTGAAATAATCCAGAAAAAGCATTTCGTAAATCACGAAAAACGTCTAATATCAGCGAGAAGCACTTCATATCAAATGGAATCCAAATTGTCTGAATAGGAATGATGGACTAAAACAGAATTTGACCTGGTTACAACACACCCTCCCACCCCGATGAAATGACAAAATCAGCAAGAAAGTCATAAGCAATTTTATTATGTAAACACACGCTGCTTTTATAATTTTACACACTTATCAAATCCAACGATCTACACCTGGTTTTGTTATCTTTACCAGTTGACCAACTTGACAACGAAAAATGACCCCATGCTGAGGAACGATGATTAAGTTGTTATATATAAGCCGATGAGATTTTGTAAATTCTGGTTTAATATTACTACTCTGATAAAGCTATTAGCAGCAGCATTAAATAGCGAAACGTCAGTAAAAACAGCAATATCGTTTTGTTTTTCATTCATTCATTGGGAAATACAAAAACCTTAATTATAATGGGTATTATTTATCACCTGAAGCAATATTCCTCTATCCTCAGCAGGCTCTAATAATCTGCTATGCTTTTGCTCTGTTATTCTTGAAAAATCCAGAACGGTAGTTTGAATCCTACATTCGGAAATTGGCATAAATACAAACTGAGATTTATAGACGTGTCAAAATTCACAAACTGCAAACTAGTTAGCGGGCGTCGGTGGCACACCGGTATTATGCTCGCCAACCACACCTTTATTTAGCCACTCTTATGGATTGCTCCCGATCACGAAATATCAGATTCCTAGGGCCACGGCCAATAGAATTCGCTCCACAAGAGCAGTTGGATTGGTAGATATAATCTTTCAATTGAGGAATCACAACCAGTAGTGTAGAAAAGAATATATATATATATATTATTCCCTTGAGCTCCAAGTAGGACATAGGGCTTCAGCAACACATATCCACTTTGTTCTATTTTCCGTTCTCCTCTTCTCTTTTGGGTCCACGACTGCCCACAATCTCTCATCTCCTCCTCCTAACATACGATCTCCTCCGTGTCACCCTCGCACCGACCACCCACTCGTCACTTGTTTCCCATTTCGATTCCACTCGAGTGATGGATGGCCTGCATTGCGCGTGATGTCATTCGACGGCCTCCTCAATGGCGTATGCCCGATCAACCCACCTCCATTTTCTCCTACATATGTTTTGAAGAATCGGCTCTTCGCTGGTTGGTTTGTTCCACTGCAGAGCTTTTTGTTGCTAATTCTTTCTGTCCATCTGATATATTTACTTGTTATATATACATATATATATATATATATATATATTTCAGTAAACATGTATTTATATTTTCACGAGTTTGACCATGGACTGATATCAGTTAGAGAATCATTGAAAACCAACAGGGAGTACTGAAAAGCTGTTTCATCCAACTAGTTTGGGAATCATCGATAGTACATACTCACCGCCAGGGTTCGAACCCATGAACTTCCGGTTACAAGGCAACTTCGTAGACCATTCAGTCAGTGGGACCTGACTCAATGGCCTGCCCATGAATTCTAACTTCTACCAATATGTGGTACATTTACTGTGACCACCAACCAATGTCATCGGTGGGAAATCCATCCTCACACATGACATCTGGATGGACCTCACTGGTCACGACTTCTCACTAGAACTCCAGGAAACTCCATCCTGTAGCAAGTAGTCACTAGCAAGCATCAAATTTACTGAAAAGAAACATAATAATCTGTAACTAAGAAATAGTGTGTGAGATAGCTGGTTTCCAGAATAAAATGGGAAATTTAACGGATTGCGTAATAGTCAGTGACATAATGGAAGAAAGAGCTTCGCAATTTGATAAGACTAAAATTTTCGAGTCTCAGTCTGCAGAGTATTGATTATTCACAGAGTTGATCATAAGCTGACATCAGTTAGAGAACCATTAGTAAACCAGGAAGGGAGTACTGGACAACTGTTTCGTCCTAGTTTCGGACTCTTTATCAAGCGACGCACCCACCATGTTCGAACACAGAACGCCTGTTGGGCGTTTAGCCTCTGAGACCCGACCCAGTGGCCAGTGAATTCCAACTTCTGCCAATTAACGATATATAACCCAACCGCCAGTCATTTATCATCGGTGAGTAACTAACTGTCCTCGGAATGGTCTACGACTTCGCCTTGTAACCTGAAGGTCCTAGATTCGAACACTATCCTGGCTAGTGAATGGAGAACAAAACCGTGCATAAAGTTCAGTGACAGAATATCTAGTCAATTCAGGACATTCAGCGCCATTCGAAAAGTCCTTCAAAATAATATACAAGATTCGATCAAACCTATCAAAGGGAATAAAATTCAGGCATCTGAGCATAGTCGATGCACTAGCCATCCAAAAGCTCAAACACAAGCTATGTGTTCAAAGGAAATACGTTCAACCCTTGTCCCTTCCGTGGTCATCATAAACAGGTAATTCTTCTAATAGTGACTATCCCATTCACTTTCTTATCCAAACCTCCTGTTTATTCATGTTATTTTAAGTTTTTCTTAATCCCTATTTACACTACCATATTTTCATATCCGAACTTCCTGTCTATTTTGTCATTTTATTATTTCTACATATTTAATCCCTGATTGCATAAACAATTATTAGTCACATTAGTCATGATCCCACTAGATATCCTTTTTATCCCAACATCCTGTCTATTGTTGTTATTTCTACATTTCTAACCCCTAATTGCACAATATGTCAATCTCCTCAGTAATTAAGATGCTACTTTGTTTGAGTTTTATCTGTCCCTCTGTTTATTATGGCTTTTTAATTTCTAATTGTAATTTTATTAATCTGACCCTTGACGAGAAATTATTCTGGAACTTTCCTACTCATTTATTATAAATACACGAATGTACAGCCTTGTTGATGATTTCGTCGAAAAGAAAATTTTCTTCTCTGCAACTGTCTTTTTATTCCCTATAAACAAATGCGTAGATTCGAATCCTGGCGTTGGTCGCTTACCACACAATAGTCCCAAACAAGTCTGACGAAACAGTTGCCCAGTACTTTATACAGGTTTTTTAAATAGTTCTCTAACTGGTATCATCTGGCAACGAAGCTTGTAACCTCTTGAAACCAATACTCGTATAAAAATTGGGATAAGATAATATTATTAATTAGATAGACAGCCTTAGACAAAACTTGATTTATTGCCTCTTAAGCAATGAAGCATCAAAATGTATGTAACAACCGCCTTCCTCTCCCCACTCCATAACCTACCTATACCTCCATATCCCTTAGGCATACACCTCTAGAACAGTCAATCTGTAGGCGAATGTTTATATATATGCACACTGAAGTGCGCGCGTGTGAGTGTGAGTGTGTGTGGTAGAGTGGTAGTATATACCTTTGAATTATTATATATGTAAACATAATGTGAGTATATTAATGTGAAAAGATTTTTAAAAATTCTTAAAATTCATTCATGTGTATTTTGTTAGTGACTTTATGTTTTATTCACCTGAAAAGAAAAAAGAAAAATTGAAAAATAAAAAATATTTTTAATCTCCTGATTTTTGTCGTCTTCCCTTTTCCTCCTCCTCTTCTATTGAGTTCTCTCTCTGTGTCTCTCTTCGTATTATGATTAGTATTCACACTTGTAAAAGGTGATACTTCTTCTTACTGTTATTCGTCACCTAGTCAGTGAGTGTTGTAGTGATGAGAGAGAGGTTGAAATATCCCTTCACACCCACACACACACCAACACACACACACGAACATATGTACACGCACAAGCACACACCTTCGTCAGTTAACATTTTATGATCATCCGCATCCGCATCAACTGGAGTGAGATGTGAGTGATTTGAGTTAGTTGAGCATAAACTTCAACTCACCTCTCTTTCACGCTCTCTTTCTCTACACACATATATACACTCATATATTCACACCCGGCACATTTTCACAAGCCTAGACAAATATAATAATAATAATAAAGACAAAGCCTTTCTTGTCTGATAACCAGTTTGAGTAACCAGTAAAAATATGAAAAATATAAAGGTGGAAATTTTATATAGTTTGGTTTGTAAGGCTTAGTTTTGCTTTTTACAGGTTGATCAGGGATTGATATCAGTTAGAGAATCATTGAAAACCAGCCACAGGGAGTACTGGACAGCCAACTGTTCCCTCCATCCTAGTCTTTTGGGAATCATCGGCAGTACGCATCCACCCACTAATTGGGATTCGAACTCAGGACCTTCCGGTTATACAAGGCAAGTTCGTTGACGACCATTCAGCCACTGGGATCCGATTCAATGGCTCATGAATGGGTGGGTGCGTACTCCCGATGATTCCCAAAAAACTAGGATGAAACAACTGGCTGTCCAGTACTCCCTGTGGCTGGTTTTCAATGGTTCTCTAGCTGATATCAATCCGTGATCAACTCGTAAAAACATGACTAACATTTACATACCAAACTATAGAAAATTAATCTGATGCTCACTAGTGAGTACTGGTTACAGTTTCCTGGAGTTCTAGTCAGAAGTCGTGACCAGTGAGGTCCATCCGGTCAAGTGTGAGAATGGATGTCCCACCGATGACATTGGTTGGTGGTCGCGCTAAATCACGAACTGATAAAAGTTAGAATTCATGGACTGGCCACTGAATCGGGTCCCAGTGGCTGAATGGTATACGAGCTTGCCTTGTAGCCGGGATTTCGTGGGTTCGAACCCTGGTGGTGGGTGCGTACACCTGTGATGAAACAGCTGTCCAGTACTCCCTGTTGGTTTTCCTACGTGGCTTAAACTAAATGTTGTGCATTTGATTAACTGATGAAGCCATGTTTCGGTTTGACCACCATAGGCTCCTTCCCGACCTGCCCCTATGTCAACTACCATTGCCCGTTGAGGAAGGCGATGCCTAAGCATGCGTAATACATGTCCTAACCATCTCAATCGATGTAACTTCACAACTTCGTCTATTGATTTCTCCTCCTTATCTAGCACTCAACCAAAGCCTAACCTCAATATTGCTCGCCTTATTATACCATTTCACATGGGGGACAGAACGCTGGCACCCTACGATCAAAGACAGCTAATCTTTCCATGTCTTCCACTCTCAATGGCCAGGTCTCACATATAGCCATAAAGGAGGACAGGGCGGACTGATGAGCAGTACACGCTCCCTTTGGTCGATAGCCAGCCGGATATCACGTCTACGCCAGAGACGGCGAAAAATGGCGTATGCGAAACTAACCCTCTGTTTCCGTGCTGAGATTTCGTCAGAGATCAACCCATTGGGGCTGATGGTACTTCCCAAATAAGTGAAGCGGTCAACGTGCTCTACCACTTCGCTCCCTATTTCTAAACTAGGAGTCAATGTAGTCCAGTCCTGTAACATCATCTTACATTTGGCAGCAGGAGCGAATCGCATGCCAAACATTCGCAGATTTCAGCTCAAGGTGTTCAGAAGAATCTGAATTTTGTCAGCGTCTTCACCTAGGAGGGAGGACTATATCGTCTGCATATTCTAAGTCAACGAGATTATTCGCTGGTGGTAACAAGTCAATCCCTGAGTCTCTGAAGCGAGTTAGGGTTAAGTCCATTAGTACCTCTATGATGAAATTGAATAGAAATGGGGATAACTGGCATCTCTGACGGACGTCACTAGTCGTTACCACTTCAGATGACAACTCGCCATAAGCCCTCACCTGGCTGCATGGGTTCGATTGGAGTACCTTGGTTAGTGCAATGTTTTTTATGGGCATTCCATTTACAGTCAAGCATCGCCAGATTACCTCTCGGTCGACATTATCAAATACCGCCTTTAGGTCAGAAAATATAATGATTTTTGGACGCCGGTATACTTAGCCCCAAAGGAGTAGGTACCGACATGCTTAAATGAAAGATCTCACAATCCTTGAAAATGAAATCATCGGGAATAGAGTCTACAAGTCAACCAATACTGTTCAATAACCTGAAGAACAAGATTCCGGCAGTTTATGAATTCACACTTGTTCTTGCAAAGCTAGATATTTTAATTGTCCGAGTGGCGTTATGTCCAAAAGGGCGTAAGACAACTATGCAGCATGGTTACGAAAAGGTAGAAATGGGGCTGTAAGAAGTGAAATAAATAACAGTTTTGATAATAAAATAATAATCACTTTATTCCAAACAACAATAATAATTATACAGAATGGAATTTTCAGCGTTTTTATACATATTGAAACAATTTAAGTTCTTTTATATAAATATATACATACATAGAATTAAAAGAAATAAAAATGAAACCATAAAACCAATGAAGGTTGGTAGAAACATCATTATTATTAATGTCTCCTTTAGTTCCTAGAGGAATATAGGGCTTCAGCAACACGTTTCCATTTGCGTTCAGTTCTCTGCTAACGTTTTCACCTCGCTTCACATCTGCCCACATGCTTTCATCTCCTGTTTGCATCACGTCCTCCTACATTTCACCCTTGCACTGACAACCAACTCACTACTTCCCATTCGGATTTCACTGTACCAATGGCCTGAGGTGTGATGTCACTCACTTGATGGTTTGTTTTCTCAGAGTATGGCCAGCCAATCCACCTCAATTTCTTCCTGAAGATTTGTTGCACAATTGGTTCCTGCTGGGTTGGTTGGTTCATCGCCAGAGATACCTGTTGGTGATCTATTCCGGCCAGCCATCTGATCTTGAGTGGTATTGAGCGAAAACAACTGCTGATGATGGTCTGTAGTTTGTTCGAAGTGCTCTTCGTGACGCGCCAAGTCTCTGATCCGTGTAGGGTAGCACTGACTTCACACTGGAGTTGAAAATCCGGATGTTATTTTCATTTTCATGCTGAGTGCCGCTGATCTCCACACAGACTTGTTGAGAGTAATGAAAGCTTACCTTGCTTTCCCGATCCTCACTGCTCTGATATCCTTATCAGTTCTGCCCGCCCGTAGTTGAAATGATGCTTCCCAAGTAGGTGGGTAGGTAGGTAGAGGAGGTTGCTCCTTTCAGATTTCTCCTATTTATGCTGTCTGTTGTTGTCGCTGTTGCGGTTGGCCAGGAATTTTCATCACCATATCTGTTTCCTCTATGTTCACCTGAATTCCTATCTTTGATGTTTCTTCTATCGCCAACATGATGCTTTTCACTTGCATATCTTCCAGTTTCTGGGAAATCAGATATATGTCATCATCGACGAAGTCCAGATCCTCCAAGTTTTTGTGTGGGTCCATTTTATGCCTGTCTTCCCGTTGCTCGCTGTCTAGTTGCATTATCCAGTCTACCGCAATCAGGAAAATCATTGGAGATAGCAGGCAGCCAGCTTGTCTTACTCTCGTTCTCACTTCTAAGGATTCCGTGAGTCTTCAGTCGTGGATTACTTGGCATGCAGTACTGTCGTACAACCGTCACAGTCATAGTTGTTAATATTAGTCGGTGTATAATAGTGGAGTTAAATAAGTGTATTAAAGTTGCGTAATAAATCGATGGCATAGCGGTTAGGACGCCCGCCAACCATGCACATGGTCCGGGGTTCGATTCCCGGCCGACGCACTCCTTTACCTTGCTAAGCCAGAAATGAAAGCTGGTAAAGGGGGAAGGGTTGGGCATGTCGCTAGCAACCCTATCCTGTAAAAACAAACACTGCTACAGAAACTTCAAGCTTCCAGCCTGAAGCCCTATGTTCCACTGGGAACGTGAAGGAATAAAAAAATAAAACGAATAATTTAATGAATGAGTTGTAGTCATGATACCTATAGAAATCGAGGAAAATATGGAATTATGCAATTGTACAGCGAATGCAGAAATCCAGAATTCGTCGCCGTCAAGAAGAGCCTCTTTGCCGCTGAACTACTATTGTTTTGTTTTCGTTTATGTCTTTATGGGGATTATTTGACATTTAGAGAGGTTGAATTCAAGATCTTTTGAATAAAGACCATTGGTCCATCTCAGATGGGGACTGAATCATATCAGAACAAAATCTAATTCACAAACAACTGGGACAGGAATTGTCACAGCGTCAGGATTATTTTTACACATACATGAAATTTAAAATAGTAATAATAATATTAATAATAATTAAACCACCACTATAAACATAATGAAGTATAAGTAGATAGTATCATAGATAATACATGTAATAATAATAATAATAGTCTTTGCTTATACTTTGCAGTTCAGTTCTAGTGATTTAAAAAGTTTATAAGTTCTCTCCTGACATCTGACTCTCTCTTCACACAAAACCCCCTGCTAAATATGATGGTATGGTAGAATTTTTATATTTAGTAGCTGTACGAGCATAAATTCTTATGAAGTTTCTTCTGGTTTCACCCGCGAAGAGATACAAGGAGAAAGTTGGGAATATGTAGAGAGGATGTTCGGATTATCAGACAAGATAACTTTAGTCAAAATTGCTTACATGAATTGAAGTGCCTGTTGACAACATTGTCAATTATTTGAGTCAAAGGCACACCACTAACCCTACTTACAGTCTTCAGTGTTCTACGTAGTACAATGGAGTCTTTCTTGAGAAGTTCAGAGAAGGATAAGTGGGAGGAACAATTATTATTATTCCTTTGTGTTCTGAGTGGAACATAGGGCTTCAACAACACATCTCCACTTTGTTGTTTTCTGCTGTCCTCTTCAGCTGGCCGGGGCCACGATAGACCAAACTCTGTCATCATTTCTTCACACGATCTCCTCCATTTCAACGTGGCACCGACGACCCACTCTTCGCTCCCCAACGGGATTCCACTCGAGGCATTGCCTGGCGTGAGATGTCATTTGGCGCCTCCTCAATGAATGCCCGATCTATCTCCACTTTCTCCTACATATTTTTTGGGCGATTGGCACTCACCTGTCAGTTTTCGTTCCCATAATTTCATGTTGATAATTCTTTCTGGCCACTAGGTCTTCAGTATGGAGCCAGCGAAGGCAGTTGTTGATGAAAGTCTGCAACAGGCTGTTGGAAATCCTTTTCTTGACGCGCATTGAAAGTTTCTGACCCGTATAGAAGAACCGACTTCACATTGGTGTTGAAAATGCGAATCTTGTTCCTAGTGCTGAGTACGGAAGATTTCCGAAATGCTTTCAGGTTGATGAAGGCGTATCTTGCCTTTCCAATTCTAACTGACTTTGACATCTTTGTCCGTTCTGACTGCTTGTAGTAGGAACGATCCTTCCCAGATAAGTGAAGGAGGTAACCTCTTTTAAATCTCTCCCACTGATGGTGACTGGTGCTGGCTGCTGTCGCTGTTGGTGGTAGCTGGTTATCTTCATCACATCTGTCTTCTCTGTGTTCACCTGCGGTCCGGTTTTCGCTGCTTAACTCTTCTGTCATTTTGTTGGTTTTCGCTTGCAAGTCTTCGAGTTTGTGCGATATTAAGCATAAATTCTCCACAAGTAAAATCTAGATCTTCTAGAGCCTTCTTATCGGCCGTCCAGCGTATTCCTGACTCCTCGCCTCCAACAGTCTGACGCATAATCCAGTTCCCCACAATTTAGAACATCAACGGTGATAGTAGTAGGCAGCCTTGTCTTACCCTGTATTCATCTCGAACGCCTGACTGAGTTTTCCGTTGTGGATCACTTGGCAAGTGACATTGTCATATAGTCAGCTGTTGAATGAGGTTGACAAAGACTTGAGGTACGCCATCGTGTTGAAGTAGTTTCCAAATTACTTCTCGGTCAACGCTGCACTATCGAACGCCTTTTCAAAGTCGATGAACGAAGCTGAGTTAGAGGCGGAGTTGACTGCCATTCTATGCTTTGCTCTGTGATGACGATGCGTAGAGTTACAATTTGATCAGTACATAATTTGCCTTTCATGAATCCATCTTGTTCCGGTGGGGTTGGCGGAGTTCTGTATCTAGTCCAGTCTTTATTCTCTCCAGGATGATGCGACTTAGAACGAACAATAAAGAAGTAAAATGGGCAGAATAAATGAATTAATCAGTTGTAAGAGAAACGGTTGTGTTATGCCAACAGAAAGCTTCAACTTCTTTACATGATAAGTCAAACGGTAAATTTTCTTAGAAATCAGCAGAATATGAGAAAAATCGTGGAAAATACCCATTGAACGTTAGATTGAGAACAAGAAGTTCAGCAAAGATATCTTTTCGGCGATTTCATTCTCAAGAGCTGTACAATCGCATTTATATAGATAAGTTTACATGGATACAATTATTATTTGTTTAATTCCACATAGTAACGAAGGTGATAATAATTTTCAACTTGATATGAAAGTTTGTAGGTACGAATACAGATTACAAGAGACTGAGAGACAAGATTGCATAGGATTAGATAACAGTTACAACGTATGTAAAATTAATATTTGACAACTAAAGAAATAGTTTTAAAGGCGAATAAAAGGTGATAATTGTTTTCAACTTGGTATGAATTACAAGAGGCTTAGAACGAATTACAGGTGTGAACAAAATGGGCATGGAAACAAATTGAGATCAAAATTTTCAACTTGAAATGTAAGTCAGGAGGTGTGAATATAGATTGCAAGAGGCATAGAAACAAAAAATTACACAGGATTAGAATATAATTGTAAAATGGTTGTTCTAAACGGATTACAAGTGTGATCAGGAGGAGCATAGGAACAAACTTAAAATAACTGATTTTATAACTGAAAAAATAGGGTGAATTGAATGAAGGTAAAGATAGAAAATTACACACACAGATAACAAAAAAAACCGAAGGATAAGGGAACATACCAAACTAGGTCTATGGTAGTTGTAAAGGCTGGACTAGTTTCTTTTGAACACAAACCTCCGGCTTTTTGATGCATATGGCGAGAGCCTCCGCAGTACAAAGAAGTCGGAAGCACACTGTCTTCGGCAGATTTTCGTTTACTTTGTAGATGACTCTAAATGATAAGTCGGTTGAGATTCTGTGACAGGTATTGAAAAGATGTTCAGTTATTGCGCTTCTGATTGAACCAGTGCTTCCTCTTTGCAGCCATGCTGGATGATGTTCTCTAACTCGTTTCGATAAGACCCGCATAGAACGACCTATGTACCTAGCTCCGTAAGAGCAGGTGAACTGATATATGCACATTGAAGTGGTCATATGCAGAAGTCTATCTTTCCCATTGCTCCGAATTAGTGGGTGGCTAGAGAATATCACTCTTGGAGTTGCTACCGAAAAAGTCTTCTTCAGGGATTTGAAGATTCTCCTTTTAAGGATATCTGCTGCTAGGTCTCCCCTGAATTCCAGATTCAGATAGAGTGTCTTCTCTTGCACTGAAGTGTGTTCTTCTCTTTTTGGCCTTGGTTTCATGTTCTTCTCCACGAAACGCGGTGGGTATTCATTTTGAACCAGGATGCTTTTTAGGAATAGGAGCTCTTCTTCTAGACAGTCATCACTACAAATTCTTCTGGTGCGGTGGGCTAGCGACAGTCGACAGACATTCCAAGAGAAAATGATGCCAAGATAGGCAATATATTATGGATTTACTCCCTATAATATATATTAATGATATTTGATTTCATCATAATAGTAATGCATGCCAGGTAATCCACAACGGAATACTTCGAAGTGAGGACAGCAGTCAAATAAGGCTGCCTACTATCACCAATGATTCTCCTGAGTACAGTAGATTGGATAATGCGACAGACACACGACGGGCAACGAGGAGACAGGCATAAAATGGACCCACACAAAAAACTTGGAGGATCTGGACTTCGCCGATGATATATGTTTGAGTTCCCACAGACTGGAAGATATGCAAGCGAAAAGCAACAAGTTGGCAGAAGAAGCATCCAGAGAAGATAGGACTTCAGGTGAACATAGAGAAAATAGATGTGGTGAAGATTCCTGGGCAACACCACCAACAGCAACAATAACAGACAACAACCAGCATAAATGGAAGGAACCTGAAAGAAACAACCTCCTTTACCTATCTACCTGGGAAGCATCGTTTCAACTACAGGGGGACGGAACTCCCGAGGATATCAAAGCAACGACGATAGGGAAAGCAAGACAAGCTTTCACTACTCTTAAGTCTGTGTGGAGGTCAACAGCACTCAGCATGAAAATGAAAATAAGATCCGGATTTTCAACTCCAATGTGAAGTCAGTGCTACTCTATGCGGGTCAGAGACTTGGTGCCGCGTCATGAAGAGCACTTCGAACAAACTACAGACCTTCATCAACAGTCGTCTTAGCTCAATACGCAAGATCAGATGGCCAGGCGAGATCAGCAACAGGGATCTCTGGGAGCGAACCAACCAGGAACCGATTTTGCAACAAATTCGCTTGAAGAAATGGAGATGAATTGGCCATACTCTGAGGAAACCATCAAGTGACATCACTAGACAAGCCATTGCTCGAGTGGAACCCAACTGAATGGGAAGGGGCGAGTTGGTCGTCAGTGTTAGGGCGGGGTGACTTGGAGGAGGTCATGTGAAGAGGAGATGAAAGCATGTGGGTTGCAGACATAAAGCCAGGTGAAGACTCTAGCAGAGAACAGAATGCAATGGAGACGCACGGCTGAAGCCCTATGTTCCTGTAGGAATTAAAGGAAACAATAATATAATAATAATAATTTCATTATAATCGTAATGCGTTTAGCTTAAAAATTTCGTTTATGTGATTTACTTATTCATTTAACATGTATGTTTTTGATGTAGAATCAGGGTGATGATGATTACAAAACGTATCAGTTTTCATGTAATCTACATTTTAATCAAAATCCTGTTTAATGACAACAGGATAACTCTGAGAGAGAGGGAGAGAGAAAGAGAGGGAGGGAGGCATAATGACAGGAATGGGAGACCATGAAAGGAAAGAAGACAGAAGAGAAGGGTTGGAGAAAGTGAGGGGGGCGAAAATGTAGAAAAGTGAACAGAATTATTTTTTTTTCTACAAATTTTGTTCACCGGAAGTAAATGTTAATTACTCTAAAATATAAATAAAAATTTTATATATATCCTTATTATATTACTAATATTATTGTTGTTATTATTATTAGTAATATATATATACTACATAAAGTTGAAAAGTATTATCAAAAACTTGTGTTGATTTAAAATATGAATGTATTCGCGTTTCAGTGTAATTATTTGTCCCTACTCCCCCCCCCAACCACACACACACACACACTGAAACCATCTGTTCTCTTCTCCTGCACTAAACTATTAGCCCTGTATGAGTATTTTCATGTCAAATAATTGACGTCAATCATTCGGTGTTTTCTGAATACTACTCAGTTTTTGCTATTAGTTGTGTTCTCTCAGCTGGTTGGTTGATGGTTTAATTGTGGAGCTTTCGTCGTCCACCTTCTAGACAACATCCCCCTTCAGTGGAAGTTTTAACAGAAAGTGAATTGATTTCAATTCTCCCTCCATGAATGATAGAATTGCGTCTCCTAGTAACCATCTTTGCATCAGTATTGATCATTTTTTATTGACTTGGATTTGAAACTTTCTCGTCACATGATTTACTTTTTGTTAGGTTTGGTAGATTTGGTCTAGGTTAAAATGTTTGTTAATCGCTGGCTGATTCGCTTGAGTACCAGGCTTCTAGGAATTCCCTGACAGTATTTTTGGTGTTTCCTCTGTTTAAAATTTCGACATTATCCCAATCAAAATGATGTCCATAATTGTCTACATGCATTGATATGAAACAGGAATATATATAATGTCTTTTCACAGTCAATTTGTGTTCCTGGATTCTGATTCGAGGAGGACACCGACTTTGGCCGATGTAATGTTTTGTTACAGTTCATACAATTTATTTTGTAAATGGTATTAATTTTATCTTCTTTTTCTATTGGATGTTTCAGTCTACACAGTGTCGAATCAAGTGATTGTGCTAGCTGGCTGGCTTGTGTGCTATATCTATTTCAAATGGTTTCAATATTCTAGCTGTTATTTCACAGATATTTTTTATAGATATGGTAGGATGAATTTTCTTGTGGTCTTTGATGATGGTTCTTTGTTGGTGTTTTGATTCGACTTTAAACACATTTCGATGAAATTTTGTGGATAACCATTCTTTTTGAAGACCGTTTGTAGGTCCTTTTCTTCCATTCTTTTCAACTCTGGAGTGCTACAATGTGTTTGAACTCTTTTAAACAATGTCTGCACACAGTTTCTTTTGTGGGTAATTGGGTTATTGCTACTATAGTTGAATATTTGATCTCTATGTATGCGTTTATTTTCTATATACTTGTGTTCCTAAATCTCCTGTGTTAGTTCTCCTGATTAAAACATCTAAAAATGGGATTTTGTTGTCTAATTCTTCTTCTCTTGTGAATTTAATGTCTTCAAATATGTTGTTTATTAATTTATGGGTATATTCCAAATCACATTTCTTTTAATTATTACAAATGTATCATCAACGTAACGTACCCAGACTTTTGGTTTAATTACAAGTAGGGAGGGATATTAATTCTAACCTTTGCACAACGGCTTCAGCTATTAATCCTGATGTGGGTGATCCCATTGGTGCTCCTTTTATCTGTTTATATATTTGAGTATTGAATTGGAAGTATGTTGTAAGGCATAATTCTATGAATTTTGTCCAGGTTGAAATTGCTTTTTCATGTTTTCATCACTACAGAGTAATTGTTGCGTAGTTTCTGTTGCTAGTTTTAGACTAATTGAAGTATTTAATGCTGTGACATCACCAAAGGATACCATTATTTCATTGTCATCTCTAAAAATTGGATTGACGAATTGATAGAATGGTCGGATGTTTCTGTTATTTCAATAAAAAATGATCAGTACAGATGTAAGTCGACTACTAGTCATGAAGATGGTTACCAGGAGACGCAATTCTATCATTCATAGAGAATTGAAATCAGATCACTTTCTGCTAAAACTTGCGCTGAGCGGGGACGTTGTCTAGAAGGTGGATGATGAAAGCTTCACAATTAAACCACCAACCAACCAGCTCAGTGAACACAACTAAGTGCAAATCATTCACCTAAACTACAAATATTCTCTACTACTCAGTTTGCTTAGCCATGGTTGAGTTTATGCCTATCTTTGCTGTATTATTATTACTATTACTATTCTGTAGAATTCATAGCATAATGTGGCATCAATTTGTGCATGACTGTCATGGAACATTAACACTGCAGCGCTTAAAACAGATTCGTTATATTCTGAACTCAAGGGATCGATCTCTGTGTCCTACAGTATGGCTAACTGTCCAAACCTTCATTGTGACACACATAAAGTGACGGAATGCTCCAAAAACATTAAAAAGATAATTCTTAAGTGTTGGTTATCGGGGATCTGATTGGTTACAGGATTTCATCATGACGTGACACCGGTTAGAGAACCACTGAAAAACCCAACAGGAAGTACTAGATAGCCAGCTGTTTCGTCCTACTTTGAGACTTTTAAGCAGCTGACGATTTTGGTGATTCTTCAACAGTTCCCAGTTCTATTAAACAATAGCATAATCGGAAACGTTCCTTTCCGATACGAATTTAAAACAAGCGAAAAAAATTATTAATAAAATGGGATTTAATCAATTCATCAAATTTCGGTAGAACCCCTCTTCAGTTGGATAATGTACATACTGTACATACAAGGATATATAAATTAAGACAAAATACATAAAGCAATTATTATTATTTTTATTGCTTCCTTTAATTCCTAGAGGAATATATGGCTTCAGCCGTGCGTCTCCATTGCGTTCCGTTCTCTGCTACAGTCTTCATCTGACTCCAAGTCTGTCCACACGTTTTCATCTCCTCTTCACATCACCTCCTCCAAGTCCCCTTGCACTGACGACAAACTCACCGCTACCCTTTCGAGTTCCACTCGAGCAATGGCTTGTCTGGTGATGTCACTTGATGGTTTGCTTTCTCAGAGCATGGCCAATCCATCTCCATTTCTTCAAGCGAATTTGTTGCAAAATCGGTTCCTGGTTGGTTCGCTCATTGCCAGAGATCTCTGTTGCTGATCTTTTCTGGCCGGCCATCTGATCTTGAGTAGTACTGAGCGAAGTCAACTGTTAATGAAGGTCTGTAGTTTGTTTGAGATGCTCTTTATGACGTGCTGGCCAAGTCTCTGATCCGTATAGTAAGTGGCACTGACTTCACATTGGAGTTGAAAATCCGGATCTTATTTTCATTTTCATGCTGAGTGCTGTTGACCTCCACACAGACTTGAGAGTAGTGAAAGCTTGTCTTGCTTTTCAGATTCTTGCTACATAAAGCATTAAGAAGACGTAATTTTTCTGAATCGTGTAATGTTGCATTTGTGCAGCAAATTTTGAACAATCTGATCACACACGGGCTTCTCATAGAAATATATATATGAAATTAATAAAGAGTTAAGAGGTGAGAAAATAGACAAGTTAGGTCAAGTTAAAAGGATATATTGAAGGTCGAAATACCAATGAAGATCCCTTTCCCTATATCTTATTTAAGGGATTTATTACTTCTATGTACTAACAATGTTAGGTATACATTTGAAGGCGACTGTTTCCGTCAGGTTGATGGTGTTACTATAGGAAGTCTGTTGGGGCCCCGTTTAGCAGACATCTACATGTCGTACATTGAGAGTTTATCGGAGGATTTAATCGAAAATGTGCCACTTTATAGAAGTTATGTCGAAGGCATTGAAATTATAAGTGATAAGGCTTGTTCTGCCACCTCAATTTTAAATCGATTCAATGAAGTTCAGTATAACATATCATTTACGTCTGTAGAAGAGGAAGATAATTGTTTATCTTTCCTAGACATATTGTTCAGTCGATGGCTTGATGGGCCAATAAAACGACCGATTTATAGAAAACCTACTTCGACAGGATAGGACAGCGTCTCAGTTATCACAGTTTCTGTCCTGTTCGCTACAAAAAAGCCTTAGGGAGTGAGGCGCCTCTTCACTAGAATCCAACGAATATGCACTGAAGATACACTTGATGAGGAAGAAAGAAAGCTAACATATACTGTGGTTGATAACAATTATCTAAACAAATTCATCAGGAGATATAAAGTAGTCAGAACAGCAAGACCCACTCTCCAACTCGCCCCTAAGAAAGACGTGAACATCAAGCGACCCTATATGGGAGATCATAGCAGCTTGATAACTAGACAAAGATTGAATGCTGCTGTTAAATAGACTTTTCATGCATCTAATATCATAATAATTGAGAATGTGAAGCCAATATATCCATCCATCTAAGCCCTTTGAACATGGGAAAAATGATGTCACATCCCACTGTATTTACCAATTTGAATGTGCGTGTGGACACATATATATAGAAGGGAGGACTCATCGATCTCTGCAAGTAACGGCTGGCTTCAGAGTATATTCCTAAATGTCTCCAGAAGCAAATAGAATCCCTAGAACTCATTAATGGTGAAAAGAGACGACCTAGCTCCTCTATTGCGAAACATATTATAGAGACAGGACACAAAATTGATGTTTACACATCTTTTAAACCCATCTATAAAACGTATTTGGAGGAGGGCGTATACTAATGTTTGTGGAAGCTCTAGCAATCAGGAAGTTTAAACCACTTTTATGCGTTCAAAGCAACAATTCGTCATCACACTAAACCACCTTCCTTGGTAAACTTTGTTTTGATCTCAACCAGGGTAGATGTACTATTACCTCTGTTATTTGGTTAAGTGATCTCCAGCTGTTATTTTGACCTTCAATATGTTCTTTTAACTTGACCTAACTTGTCTGTTTTCTCACCCTCTAACTCTTTATTAATTTCATATATATACAATCCTATGACAAGTCCGTGTGTGATCAGATTGTTCAAAATGCGTGTTGCACGCAAATACACATTACACGATTCAGACACATTATATCTTATTATTGCTTCGTCTAAATTCATAAAGGAACTAATTGTTTTAAATAAAATACATAGCTCTTCACTTATATCACTTAAAAAAACAATTAGTTATCAGTGATTGAACGAACTTGAGTATATATCAAGAATTGCGAACTAAATAATATCCATAATAATACTAATGATAATAATCAATACCAATAGTAATGTTAAAACAAGTTAAGATAATGGTAATCATAAGAGATATTCATATGAACTGAGATCAAGATTTGACTGAATAGTTCCAAAATAATTGGGCACCGAGTGAGAAGTAGACATTTGTAAAAATCCTCAGCGAAATTGGAATGATTAATGCCAACGTTTCCTGAGTTCGTCAGCCTTGTCCAAACTTCTTCAAGGTAATTAATCGAAATTAACATAAGAGAGGTTCACATGTAGAAAAGGACATCCCTTGTTTTTTAAAACTCCCTTCAATCATATGAATCATGAAACACGCGTCAACATGTATAATAAACAAAATTGTATGAGCTGTGTTCAAAATTTAACTTCAGACTTACAAATATTATACTAGTTTGACCACGGATTGATATCAGTTAGAGTATCATTGAAAACCAGTACAAGAGAACTGGACAGCTATTTCATCCCAGTTTGGGAATCGTCGGGGTTCGAACCCAGGACCTTCCGGTTACAAGGCAAGCTCGTTGACGACCATTCAGCCATTGAGACCCGATTCAATGGCCACTGCATGAATTCTAACTTCTACCAATTCGTGGTGCATTTAGTGTGACCACCAACCAATGTCATCGTCAGGAAATCCATCTTCACCCCCGACTGGATGGACCTCACTAGTCACGAATTCTCACTAGAACTCCAGGAAACTCTATCATGTAGCAAGTCACTAGCGAGCATCAGATTAATTTTCAAGACTTTGCTTTGTAAGGCTTAGATTCGTTTATACGAGTCTACTTTTGTTAAACACTTTAAACAGAGTGTACTTTTCATCAGATTACTTTCGACTAAAAGTTCATGGTCGTAGATAACTGAATATGTGAAATATATATGTATATATGCAGCATACAACGATGTATACGTATGTGTGTATGGGTAAACAGTTGTAAAACATTTGTTAGCCTCTCCATAAGAAGATATAGACAATCAGGAATTTTGACCAGGTATGATTAATTAGTGATACATATCCATTTTTTATTGATTAATCAGGATTTGCCACGCATCAGCTAACACACATCACATCATCACGTCTGTTCAAACTGTTGGGATTCACCCATACATATTTAGGGCCTCTGTAGTCAGTCTTTCTTTATACGAACTAAAACCTTTTTGTAGATCCTTAATCCTATCAAAGTCGAATCTGTGCCCCGTTTCTGTCAAATGCAGTTCAATCGCTGATCTGTTTCCTAGCTTCTTTAAGTCTACGGAGGTCTTTGGAACCACCTTTAGACATTGTTTCTGCTCTTTCACCCCTATGTTTACCTGTCTGGAAGTTTCTGCTACATATGCTCATTTCAGTTTCTCTGAGGTTTTACAAATATAATTTTGTTTTATACACTCAGTTTGAAGTGTCGAGTATTGGTCACTGATCTTTCTCGGAATGTTGAAGCACCCACTTCGTGGTATTAAGAAAGACGAGTTTTGCTGCATAATAAGTTCTGTCGATGCCTTTGTCGAGTCTTCGTCTAACTACTTCTTGTACACATCATCTCCTTTGAGTAGCAAACTGATTAATGAACTTCTCATCCATTCTTAGATAAAATATCCTTCAGAGCCTTCATTTCATGTTCACTTGTACTCTTAGAACAATTTTCCGGTGCTCTTTTGAACAGTGTCCTAACTAAGTTCTTTTTATACTGGATTGGAATAAAACTCCTAAAATATGTGTGCACTGTTTTGTCAATGAAGGCTTTCTGAATACAGATCCTTCCATTGTCCTGTCAGTCCTTTTCACTAAAGAAACGTCTAAGAATTTAATAGTTTGTAGATGATGAATTGATTAAATCCTGCTTTATTAACCATTTTTGCTTGTTTTAAATTCGTATCGAGGAATCGATATTCCCATTTCATTGACTGATGATAACCCTTAATTTGACTGCCTCTAACTCTTCTCCGAGTTAACTCTATATCAGAAGTTGATTGGTGGGTTGTGACTAGCGGCGGAATCCAGGATGCGCAATTAATCAACGGGAAAGCGTAAAATTCAATTAAGTAATTAATATGCATTCACACCTATGTTTCAATTCCCTCACCGGATATAACTTCTTAAAAACCATATATATACGATTGTACAGCTTGATGATAAATTCGTTGAAAAGAGTCTCTTCGCTGAATCATTTGTTTTGATTTTCTAATTAATATGACTCGTTGCACAAGAGGTGGTAGCTCTTATCGCGCAAGTGGTCTAGTTGATAACGCTTAGGCGTTTGAAACTATGGACACTGGGTTCTAGCCTTGGTAGGAACACCATCAATGACTCACTGCGGAATGCAGGTACATCCAGCTGACGAGTCCATATGGGGTGAAATGCTGATTGTCCTGGATTCCACTACTAGTCACCATCCACCAATCTAGTTTTCATTACATGCTCAGACATCGTCGGAGCATCTGCACAAGAAGCCGATATGTCAACCTGAGACTGAGCACTTCGATCCAATCAACGACGGGAAATTCTTTCCTAGTTGGCACGACTCAGTATTTTGCTTTGCGTGGGCAAGGGCATGCTTCTGAACTAGTTCTTTCAGAGGCTTAATTCGCCCTTCTTTAGTAGTTGGACAAGATATCCTTCCTACCAACCAGTTGACACCTTCCCCTCCTTCCAAACGTTTCACAGTGGTGACGTCAGTATATCCACTGGGGTATCTAGACCAGTCTTCAGTGCTTCACGAAGAATTTCATCTAATCTTGCTGCCTTCCCGGCTGGACTTCAGTATCTTGATCGCACTCAAGATCTCTGCTTATATTGGAGAACTGGTGTCCATTGGCAATTCTGTGCATGATGCTGACAGTATTTCCTGACGAGCTGTAGATGATGATCAATTCATGTTCTCTTTGCTTCTCCACCACCTTGATGATTAGGCTCTCTTGACCATCTTTCATTGATTTCATCAGTATTGATCTCTTCCCAAAGAAAGAGAGAGAGTTAGAGAGACAGAGAGCTGGTTATCTGATTCAATGTTCTAAGGTCTCTTTTCCCTACTGTCTTTCCTACTTCAGCTGTCAGTGTATCATAGAATTGTCTTTTGTTTCTCCTCGCATTCTTCTTCCTATGTTCTTTATTCAGTGCAATGTGTGTGTGTGCGTGTGTGTGTAAGTCTGTGTCTATATAACTGGTATTGTAACAACAGAAGACAAGAGTCAGGCAACAGATCGTTTATTAAGGAAAATCAACACATACTTATATGTTTTCATGTACATTATTATAGATTAGTTAAGTAAACAAACACAGTCTTCTGATTGGTGGTTGTTTCTCACTTAAAGTTAATCTTCCATCTCTTGTGACTGTTTCTTGAATGTCAGATCATCTATATGTTAACTGTATCCGCCTACGCAAAGTCTGCTGTGATTGGTTGTTGAATCAGTCTTTGTTCATATTTTCTCACGACAAATCTTGAGAACGTAAACATTGACGTAAATTACTGTCTACCAATTTGGCTAGTAGACAGCTCTCACCACAGTATAACCTCACTAAATCTACCATATATATAGCCAAAGGCAATGTTTCATAGAACTCTGCAGTATACATATATCGATCACTTCAGAATAGTAAAACGGATGGCAACCATTTTGCCTCTTTTGACACTTTTCTTTTTCTTCTTCTTCAAAAGAAGCGAATTACGCAATAACTGAGTTTATTTGCTGTTAGACAGAAAGAGGAAAAGCGTAGAATTTACCCTGAGGATATATATGAGGTAAACTAAATATACAAGGCATCTTCGTATGATGCTTCATACAGCCAACAGAATATAGTAACCAGGATGATTATAGTTATTACTATTATTACTCAAAGAACTTATGAACAGCATAAAATAATAAAAACGGATAAAAGGAAAGCAAAAGGGAAAAACAGGTGAAAGGAAGTTTGATGTCTTTAGCACTACTAATTATGATGATTACAGGTTATTTTGATTTATTTAAGCTGCTCTTTATTTTTAATAGAGTAATAGAGTTTGACCTGAAAATATCCCCTAAAGTTGTTATTATTGTTGTTGTTGTTGGTGGTGGTGTTGTTGTTATGAGAAATGTAAATCAAAGGTAATACTATGAAAGAGTTTGTGTCTACTCATATTATATCCAACCTCCTTTATCGATAAACTTTTGAGCAGGAAGACAGATACTCCACAAAAAATATGGTTGTGGCGGAGAAATCTGAAATTCAAGAGAGATAAAATTCAAGTATTGGTTTGTAGGGATTTGGTTGATTGGTTACAGGATTTCATCATGAGCTGACATTGGTTAGAGAACCATTGGAAAACCTGGAAGTACTGGACAGCTGTTTCGTCCTAGTTTGGGACTCTTCAGCAGTACATACCCACCGAGGTTCGAACCCAGGACCTTCTGGTTACAAGGCGAGTTCGTATACCATTAAGCCACTGGGACCCGATCCAATGGCCCATGAATTCTAACTTCTGCCAATTCACGATATAGCGCAACCGCTAGCCAATGTCTTCGGCGAGTATTTGTCCTTACACCCGACCGGCTGCACCCTACTGGTCACGACTTCCCACTGGAATCCCAGGTAACTACCTACCTGAATAGGGCCAGAGATAAAACTGGTAAAGTCCTTTGAAGCCATTTGTTAGTAACAGCTTGAAGAATGTTCTTTGCTGCTTCTCTACATCTCGCCTTACCTCACCTCACATCAACTCACCTTCTCTACAAATGCTCTTGTTCATCAAAATGTCAAAGACATGGCAACTACAATACAATCAGTAAACATTGTGAGACTTTATCAAAATAAAATTTACCCATAATGGAATTACACTCTACTACAGTGCCCAAGTTTTATTCTTATATCAACTACAATATGCGTTTTTTTTCTATAGTTTGGTTTGTAAGGGTTAGTTTTGTTTTTTTACTAGTTGATCACGGATTGATATTAGTTGGAGAACCATTAAAAACCACCGGGGAGTACTGGACAGCCAGTTGTTTCATCCTAGTTTGGCATAACACTCCTACTGACTGAGATTCTCACGCAGGACCTTCCGGTTACAAAACAAGCTCGTTGACGACCATTCAGCCACTGGCTGGGACCCCATTCAATGGCTCACGAATTCTAATTTCTACCAATTCGTGATTTAGCGCGACCCCAGTGGCTGAATGGTCACCAACGAGCTTGCCTTGTAACCGGAAGGTCCTGAATTCGAAACCCAGCGGGTGCGTACTGCAGATGATTCCCAAAAGACTAGGATGAAACAACTGGCTGTCCAGTATTCCCTGGCTGGTTTTCAATGGTTCGCTAATTGATATCAATCCGTGATCAACTCGTAAAAACTATAGTATGCATTTACCTATCCACTTACTCTTGTGGAGTTAAGTACACTTAGCGTAAAAGGAGGACATTGTCTAGGTGAACCCATGAACTCTCATCAGTGTGGCAGTCAAAAAGGAGGATGCCAAACAGTCAACAACTCAATCCTAGAACATTTTATTACTTCTAGTCATGCAGAATCAGCAGGAACTTCGTTCAAAGTTATACATAAAGTACGATAAAGCCATTTGAAAGGATTTCACTTACATCACCTTCATACAACCGAAGCTGTAGCAATCCAAAAGGAATAACCTGAATTTTGTGTTCAGAAACGTTTTACCCAGACTCTTTTGTTACTGCGGCCTTCGTGCTAATTCTCTTCAGTAGTTGAATAACAAACTATATATATATATATATACATATATATATATTCCTTTGTGCGTTGGTGGTATAGCGGTTAGGACGCTCGCCGACCATGCACATGGTCCGGGGTTCGATCCCCGGCTGCCGACGCACTCCTTTACCTCGCTAAGCCAGAAATAATGCTGGTGAAGAGGAAAGGTTGGGCATGAGGCTAGCAACCCCATCCTGTAAAATAAACACTGCTAGAGAAACTTCAAGCCACCAGCTTGAAGCCCTATGTTCCACTGGGGAACGTGAAGGAAAAAATATATATATATATTCCCTTAGGTTCCGAATGAAACATGGGGCTTGAACCATACATCTCAACGTTCTTCTGTTTTCCGTTCTTCTCTTCAGCCGGCTAGTTACACCATTGCCCACACCATCTCTCATCTCCTCCCCCTCCTCTTCTCCACACGATCTCCTCCATGTCGCACTCGCACCAATGAACCACTCGTCACGTGCTTCCCATTAGCATTCCACTTGATGGATGGATGGCCTGCATTGCTCGTGATGTCATTCGACGGCCTCCTGAATGGCGTATGCCCGATCAATCCATCTCCATTTTCTCCTACATATTTGTTGAGCGATCGGATCTTCGTTAGTTGGTTTTTTCCCAGTAAGAGTTTCTTACCGGTAATTCTTTCTGGCCAACTGGCTGGCCATTTAATCTTCAATATGGAGACAGCCAGAGAAGGTGGCAGCTATTGATAAAAGTCTACTGTGGCTTTTTGGAAATCCTTTTCGTGACATGTGCATCTCTGTGTAATTTGTTTGAGACAACATTGTGTCAGGGAAGATAAACTGATGATTCCAATATTTCTTAGGAACATGTCTTGCCAGATCCTACCTTTCCTTAAACCACATTTTGTATATTTCTAATTACTGGGTTTTAAAACAGCCTGTGAGAGTTACAGCTGCTGAAACTGAATTCAATCTCGTACCAACGGTTCAGTGATATCAGCATTGAAGAGATATTGCATCTTGGGATATGGAGAGAGGCTTACTTCCTTATTGCGAGTAGGAGGAGGTGTCTTCGTACATGTAGATGAAACTGTCGTATTAAGGAAAAAATACAACCGTTGTCGAGAACGAGGGGATAATATTTGGATGATTGATTTATACGAAGAGCGAAAAGCAACAAGTTGGCAGAAGAAGCATCAAAGATAGCACTTCAGGTGAACATAGAGAAAACAGAGGTGATGAAGATTCCTGGGAAACACCACCAAAAGCAATAGACAACAATCAGCATAAATGGGAGAAACCTGAAAGAAACAACCTCTTTTACCTACCTACCTAGGAAGCATCGTTTCAACTACATGAGGACGGAACTGACGAGGATATCAAATCAGCGAGGATCGGGAAAGCAAGACAAGCTTTCACTACTCTCAAGTCTGTGTCGACGTCAACAACTCTCAGCATCAAAAATAAGATCCGGATTTTCAACTCCAATGTGAAGACAGTCAGTGCTACTGTACGGATCAGAGACTTGCACTGCGCGTCATAAAGAGCATCTCAAACAAACTACAGACCTTCATTAACAGTTGTCTTCGCTCAATACTCAAGATCAGATAGCCGGCCAGAAGAGATCAGCAATCGAGATCTCTGGGAGCGAACCAACACAGCAGGAACCGATTGTGAAACAAATAGGCAGGAAGAAACGGAGATGGATTGGCCATCCAGTGATATCACTAGACAAGCCATTGCTCGAGTGGAACCCGAAAGGGAAGCGGCAAGTTGGTGGTCAGTGCAAGGGTGACTTGGAGGAGGTCATGTGAAGAGGAGATGAAAACGTGTGGGCAGACTTGGAGCCAGGTGAAGACTCTAGCAGAGAACCGAACGCAATGGAGACGCACGGCTGAAGTCCTATGTTCCTCTAGGAATTAAAGGAAACAATAATAATAATATAATAATCTCTACTGAAAAGATTCGTCAAGAGGATAGCAGATAAAAAGTCGAGTACTTTAATACCTATTATTACTCGACTTGAACATATTCACCGCAGAGTCAACCATTCTAATGATTTTGTGGATCCCATTACAGGAACCCACACCAGTTCTATCGAAGGTTTATGGGAAAGGTTAAAAAACATGATTAGAGCCATTCACGGATCACAAAGTGATGTCATTTCTAGTCATTTAGATGAATATACATGTATAAGATATGGAGTAACTTTCCCATTGATACGCCTATGCTAAACTGGGAGATATTTTTATCACATGTAACACTTTTATACAGTTTTTATGCATTTTTTATAAGTATTCAATACGCAAAAATGCCTCCTTCATGTGATTGGTGCACTCAAGGTCATTCGCTGATTGGTGGTAGTTAGTGGTACTTAAAGTTTAACTTGGCCGTCTCTTTCGAGACAAATTAATAATATTTGATAGAAAGCTAATTATGAAAAATTCAGGAGTATAATTTACCAACTTAGAGACATAACTGAATAATGAAAGACAGCAGACAGTAAGGTTTACCTCCTAGGAAATCGGAGTTTACACTAAAAATCTCAGGAATAGTCATCTCATATTATTGGGATAAACTGACACCCACGCGATTATGCTTTTTTTGTTCTCCTCAAGTTTAGTAGAAACTTGTGAATCAGAAGGCTGTAAACAGTTTAAATATTCACGAAATTAAATACAACCATTAGAGATCATATTTTTTATGCATTAAAGCAATGTGAACTCTGGGAAATCATGATGAAGGTTTCCAACAGGTCAACAAGTTTTAAGTGGTATACAACTACTGATTTTAAACATTTCAGTAGTATATCGTTTCATACATAAATGATTACTCTCCTGATTATCCTTCTAGTATGATGTAGATCACGTATGTTTTGACGGGAATAATTTGGGTTTCCAGAGGAAAATCTGGCGAAACTTCACCTCTTTCAACTGGGACTGCCACTCCACTGAGGTAGCTAGCCAAAATTCGGGGCCACCTCAACTGATTCGCCTCTCCCCCTCCCAGCAAATTGTCAAATAGCCTACAATACCGATGAGATCGACTCCCCAAACGAGCCAGTGGTATTTAAATTACCTCGATCTAGTTGGCAAGTTGTTGGGCACTACTCACATCAACTAGTCAGTAATATATATAGTTATGGCAAAAGCGAATGAATGGACGCAGGACACCAGTTTCTAGCTGGGTGACCTGGAGGCTCCAAATCTCAGAAGAGATATGCCTTTTTGGCTAGTGACAGGTGACTAGCACGAAACATAGGTCCAGACAGGGATTCCTGCCAATCACCGCCAACCATCTAGTAACAATAATTCAGAGTGTACCACTGTGGCGAGTGCTACTGATCAGATTTATCAGTAGTATATAAAGAGACGCTCATCAGCATAAAAATCCATCAGATAGCAGGGAGATACACTTGATGTCAGGGAAGGCAAATGACACAGCGTTGTAGAGATACATGGGAGATGAGAAAGGAACACAAAGAAACACAGTAGGGAGGCGAGAAGTACCACAAAACGGAAGATCTGTGCAAATGATGCGTCTGTTGAAGATAAGGTATGCATAATTTGATTATACAATGATACCAATTTCCAAATAAACATTCCTTATTTTCATTGGACACTAGCAACTAGTGTGATGTGTCTAGTCCTTCGTGTTTGGTGCAGACTGAATTCTATCAGTAAGGTTGTAATGTGGCCACCATGCCACTAGGTGGCTCGCCATCACGGTGCACATTGATTCGATGATATTAGATAGTTGGAGGCAATCGGCCACAGGAAGCCTTGAACCTAGGTTTCGTGCTAGATGGCACTCGTCAACAAAGCTTACCTGCAACCTTGAAGGAGCTCATGTCCCTTCTGAGATTCAAACCCGCGTCACCCAGTGTTGCAGTGCTTCCTGCCGATTGCCTCCAACTATCTAATATCATCAGATCAATGTACAATCAAAATACCCACTACAGTCCTACAGGAGGTCAATCGCGAGCCCCAAAAGTTCAGTGATAAGGTTTCTGACTGCAGAACTCACTGGGTGACGCGGGTTCCAATCTCGGAAGGGACATGAGTTCCTTCAAGGTTGCAGGTACACCTAGCTGATTAGTGCGTGCCAACTAGCACGAAACCTAGGTCCAAGGCTTCCTGTCGATTGCCTCCAACTATCTAATATCATCAAAACACTCCTTAACTAATTCTTTCGTCTTCTACCATTTCACCGTGATAGCCAGTCAGCTGGCATGGTGACCACGTTGTAAATTTGACTGATAGAATTCAGTCAGCACCAAACAAAGGACTAGATGCCTGACACTATTAAACTGCTGTCCAATCAAAGTTTTCTTGATTATCAGTCATAGTAACAAGCAGATCATACATTTTTTGATGTGAATTATCAATTATTGGTTTTGTAGGGATTTTGTTTGATTGGTTGGGGGAGGATTTCATCATGAGTTGATATCAGTTAGAGAAACAATGGAAAACCACCTGGGGGTACTGGACAGCTGTTTCGTCCCCGTTTGGGACTCTTCAGGGTTCGAACCCAGGACCTTCTGGTTACAAGATGAGCTCGCAGACCATTGAGCCACTGGGACCCAATCCAATGGCCAGTCCATGAATTCTAACTTCTGCCAATTCACAAAATAGCATATTGCGACCACTTCGCAATGTCTTCCTCGGTGAGTTACTGTCTCATCTTGGGTGCGTACCTCTAAAGAGTCCTCCACCCAATGATGTGATTTATTCGCCTTTCCATGGGGAACTGTGGTTAAATTTTCCCTTCTCGAACTATATTAATATCAGGTGAATTTACAACCTGGGGACTCGATCTATGACGTAGCTAGTTCGCTCTATAAATAACCAGAGATAGGGGCAGTATCAACTGATTTGCTCTCTCCGGTTGAATCTTTGAAAAAGCCTATTCCAGTTATAAGCTCAACTCCCAAACGAGCGAAATCGCCATCCACCAGTGTTTAGATCACTTAGATTATCTGGCTTCGCGATTGGTAAGTACTACTCATTTCAGCCAAATAATCAGTATTGTATATCATTTTTTTGCATTAAACGTGGAATTTATTCCTCGTTGATATCGTAAATTCTTTAAAATTTCGTCTCAAAGGAAAATTAAAATTACGTATGAAACGAAAAACAAATGTACATTCATGTTTGATCACGGATTGATGTCAGTTAGGGAACCACTGATAACCAACAAGGAGTTCGCCCCTCTGCAGCAGTACTCCCCCTCCCACGCAAGCTCTTAGAACATCGGGGACTGGAACCCTATCCAATGGCTAGTCTACGAATTCCAAATTCTACCAATTCGTAAGTTTAGCGCGACCAAATGCACACTGGCTGAATGGTCGGTCATCTACGAGCTCACCTTTGTAACTGGAACATTCTAGCTTCGAATCCTTACTCTTCTGAAGAGCCCCTTCAAACTAGGACAAGATATAGCTATTCAGTATTATTATTATTGTTCCCTTGGGTTCCTAGTGGAACATAGGGCTTCAACAACAGATCTCCACTTGTTTCTGTCTTCTGCTGTACTTTTCACTTGCATCCATGTTAGTTCATACTATTTCAACTCTTCTTCACACGATTTCCTCCATGTCACCCTTGGCCGTCCCACTCGCCGCTTCCCTTTCGGGTTCCACTCGAGCGTTGGCCTGTCACGCGATGTCACCCAGCCAGCGGCCTCCTCAGCCGGTGAGTGCCCAATCCATCTCCACTTTCTCCTGCATATTTGTTGAGCGATTGGTTCTTGTTTGTTTTGTTTGTTCCCATAGTTTCTTGTTGGTTCTTGCTCTTTCCGGCCATTTGATCTTCAGTATAGAGCCAGCGAAGACAGATGTTGATAAAGGTCTGCAACAGGTTGTTGGAAATATTCTTTGTGACCCTCCAAGTTTCTGATCAGTATAGAAGAACTGACTGACTATACGTTTGTATTGAATATCCGAATTTTGTTGTTGATGCTGAGTGACGAAGATTTCCAGATTGGTTTCACGTTGATGAATGTGTTTCTCGCCATCCCGATTCTTGATTTGACATCTTTGTCTGTTCCTCCTTAAGTTGAGACAGCTGTGATTTATTTTCTAATAGTTCTCTAAATGACACCAACCCGTTTCTAACAAACTGTCAATGACAAACCAAAATCCTTATAAACCAAACCAAGTCCAAAAAAAATATTCGATCGAAAAAATATACTCAAATCTGATTGGTCTATTGGCATGACGTTATTCCCCAATCCTATTCATATATAGCCTAATGTATGGACGTATATCGCTTACTAAAGAAAGTGTGACTAGAAAAATTAATAATGTAAAAACGAACATATTCTATTTTTGGAAGAAATGGGAGTATTTATATGTTGTAGATGAAAGTAGGGAAGAGAAGTTAGTTGTTATTATTATTATTACAAGCTAGAAGCGAATTCTCCCCCTCCATCCTCCGCTAATTCTGATTGGTCCAAGTCCCAAGCCAATCAACCAATAGGAAGGGAGATAATGAAACAGGCTTATTGTCTAGGGGGAAATTCTATCTCCCCTCTTAACCTGAAAATTCCTACGCAAGAACGTTGGATACTAACACACACACACACGTTGACACACAAACAAACACTCACGTATACCTTTTTTCAAATATTGGTCAGAATGAAACTCATAAAAAACAGTTTGGAAATAATATTTTTGAAACCCTATAATCAGAAAAGTGTGTTGTTGTGTGCATTTATGTGCATTTATGCATATTCATATATTCAAATAATCCGCGCGCGCGCGGTTTTTTCGCCCTATTTAAAACTACAACAACATACACACACAAATACACGCAAATATATGCGTTTATTAAGTCTAGCCTCCTTGGCTTTGATGCCTTTTTATGTGGTAGATTAGATATGTGTGTATATATCGTTTCTGTCTGATTTGTTTACTGAGAAGAGAAGAAATAAGTTTTTGGCGATATATACATTCACTCACACACACGCACATTAATGCAAAGGTACACACATACACACACACTGGTTACTTTTATCCCATTTACACATGAGATATACTATTCTCGTTGAGTTGGGAGTAAACACTACAATAATAACAATACAAGTGGGAATTATTATTATTATTGTTATTATTAACTCAAAGATTGTGTCTTTGTCTCCGCTGACACCGACTTCATCTTCAACGCTGTCTTCTCTACGACTACATAGTTCTTCTTAGGTGTCTTCAGCTGCCGTATCAATATATAAAATAATGACAAGTACACAGTCATCAACACAACAAATGGTAACGCTGAGTAATATAATGAAGGAATCGTCGAGTTGGGCGAACTATGACGTATCTCGACTCAATAATACTAATACTAATGATAAGAGTGATGAGTGTCCTTGGATAAAGTCATCATCTCCGGAAATAACCATAGCAACAATGCCAACAGCAACAACAACAACAGCAACTGAATATCCTTCATATTATGATCATGATGATCGCGATCATCAAGATGAGATAGGCAGATCAGCGTATACACTAACACTCACACAACATGATCTTATTGAGAAGTATAAACAAATCAATGAAATTGATCAGTACAGCAGTATTCACAGTAATGATAGTGATACAAACAGTATTAATAATAATAACGACAATGTCTCAAATACTAATCACGTTGGGTATCGGAGTGGTATTCATCACTTTACAGAGAAATTAAATCATGAAATGTTAATCAATAATATTAATAATAATGGTTTAGAAGAAAGTGAAGAAAAATTGAAAATTTCGGAAAAAATTTACAATTGGAATGATGAAAATATTAGAGGAGAGAATATGAAAAATTCTGGTGAAATTGTTAGTAAAAATAATGGTAAGACCTCTATTATTATTATTATTATAAGTAGTATAGTAACAGTATTAGCAAACATAAAGGATTTTGTATTTCCCAATGAATGAATGAAAAACAAAACGATATTGCTGCTTTTACTGACGTTTCACTATTTAATGCTGCTGCTAATAGCTTTATCAAAGTAGTAATATTAAACCAGAATTTACAAAATCACCTCAGCTTATTATATATAACAACTTAATCATCGTTCCTCAAAATGGGGTCATTTTTACGTTGTTGTGAATTTGGCCAATTGGTAAAAATAACAAAACCAGGTGTAGATTGTTGGATTTGATAAGTGTATAAAATTATAAAAGCAGAGTGTGTTTGCGTAATGAAGGTGTTTGTCACATTCGTGTTTATTTTATCATTTCATAGGACGGGAGGGGGTGTTGTAACCAGGTTAAATTCTGTTTTAGTCCATCGTTCCTACTGAAACAATTTGGATTCCACTTGATATTAAGTACCTCTCATGACATTAGACGTTCTTGTGATTCCTGAAATGCTTTTTCTGGATTATTTCAATACACACAATATTACGTAACGTTTTTATTTTTTCGATTTGTCTACTAATCTTATAATTGCACACCTTTTTCAAGTTCTATCCATCCTATGAATTATTCTATATATGACATTAATTTGCTTTGCCACTTGACCTTTAACTACGATTATAATCACAAACATTTTAGTTTTAATTGCACTTCATATTATTATTATTTCATGCATTCACACCTATGTTTCAATTCCCTCACCGGATATAACTTCTTAAAAACCATATATATACGATTGTACAGCTTGATGATAAATTCGTTGAAAAGAGTCTCTTCGCTGAATCATTTGTTTTGATTTTCTATATATTTCAATACTGTCAAAATCATTTCTGTGACCTGAGTCTATAGTAGCGTGTAGACAGATCTACGGCTGATGATTTTTCAAGCTTTTCTAGTTCAACTGGATTTCTCGGTGGTCGAATAGATGCTCTACGGTGTTCATTTCTTCTGATCACCTTGATTTCTCTCTGGTGATGTTTGTCCGATGTATATCGCATCATATTCCAAGCAAGCATTTTATTTTATAGACCCAATCAGATTGAGAATCTCTAGGGATTCCATCTTTTATATGGACAAGGTTGTTTCGCAATGTGTCTGATGTTTTGAAGAAACCTCTGATGTTATGCTTATTGAGTACTCTTCTGATATCGTCTGACGTCTCTGCTCTATATGGAATGACAACTGTCGAGGTCCATGTCTTAGGAATACGTTTTTGACCATATTTAATGTCTGTGTTGATTTTGTTGATGAAGTTCCATGGGTAGTTGTTTTGCTTGAGATTCTCAGTTATATGTGATATTTCTTCTTCTTTTCCCTTCCCACCCATTATCAAAAAGTGTGCTCGTCTAAGAAGACTTGAAACAACTGATACCTTTGCGCTGATGATGTGTGATGATCCGAAGTCTAAATATTTATTTGAGTGGGTTTTCTTCCTGAATATAGATATACTAAAATTTCCGTGGTAGTTCACTGACGTCTGATTCTGCTTCCAAAGTAAACTGGATTCTGGGATATAGATTGTTCAATTTCTCCAAGCGTGAGCTGTGTAGATCTCGTTTTAGCACTACAAAAGTATCATCTACTTATCTTAACCATATTTTAGGAGTGAGTATGCTTGAAAAGATGTTATCTTCTAATCTATTCAAGGAAAGGTCAGCGACTATTGGGGAAACTGGTGAACCCATAGCAACACCATTTGTCTGTCTACATAAATTCCCTATAAATGTAAAATAATTACTTTCGAGACAGAATTTTAAACTCTTAATTATTTCACTGGTATCCAGTGGACATCTTTGTAATAGCGTTGTATCTGATTCTAGTAGACTGGAAATGATATCAAGACTTTCGGTAATAGGTGCTTGTTTAGCTGGATACGTCTCCAGCGAGTGATGTTCACGTGAACACCCTACTCATTATTGTTTGGTTGTCTTATATCTTGTTGATTTTTAAGAAAATGTTTCGTCTAACTGTCGACTACATTCAGAAGTTAAGACAATCGGGTATCAGTCAATCTGTCTCTCTATGGATTTAGATTTTGTTAACTCTTACATTTTACCTATTTTATTCTTTATTGCCGCTACCCCCCCCCCCTAACCCTCAGTCTTTCCTGGGGTACTCAAAAAGGATTATGTCACATTGTGAAGGGTATTAAAGGCTCTCAGTAGGGCAATTGGTGTATCACTACTACTAAGTCAGCCAGCTCGTTGTTATTGTAGTCAGCAGACATGTGAACTCTCAGCACCCTGTTTATTCACAACCCTCCCTCCTCAATGAATTTCATCAAGTAGGACTGGAAGTTATTATAAGAGACTAAATACGCTTGTACAACCAAATATTTAAAAAAATCAGCGTTACTCTATTTGGCTACCAATCTATGTGTTTATGTTATTCGTCAAATAATCGGCACTTTAATTTTTTTCATACATTTGGTTCCCTTGCTAAAATTCGATAAAGAAAGGAAGACGAAATTCGCAGTATAAAAATGATATCGTCATTCTATTTCGCAGGTTCTCATCAGCTGCACACTATCTGAAATTACAGTAGTTATATAGATGATAACAACATACTTTAATATTTAAGTGATAATAGAGAAGAAATTCTATAAAATTGACGCATCCAAAATGTAAGCAGCATTACAATTTTTAGTTTAAGTTTTCATCATCAATTTATACGCTTTCAAAGTAGAAAAGAGGGGGAGGGGTAAGACGGAAATCAGAAAAAATTAACAGATAGTGTTAGGTTGTAGGTTCACATAGCAACTCAAAAAACACCAGTGGTTACAGTTTATAAGATTGAGATTTCTTCAGTGAGTTGAGATCACTGAATTAGATGACTAATCAATGTAATCAAAATCAAAATTCATTTGCCAAGGTAGTGAGAAATTAATCACACTCTCTTTCTGTATGCATAAGTCTGGTTGGTTTGAATCGTTTGATTGTGATCGCTTCGGCAAATCGTAGTAAATTTGCTGTCCTTTGTCTATTTAATATTTTGAAGGACTTAGAAATCTCTACGAGATGTCCGGTATCAACAATATGTCTGGTAATTGCACTCTGAGAATATTTGCTTCCTTTCAGGCATAGGTTTCTTGGAATATGTTCAGAAAACCAGATAGAAGCCCTTCTCTCCGTCCTTCTGGTTTATTTGCTCCCGCAAGTGCATGTAAATTCATAAACGCAGTCGGAGGTGGCATCAGTAGGGTATTTATCCAGTTTTGAGTGGCTTATAAAAAAAGTGGTGCTGTATAATAATATGAGTTTAGCTGCCGGGAAGCTTCTTTTTATTGCACCTTTTAGTCTTTTGTGACACTGCATCTCCTTTGAATGGCAGACAATTGAACACTTTCTTCTTTTCTACAGTTGGGTGTTTTTCTTTGTCACCAACGCTTTGCTTTAAACTTTTATTTTCTCCTATTTGTAATCTATGGTGACACAATTTCAATTAACACTGATCATAAATAATCCCCATCCAAACATTAATCAAAACAAAACACGTGGTTCAATGGTGAAGAGTGTCTTTTCAGCGGCGAACTCATTCACAAATAGCTGTACACAGTTGTAATTATATTTACTTATTTTGTATGTGTGTGTATGTGTGTACAATAGACTTGTCCAATAAGAATAAAAATAAATTAGGGTTATTGTTGTCAAGACATTTCAGAAATGTGTTGAGCGATCAAACTGTAACTAGGGTGTGTGGCGGTGTGAAGACTAGTAAGAGGGTAGTGGTGATGCCTTGTCTAAAAAAAATAGTTCGATTGGTTGGAGGATTTCATCATAAACTGATAACAGTTAGAGAACCACTGGAAGACCACCTGGGAGTCCTGGACATCTGTTTCATCATAGTTTGCGACGCTTCCGGACAGTAGGCACCCACCGACAGGGATCGAACCCACAACTTTCTGGTTACAAGGCCACCGAGCTCGTAGACCATTAAGTCACTGCGACACGATCCAATGGCCAGTCAGTCCATGAATTCTAACTTCTGCCAATTCATGCACGACATAGCTCGACCACTTCACTCAATGTCTTCTTCTATGAGTTACTGCCTGCCTCACCTTCAATCTGCTGTACCCTACTGGTTACGGCTTCCCACTAGAACCTAGGTAACTGCATGCCTGAATAGGACCAGTCGCTAGTGAGCATCAGATTAATTAATGTTAATCAACAAATAAAAGAAGTAGAATAAGCGTAACACAGTTGCGTAATTAGATCAATAGTTTAATGAGTAAGTCGTGATTAGGATGCACACAGAAACAAAGGAAAATATGGAATTATGTAAGAATTCTAAAAATTACTAATGTTATAAGGAGTTAGAAAAACAACAACATTATTGTCATCATTATTTTACACTTATTGTACATTTCTGACCTTATTGTCACTGCTAATACCGAAAAGGGGCTACTATCCATCCTGTAATATTATTTTTAATATTTTTGTTTTTTCTGTTGTCGAGTAAATTAGATGCAACGGAATGCTAAGAATTCCACACTGTGTATCTCATAAGTACTCTTTTGGGATGAATTGTGCGTCGTTGGCATGGCAGTTAGGACGCTCTTCGGGCATGTACATGGTGCGGGGTTTGATCCCCAGCCGATGCACACCTGATATCAATGGTCGGCATGCTAAATTCGGCCTACCGATATCACATGCTGAAAATTCCATAGTTGTACCAAAATACCACATTAATTTGTCTGTTAGATATATCACACAGTCAGTTAAACAGTATTATTATTATTTACTGGATGACAAAGTTTCGAACACAATTTATTATGGTTCATAATCATATCAATTATCATCACACGACTTCGAAGTGTTCGTTTTAAAGTTTTCTTTATTCTTTCCTATTTGTCGTCGTAGGAGTAGTAGAATTTTCCAGATGTCCGGCTGGACAAGCGTTGAATCATTCCCATCACACGTGTTTGCGGTTGATTCAATAAGCATAAAGCTTCCATTATCAATCTCTCCCTCCATACTGCTGTGACATTAGATTTTAAAACTGTCATCTTATCCCATCCATTCTTTTGTATTATTGCGTGTAATTGCATGTAGTGAGTGATACAGCTGAGCTATTCTCTAGATTTCTTATCTTATTCAGGGCAAATAATCTGGATTTTGCTGTTTTTAAATTCCGCTAGTCTGACTGCCCCTGTTCTACCACTTTGACCTATGTATTTGACCTGATAATCATTCCAGCAAGGTGATAGATAAACTAAATTGTTTTGTTTTAAGGGCTCCACAGAATCCTGTAACCGACAAAGCTTGTTTCTGAGTTTGTGGGTTTGAATGCCAGGCAGCCACTTTTATTCCTGCCTTGTTAAGGATTCTGCCTAAGGTTTCCGAGGTTCCTTCTTTGTATGGGATTACTACTGATAATTTATACTCCCTATTCTTGGTGTTGTCGTTATCCTGTGCATGTTTGACATGCATGTCGTCATTATTATTATTATTATTATTATTATTATTATTATTGTCACTATCACCATTATTATTATTTATTTTATTTTACATTTCCCAACATACTTCCTGATTAATTTATCAGGGTAATTACTAATTAAGTTTCAAAGCTTCTCTTATATGCTTCACTTCCCGTCTTAGATTTTCCTTGGTAGTACAACTTAGTTTTGTGCCCCATTGTCACGTAAACATTTCACCAATCCCATTTTCACTGACATAGGATGGGATGATTGGAAACCCAAATATCGGTTTCAAAGTGTGGGTTTCCTGTAAATACTAGTGTGCTTAACTTCCCATCTTCTCTCCTTTTTACACTATAATCTAACATTGGAAGCTACCCCTCCTTCCTGAATTTCCAATTCATAAGTGAATTGAATTGCATCCACCTTCGAATTGATATCTTCGAAAAATTTGTTTATACTCTGTATTTTTAAATAAATAAAGTAAATTATCGTTGCTAACATTTTTAGAAAATCTAAAACTACCTCATCAAACATAAAAGTAAAGCTTCATGCACAGATTGCCCTTTATAAGTTTCAAAAAAAAAAAAAAAGAAACAGAACAAATACCGGTAGAGAATATTATGGAATCATCTTACTTAATCAGTTCTCGTCAGATGCTTACGACCTGTATAATATTTCACTATCTCAACATTTTAAGAAATTAAATATGGGAAATGAATCAGAGGTGTGAATACATAAAATAATAATAATAATAGTAGTATGAAATGCAATTAAAATATTTGTGATTATAATCATAGTTAGATACCACATGTCATATATATACAGGACAATGCATAGGATGTATAGAACTTGGAAGTGGGGATGAAATTATAGGATTACTATTTATGTTGAGCCAGAATACTATTTGAGAAATAAGAGTTCTTCTTCTTCTAATCAGTCAGTCAGGCGAATGTTTCTGATACCGGTGGGTTGAAATGATGAGAGCTCTTCTCCAACCCACAGGTATCCACCTGCCGATAAAAGTTTTTCAGTTGACCATTCTATAATGGCTTTCACTGAATAGATCTTTTCAGAGTCCCTTCAACTCCTCCTGTAAATTCTGTACCAAGAAATGGAATATTTGATTCGTTTTCTAATTCTATTGTAAATTTAATTGACGGATGGCAAATATAAAATTCTTCTGTGGTATAATTTAAATCTCGGGATGATTATGACAGACTATAAAAGTGTCTTCGATATACGTTGTTTACAGTAGGAATTTGTCGATTATTGATTTTAAGATCCCGTTTTCTAATCTGGCCGTAAAGGAATTACATAACAACCGTATCTATGTAGACTTTTGTGTATATAAATGCAATCGTACAGCTGTTGAGTCACATATCAGTTAGAAAAGTTTTCTTCACCGAAGGAATAATTGTTTTATTTATGATTCTTTATAAAAATGTATACAAGTTGGAAGGGGTGTAAATTTTAATAGGATTAATGGGTAAATAGAATAAAAATAAAAGCATTACGTAACACTATGTGAAATTTAATAATATAGAATTTAACATTACAAAACAAAATTGATTTAGAAAGACAAGTGGAACGAGTGAAATAATACCAGGGACAGTTCAAAGTAAGAGTAAGAATAATAATAGTAGTAACAATTGACGTAAGAAAGGAAGACTATACAAATTGAATAAACAAAACGAAAAAATTAGTAGAGCCAAAATATGAACAGGGATTATCATACTTTAGCATAGAGGAGGGATTAAGACCATGAGAGTTGAATGGGGTTGAACGAACTGTATCTGTATACAGAGATCTAGCTTTTCAATTTCGATGGCCATAGCTTCGGGAATACAACAGATGAGTCGGGTACCTAGTGATTTCAACAAGTTATTTTCCGCCTTGTAGATGACTTTAAAGGCGGAGGCTGCTGTAGATCGATATAGGGTGATCATTATCGATCAGATGTTTTTACGAGTTGATCACGGACTGATATCAGTTAGAGAACCATTGAAAACCAGGGAGTACTGAACAGCTGCTGTTTCATCCTAGTTTGGGAATCATCGGCAGTACGCGCCCACTGGGATTCGATGTTCAGTGATCGCTCTTCTTATTGCTCCACTTCCACCTCTTCGTTCCACTTGTCATTCTAAATCAGTTATGTTTCGTAACGTTCAATTCTACGTTATCGGTCCTCCAGTAAGTAAGAAGTGTCAAGTGGGAACATCATTACTCACTGCGGAATGCAGGTACATCCAGTGGGTGACGAGTCCCAAATAGGACGAAATGTGTATCCTGTATTCCACTGCAAGTCACCACCCACCAATTAACTTCTGATGATCTAAAATCAAGTTTAAATATGACAGTGAAACGAAAAGTGGAGGGGGGAGTGAGTGCGACAAAATGATGTAATCGAAAGGTAATAAGTTATTAAGGTGAGAGTTACCAGAGTAACTGAATTCATGTTACTTGAAAAATTCCTTAAATGAAATGGCTACTCAGAAAGTTTCATTTACAAATACGTCATGAGAGAATGTAAATCCAGATATAATTACAATTATCAAGAGAACTATTTTTTATTGACTAATATGTATCTGGTAGGATAACTACTGTCTCTATACCGAACATCCTGATCGTTGGCACAGTCAGAAATCAACATGCACTCATCCTATTTTACTTCCAACTACATATATATATATCACGTATAACTGTGGGAGCAGTTACATTGCAAGGATCCTTTGTATATGTACCGAAAAGCCTTAGATTAAAGGGGATGAACTCGTCAATTAACGGACAGCTGGTAGACCCAGGACACGGAGTGGACGGAGTGGAAGCATTCAAAATAATTAACAGCCATAGAAAGGCCCAAGTATTCTTTAGGTTGTTGAAGCTATCGCAATAAAAAGGGCTGGAATCTGATGGATATGTTCAAAAGGTAAACATAGTGGGACTTCATCTACCCTGGTAACTCTCAACTCATTAACTTTTTGACTGTCTTGATTTCATCATTTCATCCCCTCACTGTATTAAATCGTCATCAGTATTTTCATTCGATTTTCTTTTTACACACCAAATTTTGATTTTCCAATCTCGTGAGTTGTAGTCACTGTCTTTTGTTATTATCCCTCATTACGTAATTATGAGATAACCCTATCATTCTTATGTTTTGTTTCACTATGACTTACACTTATGGTGTGTATTACTAATAAGATTTATCAGTAGTATAATATATATATATAAAGATGTTCATTGTCACAGAAACATCAAATACTAGGGAGATACAGCTGATGTCAGAGAAGGCAAATAATACACCGTCACGGAGATACATAGGGGATGTAAAAGGAACCCAAAGAAACACACAAACACAATATGAAGGAAGGCGAGAGGTAGCAGGCACAACACGGAAGATCTGTGCAAATGGCACATGCGTTGAAGATAATGTGTATACATTTGGGCTATATAGTAACACCAAATTGCAAATAAACAGTCCTTTACTAAGTCTCTCGTCTTATACCGTTACACATTAATCCTTGCATACTAGAGGAATGATTCATCATGAGGGCGAATAAAATGTCTGTTAAAGTTGTATTATAGCTGGTTTATATTAAATATCACAGCTTATACACAGTTGACAAGATCCACTGAAATAAAACGGATCAGTATAATTCTCTGCGTTAATGTTTGTACGGTCTCTGTTCATCCAATGAGAAGAGAACTTGGTCACTGTGTAGTAGAAGGGTGTAATTCCATCAAGGAATAAATGTAGTTCACAGAATACTTTCTTTTCGCCGGTGAATTCATTCACACTTGTCCAATAAGAATAAAAATAAGTTAGTTTACTTGTGTCCAAACCAAGTTCACTTTTAACAGTTTAAAAAAAACAATTTGGGCATTGGGTATATGATACTCATTATAGTAAAGGTTTTTTTGTATTTCCCAATGAATAAAATACTGACGTTCCGTTATTTAATGCTGCTAATTGCTTTATCAATGTGGTAATATTAAACCAGAATTTACAAAGTCTCCTCAGCTTATAGACAACAACTTAATCATCGTTCCTCAGTATAGGGTTATTTTTGAGTTGTCAAGTTGGCCAGTCGGTTATTATTGTTTCCTTTAATTATTAGAAGAACATAGGGCTTCAGCCACACGTCTCCATTGCGTTCGGTTCCCTGACAACGCTTTCAACTGACTCCACATCTGCTCACATACTTCCATCTTCTCTTCAGATCACCTCCTCCATATCAACCTCACACTGAAGATCAACTAACTCGCCACTTTCCATTCGGGTTCCACTCTAGCAATGGCCTGGCGTGTGATGTCACTCACTTGATTACAGTTTGTTTTCTCAGAGTATGCTCAATCCGCATCCATTTCTTCCTGAAGATTTATTGCACAATTGGTTCCTTGTTGGTTTGTTCATTGCCAGAGATCCCTATTGCTGATCATTTCTGGCCAGCCAGCTGATCTTGAGTAGTACTGACCGAAGACAGCTGTTGATGGATGAGATCTGTAGTTTGTTTGAGATGCTCTTTACGACGCACCAAGTCTGTGATCCATAAAGGAGCACTGACTTCACATTGGAGTTGAAAATCCGCATCTTATTTTCATTTTCATGCTGAGTAGTGCTGTTGATCTCCACACAGACTTGGTGAGAGTAATGAAAGCTTGCCTTGCTTTTCCTAACCTCGCTTCGATATCCTGATCAGTTGCGTCCGCCTGTAATTGAAACGATGCTTCCCAGGTCGGTAGATAGGTAGGTAGTGGAGGTTGCTTCTTTCAGACTTCTCCCATTTATGCTGGCTGATTGTTGTCTGTTGTTGTTGCTGTTTGGCCAATTGGTAAAGATAACAAAACCAGGTGTAGATTTTTGGATTTGATAAGTGTACAAAATTATAAAAGTAGCGTGTGTTTACATAATGAAATTGCTTATCACATTCGTGTTGGTTTTGTCATTTCATGGCAGGTAGTGGGGATGGTTTTGTAATCAGGTCAAATTCTATCTTAGTCCATCATTCCTGTTCAGACAATCTCGATTCCATTTGGTATGAAGTGCTTCTTATGAAGTGAGATGTTCTTTGTGATTTCTGAAATGCTTTTTCTGGATGATGATTTCACTATTGTAAAAATTAATTTTGTTGCCTGATTCTGTAGCGTAGAGTGTAGACAGATATATGGCTGATGAGTTTTCAAGCTTTTCTAATTCAACTAGATTTCTCAGTGGAAAATACAAAATACCTTTTATTATAATGAAACTAAGTTAGGGTTATTGTTGTCAATAAATTTGGAAAATGTGATGAGTAATCAAACTGTAACTTTCATCTACTTTGTATTGCTGAAGCCTTGTCCATTCAGTTGGAGAAGCCAGAGTTATGTATACAAATCAAAATCATCCAACCACTTCTACTATCATGGAAATAACCGTGTTGACTCCTACTGACTTGATGTTTGCCCGCTTGTTTTTTGTAACTCATTAGAGCATTTGTAATTTTTGGAACTCTTACATAATCCCATATTTTCCTTTGTTTCTGTGTGCATCCTGTGTGCATCATGACTCACTTAATAAACTATTCACCTTATTACGTAACTGTATTACGCTTATTCAACTTCCTTTATGTTTTGATTAAAGTCAATAACTGATAAAGCTATTAGCATTAAATAGCGAAACGTCAGTAAAAACAGTATCGTTTTGTTTTTCATTCATTGGGAAATACAAAAAACCTTTATTATAAAGTCAATAACTATCTAATTTGTCAATGCATCACCACTACCCTCTTACTGGTCTTCACTCCCCCTCCAGTTATAATATCATTACTCATCACACTTTTGAAATGTCTTGACAACAACAATGCTACTTTGGTTACAGGATTTCATCATGAGCTGACATCAATTAGAGAACCATTGGAAAACCAACTGGGCGCACTGCCAGACAGCTGTTTCGTCAGCCTCGTTTGAAACTTTTCAACAGTTAGCACCCATCGTCAGGGTTCGAACCCAGCACCTTCTAGTTACAAGGCCAGCGAGCTCGTAAACCATTAAGCCACTATGACTCGATCCAGTAGCCAGTCAGTCCATGAATTCTAACTTCTGCCAATTCACGCACGACGTAGCGCAACCGCTAGCCAATGTCTTCGGCGAGTATTTGTCCTCACACCCGACTGAATTCTATCAGTCAGGTTTGCAATGTGGCCACCATTCTAGGTAGCTCGCCATCACGGTGCACACTGATTTGATGACATTAGGTCCTTGGAGGCAGTTGGCAGGAAGCTTTGCTGAAGAGTGCCAACTAGAAAGAAACCTAGGCCAGGCAAGGCTTCCTGACGATTGCCTCCAACCATCTAATATCATCAAAACAATAATGCTAATTTATTTCTATTTTTATCGGACAAACCTGATGTACATACACAGACAAATAAGTATATACGATTGCGACTGGACGGCTAAGTGAATGAATTCACCACCGAAAAAGACTCTTCGATGAACTAAGTGTTATGTTTTCATTAACGTCTGGATGGGGATCTAGTCATACACCCTTCGAACACCTTGGCCTTCCTTAGCTCATATGTAGAGATATCACCATAACAGAATTTTATACTGATTCAGAGTATTGTGTAAGAACGTTTGTGCTCATTTTATTCTTTTATTGTTTTTGAGTTCTGAGTGGAACATAAGGCTTCAAGTTCGAGCTCTGAAGTTTCGCTAGCAGTGATGTGTTTTTACGGAATGGGATTGGTGGCCTCATAGCCACGCTTCCTTCTTTGTCTGTATTATAACTGACTAAGGGAGGTAAGGGTGTACGCTGGTTGGGGATCAAACCCTGGACCGCGTGCATAGTTAACCGGCATTCTACTGCTGAGCCATCGACGCGCTCAAGAAATAACTTATTGGTTAACCTAACTTCTCCTTTTGGCAGCTATACACATAATAGTCACGACAGTGCTAAGCATTTCGTCTAGCTAAACACGATATTCGAACTTGAACTTACCATTCAGTTATCATTTTAAGAGGTATATGAGATAAAAATTTGAACTTTTTTTTTGAAAACAGTTTTCGATTTTTTGATGTATTTGATGGCTAAAGATAACTGTCAGATTGGATAGAAACGAATTAGGTAACCAGAGAAGTCTCGAATTAGCAGAAGTTTTGGAACTGTTTAGTTTACGAGCTCGTCTTTTAACTTCAAGGTCTTGGGTTGGAACCCAGCGGTGGGTGAGTGCTGTTGAAGACTCCCAATTTAGGACGAAACAGATGTTCAGTACTCCTTCTCAAGTTTCTAAATGGTTCTCTAATTCATGTCGGGTTGTGATCAAACCTTTAAGTAATGAAACCCTTGAAAATCAACACTCGAATGTTTCTCAGCTGATTTTCGTATTGTCTATCTGTGTCTTATTCATCTTAGAAATGAAATGATACTCAGATGTAATAATGATAATTGTGCTCTTTACTATTCATCTGAAATAAAAGTATAAAGAAATTAACAATGAAACAATAGAACATGGCAGAAGTTGCATAGATCTACAGTAAGACTGAAGTTAAACAGGATTTGAAGCCAACTGTATAAATATACCATATTATTCTTCAAGCTAGTGGCTCATAATAACTCAACATCCTTAAAAAAACCCGGCTGACTATCTAAGGACACTGAATGACATTCTGTATGAGCAGTATTCGTGATCCAAAAATGAGGATACAACTAGTTTCCAAAGAGTTTTCTACATTTGAATAAAACAAGAACAACGATGGTGATTTGTGCAGAATAATATGGTACCATCACTGCTTATTTCGTTCGCTTCTTATTAGCTGCTTACAGACTAAATAAATTAATAAGTTTATGTACAGAACATGTATTGAAAAGCCTACGTCTTAAGTCATCTTCTTGATACGGGTCATGAGGTGGAAATCGTGAAATCCTATAAAATTTTCAGTAGACAAAGAAGCTCGATTCTCCTTAGGTTTACCAAAGTAATCTCTACCAAACGCCTGAAACTCGATTTATGTGTGTGTTAAAAAAGAAGCAGTTATCAGTCTTTCCTCGCCATCCTGGTAATTGGGTGTCTTTATTCTCTCCTTGATTTGGTTACGTAATCTCTGGCTTTAACCTCACCCCCCCTTTTGATATGGTGTAATTTTGTTTGTCTCTTTTTTCTATGATTTGAGTTGAACTCAGTACATTGTTACCCAACATGTTAGTCACTCAGCATCTTATGCATTTCTCGTCTTTATTACGTAATTCCTTTACCATTGTATGCATACATCTACTTTGTTTAAAATTGAACTTCCTGTGTAAAAACTATATGAGTGTAATTTCTTGAGCACTGTTCACTGATTATGGAACCTCCTGTCAACTGAAATCATGTAAAATTTCCAAATATGTTAAAATTGTTTCTGTACATAGACTTGATAATAATTTATTTAGGCTGCCTGTAAGCACCACCTGATGAGAAGCCAACGAAATAAGCAATGATAGTACCATATTATTCTGCACAAACCACCATTGTTGTTCTCGCTTTATTCAAATTCATCAAGGGGAATAAATGTATGGACTTTTCAACATCTTAATCAACTTACGCGTACAGACTACAAACAGTGCAGCTAAAAATGGCAGTAATGGCCACCGAATTTAGAGAACTATTATTCTTCTGGTGCAGTAAAACAAATCGGCCTGGCTATAGTCGATATTAGTCCGCATACAGTAGAATTCATTTCTGATGTTACCCTACGATGACAAATATATTACATGGAGGGTTTCATCATGAGCTGACATCAGTTACAGAACCACTGGAAAACCTGGGAGTACTGGACAGCTGTTTCGTCCTAGTTTGGGACTCTTCAGCAGTCAATAACTCAAAAACAGGATTTGATGTTGTGCATAACAAAGTTATATAGGAGATTTGAACTAAATGTGTTCTCTGAGCTGGTTGGTGGTTTAAATGCGAAGCTTTCGTTGTCACCCCCTCTTCTAGACAACATCTTCAGCGCAGGCTTTAGTATAAAATAGACTTATTCGAATTCTCCATGGATGATGATGTAATTGTATCTCCTGGCAATCACTGTCGTGACTGGTTGTTAATTTACGTCTCTATTGATCATTTTCATTGGTTTGGCATCTGAACTTTCTTGTCATGTGATATACTTTTTATTAGTTGGTAAATTTGGTTTATGATAATGTGTCTGCTAATCGCTGGCTGATTCATTTGAGTACCAGGCTTCTAGGAATTCCCGGACTGCATTTTTGGTGTTTCCTCTATTTAAAATTTCTACATTCTCCCAATCATCAAATTGGTGTCGATAATTATCTACATGCATTGATACGAAAGAATACATATATATATCATGTCTTCTTACAGCCAATTTGTGTTCTGGGATTCGGGTTTGAAGCGTTGAAATAAACCAGGTCAGAGAAAGCGACTAATTCAATATCATCCACCTGAACTACAAACTTCCTCCATTATTTCAAAGTTATATAAGAGAATTGACTTTGAGCTTTATGTCTCCCCCAGGTATTTGTTATCCATTCAGCACAGACCTGGGTGTTTTTGTTAATGCGAAGACAATATTTCTATAATTCTTAATGTGCTACATTCACGGACGAGTTAGCAGACTACTCCCATTAACCAGAGTCGAAAAGGACTGTAACCGTGTAAACTCTTCACCATAAGCACAATAATGTAATTTAAATAGTAACTTATCCATGCTTGTAAAATTGGTGTGTTCTTGCATTATTGTTATCATTCCCTTGGGTTCCGAGTGGAACATACGTCTTCAACAACACATCTCCACTTTCCACTTTCTTCTTCTATTCTTCAGCTGGCTAGCCACACGATTGCCCATAATCTCTCATCTCCTCCTCCCAACACATGATCTCCTCCACGTCACCCTCCCACCAGTGACCCACTCGCCATGTGCTTCCCATTGGTATTCCACTCGAGCGATGGCCTCCATTGGGTGCGATGTCATTCGACGGCCTCCTCAATGTATGGCCGATCAATCCATCTGCATTTTCTCCTACATATTTGTTGAGCAATCGGCTCTTGCCTGTTGGTTTGTTCCCAGCCAGAGTTTCTTGCTGCTAATTCTTCCTGACCGGTTGGCCATTTGATCCTTCGTAGACGGGGATAAATATATCACTATTATTATGTAGTTCCGATTTGATTCTCAGTTGACGAACTTCTAAAACCCTCACGTCGTTTATTAACCGGTAGGTGGTAAGTTCGAAAACGAGGGAATAATGGACATAAGGCCAACAATCCTATGTCGTGGAAAAAACAAGCGTCACCATCAATGAGACTGAAACTTCAAAGATTTAAAGCCCAAAGCCCCACGTTCCTCACTCGAAAGGTAAAAGGATTAAGTAAATAAAATAAAAGAAAACTAACCCAATTTAACAGATTCTACTTCTCATCATTTTTATTTTGTAACAAGCAACATAAATTAATAAAGTTAATTCATGGGTGTTGACTAGCAGTGGAATCCAGGACAACCAACATTTCGTCCTATTTGGGGCCAGCCAGCTGGATGTACCTGCATTCTCCAAAGAGTCAGTGATAGTGTTCCAACCAAGGCTCGAACCCAGTGCACGTAGTTTCAGAAGCTGAAGCATCATACTCTAGACCACTTGGGCCACGAGAGCCACCACCTCTTTTGCAACGGATCATATTAATTATTTAATTCGATTTTAGATTTTCCCGTCGATTAACTTTTAATTACATACCCAGACATCGTCAAAGCATCTGCACAAGAGGTCGCCATGTCAACTTGAGCACGAACACTTCGGTCCAATCAATCGACGAGAAAATCTAAATTCGAATTAAATAAGTTGATAAGCCAGGATTTAATGAATTCATCAAATTTCGATAGAACTCCTCTTCAATGGAAAGATCTGTATTTAGAGAGTCTTCAAGGACAGGACAGTGCAGGCACATTTTAAAAGTTTTGTTCCAATCCAATATAAAATAAACTTGGTCAGAACACTGTTCAAAAGAGCACAGAAAATTTGTTCTGACAATACAACTGAACATGACATAAAGACTCTGAAGGATATTTTATCTAAGAATGGATATCCTGAGCGGTTCATCAATAAGTCCCAGTAAAACTATCCAAACAGTCTCAAAGAAAGCTGTGTATATCAATTTGTCATTTAAATGAGGTGACGTACAAGAAGTAGTCTCGAGAAAGCCACCAAGAGAACTTATTATGCTTCAAAACTCGTTTTCCTTAACACCACTAAGTAGGTGTTTCAACAATCTGAGAAAGACAAGTCGCAAATCCTCGACACTTCAATCAAACTGCGTATATTAATTTCAGTGTGTTTAATAGAGCAAATACATACATAAGTTATACAGAAAGGTGATTATCTACTCGTATGATGCAGCATTTACCAAGGAGGTTGGAAACATCTGAAGTCAAAGTACCAAAAAGTTCAATAACAAAGCATTTTGTGAACTACGGACATGATATTGACGCTACCAATCAAATCACTGACTACTGTCAGAGAGTAGACAAAGAAACAGGAGGATGATTGCATTTCCGGAGGAGGCTTGTGCAACAGTTAAAGTTTATAAACCAGGTGTCTGTGTACATCCCTGTATGTAGGGAATTTAGCAGCTGAAGAGTTCTCCTGAAATTTGGCGTATTCATTAAATCCCACCTTACTGACTTTCGTTTCTGGTTTTAAATTTGTATCCGAAAATAAATGCTTCAAACTCATAGCAAGCAGACAAGAAAAGATATAAGAATGATAGGATATACTACTGGTATACTGATATCAGTAATCGAAAGCAAATCTTGTTAAACAATAGTGCTTCACTTTTTAAGCAGATGTCAGTGATCTTGATCACCATTTTACGGTAAAAAAGGGAGATCTCATATATTGATTTGAAAAATTTACAACTTCTCAAAAATAAACAAAAACCTGTGCTGAAATGCCAAATATTTTCGGTGTACCTTCCTGGATTACACATCTGCCTTCGACTCTTTACCTAGGCCTCTTTTGTTAAATAAGCTTGTTGCGTCACAAACACAGTACTGGACAATCAAGTGGTTGGATTCCTATTTTTCTGATAGGAAACAGTAAACCTTTTACAATGTGAAGTTCCAAAATGAATAGCTTCTTCTCAGAAATCAGTTAATGGTCTTAAGCCAAATCCTTCCAAATATCAGGTGGTTAATTTCACTTTCAGATGCAAGCGCGACGTATATGAACTGGTTATTTCGCATGACTGCACTATCATAGATGGCAATGAAGTTGAATGTGAAATACTTTGGACTGTGTATTTTGTCTTATCTTTCCTGGTCTTCCCAAATCATGTTAATTTCCAGAAAGATATTTCGTTTGTCGTTCTGTTTAGGGAAGTTAAGACGATCTGGTATCATTCCGTCTCTACTGTTAACGTTTGTTAATTCTTGTATTCTGTCTGTACTTCTTTACTGTCTCTGTCCCTTAATCTTTCCCGGGTTACTTAATAAAGACTTTGTTATACAGCGTAGGGCACTAAAAGCTGTCAGTGGGGCAAGTGGGATGTTGCTAAACCAACTTGTTGATACTACTGTAGACAGACACTTAGATTCCAGCAATAGGTTAGCAAATATTGTCCTATCAGACTCTGAACATCCTCTCTCTCCATATGCATTTGTCTTCTTGCTGCATCTCATCGAGTACAACTAGAAGCAACAACAGAAGACTGTATACTCGGACGACTAAACATAAAAGCTCTACAATACCTTATTTGGCCAGGACACATTTTAGGTGGTGAGAAAAGTGTAAGACAAGAAATTACCTACTTACTGAGCAACTCTAAGTAAACGGCATTTTTATTATTACTATTAATGTCAATGCCTCTGTAATGAGAAAATTAGGTGCAACGGCGTACTCTATTACATGCTGAAAATTCCATATCTGTACCAAAAGTACTCTGTTTGGAATAAAGGTATTATTATAATTCTATATTGTGATCTGAACACTTTTGGTTTCCAGAGGAAACTGTCGTGGAATTTCATCTTATCGGAATTGTGTTAATTGGAAATTAATTTACAAATAGAGAATTTGACAAATGAATTCTCCACGAACCGTTAGAGCAAGTTTTAAATGTTTGAAAAGTTTTTTATATTTCTCTCTTTTTACCTTAGACTTTTGTAGACGGAGCTTTCATCCCCCATGCAAACTCTAACTTGATTATTGTTCTTTAAAAAGGAGAGCTAATGACATTTCATATCTATTTGTTTATTAGATATATCACACAATGTGAAACAGTATTACTGTTAACTGGATGACAAAGTTACGAACACAATTTATTGTTGTTCATAATCATACCAGTGGTAATCAGACAACTTCGAAACTTGAATTTTGTAGTTTTCTTTATTCCTCCCTATTCGTCGTGGGAGTGGGTAGCAGAATTTTCCAGATGTCCGGCTGGACAGGTGTTGAATCATTCCTATTGCACGTATTCCCTCTAAGTTGATTCGATAAGCATAAAGCTTCCGTTTGCTGCACAACTGCTTCCTGCTAGGTTGGTTCGTTCGCTCTCAGAGATCCCTGTTGCTGATCTTTTCTGGCCAGCCATCTAATCTTGAGTAGTATTGAGCAAAGACAGTTGTTGATGAAGGTCTGTAGTTTGTTCGAAGTGGCCTTCGTGACGTGGCGTAATGCCAAATCTCTGATCCATGTAGAGTAGCACTGACTTCACATTGGAGTTTAAAATTCGGATCTTATTTTCATGTTCAGTAGTGCTGTTGATCTCCACACAGGCTTGGTGAGAGTAATGGAAGCTTGCTTTGCTCTTCCGATCCTCGCTGCTTTGATATCTTCATCAGTTGCTTCCGCCTGTAGTTGAAACAATACTTCCCAGGTCAGTGGGTGGGTAGGTAAAGGAGGTTGCTTCTTTCAGATCCTTACAAACCAAACTTTAGAAAACTTATTACTCTGTGGAAAAGGCAATTTCATCAGAAATTACAGCTGAATTGATTTTAGTAGTATAAGCGTACTAAAAATCATACTAAAATTCTTAAATATTCTGTTTTCAATAGATATACAAGAAAGTTAAGTTAAAGTTTAAAAAATGTTATGTTACGTTTTCACATACGCCTAATCAATTAATTAATCAATTATTTTGCCAAGATTGACCACAAATTGACTTCACTCACAGAGTTACTCAAAACCACCAGGGAGTACTAGACGACTGTTTCGTCCTGGCCTGGAACTCTTCAGCATGCTATATACCCATAACATCATTGCCAGGGATCAGAACTGGGATCTTTAGGCTACAAGGTGAGCTCCTAGACCATTCAGGAAGTTCGGTTCACCAAATTACAGGAGTGAGGTCAAATACTTGGTGATGATACCGACCGGCGGTTGCACTATTAGTGGCGAGTTGGTAAAAGCTAGAATTCATAAAATGGTCATTCGGTTCTGTTCCAGTAGCTCAGTAGTATATAAAACCACCTTGTAACCTACCGATAGGTCCATTGAAGAAACAGCTGTCCAGGATATCCTCAAACTAAAGTCAGTCTTAGAACCAATCAAGTCGATCCAAACAAATTTCAAATTTGAATAAGGCATCAAGAAGACAAATTTCGCGAGATGATATCGTCATTTCGTAGCTGCTTTACAACCGCTTAACAACTAACATGGTTAACAATAATAGAATAAAGTTCATGACAATTACTCAGTTAAATAAAAAACAAAAGTACATACTGATGACCAATCATATTTAGATAGGTCATGTTGTCCACCGTAGGCGAAGATTGAAGTCCATTGTTTTTTGGATACACAGTTTAGTCTGTATGTGATTAATCCAAAGTGCTTCCATCACCTTCAATAACCTTGAATTAGAGTTATGTGATGAAATAATTGTGAAGCAGTCATTAATAATATTGATTTTGTGACCTGACATCAACAAGTGTTTTGCAATGGATGATGCTGGATTTCTATTCAGATTATTGGCATTGAGATTTTCTATATGATTTAGTAGCCATTTTGGAACATGTTCTCTTCGACGACCACATTGGAACATTCTATTGGTTCTGCCTATATATGTGTGTGTCACCGCAACTGCAGGTGAACTTGTAGATACAGTCTGAAGTAGAGTTCATAGAATTCCGTCCTTTAATCGTAGGTGCAGGGATCGAAAATGTTCGGCAAGTGAGAAAAGGAGATGCGGCGTAGAATGTGCGTTTGATGGCTGACCGAAGTCTTTGAGTTGTCAACTGCATAATCTGGTCACCCTTAAATGGTAGGTAGGTTAATAAAGATAGCTTTCTTTGGTACCGAAGCTGTCTTTTCGAGGTGTGGTCTTTTTTTACTGCGACAAGTGATGAAGTTCTCCGGATAACCATTCGCCAATAAAACTGAATGTATATGACGAAAATCATCCATCAATGTATCACTCGTGCATATTTTTCGGGCCCTTCAAAACAAACATTTCACTAGGAAACGTTTATATTGGATAGGAACAAAACTGGTAAAATGAAGATATTGTCCACTCCATGTCTGTTTACGAAAAATAGATCGCTGAATCGTTCCATCATCTCTCCTGGTCATTGTAATATCGAGGAAACCGAGTTTGTTATTCGATTCGTGTTCGGAAGTCACTCAGATATTTGGATGAATATGATTAAATAGGGTAATAAAGTTTTCAGTAGATTTACTATTATTACTAATAATGAGAGTATCGTCTACATAACGTTTATACAGCATAAATTCTCCAAGCATACCTTGCATTTGTTTTTCCAATGTGGACATGAATATATCTGCAAAATATTATTTTCATTTGTTTTTCTATAGGCATTTCAGCAAACAAAGGAATAGATCAGCAGTTTAACTGTGAAATTTTGAAAATATGTAGAAATGACAGAGAAATTGGAGAAATCAAAGCGATTGACACAGAAGAAACTGAAGAATTGAAAGAAGGAGGTGAATTGGACAGCGAAGAGTACTTACAGGAGTTCCACTGTCAGCATCACCCTCATCATCACCATCATAATCACAGACAATATCAAGACGAACTGTCTGAACACATCTTAACACATAATAACAACAACAACAATAATAATCCTACAATAAGCATAACAGCTTCACCAAGTACTCTGAAGCATTGTCGACAATCCCCACTGATCAACTGGTTTAACGACGCCAGCAGTTATGATTATCGTCAAATGAAATGTGAAATTCCACGCACATGTGATAATCCCCTGATATTCTCTTCTGAAAATATTCCATGTTATCCTATACACCAGTATATTACTGATTCTTCTGGTTACATATCTTCGAATACATCACTTGGTATTTCTACTGTCGCCTCGGCATCTTCACCTTCAGAAGGGATACAACCTTCATTATGTTTAACAACAGTAAGTAAAATAAAACAATCAGTTATAGAAGGAGAGAATACTACTCAAACCCCTTTAATCAGTAGTATAGATCAATTTACTGATGTACAAAATGAAACTGTCGTCTGTGAAAAATATCTTTCACAAGCCTATTACCCTTCACCAATGACAAGTGATATTCACCAGTCGCATAAAGAGTATTTCAATTATACGGAATTTAACCAAGCCTATCAAACGCCTGGACGTGACAGTAGAAATACCAGTCCAAGCGGGCTGTCGACTTTTCAGTCAAGTCAAAAGTTATTCAGAAGTAATAGTAGCCATCAACAACACTATGAACAGTATAAACCTTCGTGGAGAATAGACCTGACTGGTGGTGCGGCTGCTGCTGTCACTTCCGCTTCATGTAATGACATCCAACTGACAAGATCCCTATCTGAAGAGAATGATGAAATAGGTTTGGATGAGAACGAAGGAAATACTCGACTGGGAAAGGAAAGTAATCGATATTGTTTAGACCGATCTACAGATGTAATTCTAAGCAGGGATTATTCAAATTACCAAACGAACAATACATTTCATGCTTCAACAATATCTAAAAATATTCATGGATACATGAATCCTGAGATGATGCCTAACAGTTTAATGAGTAATATTAACAATAGACTGTTTAATTTAACACATTCTGGAGGTTATTCTACATGCTCTTCATCTGGTGCCTGTTCTGTTTGCTCTCCATCTGCCTATACAACAACTATGACAACAATTACATCATCAATAGCCGGAACAATGTCATCGATAGCAGCACAACCGCCACCACCACACGCACCACAACCACAGTCGACATCAATGACGTGTTCAAGAGTTGTTGGACAAGAGAACAAGAATAAAAAACTCCGCAAACCACGAACAATCTATTCCAGTATGCAATTACAACAGCTCGCTAAACGATTTCATTTAACTCAATACTTAAGTTTGCCAGAAAGAGCTGAATTGGCGGCTTCACTGGGACTTACACAAACACAAGTAGGCTGAATATTATTTTATATTATATTATTTATATCATTATTATTTCCTTTAATTCCTAGAGGAACATAGGGCTTCAGCTGCACGTTTCCATTGCGTTCGGTTCTCTAATAACGTTTTCATCTGGCTCCAGGTCTGACCACATGCTTTCATCTCCTCTTCACATGACCTCCTTGGACGACCAACTCGCCGCTTCCCTTTCGGGTTCCACTCGATGTCTTGTCTAGTGATGTCACTTGATGGTTTCCTGAGAGTATGACCAGTCAATCAATCTCCATTTCTTCCTGCCTATTTGTTTCACAATCGGTTCCTGGTTGGTTCGCTCATTGCCAGAGATCTCTGTTGCTGATCTTTTCTGGCTGGCCATCTGATCTTGAGTATTGAGCGAAGACAACTGTTAATGAAGGTTTGTAGTTTGTTTGAGATGCTCTTTATGACGCGCAGTGCAAGTCTCTGATCCGTATAGTAGCATTGACTGACTTCACAATGGAGTTGAAAATCCAGATCTTATTTTCATTTTCATGCTGAGTGCTGTTGACCTCCACACAGACTTGAGAGTAGTGAAAGCTTGTCTTGCTTTTCTGATTCTCGCTTTGATATCCTCGTCAGTTCCGTCTGCCTGTAGTTGAAACGATGCTTCCCAGGTAGGTAAAAGAGGTTGTTTCTTTCAGGTTCCTCCCATTTATGCTGATTGTTGTCTGTTGTTGTTGTGGCTGTTGGTGGTGTTGACCAGGAATCTTCATTATCTCTGTTTTCTCTATGTTCACCTGAAGTCCTATCTTTGATGCTTCGCCTGTCAACTTATTACTTTTCGCTTGTATATCTTCCAGTTTGTGGGAAATCAGACATATATCATCGGCGAAGTTTATATCCTCCAAGTTTTTGTGTGGGTCCATCTTAAGCCTATTTCCTCATTGCCCACTGACTGTCGCATTATCCAATTTACTGCAATCAGGAAAATCATTGGTGATAGTAGGCAGCCAGCTTGTTTTACTCCTGTCCTCAATTCGAAGGATTCCGTGAGTTTCCCGTTGTGGATTACTTGGCATGCAGCATTGTCGTACAGCTGTTGGATGAGATGTATAATTGTCGGTGGCACCCCATAGTAGCGAAGTAGTTGCCAAATCGCCTCTCGATCGACACTGTCAAAGGCCTTTTAAAAGTCGATGAAGTTGAGATAAAGAGGTGACTGCTATTCGAAGCTTTGTTCAATGATGATCCGTAGTATTAATATAAGTATAAAACTTGGGCACTGTGGTAGAGCATAACTCCATTATGGATAAGATCTTATTTTGATAAATCACACAGTGTTGTACAGTAATATTAACTGTACAGCACTGTGTGATTTATCAAAATAAAATTTTATCCATAATTGAGATGATCCGTAGGTGGCGATTTGATCAATACATGACTTGTTTCTTCTGAATCCAGCTTGTTCCGGTCGAAGTTTTTCATCCAGGGCTTGTTTGATTCTCTCCAGGATGATGCGGCTTAGTATTTTGCTTGGGATGGACAGTAGCATAATTCCGCGCCAGTTCTTGCATTGACTTAAGTTTCCTTTCTTTGGCAGTTTGAATAAGTATCCTTTCTTCCAATCCTCGGGTACCTTGCCCTCTTTCCACACCTTCTCCAGTAGTGGTCCGCTGTTATCTCTGGATATTTTATAATAGTAATAGTTTTATTCTGGACAATGTTTATATAATGTAGAGAATTTCCAGCAGAGTTTATTTCATGATATTTTCTCTTCGTCCAGCCAGGATCTTCAAATAAAAACATTAATTTTTCGAGTTTGACCACGGATTGATATCAGTTGGAGAACCATTGAAAAACATCGAGGAGTACTGGACAGCTGTTTCATCCTAGTTTCTGGGAATGACTTGTTGCATAAGAGGTGGTGGCTCTCGTGGCCCAAGTGGTTTAGTGGATAACGCTTCGGTGTTTGAAACTATGGGTACTGGGTTCGAGCCTCTGTGGGAACATCATTACTCAGTGGGGAATGCAGGTACATCCAGTTGAAAAGTCACAAATAGGACGGAATGCTGGTTGTCCTGAACTCCACCTCTAGTCACCATCCACCAATTAACTTCTAATTTGAAGACACTTACTTGATAGTGCCTAGTGGTAGAGTCCAGAGTATGCCCATTTTATCCTATTTAGGACTCGTCATCTGAATGTAGCTGTATCTGCGCTGACTAATGATTTTCCCACTGGGACTCGAATTGAATAGTGTCAAGGAGAAGCCCGGCGATGGCACTGCTTAAAGCATTTGTTCTCTTTAGACATAAGCTTTTTGTTACATGTTCAAAAAATCATAGATATGCTCTTCTTTCTGTCCTTCCAATGTAACTGCTCCCTCAGATACATGTAAATTTGCATATACAGTTGGAGTTCACATGAGAAGGATATCTATCGATTTTTGATTGCACTAAAGAGCAAGTTGTCTGACAGACGGGAACGAGCTTAGCTGCAGGATATGCTCTCCCTAGAGGCGTTCTCAATCTTCTGTTGATCATCGCTGTAATATTTTCACCTTTATAATCAAGTTGAATATAGATAGGCTTTTTCTCCACTGTGATTTGTTTGATATTTGAGACTTCAGATCTTCCCTACTTGGTAATGAATCATTGAGGGTGACCATTGCTTTTCAATATCTTTTCAATAAACATAAATTCTTCCTTTAATTTCTCTATAGAGCATATTCTTCTCGCTCTATAGTACAGAGTCTTGACCAGTGCTCGTTTATAGCTATTTGGACAAAAACTATTCATGATATGGGAATGTTTCACACGGTTAAATAATTTGTGAATTGCAAATTCGCTGCCGGTTCGCTCAAGCAGCTAGCCAGAAATCATGTGCTTCTGAAGTGATTCAGCTATCAAGGCTAAGTCACCATCGTCTACACCACTGATAAACTTGGACCCAAAAGAGCGAAACAGCCGTCCAATGGTGTTTAAATACTGACTGGTTGACTGGCTGACAAGCACTATTGGTTGGTGTAAGAGAGTCATGTACAAAACTATGGTGGCACAGCGGTTAGGACTCTCGCCGACCATGCACATGGTCCGGGGTTCGACCTCCTACAGACGCACACCCCTGGTATCAATTGGTCGGCCTGCAAAATTTGGGCTACCGATATCACATGCTGAAAATTCCATACTTGTACCAAAAATACGGTGTGGAATCAAGCTATAATAAAAAAAAATAGTTTTATGTGTTTACAGTTGTTCAATACCTTTTTTCTCGTTCACTGAATATTCTTCGTGTCCCGACGAAAAGTATTTCTCTATTTATTGATCAATCTATCTTAAAAGTTATCCTCTTTTATTGATTTTTGCTAAATTTAGAAACACTACTAACTAAAATAACTGCATGTTTACGCGCTTACATCCTTCTTTCAAACCCTATAATTATACAGTTTTAAAAAGAAAATCGGAATTTATTTAATTATTATTTTCTAATTTTTCTTCTCTTCTCCTCTACTCATCTTCTCACTTAAATGTAGGCAATGTTTCTCACTTCATCTGTCCAATAAACAGTTACCTTAATTCTTCCATTTTGTGTTCTCTAATCTGAGTAGGTTATTTGCAACGAAGCTTTCATTACCTATCTAGACAGCATATTCAGTGTAGGCTGTATAGAATACGAAGTGAATAATGATACAACTGTCTATCCTAATGACCTTGGTTTTGATTGGTTGTTGATTTGCACTGGTATTGATCGTTTTTATTAACTTTGAATTTGATAATATATTTTATTGGCTGATTTACGCATCATTGGCTTACACACGTGGTGGGACAAAATCCTGGATGATGTACTCTTAAACTTCACTTATTTGGTAATGAGGGGACGTTGGGCATGAAGCTAGCAATAAAAGAATCAATATCTCTGCTATTGAGATCTCAGAGGTCATGCTTGAAGGTATATGTCCCACTGGGATGGCAAACGAATAAAATTTTGGTTAGTTAGTTTTGTCTTTGTCAGTTCTGTCTGCTAAATGAAGATTTGTTTGAGTACTAGGCTTCTGGAGATCCCATGGTCTAAGATTTGTATATGTCCCTAGTTGAATTAGTGTTTGTGGTTTTCAGTATGCGTTGATATGACAGGATGGATATTACTGTCTCTGCTAAGCCAATAATAAACTGGGCACGAGGCTCCCAACTCCATCACGTAAAAATAAACACCACTGCTACAGGAACTTCAAACCTCTAGCCTGAAGCCCTGTGTTTCACTGTGAATGTAAAGGAATAAAAAATTCTGACTGGTCACTTTGGAGTTAGTCGTGCGTTTCTCATCCCTTGGGTCTCTATTCTTTAACTTTAACAGTTTCTTAATCTATCTGACCTTTGAACTTTGTCAGGAGGCATTTCAATTTCAACAGAATTATTCCATTCAAGGCCAGTTAATCCAAATTTACTGCTTGTTAAGTAACACCTATCTGTAAAGCAATTATCTGATTTGAAAGAAATCTACACTCCCCTAGCTCTCCCCTAAGACAAACACAGCACTATTATATTAGAGACTTAAGTGACAGGTGTTTAGATTTTTTCTCACGTTCAAGCATGGATTGATATCAGTCAGAGAACCATTGGAAACGATCAGAGGGTATTGGACATCTGTTTCGACCTAGTTTGGGACTCATCGTCAGTACCTACCCACTATGTTTCGAACCAAGACCTTCTAGTTACAAGGCAAGCTCGTAAACCATCCAGCCACTGGGACCTGACTCCTCAGTTCGTGATTTCAGCTCGACTGGCACCAGTCAATATCATCGGCGACGAGTGTTTCTCCTCATTCCAGACTGACAGGACTCCACCAGAATTCCAGACAAAAGCTTCATGTAGCCAGCCACTAGAGAGCAGTCACCCGGACCATGTGCATGGTCAGCGAGCGTCCTAACCGCTGTGCCACCGACGCACATAGAGAGTTAGTTCGTGGGAATTTGATTTGCCTTTTCAACTCTAACCACGGATTGACATGACTTAGAGAACTGCTGAAAACCTGGGAGGGGAGGGTACTGGACAGCTGTTTTTTTAATTACCAAAAACCTTTGAAGAAGCAATTATGAGATAGTAAAAGACGCAAGTTTCGACACTCAAACTTGAAATGTTAATATCATCGACAGAGAGAGATAAAGAGTGATAGGGAGGGTGGGGGAAGGGAGATAACACCTTCCTTTCGTCTAATCTTTACCTTTTACTGTCCATTTTTCAGGTGATATATGATTTGAGTAGACATCCACTGGATAATTATGTAACTGACACGTGTATTCAGAAACCAAACTAGACCATTAAAGAGATAATAATTTATTTCATATCAGACGATTTGTCAGGAATATCTTACGGTTGAGTAGATTTAAATTATCCGCCATCGACAGCTAACTAATATTCGTAATTATTATCAATGATGCAATAAAATAAAATGAAATAGATGGATTATCACTTATATTGAAACATTGAACAACATTTGAAATGAAGACTAGATTATTCAATGTACAATAAACAATCAGTTTTAATGAGTCTTTCAATAGACTTATACATTGTTGACATATGTCGCGACAATGATAAAACATATTTTCATCAAGTTTTTATATAAAATAATTTTCAAATTTTATTACATTAAAGTTTGTTGGTAGGACAGCAATGCTGATTGATGTCTTGGTAGAGAAGTCTGGATGATAACAGTAAGTGTCTGTGGGTTAATATTCCGACACATGTTCCAGGATAAGGTAGGCAATTCACGGAATATACACATCTGATCATAATAATAGTAATAATCTCTTTATTCCAAATAATAATAATAACAGAATGGAATTTCTCCAGCGTTTTTATACATGCTACAACAATTTAGCTCCATTTATAAATATAAATGAAAATGAAACCATTATTATTATTGTCTCCTTTAGTTCCTAGAGGAACATAGATAGGGGGCTTCAGCCACACATCTCCATGGCGTTCGATTCTCTGCCAACGTTTTCATCACCTGGCTTCAAGTCTGCTCACATGCTTTCATCTCTTCTTCGCATAGCCTCCTCCTCCTTCTCCATTTCACTCTCGCACTGACGACCAACTCACAGCTTCCCGTTTGGTTTCCACTTGATCGATGGTCTGGCGTGTGGTGTCACTCATTTGATTACAGTTTGTTTTCTCAGAGTATGGCTAGCCTATACACCTTCATTTCTTCCTGTATGTTTCTTGCACAAATACTGATCTATTCTGGCCGCCCATCTGATCTTGAGTGGTATTGAGCGAAGACATCTGTTGATGAAGATATGTAGTTTGTTAGAAGTGTCCTTCGTGACGCGGTGCGGCGCCAGGTCTCTGATCCGTGTACAGTATCACTGACTTCACATTGGAGTTGAAAATTCGGATGTTATTTTTGATGCTGAGTGCTGTTGATCTCCAAATAGACTTGCTGTTCACCGACTCAACCCAATGAGCACTGCACCTTATTCCTTGTTTTACAATAAATTTCTGAAAACCAGTGTAATATTGTGATTATTATTGATAATTATTCAAACAAAATATTGGTACATAATGAACACCAACCAGGAACCAATTGTGCAATAAATATGCAGGAAGAAATGGATGTGGATTGGATTGGCCATACTCTGAGAAAACACACCATCAAGCGAGTGGCATCAAACTCCAGGCTATAGCTCGAGTGGAACCCGAATGGAAAGAGGCGAGTTGGTCGTCAGTGCAACGGTGACATGGAGGAGGTGATGCGAAGAGAAGATGAAAGTATGTGGGCAGAGATGGAGCCAGGTGAAAACGTTGGCGGAGAACTGAACGGCATGGAGATGTGTGGCTGAAGCCCTATCTATATTCCTCTAGGAATTAAAGGAAACAATAATAATAAATAATAATGATGGACACCAAGAGATGAAGCACACAAAATCACATAGTTTAAGTGAAGTCTAGGGTACTGCCTGGACGCCTAGACAGAAGCAGGTGGTAACTGTCTTAAGGAACAACCCACTCCCCTGCCAAGCCTTTGACTTAAAGCCTGATTCACATGTCAGTAGAGCAGAGTCAGGAGCTACGTCGGTTTCTGGTGATCATAACAGGTTCATACCCCATTCGGTCCTTTCAGATTCTGGAGCCCATGTTCACACTATAGATTTGGAATCACGATCCTCCAGCTCTCCTACGTCTGTCTGTCTGTTTTCGACATAGAACTTTGCACATATGTGCACCAGTTCAAGTCGCCACACTCCATGTAGCACACAAAGCAAGAGAAGAAAGTAGAAGAAATGCATAATATAGACAGTAAACAGAGGTGTGAGACAAAGGAATAGTAATAACGAAGAACAATATAGTTTCATTGGAAATCATAAGTCACAAGGAGTGGATGCATCTTCACTAGCCATTGAGAACGATTTTGAACCATGTCACCAATTATTTCCAACCATTGGTTTTTACTGTCCCGAGGACCCCAACCAGGAAGTCTACACCTTCCTACGTGGCCTAGACTAACTGTTGTGGATTTCATTGACTGGTGCCATGTTTTGGTTTGACCGCCGCTAGCTATTTTCCATCCTGAACCTATATCAGCTAACATTGCCCGTCAAGGAAGGCGATGACTAGGCATACGTAACACAAGTCCTAACCATCTCAGTCGATGTAATTTCACAGCCTCGTCGATTGATTTCCCCTGCCTCCTTACCTAGCACTCGACGCCTAACCTCAATATTGCTCACCCTATTATACCACTTCACACGGGAGATAGAACGCAGACACCTATGATCCAAGACAGCTAATCTTTTCATGTCTTCCACTCTCAATGGTCAGGTCTCACAGCCAGTAATAGAGGAGGATGGAGTGGACTGTTGAGCACTACACCTGCCCTTTGGTCGATAGTTGGATATCACGTCTACGCCAGAGACGGCGTAAACTGGCATATGCGAAACTAGCCCTCTGTATTCGTGCTGAGATTTCGTCAGAGATCAACCCGTTGGTGTCGGCTGATGCAACTTCCCAAATAATTGAAGCGGTCAAAGTGCTCTACCACTCCACTTCCTATTTCTAATCTAGGAGTGGGTGTAGTCCAATTCTGTAACATCATCTTGCATTTGGCAGCAGGAGTGAATAGCATGCCAAACACAGCTCCCCTAGGTAGACCTGGATGTCCACTAGTCCGGATGTAAGTGACGGACGTTTTTACTTTTCCTTTCACTTTGTGAAGGAGTGAATAGGACTGATCCGTCAGAGGTCATACCAGGTCGTTTATTTGATGGGGGTTGGTGGTGGCAAAAACCAGCCTAGTCATATATATCTGAATAGACAGTCACATTATTTTGTAATAAAAATAAGCCGGCCGGGGCACTACAACACACTACCTGTAATTCACTCTATGTCTGACTAATGAGAAGATTTTAGAAAAGGGGTCACCAGAAAACCAAGTGTACCACCGCCGGCGGAAGTCTATCCAGTGTGTAAGTCAAGGATCACTTTCCATTTCGAGCACTGGGGTTTGAAGTTTCAGAGGCGCTACGGTTTTCCTTTTATGTGGTTTAAGGAAGTTCCTCGGCCGGGAATCGTACACGAACCATGCACCTAAAAATAATTGGTTGACGAACATTCAACCACCAACATTCACCAACTCGCAATAAACCAGTAGGCTATTAAAAAATGACTAAACTTCCAAAAAGTATCACACAGTCAGTACAAAAGCTATTTCAATCAACTCTTAGTTTTTCTCTCCTCTCTCTAACACAGTTTCTTCCTCCCCTCAGCCACCATCCACGCCACATACCCTGAATAATTTTCATTTCCACCTCAAAATAAAAGAAAGAAAGCAAAAAAAAACAATCTGTAAGAGAGAGAATAACATCAACAAAAATTGATATCTATCCTCTCTGTTTTTCTCTAAAGATCAGTGAAAGTTTGTTTGTATGTCAGGAAAGTGGGGGGGGGGAGGCGGGCGATATCATTCCTCTCCCTCTTCGCATCTGCTCCTTCTTCTTCTTCATTGATGTTGCTTCAATGAATACAACTCAGTTTCTTTTTTATGCGAGCTTATTGATTATTATTATTATTATTTCATAAATTCATTTCAAACCAGTAACTAGATACACCTTTCCTTGTATCTGTGTATCTAAGCATGAGTGTATATGTACACGGTTCTGTTTGTATATATAGAGGAAATATTTTGCATCCTACTGAGTATATGATTCCTCTTTTCTTTATTTTTTGTGGTTGATTTCTTAGATGGATAGGCAGAGATGGCAAAACTTTCTTGTACCTTTGCTTTTGATCCTTATTATTACTATTACTATTATTATTGGTATTATTATTATTATTCTGCTTTCTTCTAAGTTAACTGTCAAAGAAAACGAAAGGTATCTTTTATGTTCAGTCAGTCAGTCAGTCAGTTTTTTCTGCCATATGAACAGTATTCAATCAAGTGGAATTGAGTAAAACAGAGAGAGATATATGCAGAGGCAGTGATACTACACAAGAGTAAGGGAGAGTGAGGGTGAATAGTAGTAGGAAAGGGTAAGTGTAAGTATAAACGACAGAAAGAAGAAGACAAAGGAGGAGCAAAGGAGGAGATGATGAAAGGTAGAGGTTACGATTTATTCTTTTTGTGTGTATGATCATTTACAATAATTCTTTATCAGATTGGAAGAAAAATGCAAGAGAAATAGGCTTTCTCTTTCTTTGGTTAACTGAGCATCAAAGTTATTGAAGAATCGAATTATTTTATTATTATTATTATTATTATTATGAATATTAGGAACATTGTGAGTCGGTGATCCAGTTGTAGAATACTCGTCAACCACACACACAAAAACACATAGGGCCCGAAGTTCGATTCTCTGCCGATCTCCTCGCTTAGCTGACAGTGAATTCGGGAGTTAAAGAGGGAAGACTGAGCTTGTCAGGCCACTACACCTCATCCAGTAGAAAAAAATGAACACCATTACGTTCCATTCGGAACGTAAAGGAAGAAAATAAGAATACATTTTTCGAAAAGAATAGTTACTGAACAAAAAACATTCTTTTTGATAACGTCTTCCTCATCAGGTTCTACAGTTATGTATACACAATACTGAATGAATTAGCGCTTTTAACAACATTAATGTTGTTGTTTAAATGCGGTACCTAGATGACTTTGGTAATTTGTTTAGTACCGGATAAATGATAGAGAAGGATTCTTCAATACTGGCTTGGTGACCGGTTTGGATCATGTGGTATAATATCGAACTGTTGATGGTCTTTACAACACCTTTACTTAGCCACGCTGGTAGCTGTTTTCGACAGAGCACGAAAAATCAAGTTCCTGGAGTAAAGACCAATATAAATCACTCCGTGAAGAGGGCAGTTGAATTGGTAGACACAACTAGAAGTGGCTAGTCTAGGTCCTTCATCTTTCAGTCGAGGAATCACCATCTATCGTGTAGAAAATAAGACTTGTAGTTTACCAGCATTAAAAGTTCTTTGGATAGAATTTCTTAACTTGTTAGTAATTTTTTCACTAGGTGCGTCACCCTTGAATTACAGTCGTACATATAATAATTATAATACGTCAGAGACATTTAATAATGTTCTATGCTACAGAATAACATAGCAAAAGTGTCGAATATAACTTATCTAAGAGTGAATAGTTCTCGATTTACAAAATTTACATAGTTTGAGGATATGAAGTTCGACAGTACACTTTCCTTTTGGATGCTACAGTGATTCAGACTTCAATATGTGACCATCGTCTGATGGCCTAAATGTCATTCAAGAAATCCACTTAAATTATAGGTTAACTGGTGGATGGTGACTAGCAGTGGAATCCAGGGCAACCAACATTTCGTCCTATTTGGTACTAATCGTCAGCTGGATGTACCTGCATCCCGCAGTGAGTCAGTGATGATTTTCCCACCACCGAGGCTCGAACCAATTAACCTCTAATTACGTGCTCAGATATCGTTGAAGCATCTACACGAGAAGTCGATATGTCAATCTGAGATCGAGCATTTCAGTTCAATCAATCGACGGGAAAATCTAAAATTCAATAAACAATCACTTAAATTGCTTCGATCTAGTTAGAAAGTAGATTTGTATAAAATTATACGACTTAAATCAACCAGTAGTTGACTGCAAAATACAAAGAATAACAGATGGCAGCATAAAAATGAGGACATATAGGAAAACCACAGACTCTGGAAGATTCCTTGATTATCACTCAGCTCATCCACTCACGGTGAAACGAGGATAAATATGAGGTCTTGCAGATAGAATACGTAGACTTACAACAACCCCAGAGGACCAATGTAAAGAAATAAATGTCCTATTCAAAATGCTACTCGAAAACAACTACCCAAAAGGATTTATAAAAGATAATATAAAAAAGAGAGTAAAACCGGAGAATAACAAGATGGAAGAATGCAAAAAAACAAAAGCAGTCACAATACCATATAAAAATGGTACATCAGAGGCAATTCAAAGAAACCTCAAAAATATCGGCATTCATACAACTTTTAAACTGACAAATCTAATCAAAAATAAAATAAATCAACTGAAAGATCTCATAAAAATGATGGATAAAAACAACTTGATTTACAAAATATCTTGTGCTGACTGTCCAGATCACTCAAAATAAGAGTGAATGAACATTAACGCTTAACCAAAAATCAACCAACAGGAACACAAGCCTACAAGAATCTTGAAAAAAATTCATCGATAGCTGCACATGAATGGGGCAAAAACCACAATATCGATTGGAACAATGTGTGTATTCTAAAAACTAATAGTTGAACAAATGGAAAGAAAGACTTATAACAGAATCGATATTCATTAAAGTCACACCGGATACATGCAACAAGGGTGACTCAGTACAACTATCAACAACTTGGAATATAATTCTGAATACAAAAACATGAATGAACAAAACAAAATGAACAATATGTATATGAGTACAAATCATAAATGTATGAATAAAACAATTCCAACAGTGGTGTGAACACGGGCAGTAATTTTGCTCGAAATATTACCAATAACAAAATAGTTATCATTGTGTGTAAACCATTGAAATATAATTATACTTTATTCAACCAGTAGTACTTGCTAGCCAGACTGACGTGATGAAAACAGAGGAGGGTTGTTTCGCTCGTTCACGGCTGAGTTCATCATTGGTACATACGATTTGAATCAACTCATAGAACCGAATCACTTCATACCACCCAGTTTCTGGCTAACTACTTGAGGGGATAGTTTGAACTCATTTAGCTTTCTGAGATGCTTCAAACCTGGTATAGTACTGATGAACTCGGCCCTAAGCGAAAGAAATAGACTTCCGGTTTTGGGATCACTTTCATCTGGCTGGTTGGTATCAGCTGTATTCAGTTACTCATTTCGATAAGTGGTGTACAGATGTATGTAACTATGCTTACTAACTTGATTAGCACTTATAGTATAAACCAGATTATATATTATGACCTGATTATTTTGGTTTTCAAAGGAAAGTACAGGGTGAGATTTTATCTCTTCGAATCATGGAAATTGCAAATTAATTTGTAAATTGTTAAGTTGATTTCTGGCTGGTATCCAATTACTGATATAAATGAACCAGTAATATGTACAGTTATACATTTATAACTCATGATTTTGACTGGTACTTCTACAGTAATAGTTCAGTAAAACAACTGTTCATTGCTGCATAAGACATTGTGAAGGAAACGTAGTTTAACGGTAGAAGATAAGAGACTTCGTAGTGGAATGTCTATTGGGAATTTAATATACACATTATTACATAATTATTATTGTTTCCTTTAATTCCTAGAGGAACATAGGGCTTCAGCCGTGCGTCTCCATTGCGTTCGGTTCTCTGCTAGAGTCATCACCTGGCTCCAAGTCTGTCCACATGTTTTCATCTCCTCTTCACATGACCTCTTCCAAGTCACCCTTGCACTGACGACCAACTCGCCGCTTACCTTTCGAGTTCCACTCGAGCAATGGCTTGTCTAGTGATGTCACTTGATGGTTTGTTTTCTCAGAGTATGGCCAATCCATCTCTATTTCTTCCTGCCTATTTGTTTCACAATCGGTTCCTGGTGGGTTGGTTCGCTCCCAGAGATCCCTCACTATTGCTGATCTTTTCTAGCCGGCCATCTGATCTTGAGTATTGAGCGAAGACAGCTATTGATGAAGGTCTGTAGTTTGTTTCAGATGCTCTTTATGACGCGCCAAGTCTCTGATCCGTATAGTAGCACTGACTGACTTCACATTGGATTTGAAAATCTCGATCTTATTTTTGATGGTGAGTGCTGTTGACCTCCACACAGACTTGAGAGTAGTGAAAGCTTGTCTTGCTTTTCCGATTCTTGCTTTGATATCCTCGTCAGTTCCGTCCCCCTGTAGTTGAAACGATGCTTCCCAGATAGGTAAAGGAGGTTGTTTCTTTCAGGTTCCTCCCATTTATGCTGATTGTTGTCTATTGTTGTTAGGGATGTTGGTGGTGTTGGCCAGGAACCTTCATCACCTCTGTTTTATCTATGTTCACCTGAAGTCCTTCCAATCTTCGATGCTTCTTCTATCGACGACTTGTTGCTTTTCACTTGCATATCTTCCAGATTGTGGGAAATCAGACATATATCATCGGCGAAGTCCAGATCCTCCAAGTTTTTGTGTGAGTCCATTTTATGCCTGTTTCCTCACTGCCCACCGCTGTTTGTCGCATTATCCAATGTACTGCAATAAGGAAAATCATTGGCGATAGTAGGCAGCCAGCCAGCTTGTCTTACTCCTGTCCTCACTTAGAAGGGTTCCGTAATTTTCCTCCTTTTGTGGATTACTTGACATGCAGCATTGTCGTACAACTGTTGGATGAGATGTATAATTATCGGTGGCACCCCATATTAGTGAAGTAGTTTCCAAATCACCTCTCGATCGACGCTGTCGAAGGCCTTTTCAAAGTCGATGAAGATGAGATAGAGAGGTGTCTGCCATTCCAAGCTTTGTTCAATGATGATCCGTATTGTGGCAATTCGATCAATGCATGACTTGATCATATACACATACAGGGAAGTTGTGTACACCTTATTTGAAAATCGTCATTTGTACAGATCCTCCGTGTTGGACTATTTCTGCTCTCCATACTGTGTTTTTCTGTCATCTTTTCGTGTCCACCAAGTCTTGCGCAATACTGGTTCATTTTCTCTCGTTGACATCAAATCTACCTCTCTGCCATTTAATATTTTTATGCTGACGAATGTCTCTTTATGTACTACTGATAAATCTTGTCAGTAGTACACGCCACAATAAAAAGTAGTTGAAATTTAAATAAATCTGGGATAGATATACTGCTTGTCGTTTAACAATGGACAGATGACAAGTAGATAGTAATTATTCAGTGCTCGGATCGTTCTGTCTTGTCAAATAAATGACTCGATGAGTAGTTATTGTTTACTTGGAGTCAATTGGTGGGTGATGACTAGCAGTAGAATCCAGGATACGCATTTCGTCCTATTCGGGACTCGTCACCGAACTCGTCACCAGCAGTAACCTGAGACCGAGCACCTCGGCCCAATCAGTCGACGGGAAAATCTAAAATTGAATTGAATAATTAATATGATTCGTTGCACAAGAGGTGGCTCTCGTGACCCAAGTGGTTTAGTGGATAACGCTTTGGTGTTTGAAACTACTGGCACTCAGTTCGAGCCTCGGTGGGAAAATCATCACTCACTGGGGAATGCAGTTACGTCTAGATGACGAGTCCCAAGTAGGACGAAATGTTGGTTGTCCTGGATTCCACTGCTAGTCACCATCCACCAATTAACTTCTAATTACATGCTCAGACATCGTCGAAGCATCTGCAAAAGAAACCGACATGTCAACCTGAGACCGAGCACTTCGGTCCAATCAATCGACGTCAAAACCTAAAATTGAATTAAATAATTATTGTTTAGTTTAATTTAAATTTTTATTTGATTAATTGATTATGATGGTACAAAATGCTCGATTTTGGTTGACTTGACAATAACAACTCCTGGCACAGACCCTTCAACGATGTCGTAAGATTCTGGTTTATGGTGGCTAGGTGTGAAATCAAGTGAATGGCATTATGTCCTATTTAGGAGTGATCGTTTGGAGGATGCACCTGATTTGATGTTTGAAATGATGAGTGAAGGGTTTGAGTTCCAATGGCGATAACATTACTCAATGGGGGATGCATCTAACTAGTCCTAAATACGGTGGAATACACATCCTGGATTCCAGGGCTTTATTTGAATTCATTCTTTTGCGTTCCTAGCGGAGGATAGGACCTCAAGCTTGACCTTTGAGGTTTCGGTAGCAGTGATGATGGTTTTTTATGGAGTGGCGTTGCTAGACTCACCATCAACTTCATCCTTTTACTGATTTATTACCAGATAGGGGAGAGGAAAGGGAGTTCGTTAGCCGGGAGTTGAACCGCGGAATAGATGTGCGTGAATGGTGAGTATTCTACCCCTGAACCACTGACAGACATAATGAATAAATATATTTTTATATTTTTGGTATTATTTAAATACTGTTTCACCATAAACTATATAATAAAAGAAGCATTTTCACTTGTATTGTATTTATTTGCAGGTGAAAATATGGTTTCAAAATAGGCGGTCAAAATTTAAAAAATTAATCAATCAAGGTCATGATGTTTCACTTTTAACAACAAATTCAATGACATGTAAATCAGAAACAAGTGATTTAAACAACCAATCAGAGGTAAGAATTGAATCATTTGAAACATTTGTATGTGCGTGTGTATGGGAATGTGCGGATAATATTATTAATATTTGCTAGTGTTGCCAGGAATGGGAGTTAAAGGGCTGTGGTCAATGGATTTCTGACCGGTTATCTCAACTTCATCGATTTCGAAAAGGCCCTCAACGGACAGTGTTGATCAAGAGGTAATTTGGTAACTACTTCAACACTACGGTATGCAATGCCGAAGACTTTATCGACTTCATTCAACAACTGGCTATATGACAATGCCACGTGTCAGACGATCCACAATGGAAGACTTGGCGAGACGATTGAAGTGAATACAGGAGTAAGACAAGGCTGACTGCCTATTATCAATGACGATATTCCTAATTTCGGTTGACTGGATTATGCATCAGGCTGTGGGAAGCGAGGAGACAGGAATGTGCTGCATTAACCAATTAGAAGACTCTAGAAGATCTGGATTTCGCAAATGATATATGCCTAATGTCACACAAACTCAAAGAATTGCAGGCAGACAAAGTGTAACAAACTGGTTGAAGAGGCTGGCTGGCAGCGAAGACAAGACTGCAGGTGAACATAGAGAAGACGGAGGTGATGAAAATTACCAACCAAACAACAGCAACAACAACAACCAACATGGTTTCAACCACAGGGAGTTGGAAAGGTTGAAGATGTCAAAGCCAGCCAGCCAGCCAGGTAGAATCGGAAACGCAAGATACACCTTCATCAACCTGAAAACCACTTTGGCAATCTTCTGCACTGCTTTCAGCCAACATAAAAAACAAGATTCGAATCTACAACAAAAATATGAAGTCAGTCAGTCAGTCACTTCTTCAGAAACTAAGTGTGTAACGAAGAGGATTTCCAACAGGCTGCAGATTTTTATCAACAGCTGCCATTTTCGCCGGCTGGCTCTCTACTGAAGGTCAAATGGCCAGCCAGCCAGAAAGAGAAAGAAATAGCAACAACAAACCCTATCTGAGAACAAACCAACAGGTGAGAGCCGATTGTTCAATAAATATGTGGGTGAAAATGGAGGTGGATGGACTAGGCATACATTTAGGAGACCGTCGAATGAAATCGTGCGCAATGCAGGTCATTCATCACTCGATTGGAATCCCAATGGGAAGCACATGGCGATTGGATTGCCTGTGGGAGAGTGACGTGGAGGAGGTCATTTGAGGAGGAGAAGATGAGAGATTATGTGCAATCGTGTGGCTAGCCAGCTGAAGAGGAGAGCAGAAAATCGAAGAATGTGGAGATGTGTTGTTGAATCCCGATGTTCCACTTGGAACCCGAGGGAATAATAACAATATAATACATAAATGATGAAATGTTCACTCCCATAAAAACTTCTGCTTTTTGACTGAATCCATCTTCTGACCATTTTCAAACCAAACCCGAACAAAACATAAAATTACTAATTTCTTAGTTTTCAAGTGATTCATAGTGATGCGCAACGGAATCTGCTTTGGTACGTTTCGGTTATTATTCCTTTGTGAAAAACATGGTTTCAATAGCGTATCCCCATTTGTCTAGTTCTCTGTAGAGCTTATTAGCTGCCCATTAGTTCGTATCTCCTCCTCACACGATCTCCTCCATACCACCTTCTTAGCCAACCTGGCTTCACCATAGGGCCTGCTGCGTGATGACACTAGGCTATCTCTTCAGCGTGTGTCCAATCTATTTCCAATAGGTTCCTTGTTGGTTCATTGCCTTCCAAAGTCCCTTAGTACCAATCCTTTCTGGTCATATGACCTCGACTGCAGAGCGAAGGAAGCCGTTGATAAAAGTCCGCAGTAGCCTGATGGAAATGGTTTTCGTGACGCGCAGATTTTTGTGGCCCATATAGAAGCACTAACTGACTTAAAACTGGTGTTGGAAACCCGAATTTCGCTGCTTATGCTGACTGTTTGCAGAAGATCTCCACATTGACTTCAGAGTGATGAATACCTGTCTTACCTTTCCAATTCTGGTTTTGATATCTTAATTGGTGTCTTCTTTAGTTGAAACAACACAGCCTCCCAACTGTACTGGGTAGCTGTCTCGTTCTGGTTCTGGACTCTCCAGTAGTACGCAGATATTACTTCACTATCAAAAGTTGAACCCTGGGTCTTCATATAATGAGGCAAACACACAAACCATTCAGCCACTGAGACGGAATACACTGACCGAGTGCTGAATTCCAGCTCCTTACAATTCAATATGTATATATATATACATGGTGCAACCGCCAATGAATGTCACTAGTGCATATTTGTCTTCACACACGATTTAGTGGACGTTAAAGAATCACAACTTCTCACCAGAATTCCAGGTAGCTACATCCTTTAATCTGTCACTCGTCTGTGTTTCCAATTCTTGGCGACTGCGGGTGTTGCACACTCTTCAAGAGTCCCAAACTAGAACAATGCACCTGTCCAATACTCTCTGGTTTTCAATGGTTCTGTAGTTGACTTCAATTTATTATCTAACCTCGGCCAGTATACAAACATCTTTAATAATCCAAAAAAACTAGGAAGGTTTGGACAGGAGACTAGAAACCCGTATCGTAGAATAAAACAAAACAATCGCTAATGAAACTTCATGGTCTGCAGATCTATGCTCCACTTGAAATGCAGAGGAATGATATATATATATATATATATATACGCTATCTTAAGAGAAATTGAGACTGTTATCTGTTTTGTTCTGAGTAGGAAATGCGACTGGAAGATTTAGAAGTCTTAGTAACGGTGGTGCTGTTTTTACTGAGTGTTTTCGTTAGTCCCATGTCCAACCTTCCCTCTTTTAAATCAAAACAAGATTTTGAGCGAACAATTGTTTTTGATAACTTCTTCTTCAGGCTCTACAGTTATAAATAAATCCATGAATAATAGGGTACATATAGCCAATAAAGGCAAATGAAATGTGCGTCGGTGGCACAGTGGTTAGTACTCTCGTCGACCATGCACATGGTCCGGGATTCGATCCCCTGCCAGCGCACACCCGATATCTATGGTCGGCCTGCAAAATTGGGCTACCGATATCACATGCTGAAAATTCCATACTTGTACCAAAAATACGGTGTGGAATCAAACTATAATAAATAAATAAATAATGAAAATAATATCAGGAACCGTATTGGGGTGCATGTGTAAGTTGAGATGATAGTCCATTAGTTAACATAATCAATCAAATGTGTATAGGGCGCATAGTCAGAAAAATGTGATGAAGTGCGAGTGAACAATTGGGTGATATAGTGCTGTTTATAGTCAACAGAATACAAGTGTCATTGGGGTGAGAGAAATGCGATAGACACTATATATATATATATATATATATATATAGGTCGTACCCAAAGGAATTTATCTTTACGCACTCGTGAACATATCCCGGTCTGGCTTGGGAAAAGAGCGACCACATCATTAAATAGTGCAATTCTGGCTCATCTAGTGGACAGCGAACACAGCACCAAAGTAGAAGAGTCATTCACAGTTGTGTATCGAGTACCAAACAATCTCCCCAAAGGCACACGATTACGCCTCCTAGCCATAGCTGAGGCTTTAGAGTTTAATAGAGAAAGACCAGACTTATGTGTACAGAAAAAACTTATTCACTCCCTCTGTCTACCCTGGCCCACTATAAGGTCACCAGGATCATAATTTTCCGTATTATTATTACCATTATTATCATTTTGTGATATCATGTATTTATTATCCATTTCTCCACCCAGTTTATTTCACCTCATTGTTACCCTTAATTTTGTCAACCTTTGTGATTTTACACTAAGCCTACCAACTCTGTAACATCTTATTACAATTTACTATTTAGCCTCTTTATTTTATCATTAAACATTATCGGTCAGCCCTCACATTCAGTGTCCCCTTTGTTAATGTGTGTTTGTATATATTTTGTGACTATCGCATTTCTTTCACCCCAAAGACACTTGTATTCTGTTGACTATAAAACAGCACTATATCACCCAATTGTTCATTCACACTTCATCACATTTTTCTGACTATACACCCTATACACATTTGATTGATTATGTTAACTAATGGACTATCATCTCAACTTACACATGCACCCCAATACAGTTTCTGATATTATTTTAATTTGCCTTTATTGGCTATATGTACTCTATTATTCATGGATTTATAACTGTAGAGCCTGAAGAAGAAGTTATCGAAAACAATTGTTCGCTCAAAATCTTGTTTTGATTCCCTCTTTTAGTTTGAGCATATCGTCAGGTATAAGATTGAGCGGCCAGGAATCGTACCTGGATCTTTGGCGTGTGTGTGTTAGCGATTATTCTACCACTGGACCTCCAACGAACTTAAGTGATGTAATCAATCTATCCTGAAGACTCTTTTTTATTTAAAATATTGTTCCATGTATATGTAGTCAGCAGCATGAAACGAATTTCTCTCAGTGTCGACAGTTGTATAAGCTTTGTATAAACATCTTGGACCATTTATACCCCTAAGTATTATTATTATTCCCCGTAGGTTCAGACTGGAACATAGGACTTCAACAGAATATCTCCATCCTACCCCATTCTCTGTAATCTTCTTTATCTGCTTCCACGACTGCCAGTAAGCTCTCATCATCTTCTTCTCTCCTAACGATACCCTACACGTCACCCTTGGACCTATTCCCAACTCGTCGTCTTCCTTTCGTGATATCACTCAGTGATATCCTCAGCGTGTGTCCTATCGGTTTCCATTTTTTTCAAAGTGTTTGTAGGGCGATGCGGCCTTGGTTTGTTGGCTGTCTGGGAGAATTTCTTGTCCCCTTCTGATCTTGAGTATCGAGCCAGTGAAGACAACTACTGAGAAGAGTTCGAAGTTCGGTGGGAATGTTTTCGTGAACCAAACCGAATAACAGAAAAAAACGACGTGACTTGATATTAGTGAAGAAAATCCGAATTTATGCTGAGCGCAGCTGACTTCCACACTGATTTCGCCTAGTTCACAAGCCGGTCCTAATGCCATCAAAAAAGAGAGAAATTTGGACGTATGGGTAGCGACTCTATCTGGAGCCGACTGAGTACTGATTAAGAGTCTGTAACTCGGGAAAAAACAGCTTCCCAGTACTCCCTGCTGGTTTTCAATGGTTCTCTAACCCACAAAATTGATGAATTTATATTTTCATCATTCAGTAATTTCTTTTCTTTTTATCGTTGTTTTTGATTTTCTTTTTAGAATTTCTATGAAGACTGTCATCATGATATGCTGATGAAAAATTTACCGTGTGAAACAGATTTCATGCATTCAGATGACCTCCCCATAGATTCATCATCAGGTTTTGAAAATAGTAATTCCAACAGTCCAATTATTAAATCAGTAGTTAGTATTAGTAGTAGTAATTCACCGGAAAATACTATCCATCATAAACATTGTTTCATGAAATCTGATTTACAAGCCTCATGTGAATTGAGACAAGATACCGAAGTGACTATGACTTCAAATCATCATCACCCGACATGGCGTACAAATATTAAAGATTATTATGCAATGCCTACAGACAGTCACCATTTGGGTCAGAATCCAGCAAAATTGAACGCATTCAGCAGAAATGATGAGCAAATAAGTCAAAATTTTCATTCAATCGATTGTAATGAAACACTGGGGGTAGATAATTTATCAAAATCTGATCATTATTGGACAAAATCTTTGTTTGAATCATCTAATTATTGTTTACCAATGGCGGATAGATTGAATTCATGCGCACATTTCAATCCAAAAGTATACTCTACACCAAAATGTGATAATCATAGTAATACTAATGAGGAATATAATAATACTAATGGTGATCCGAATGACGATAGTGGTGCTGACCAAAACGACTGTGAATGTGATACCAACGGCAGCAAAAATGTGAATGTTCACAGTTTGTGCCATTTTAATAAATGCCTCAACGATAATCACTGTTATTTACATCAAAACATCAATGCTAGTGAGATAAAGAATTCTGGACTGGTCTACACCAAACCTATATCATCACCATGTTTGACAACATCCATAGCCTATCCATATCAAGGATGGAGAAAATATCGACTGGGTAGTGATTCTGTCCAATCAGTTTATCCTGAAAATTTGAGTAACTCTCTTAAATTACCACAGGAGTTATTCCCCTCAACTGTCTATCCTTCTTATTCCTCGGACAATTTGTCTCAATCCATTACGTTGCCACAACAAACAGTATTATGGTCTACTGAAATACATGAAAAATCCCCAACAGATCTTATTAATAATGCTACAACTAATATGAACCCATTTGATGGAATCTATGAGTGTTCAGCTGAAAATGAACCACAATTCCCTGATCCATGTGATGAACAAGCAATTAATCAAGTGTTAATCCCTACAACAACAACAGCACTGGCAACATCAGCATTTGGCTCATCTACAATGTGAAATAAAGTCGAATCTCATTTCAGCATATTCCTAAGCTGTTATCAAAATCTCATAAAAATGTGTATGAATTCCATGTTGTAAATTTGAAAAAAAAAAAAACAAACATACCACAGTACTCTACTGATGAAGCTCACTGACAGAAGAAATTCCGTGGGAATTGCATATTTTAAACAAAATCAAGTGTAAAATTTCTACCTCTAAGAAAAAGTATAAATTACCTGTACAATATTGTACAACATTTAAAATACTGTTTTTAAAAAAAAGGATAATATAGCTTCATAACTGACATGTATATTTTAAACAATTGCGTAAAATGCCATATACAATGAAATTAAAAAACTATTGGACACCATTGAACGAGCGGCGGAAAGTGCAAATTTATTAATGGCGGCCTTTTTAATCATCGGCACTACTTAGAATATATTTGTTTTTAAGCACGTGGTGTTTTTGTGTTAAATCGTTAGAAAGTTGTGAGAAAAGAATAAATTTGTAAACACAAATGAAAAAATATATATAGAGAAACATCTGTGATTTTTAATACAAAGGAAACACAGACGATGGACATTTTCTTTTTACAAAAACAAATGGATCACATACAAAAATAGCGTTTATAGTTTTGGTTCCCATCTTTCTTTCTTGTTAAATAGTGAAGGTATCAATATTGTTTGCATTCTATCTGTAATACTGTATTTCATCTCATTTCTTTTGTTTCTCCGATATAGACATACATTTAATAAAAATATCTATAAATATACTTCATGGAAAATAATAAAGGATTTTGTATTTCCCAATGAATGAATGAAAAACAAAACGATATTGCTGGTTTTACTGACGTTTCGCCATTTAATGCTGTTGCTAATAGCTTTATCAAAGTATTATTAAACCAGAATTTACAAAATCTCAGCATATATATAACAAACAGTTAGGGGGTGAGAAAATAGACATAGGTCAAGTTAAAGGGACATATTGAAAGTCAAATAGCGATGAAGATCACTAAACCAAATAACAAAAGTAATAGTACGTCTATTATGATACCAAAATAAAGTTTACTAACTTGATCATCGTTCGTCAGTCTGGGGGCATTTTCGCGTTGTCAAGTTGGCCAATTGGTAAAGATAACAAAATCAAGTGTAGATTGTTGATTTAACCAGTGTTTAAAATTATAAAGGCAGTGTGTATTTACATAGTGAACTTGCTTATCACATTCGTGTTGATTTTGTCATTTCATGGGGCGGGGAGGGGTGTTGTAACCAGGTTAAATTCTGTTTTAGTCCATCATTCGTATTCGGAAAATTCGGATTCCATTTGACATGAAGTGCTTCTGATGATATTAGACGCTCTTTGTGATTTCTGAAATGCTTTTCTGGATGATGATTTCAATATTGTCAAAATCAGTTTTGTGACCTGAATCCATAGCATGTAGACCTATGGCTGATGATTTCTCAAGTTTTTCCAGTTCAATTGGATTTCTTGGTGGTCGATCAGATGCTCTACGGTGTTCATTTTTTCTGATTTTGATTTCTCGAGATGTTTATCCAATTGTATATTGCATCACTTTCCAAGCAAGCATTTTATTTTATAGACACAATTAGATAGAGAATCGTTAGGGATTTGATCTTTTATATGGACAACGCTGTTTCGTGGTGTGTCTGATGTTTTGAAGAAAACTCGAATATCGAGCTTATTGAGTACTCTTCTGATATCGTCTGACGTCTCCTCTGTATATGGAATGACAACTGTTGAGATCCATGTTTTCGGAATACGTTTTCACCCATACTTAATGTCAGTGTTGATTTTGTTGATGAAGTTCCTTGGGTAGTTGTTTTGCTTGAGAGTTTCAGTAATGTTTGATATTTCTTCTTCTTTTCCTTTTTTCTCATTCGTTAACATCAGAGAGTGTGCTCGTCTAAGAAACTTTTGAATTCCATTCAGATATGGAAATAAGAAGAAACAGTTCGGTGAAGAGTCTCTTTTCAAGGGAATTCATTAATTTAACTATACAAACTCAGTTATAACTCTCAGTTTGTGTTGTGTGTGTATCTGCACAGTCAGCATATTCAATGGGCAATAGATTGTAATTTGGTTAGTTACCAGAGATCCTCGTTGCTAATCCTCTCTGGTTATCTGGTCTCTATTATGGAACAAAGTGGATAGCTGTTTATAAAAATCCACAGGAGGCTTTCTGAAATGTTTTTCCTGATACAAAAGCCTCTGAATCATACGAAAATAATAACTTGACATGGGTGTTGAAAATCTGAATTTTGTTCTCTGTTCTGATTGCAGTAAATTTCCACACTGGTTTCCGACTAAATGACGTCTGTCTTGATTTTAAGTCCTGGTTGGCTTTAACATCGTTATCCATGCCGACTGACTGTGGTTGAAAGGATGTCGCCAAGGTAAGTGAAATAAGTGACCCTGTTCAAATAATACCCGTTGATGGTAATAATCGCTTGTTGTTGGTTGGTTATCTTCATCCCCTCCGTCTTCCCTATGTTCACTATAAATCCTGTCCTTACTGCCTACCTCTTCTACCGACTTGTTGGTCTTGAAGTTCCTGTGACAATACATAAAAATCATTCGCGGAGTCCAGATCTTTTAGAGTCTTCTAAACGGCCCACTTTATTCCCACCTATTCTCTCTGTGTGACCTACAGCAAGACCCAGTGCACAATAATCATTTGTACTTAGTGAACAGTGCTCAGAAATTTACGATTATATAGCGTTTACACAGCCAGTTCAAGTTTGAACAAAGTAAGTGTATGTATGTGGACTTGTTCCAGGAGGAACAAGTCATGCATCGATCAAATCGCAAATCTACGGATCATCATTGAACAGACCTCGGAATGGCAGTCAGCTCTCTACCTCACTCCACTTCATCGACTTCGAAAAGGTCCTCGATAGTGCAGCATCAATCGACAGGTGATTTGGAAACTACTTCGCTACTACCAATGGGTGCCACCAACAATTATACACCTCAACCATCCAACAGTTGTACGACAATGCTGCATGTCAAGTAATCCACAACCGGAAACTCACGGAATCCTTTGAAGAAGTGAAGACGGGAGTAAGACAAGCTGGCTGTCTAAAGTCTCCAATGATTTTCCTGATTGAGAACGGTAGAACGGCAGGCGACGAGGAGACAGGCATAAAATGGACCCACACAAAATCCTTGGAGGATCTGGATTTCGTCGATGATGATATATGTGTGATTTCCCACAAACTGGAAGATATGCAAGTGAAAAACAACAAGTTGGCAGAAGAAACATCAAAGATAGGAGTTCACTTCAGGTGAACATAGAGAAAACAGATGTGGTGATGAAGATTCCTGGCCAACAGCAACAGCAACAACAACAGACAAGAATCAGCCAGTATAAATGGGAGAAACTAAATCTGAAAGAAGCGACCTCCTCTACGTACCTACCAACCCAGGAAGCATGGTTTCAACTACAGGCGGATGGAACTGATAAGGATATCAAAGAAGCGAGGATCGAGAAAGCAAGGAAAGCTTTCATTACTCTCACCAAGTCTGTATGGAGATCAACAGCACTCAGAATGAAAAATAACATCTGGATTTTCAATTCCAATGTAAAGTCAGTCAGTGCTACTCCCCACGGATCAGAGACTTGGCGCCGCGCCGGGTCACGAAGGGCACTTCGAAAAAAACTGCAGACCTTCATCAACAGCTGTCTTCTCTCAATACCACTCAATACCAGATGGCCGGCCAGAAAAGATCAGCAATAGGGATCTCTAGGAATGAACGAACCATCCTAGTAGGAACCGATTGTGCAAGAAATATGCAGGAAGAAATCGAGTTAGGTGGAGTGGCCATACTCTGAGAAAACGAATTATCAAGTGACGTCACACGCCAGTCCATCGCTGGTGTGGGAAACGGCGGGTTGGTCGTCAGTGCGAGGATGACATGGAGGAGGAGGAGGATATGTAAAGAGGAGATGAAAGCATGTGAGCAGACTTGAAGCCAGGCGAAAATGTTGGCAGAGAACCGAACGCCATCGAGACGAGCAGCTGTAGCCCTATGTTCCTCTAGGAACTAAGGAAACAATAATAATAATAAATGTATGGATACAATCGTCGAGGAGTTGCGTAATAAAGACGAGAGGTATGTAAGATGCTGAGTGACTTATAAATTAATTAACAATATACTGAGTTCAACTCAAATCATAGAGAAAACAGACGAGTAAAATTACACTATATCAAAGGAGGAAGGTGAGGTTAAAACCAAAAGATTACGTAGTCAAATGAAAAAGAGAATAAAGACAACCAGTTACGTGGATAGGCAAGGAAAGACTGATAACTGCTTCTTTCTGAACACACACATAAATCAGGTTTCAGGAGTTTGGTAGAGACTGTTGCTTCGGCAAACAGTGTTTTAGTGATGCTACTCTTTTTCTAGAGCTGAAACGTCGATTACCTTATTGTTATATCATGAAAAAGGCAACAATCACGAGTTCACCTTTACACATTTAGAGGGAAATAGAAAAAAAATGAAATTGGTGCAAAATAATATGCTTCTATTTTATTTCTTCGATTCTCATCAGCTGCTTACAACCTGTTTAATATTCGTTAAAACAAGTTATATTACAATTCTAACATACATTTGGTCTATCAACATGAATCAGTCCTGTCATAAGGACTGAAGTAAGAAAGTCATACCAAAACAAAAAATAAGGATAATAAGATAATCACTTGGCACATGTCAAGTGATCCACAACGGAAAACTCAGCGAAGCGTTTGGAGTAAACACAGGAGTCAGACAAGGGTGCTTATTATCACCAATGATATTCCTAATTGTGGTGGACTGGATTATGCGTCAGACAGTGGGAAACGAGAAGACAGGGATATCCTGGACCGACCGACGTGAAGAACCTAGAAGACCTGGATTTTGCGGATGATTTATGTTTGATGTCACACAAAATCGAAGACTTACAAGCGAAAACCGACAAACTGGTCGAAGGAGCAGCAAAGACAGGACTCCAGGTGAACATAGACAAGACGGAGGTTATGAAAATAACCAACCAACAACAGCAGCAACATCCAGTGCCAATCACCATCAACGGGAGGGATTTGAAAGAGGTTACTTCTTTCACTTATCTGGGGAGCATTGTCTCAACCACAGGAGGAACGGACGAGGATGTCAAATCGAGACGAGAATCGGGAAGGCGAGAAACACATTCATCAACCTGAAACCAATCTGGAAATCTTCGTCACTCACCATCAACAACAAAATTCGGATTTTCAATACAAACGTGAAGTCAATTTTGCTTTACGGATCAGAAACTTGGCGGGTCACCAAGAATATTTTCAACAGGTTGCAGACCTTTATCAACAACTGTCTTCGCTCCATACTGAAGATTAGATGGCCAGAAAGAATCACAAACAAGAAGCTATGGGAACAAACGAAACAGGAACCAATCGCCCAACAAATATGCAGGAGGAAGTGGAGATGGATTGGACACTCGCTGAGAAGGCCGTTGAGTGACATCGCGCGTCAAGCCCTCGAGTGGAACCCGAAAGGGAAGCGGCGAGTGGGACGTCCAAGGGTGACATGGAGGAGATCGTGTGAGGAGGAGATGAAACAGTATGGAATAACATGGACGCAAGTGAAAAGAACAGCAGAAGACAGAAGCAAGTGGAGACGTGCAGTTGAAGCCCTATGTTCCACTAGGAACCCAAGGGAACAATAATAATATAATAATAAGATAATCTTAAATTATTAGTACGTATATCCAGATTACCTGCTGATTCGAAGAAAAGCTGGCTACCTTGTCGCGTTACCAAAGAAGGGCAACCTACGCCTCTGTCTGCAAGAACTGGAGTGGAATAATGCTATTGTCGGTCCACACCAAGTAAAATACTAAATCATGTCATTCACTGGATGCAGACCTGCACCAGACCCATAGGAACAAGCTTGATTCAGGAAATGCAAATCAGCTGCATTGTCATCACAGAACAAAGCATAGACTGACAGTCAACTCTGCCTCTACCTCAACTTTATTGACTTCGAGAAAACCTTCGACAGTGCAGCGTTGACTGAGAAGTAATTTGGAAACTGCTTGAACAGTACGGTGTGTAGTGCTTAAGTTTTTAACAACCTCATTCAACAATTGGCTATATGGCAATGTCATGGGTCAAGTGATTCAAAACGGAAAACTCAGTGAGGCGTTCGAATTGAATACAGGAGTGAGACAAGGCTGTCGACTATTATCGCCGATGATATTCTTAATTGTGGTGTACCGGATTATGTGCCAGACTGTGGGAAGCGAGGAGACAGGAGTGCACTGGACGACAGGTAAGAGGACCTTAGGAGATCTGAACTTTGCGCGTGGACGATTTATGTCTGATGTCACAGAGACTCGGCGACTTGCAAACGAAAACCAACAAACTGGTTTTTGACGCTGGGAGATGGGACTGCAGGTGAACATAGAGAAGACAGAGGTGATGAAGATAACTAACCAACAACAGCAGCAACATCCAGTGCCAATCACCATCAACGGGAGGGATTTGAAAGAGGTTACTTCTTTCACTTATCTGGGGAGCATTGTCTCAACCACAGGAGGAACGGACGAGGATGTCAAATCGAGACGAGAATCGGGAAGGCGAGAAACACATTCATCAACCTGAAACCAATCTGGAAATCTTCGTCACTCACCATCAACAACAAAATTCGGATTTTCAATACAAACGTGAAGTCAATTTTGCTTTACGGATCAGAAACTTGGCGGGTCACCAAGAATATTTTCAACAGGTTGCAGACCTTTATCAACAACTGTCTTCGCTCCATACTGAAGATTAGATGGCCAGAAAGAATCACAAACAAGAAGCTATGGGAACAAACGAAACAGGAACCAATCGCCCAACAAATATGCAGGAGGAAGTGGAGATGGATTGGACACTCGCTGAGAAGGCCGTTGAGTGACATCGCGCGTCAAGCCCTCGAGTGGAACCCGAAAGGGAAGCGGCGAGTGGGACGTCCAAGGGTGACATGGAGGAGATCGTGTGAGGAGGAGATGAAACAGTATGGAATAACATGGACGCAAGTGAAAAGAACAGCAGAAGACAGAAGCAAGTGGAGACGTGCAGTTGAAGCCCTATGTTCCACTAGGAACCCAAGGGAACAATAATAATATAATAATAAGATAATCTTAAATTATTAGTACGTATATCCAGATTACCTGCTGATTCGAAGAAAAGCTGGCTACCTTGTCGCGTTACCAAAGAAGGGCAACCTACGCCTCTGTCTGCAAGAACTGGAGTGGAATAATGCTATTGTCGGTCCACACCAAGTAAAATACTAAATCATGTCATTCACTGGATGCAGACCTGCACCAGACCCATAGGAACAAGCTTGATTCAGGAAATGCAAATCAGCTGCATTGTCATCACAGAACAAAGCATAGACTGACAGTCAACTCTGCCTCTACCTCAACTTTATTGACTTCGAGAAAACCTTCGACAGTGCAGCGTTGACTGAGAAGTAATTTGGAAACTGCTTGAACAGTACGGTGTGTAGTGCTTAAGTTTTTAACAACCTCATTCAACAATTGGCTATATGGCAATGTCATGGGTCAAGTGATTCAAAACGGAAAACTCAGTGAGGCGTTCGAATTGAATACAGGAGTGAGACAAGGCTGTCGACTATTATCGCCGATGATATTCTTAATTGTGGTGTACCGGATTATGTGCCAGACTGTGGGAAGCGAGGAGACAGGAGTGCACTGGACGACAGGTAAGAGGACCTTAGGAGATCTGAACTTTGCGCGTGGACGATTTATGTCTGATGTCACAGAGACTCGGCGACTTGCAAACGAAAACCAACAAACTGGTTTTTGACGCTGGGAGATGGGACTGCAGGTGAACATAGAGAAGACAGAGGTGATGAAGATAACTAACCAACACCTAAAGCAACAACAACCAGTACTAATCACCATCAACGGGAGAGATTTGATAGAGGTTACTTCCTTCATTTACTGGAGAGGGAGCACGGTTTTAACCAGAGACAGGCGGAAAGAATGAAGATGTGAAAGCCAGCCAACCAGAATCTTAAGGGCAAGATACGCCTTCGCCAATCTGAAATCAGTTTGCAAATCTCTTGCTTCACTCACTCACCCTTTATTTACTCTTGCCACCTATTACATAATTAATTTTTTGGAGATATGTCTCCATTATCATCCTATTTCATATTACGCAACCCTTGTCGGTACTTACCAGTCTCTTCATCACTCTAGTTGCGATTTGATTATTCATCATATTTAAGAAACATTTTAATGACGTAAACAGTAACCCTAACTCATTTTTATTTTGCTTGACAATTCTAATGTACACACGCACAATGATTATATATAAATGAGATTGTACAGCTAAGTGAATGAAATCGCTATCGAAAAGAGACTTTTCGCCGAACTTTGTTGTTCTTACAAAATAAATGTCTTCAGAAAGCCGAAACATTTGGACAGACAACTAGACTAAAATTCAGCACATCCCTTTACCACTGAAGTAACTGTGGCCAAGAATCTGATTAACATAGCCGAAGTTTAGTTACTGAGGAGGAGAAGGAGATCAGCAGGGAAATAAAATTGGTTCAGTCTTTTCTTGAATTAAATAATTATCCTAATAATAATAATTTGCTTTATTCCAAAACAGTACGTGTGATACAGAATAGAATTCTCAACACTTTACTACAGTATTGCATCCAGTTAGTACATTAACAATAAATAAAATTTCACATAGATTAAGGAAATCTCAGTTCATTATGACAACAACATATTAGCATGTCGGTAGCAGAGCCAAAATTGAACAGAGTGTTTGAAGGTTTTAGAAAAGTAGATGCTAGCATATTTACTGGCGTAAGCGGTAACAAAAAGGTCGAGATATACAGAGTGTGAAAGAACGAAGAAGAATGTTTTAAATATGGTTTGTAAGGGAGAGAGAAACAAAGCAGCACATTACAGAAAAAAAAAAGATAAAAGGAAAGAAAGAAAGAAAACGTTGTACCTATAAATGATATGAGTTAGAAAGACGAGATCCAGTCGTTCTACTGACTATTTAATGAATTATAAGTCTCACGCCTAATGCTTTCTTTATCGCACAGAACACGAGCCAAGTAGGGTATGGTTGAATTTTTGTACTTGCTAGTGCGAGCATATAGTTTTCTAAATAGGCTTCTGGTCCTGACTGATGAGATACAAGAGGAGAATTGTGAATGAAGAGGGTGGTGTGAGTTAGATAAAATGGATTTAGCCCCAAAGCTTTTATAAAAGGATATTTAAAAGGTGAAGAAGAGGATGAATGAAAACCTGTCGCTTTGACTTGGATTAATACGGTGGTGATTCCTTACCGCAAAGAAACATCGAATGAGATAAAGCGAATCCATAACAATCATAGCATAAGAGTGTATTTTCGCGTAACGGACACCCTACACTCATCACTGGTGAAGGTTGAGGATAAAATACAAAAAGATAACCGACACGATTGTGCGTATCACATCAACTGTGTGGTTTTTGACGCCGTATATGTAGGAGAAACTTCCAGACAGATAAATATAAGAGTGAAAGAGCATGAACAATGTCTAAAGTTGGTTCCAAAGAACTCTATAAATCTCTGCAGACTTGAAGAAGCTAGAAAACAGATCAGCGATTGCACTGCATTCGATAGAAACGGACACAAGATCGACTTTCATAGGACTAAGGTTTGACACTAAGGTTTTGGTTCGTATAAAGAAAGACTGACTGTGGAAGCCCTACATATATGGGTGAATCCCAAAATTTAAAACAGACATGGAGGTGTGATGTTAGCTAATGCATAGCAAGTCCTGATCAATAAATAAAAAATGGATATGTATCACTAATCAGTCATACTTGATCTAAACTCTTGATTGTCTACATCTTCTAATGGAGAGGCTAACAAATGATTTACAATTGTTCCCCCATGCAAACATACACATCATTGTGTATTTTTTCATATTCGGTTATCTACGACCATGAACTTTTAGTTGAACGTAATCTGATAAAAAGTACACTCTGTTTAAAGTGTTTAACAAAAGTAGACTAATATTTGTAAGTCTGAGGTAAAATTTTGATCACAGTTCATGCAATTTAGATGTCTGTTTCATGACTCAACAAAGTTTTCAGAAGTAAGAGATATCCTTTTTATATAAACCTTCGTTATTTTAATTTCGATTAATTTCTCTGAAGAAGTTCAGACCAGTTTACCGAACACAGGAAACGTTGGAACTGCTCATTTCAATTTCGCTGAAATTTTACAAATGTGTCTACTTCTTACTCGGCATTCAATTATTTCGGAACTGTTCTGTCAAATCTTGATCACAGTTCATAAAAGGAACAAGCAGTACTGAATAGCTGCTTCAGCTTAGTTCGGAGCTCTTCAGCACTGCTCATTTGTAATGTTACCGCCACGAATCGAACCCAGGAACTTCAGATTACCAAGCCAAGTCTTTGAGTATTCAGCTACTGCAACGACATCTAATGGCCATATTAGTACAGAAAACATATCACTGTTAACCGTAAAGTCATGATTGATACAATCCAATCAGATACTAATTATTTAAGGCCTAATTATCAGTGGATCAAACAAACTACAGACCTTCATCAACAGCCGTCTTCGCTCAATACTCAAGATCAGATGGCCGGTCAGAAAAGATCACCAACAGGGATCTCTGGAGACGAACAAACCAGGAACCGATTGTGCAACAAATAAGCAGGAAGAAATGGAGGTGGATTGGATTGGCCATACTCTGAGGAAACGATCAAGTGACATCACTACACAAGCCCTCGAGTGGAACCCGAAAGGGAAGAGGCGAGTTGGTCGTCAGTGCAAGGGTGACTTGGAGGAGGTCATATGAAGAGGAGATGAAAACGTGTGGGCAGACCTGGAGCCAGGTGAAGACTGTAGCAGAGAACCGAACGCCATGGAGACGCACGGCTGAAGCCCTACGTTCCTCTAAGAATTAAAGGAAACAATAATAATAATAATTATTATCAGTGGATGTGTAAACGCTATATATCCTCTGCATTGTGAATAATAAAGTTGTCGTTGTGGCAACTATCTCATTTAAATCTGGCTTCTATATGTCTACTCATTGTAAGGGATATTTCCGGGTGATCATTTGTCTGGAGGCTCATTGTTGTCAAGGTAAGCAGAAACCAACGAAAACAGTAACACTCCGTTACAACAGGCCAATTAGAAATTATAAATTCTGCCAATATGCGACATACAATCCAAAAGCTAGTCAGTTCCAGCCTCCAGTATTCGCCTTAACTCTTAATCTCATAGATTCAAATGATCGCAACTTCCCACTACAATTACAGGCGACTTCATCCTATGGCAAGTTAGTCAGTCACTATAGTGAGAATGAGAAATTACTTTTCGAGGTTCAGTTTACAGGAATTTGATTGGTTTCAAGTCAGATCACGAGTTAATACTATTACGGACTGCTGGAGAGTGCCAGAGTAGGAAAAGCCAAGGGTATAGTACTTGCTGGTCTTCAATGGTTCTCTAAATAATGTCAACTTATGATTAAGTTTTTTGTACCGATATTTCAAAATCCACCTAGTAAGCATTTTTGGTGTTAAACATCTACCTACTTATAAGTAGCTTGAGTTTTAACACTGAAATTTCACAGCTTTGTCATTTAACCCACCGCTGAATATCAATAATGTTTATTTTTCAACAAATATATATTTAATATAAAATCCATCAAGAAGGCTTATACAAACAAATACACTGAAATAAAAGACAGATATTACAGTAAAATAAACGACGGAAGACGCTTAACGAGTTGGTTCTTTTTCAAAATATTCAATTATCTTCTCCAGGTTATAATTTTGTAATAATTTCATTAATTCATCTTTATTACAGCTTACATCCAAGCCTTGAAAACGATACTTATCAATGTACAAATTGATAATCTGATCTAAAATGCAAAAACACAGGGGAAGAAAACAAAAACAAATGACTCAGCCTACAAAATTACAAAATTGTTATGTGAATATTTACACTATGAGAAACAAGATCCACCAATGGAAATTCAGAGAAAACACAGAAGGCGGCTTGTTTGAATCACCGTGCTACATCATGTTCTCGTTAATTATCGTTGTTTTAACTATTAAGTTGTGTTTTCTTTAGTCGTGAACTCTACTTGCGCACATTTTTGGATTGGTTTTCAATCTGTCGGTGCGCGGAATAGCGGGCAACTGAAGAATACTACTCTCAGTGTTGCCGCAAAGAAAGTTCTTCTTAAAGAAGTGGGAATTCTTCTCTTAGGGATATCACTGAATAGGTCACCTTCGAGGTCGGGGTTCATATAAAGTATCTTTTTCGGCATGGCGTCTCCTGCTTTTGGATCTTCTGTTTGGTGTTCCTGTCTATGCAGAAGCCTAAAGGACAAGATCTCGCACCTGCCCACTTCTATGTTTATATATCAATTCACCTGTCGTTGTGGAGCCAGCCAGCTACATCGGTCGTTCGATGCGCATCCTGTCAAAAAAGGTCAAAGGACGTTGTCCAGCGTGGCTACATAAATGAAGCAGTGACCATATAAGGAGCGCAGTAGTCGAACATCTCGTCACCACTGGTTATTCCATATCAACAAACGCCTCCTTCAAAGTAGTCCACAAAGGGAAGAATGACAACCTGTCAAAGACAACTCGTTTCTGCCTTCTTTGCATTGTAGAAGCCCTAGACATTCATCTAGAAGAACCAGAACTATACATACAAAAGTAAATTATTCAACCACTTCTACTATCATAGTAATAACTCTGTTGATTTGACTTTATGCTTGTTTTTCTAACTACTTAAAACCCTTGTGTAACTCCGTATATTTTGTTTCCGTGTTCACCCTGAGCACAACTTTTTCATCGAACTATTCATGTTATTACGTAACTCTTCTTTAACAATCGTTTGTGACAACTCATCACTTTTGTTACTACCATCTTTCATCAACTTCCCAACCCTCTGAATACTTCATGTATTACGTAACTCCATCCGAAACTTACTAATTCTCACCCGTTCAGTTAAAATAAACATAACCAATCGTATTTTTGTTTGATAAACTCAATGTACACATGCATACAAAATAACTTATGTATATTTGTGATTTTGCAGCTAAGAAAATGAATTCGCCGAAAAGAGACTCTTCGCTGAACTAATGGTCTTCTTTCTATCAATGTTCGAATGGAGATTTTTCAGGAAATTAATGAAGAGTTAAGAGGTGAGAAAATAGACAAGTTAGGTGAAGTTAAAAAAACCTATTGAAGGCCAAAATAACAATGAAGATCACTAAACCAAATAACAGAGGTATTAGTTCACCTCCCATCGCTGGCATCAAAACAAAGTTTACCAAGGAAGGTGGTTTAGTGTGATGACGAATTGTTTTTGATGAACGCATAAAGACGGTCAAAACTTCCTAATTACCAGCTTGGGCTTCCACAAACATTAGGATATTCCCCAAACACGTTTTATAGATAGGCTTAAAAGATGTGTTAACGTCAATTTTATGTCCTGTCTCCAAAATATGTTTCGCAATAGAGGAGCTAGGTCTTCTATTCTCAACATTAATGGGTTCTGGGGATCCCATTTGTTTCTGGAGCCCTTCAGGAATATACTCTGAAGCCAGCCATTACTTGCAGAGATCGATGAGTCCTCCCTACATATCTGTATCACCGGTATCGCATGATATAATGTAGATTCCTATTGTACTGGAAGATCCGGGCTGAAAATTCTGTACATTTTGTCCGGAATAAATCTATTATTAATATTATTATTACTGAATAGAAGGAGTAGAAATTTCAAAAACCTGAGATTAGAGTGACCAAAGAATGTGATTCTTTTCGATAAAGCCTTCTTCATTAGATCTAACAGTTATATAGATCCACTATAGTCAAAGAAATACTATTACTATCAACATGAAATCAGTAATATTGGTAGATTACAGTTCAAAAAGTACCCTGTAAGTGATAATATGCAACAATATAACACTAAACTATGTATTAGACATATTGAAAAAATAATAATGCAGAATTTATGAATTTATAGATTCTACAACAGGAGAGAGTAGTAATACGTGCTGAACCTTTCTAGAATCTCCCCGTTACAAGTCGAGTACATAGACCATTCAGCCACTGGGACCCAATCCAATGGCCTTTGGATTCCAACTTCCTCAAATTCACGATACATATATATAGCGCAACCGCTAGCCAGTATCATAGGAGAGTTATTGTTCTCTAACTTGACTTGGTACCCCAGTGGGTGCGTACTGATTCAGAGTCCCAGTCTGGGACGATACAAATATCCACTATTCCCTGTCCGCATTTCCAATGGTTCTCTAAAAAGGCCATCAGCTTGTGATCACACTGGTAACTAATTAAATCCCTTGGAAACTAACACTTGATGTTAGATTGTAACGACAGAAGACAAGGGCTAAGGAACAGATCGTTCACTGAGAAAATCAAAAGATATTTATAGATTTTTATGTACATTATTATTATTATCAGCGTTATTGTTAGTAGAGAAGGAACGTCTTCTGATTGGTTGTTTTCTTACTGAAGGTTATTCTGTACTGCTTGTGACTGTTTCTTAGACACTCAGGCCATATATCTGCGAATCGTATTTGCACACGTTAAATCTGCTACAATTGGTTGGTGAGTGAGTTCCTCAAAGTTAGTCTTTGTTCTTGTTTTTTCTCATGATCCGGATTCGGGACGGAATCAGTGACGTAAATTTCTGTCTACAATTTTTGGCTTGCAGACAGCTCTCACCACAATAATACTTGAGTTTTCTGCTCATGGGGTAAGTGCATAGCAATTAAAACACAGTAAATATCATGTATTGTGTATAAATGTATCTTTCCAAATAAAGTTGCTATTATTAAGTGTTGTTCTGTAAGGATTTCATTGGTTTCAAGTTAAACTATGGGTTGATATCGGTGAAAGAACCCTTCAAAACTAGGGAGTACTAGACAGTTGTTTTGCAGTAGTGTGGATCTCTCTGCCAGGGATTGATTCCGGGACCTTCAGGTTAAAAGTTGAGCCTGTCGAATATTCAGCTATGGTGATGGGATCCACTGGCCATTCCATGCATTCTAACTTTTGTCAATAAGAGCCAGTGAATGCAGTCGAGACTACTAGACTCCATCAGGACAGATGTGTGGACAAATCCTCACCGATGACATCAGATAGGGATGGCATTGTTAGTTTTTAATGTTCATTTACAATATTGAGGGAAATATTTTAAAAATGACAGGCGGATACATTCCAGTAAATGTTAAAACAAATTGAAACTTATTATTATCCTCACTGAATAACGCTCAACGTTCCCTCTTCACGGGGCCTCCTACCAGTCAGGTGAGGTTAAAGAGTACAGCAACAGGGATTGAACTCCAGACCACGTGCTTCATTGTCGAGTATACTCCACTATGTATAAACCGAGAAGCCAGTGTGTAAATCATGTCACTTTGTAGTCAGCCACTTCATTTTGTTTATTTTCTTATACAAGACAGGATTCGAACCCGGGACTTCTAACTTCAAAAACTATACACTTCATCATAAATTACTTATCATGCTGGAACATTTCAATAAATCTTACCATATTGAACTACAATATCTGTGGAGCGGCTACACTGGACTGTTTAAATTATCTATCCATATAAATGCATGATATTTACTCCATTACATATCCAGATATCTCTTTGAATTGTAATCTATACTCAACGTACATTTCTAAATATGTCTCTATCTACGTGTATGAATTTTCTTAAGGGAAACGGAGGAGGAACATTGTGGAGTATTCGGGCATACTTTCGATGAAACAATATTGCTTCAAGTGACATATTATCGATCGTGATCGATGGCTCTCGAGAACCTTTGAGAAACCAAGGAATACTAGATAGTTGTTTCGTCACCCTAGTTTGGACGGTTTTATCAGCACCTACCCGTTGGGTTTCTAATCCAGGATCTTTAGCTTACAAAGTGACCTCACAGACCACTCAACCAGCACATGAATTCTAACTTCTACCAATTACTGGTGTGTGCATCGGTAGCACAGCCGTTAGGATGCTCGCCGACCATGCACATGGTCCGGGGTTCGATCCCCGCCCGACGCACTCCTTTATCTCGTTAAGCCAGAAATTAAAAAAAGCTGGTAAAGAGGAAAGGTTGGGCATGAGGCTAACAACCCCATCCTTTAAAAATAAACACCACTGCTACAGAAACTTGAAGCCTATAGCTTGAAGCCCTATGTTCCACTGGGAACGTGAAGAAATAAAAAAACCAATTACCAGTACATGCCGCCAACTGCAGGCAATGAACAAAGTTGTCGTGAGTTCTACCATTGAGAAATCGTGACCATTAGGGTTCAAGAGGTCGGGTGCGAGGACAAAAACTCACCGACAACCTTAGACAGTAATGGCATTGTTAGTTTTAATATTCATTTACATTACTGAGAGAAATATTTTAAAAATGGCGGGCGGATACATTCCAGAAAATATTAAAACAAAATAAAACTTTTTTTGATTATCCACTTACCATAATATATTTTCAACTGACATGATTTATGTTTAAATTCGTCTTTTAATGCCTTTGAATTTCTCCATATTTCTGCATATTCTGATGGTAAGCTGTCAGGGAATGGATTCCCATTTACGGTATTTGTTAATTTTGTTCTATTTTGTTCTAGTGGATCAATATCAGTGGTATTATTATTGTTGTTTGAAGCATTGAAACATTGAATCTTGTTTGAAATCAACTCTGTAATTGGTTCAATCAGTTTAACTTTTAATTCTAATTCTTTAAGATAAGTGAGTTTAGTGTCAATTTTTCTTAACATATATTCACTACTCTTTGGATGAATATCTGACGTCAAAAACCAGATGAAAATATGAAAAAAGAAATAATAACCTCATAGCCACACCATCAATACGTCTATAGAATTTCTAATTATATAAGAAAAAATGAACATTCTCATTGTACATCTCAAAAGAAGCTCCTTCATAGAAGATATAGAAAGACCAACATCGATGTTTCGTCTAATAATAATAATAATAGCTTTATTCCAAACAGTATTTGTGGTACAGGTATGGAATTTTTAGCGTGCATTACAATATTGCACCTAATAACCTCATAAATTTTATAAGATTTTGAAATCATAAAGCAACAACCAAAAAATAAAAAAGAACAGCGTTGCGTTTACATTTTTAAACAATGCACCACAGGATATGAAATATAAAATTAGTAGTAACGAAGAAAGGAAAACAAAAGCTAATGGGACTAATTGTTAGAGTGCCACAATAAGTTGATCGTGTTATACCTAACGGATTTCTCATCACATAACAGCTGTGCCAGATAAGGTATTGTGGAGTTTTTGTACTTCGTAGTCCTAGCATATAGCCTCCTATAGCTGCTTCTAGTTCTACCAGATGAAATGCAAGGAGAGAGCTGCGTATAGAGAGGACGCTCGGGGTCTGACAATATAGTATTCGCTAGTTTCTTACATGACATTATATGTCTATCCACAATAGTATTAACCAGTTGGTTTAACGATATCCCACTTGCCCTACTAACGGCTTTTAGTGCCCTTCTTCTCTCTCTTTCTTAAGTAGTCCAGGAAAGATTAATGGGGAGCAGTAAAGAGGGATGGGTAGAATACAAGAATTGACAAACTGAGAAAGCAAAGACTGCTTTATACCAGACTGCCTTAACTTCCTAACGTAGAACGTTAAGCGAAACATCTTTCTATTAACTAGCAAGATGTGAGAGGACCAGGAAAGATCGGAGGAAATACTCAGTCCAGGGTACCTGACATTGGATGTAATTTCAACCTCTATACCATCAATGATAGTGGGGCCATGTCAGCTAGCTAGTTATTGTAGGTCACGTTTTCGTCTGAAAGTGAAATTGACTCCCTGACATTTAGACGGATTTAGCTTAAGACCGTTTGAAGAGGACCACTGACTAATTTCCGAGAGAAAGTTATTTAATTTGGAACAATCTGACTGAGAGTTGACAGACATAGAAACAGAGAGGTCATCAGCATACTTAACAAAAGTGGCTGCATCAGAATAAAGGCAATGAGAATTGGCAATAAAATGACTTACTCTAGGTTTGATCACGGATTGACGTCAGCTAAAGAATCAGTGAAAACCACCAGGCAGTACTCCTCAACAGAACTCTCATGCACAACTACACTGAGGGGGGAGGGGGTCAAATCCACTACCGCCTGTTTGTGAGGTCATTTGGGCTGAAATTTAATCACCCGTGAATTGTAACCGCCAATGACATTGGTTGGTGGTCGTGCTCAAGTCGTGAATGGACAGAAGTTAGAATTCACAGGTCATTCAATCCCAGTTCAAGTAAAATGAATGGTTATTGAATCCGGTGCTTAAACAGAAAGTCTTGGATTCGATCCCCACTGCATACTGATGAAGAGTCGCAAACTAGAATGGAATAGTTGTGCAGTACCCTCCCCCTACGACCCGGTTGGTTTTCAATGGTTCTCTAACTGACATCAATCCATGATCCAATTTGAACCAAATCAAATCTCGTTAAATTAACCCTTGAAAATAAAACGACTGTCATATTGAAGAACTCAAGATTATTAGAGAATTGGTTGGAGGATTTCATCATGAGCTGATATCAGTTCGAGAACCATTGGAAAACCACCTGAGAGTACTGGATATCCGTCTGTTTCGTCCCAGGAGTTTGGGATCCCCCAGGTTTAATGGCCAGCAAGTGCATGAATTCTAACTCCTGCCAATTCATGATATAGCGCGACCACTTCGCGCAATGTCTTCTTCGATGAGTTACTGCCTCACCTTCAATCTACTGCACCCCAAGTTTTCCAATGGTTCTCTAACTGATGTCATCTCATGGTGAAATCCTCCAACCAATCAAATAAAATCCATAAAAAACCAATACTTGAAAATATTTGAGAATGATTGAGTGACAAAAATACGTATATGCTGCCAAGGTAAGTTATTATGTCAATCCTACCGGAAAAGCTCTTTTTCTTAAAATTGCAGTTCTTTGGGGATGACATCAATGATATAACAATACAACACTTAAATTATTTATTATTATTGTTCCTTGGGTTCCTAGTGGAACACAGGGCTTCAACTGCACATCTCCACCTGCTTCTGTCTTCTGCTGTACTTTTCACCTGCATCCATGTTAGTCCATACTGTTTCAGCTCTTCTTCACACGATCTCCTCCATGTTACCCTTGCACTGACGTCCCACTCGCCGCTTCCCTTTCGGGTTCCACTCGAGCGCTGGCCTGACGCGCGATGTCACCCAGTGGCCTCCTCAGCGACTGTCCAATCCATCTCCACTTTCTCCTGCATATTTGTTGGGCGATCCCTTCTTGTTTTGTTTGCTCCCATAGTTTCTTGTTGGTTCTTGTTCTTTCCGGCCATCTGATCTTCAGTATAGAACGAAGACAGTTGTTGATAGAGGTCTGCAACCTGTTGGAAATATTCTTTGTGACCCACCAAGTTTCTGATCCGTATAGAAGAACTGACTGACTTGACGTTTGTATTGAAAATCGGAATTTTCTTGTTGATGCTGAGTTGAGTGACGAAGATTTCCAGATTGGTTTCAAGTTGATGATGAATGTGTTTCTCGCCTTCCCGATTCTCGATTTGACATCCTCGTGCGTTCCTCCTGTAGTTGAGACAATGCTCCCTACCTAGATAAGTGAATGAAGTAACCTCTTTCAAATCCCTCCCGTTGATGGTGATTGGCGCTGGATGTTGATGCTGCTGTTGTTGTTGTTGGTTGGTTATTTTCATAACCTCCGTCTCGTCTGTGTTCACCTGGAGTCCTGTCTTTGTTGCTTCTTCGACCAGTTTGTCGGTTTTCGCTTGTAAGTCTTCGATTTTGTGTGACATCAAACATAAATCATCCACGCGCGACATCCAGGTCCTCTAGGTTCTTGACGTCGGTCCAGGATATCCCTGTCTTCTCGTTTCCCACTGTCTGACGCATAATCCACTTAAATAATAAAGTACAAAGAGCATTCAATACTGCTGAAATTCTTTGTCTCTTCTCAAAAGAGTCTCTTCGCTGAATATTGTGTTCATCATTCAAGATCTCTAAGCTATCAATCAGTTGAACAGATTTGTGATGCGAAATCTACACAGATCTAAATAAAACAAATCCTCACAGAACTAAAACTGAATCCTACCACCACACACTATCGTCGATATTATCCAGAACTTCCAGAACAGAGCTACATGCTCAGAAGAAGTAATTGAAGATGAATTAAACATTGTGTATGATACCTTGATTTAAAATAACTATCCCGAAAAATTTATCAAGAAACACATGACAAAGAAAGCGGAAAAGGACTACTCACTATCTGTAAACAAGAAGCCACTTTATATACGACTACAATTCAAGGGCGATATACCAAGTGAGATAATTACGAGGAAATTAAGAAAATCAGTTCAAAGGACTTTTAATGCTGGCGAACTACACATCTTATTCCCTACAAGACCGATGGTGCTACCTCGACTGAAAGATGAAGTACCTAGACTAGCTGGCCACTTCAAATTGTATCTACCAATTCAACTGCGCTCGCCGTGGAGCGAGTTATGTTGGCCGTTGCTGTAGGAACTTGATTTTTCGTGCTCTAGAACATCTCCCACTATGGCTAAGTAAAGGTGTAGTTAAAACCATTAACAGTTCGATATTGGAACATCTGCTGCAAACCGGCCACAAAGCCAGCCACCATTGAAGAATCCTTCTCTATAATCCACCGGGTGCCTAATAAATTGCCAAAATCATCGAAGCACCGCATGCTCCAAACAGCAGAGGCTATCGCAATTCGCCTTAAACAACCTCAAGTCTGTGTCCAAAAGAAGAAGGTCCAGCCCCTACTAATGCCCTGGCCTTCAGTAGAAACTATAAACTCATGAATTTATAATTTTTCTGACATTCAGCTTATTTTATGTTGATGCTATCGAACTGTAATCCATTGGTATTATTATTTTAAATGAATTTTAGATTTTTCCCGTCGATTTATTGATCGGTCTCAGGTTGACGTGTCGGCTTCTTGAGCATATGCTTCGACGATGTCTGGGCATTTAATTAGTATTTAATTGGTGGATGGTGACTAGCAGTGGAATCCAGAATGCGCATTTCGTCCTATCCGGGACTCGTCATCTGGATGTACCTGCATTTCTCAGTGAGTGATGATGTCCCCACCGAGGCTCGAACCCAGTGCTAATAGTTTCCAACGCCAAAGCGTTATCCACTAGACCACTTGGGCCACGGGAGGCACCTCTTGTGCAACGGGTCATATTGATTCAATTGAATTTGGTCTAGTGGATAACGCTTTGACGTTGGAAGCTATGGGCACTGGGTTCGAGCCTCGGTGGGGACATCATCACTCACTGAGAAATGCAGGTACATCCAGATGACGAGTCCCAAATAGGACGAAATGCGCATCCTGGATTCCACTGCTAGTCACCATCCATCAAATAGACATTATTATTATTGATTCGATGTTATTGATACATTAATGTTGTTAATAACACTAATTCATTCATTCACTATTATGTGTATATAACTGTAGAGCCTGATGATGAAGGGTTATCGAAAAGTGTACTCTTTGTTCAGTATCCATTCTTTTGAAGAAATGATAAAAAAAAAAAACACAAAGTAACCTACCCAGCTGAATTGTCAATTGAATCTTTCTCTTATTCGCTTCTTTAGTTAAAACATCTTTCAAGATGGCTATTGTAGATATATTATCTGATAACAGTCTTGCTTTGCCTTTCTCATAATAACATTTTAATTGACTGTGAAAGTAAATTGATGTATAAAATAATTCAGCGTATTCCTGCATCCCTTGATTATCACCATTATCATTTGTTACAGCAGTAAGGATTGTCGGACGTTCAGGTGTTTCTGGTAGACAGATAGACAACCAGTTGTGCATTTCTGTTAGTGAAAATTGTCCAGATAACTGAAGACTATTCCAAAGTCTAGAGAAAAGCGGGCGGGAGGGGGGAGGTGTATGATGATTGGTCAGTGAACAAACAAAATACTTTCATACATTTGATTTTACTTGATAAATTTCGATAAAGAAGGGTAATAGAGAAAACATCAAAAGATGAACGAATCCGGAATACTATTATTATTGTTTCCTTTAATTCCTAGGGGAACATAGGGTTTCAGCCGAACGTCTCCATTGCGTTTTCACCTGGCTCGACATCTGCCTACATGCTTTCATCTCCTCTTCGAATCACCTCCTCCTCCATGTCGCCTTCATACTGACAGCCAACTCGCCGCTTCCCGTTCGGGTTCCACTCGAGCGATGGCCTGGCGTGTGATGTCACTCACTTGGTGGTTTGTTTTATCAGAGTATGGCCAATCCACCTCCATTTCTTCCTGCATATTTTTTGCACAGTTGGTTCCTGATAGGTTAGTTCGTTCGTTCTCAGAGATCCCTGGTGCTGATCTTTTCTGGCTGGTCATCTGACCGTGAGTAGTATTGAGCGAAGAGAGCTGTTGATAAGGGTTTGTAGTTTGTTCGAAGTGGCCTTCGTGACGCGGCGCGGCACCAAGTCTCTGATCTGTATGGAGTAGCACTGACTTCACATTGGAATTGAAAATCCGGATGCTATTTTTCATGCTGAGTGGTGTTGATCTCCATGCAGACTTGTTGAGAGTAATGAAAGCTTGACTTGCTTTCCCTCGCTGCTTTGATATCATCATCAGTTCTGTCTTCCTGTAGTTGAAACGATGCTTCCCAGGTAGGTGGGTAGGTGAAGGAGATTGCTTTTTTACAATTTTTAGTTTAAATCCCGCCAATTTATATGCTATCAAACTATGAAAAAAATAAAAAAGGAGGGGGTTGAGAGAAAACAGAAAAATCTAGTAGACAGTGTTAGGTTGTACGTCTACATTGCAACTCAAGAAGGTTAAAGTTCATCAACTCGAAAACTTGCTTAGTGAATTGAGTTCACTAGCGTGTATGACTAATCAGTGTAATGAAAGTAATACGGTTACAATATGTTCAGAGCATATTCCAAGAAACTTATGCTCAAAAGGAAGCAGATATTTACAAAGTGCAATTACCAGACACCTACCCTGTGAATACGGGTCATTTCGTCGAGATTTCCAAATCCTTCAAAATATTAAACATACAAAGGACAGCGAATTTACTACGATTTACTGCTGAAGCAATTGCAATCAAGCGTTTCAGACCAAACTTATGCACACAGAAAGAGAGAGTGTAGTCAATCTCTCAATCCCTTCGTAACTGTATTACTTTCATTACACTGATTAGTCAAACACACTAGTGAGTTGCTATGTTGACATACAAGCTAACACTATTTATTAGATTTTCCTGTTTTCTGTCTTCTCTCACCCACTTTTTTTCTTTCATAGTTTGATAGTATATAAATTGATGGTAACTTAAACTAAAAATTGTAATGCTTATGTTCCGGATTCGTTCATCTTACAATGTTTTCTGTATTATCTTTCAAACTTTGAAGTATGAAATGTTATTCTTATTTATAACCATTGTAATCATTACAGGTAGTGGTATGCAGTTAGCTGATGAGGAGAACCTGTGAAATATAATGATGATATCACATTTTATCCTGTAAATCTGGTCTTTCTTTCTCTATTGAAAACAAAATATTCTTTTCAGCAACTGTTTCTTCGATAAGTTCTTAGAAAAAATTGGTTTAGAATAACAGTCATCTTGTGATTGGATGATTCTGACTGCCTGTAAAATCACACCAGCTTTCTCTGACCTTGGTCCTGGTCAGATTATCAGCCAATCAGAATATTTGGATACTAGATGGTTGGAGGCAATCGGAAGGAATTCTTGGACGTAGGTTCCGTGCTAGTTGGCACTCACCAGTCAGCAAGGCGTTTCTGCAATCTCGAAGGAACTCATGTCCCTTCTGAGATTCAAATCCGCGTCACCCAGTGCTGCAGTCAGAGACGTTAGCACTGAGCCAGCTGTTCGGGCTCGCAATTGATCTCCTGTAGGACTGTACTGGATTTTTTGACTGGACGCTAGTCAGTAACTGGTGTAATGTGTCTAGTCCTATCTTTGATGCAGACTAAATTCTATCAATCAGGCTTGCAGATACGCCTTGCTGATGAGTGCCGACTAGCACGAAGACTAGGTCCAAGGCTTCCTGCCGATTGCCTTCAACCATCTAATACCAGCAATTCACAGTGCACCGTAATGGCGAGCCACCTAGCATGGTGGCCACATTACAAACCTGACTGATAGAATTCAGTCTGCACCAAAGATAAGACTAGACACATTGCACTGTTTACTAGTGTCCAATCAAAGTACTTATTACAATCCTACAAGAGGTCAATCGCGACCCCGAATAGCTGGCTCAGTGCTAACGTCTCTGACTGCAGCACTGGGTGACTCGGGTTTGAATCTCAGAAGGGACATGAGTTCCTTCAAAGTTGCAGATGCGCCTTGCTGATGAGTGCCAACTAGCACGAAACCTAGGTCCAAGGCTTCCTTTTGACTGCCTCTAACTATTTTATACTGACCAGCTTTCTCTGACCTTGGTCCTGGTTCAATTATCAACCAATCAGAACATTTATTTTTCGTGGACATAAACGAATCTCCTACCAACAGTTTATTTTCTACTGATCTAGGCAGATTTTATTATGGTTAAAAAATATAAATATGACGTGTCAAATTGAACTTTAAGCACCAGTGAATACCACTAGATTGTGGCTGCACCAACAACTATGAATCGACTTTTGAGTTTCTTCATGTGAGATCAAGCGTCTATTTCGCTTGATTCGAGTGAAATGTCTGCCCTAATGCAGTTACGTCTGAAATTTGGTGAAGACCAAGTTTCCCAGTACTGCTTAGATATAGGATTGATTGGAAAGGGAAGAATTTGTTCCTGTAGAGGTATCATGAGTATAAAAAACTTCAGTAGACTGTTTGATGAATATATTCATCGTTGTGAAATTTATGTCGAGACGAATTAGTGTGAGGGAAGGTAGACTGATAATTGTACTGTATTGTAGGAACATATTTTTTCCCAGATCCCATCTATCATTAACCCAGATTTCGTAAAATTTTTGTAATTACTGGGTTTTAAAACAGTCTGTGAGAGCTGCAGTTGCCGAAACAGAAAATAGTCCCGTTTTTTAACAATTCAGTGATACTAGTACTGAAGAGTTATTGCATCCTGGGAGATGGAGAAGGTCGCTTCTTGATTGGGGGAAGAGAAGGTGTCAATGTACATATAGCGCAACCCTCAACAAATTAATGCCTTCAATGAGCATCGTTCCACTTCATCTTGACGCACGGTGGATCCTACCGGTGACGACTTTCCACTTTGGCCTCAGGAAATCCATCCAAGTAGCTATCAGTGAGCTGGCGAATGATGATCAGATTATAGAGTTTGTGGGGATTGTGGATTAGTTACAATCATTAGATTTTCGTCACGAACGAGCTTAGTCTTGTAATCTGCGGGTCTCTAGGGCTCTACCCCTGGTGGGGATCGTGTGTGCACACTGATGAAGAGTTTCAAACTGGGATGAAACAGCCATCCAATGCTTCTTGTCGGTTTTCAATGATCTCTGTTTAACTGAAGTTGGTCCAAGACAAAAATCTAACAAATGTGATTGATCCAAAATCGATAAATTCTCCAATGTGAAGATCAATTTATTTCAGGATTTCATCATGAACTAAAATCAGTTATAGAACCATTGCAGAACCTAGGAGTACTGGACAGACAGATGTTTCGTCCTAGTTTGGGACTCTTCATAAGTACTTACCCACTGTGTTTTGAATCCACGACGGGTGTGAGGAAAAATACTCACCACCGATGACATTCGCTAGTGTTCGTGCCACATCAGGAATTCGCAGATCGCGGCCCAGTGACTTAATAGTCTACGAGCTCGCCTTGTAACCAGAAGGTCTTGGGTTTGAACCCTGGCGGTGGATGCGTACTGATGAAGAGTTTCAAAAAGGGATGGAAGAGCCGGTTGTCCAGTACTCTCACGTGGTTCTCCAATGGTCCTCTAACCGATGTCAGTTCATGGTGAAGTCCTGAAACCAATCAAATCCCTGAAAATCAAGTTGTGACCAGTAGGGTGCAGCAGGTCGGGTGTGAAGACAAATACTCGCCGAAGACATTGGCTAGGGGTTGCGCTATATTGTGAAGTGGCAGAAGTGAGAATTCATGGGCCATTGGATTGGGTGCCAGTGGCTTAATGGTCTACGAGCTCGTCTTATAACCAGAAGGTCCTGAGTTCGAACCCCGGTGAGTGCGTACTGGTGAAGAGTCGCGAACTAGGCTGATGAAACAGCTGTCCAGTACCCCCGGGTTATGCAGTGGTTCTCTAACTGATATCGGCTCATGATGAAATCCTGTAACCAATCAACCAAATCCCTACAAACTAATACTTGTATAGCAATTTATTATTTTTAGTATCGAAAAGTATGCTAGATAGCCTAAATTGTTACAACACTTTTATATATGACCTCCTGAGTTAATACACCTATGAGTAATAACGCAAGTAGTAGTAGTAGTATTAGTAGTAAAACTTTTAAATCTTACCTGTCTGAGTAACTCTCATCACCATTACCATCATTGATATGATGACATAATCGATGTAATGATAATGGATGTATTGATAATTTAATAGATTTACACGCTGTCACAGTTGATGTATTCATTTTTGGCACAATATATACTAATACTTGACCATATTGACCTTCAACAGTACGAAATTGAAGTTCAAAGTGTGTTGTATTCATTTGACATCTGTAAGTGGTCAGTGTTATCATGCCATCCTCAAAAGAAAACCACAAAAAACAAACAAAGTGATAAAAAAAGGCGGAATCACAAAACTATTCACTTTTGTTAAAAATTAATTTTGTATTAGATAATTTCTGTGTAATCTACAACGGGAAACTCACGGAATCCTTCGAAGTGAATGAAGACGAGAGTAAGACAAGCTGGCTGGCTGCCTACTATCTCCAATGATTTTCCTGATTGTGGTAGATTGGATAATGCGACAGAAAGCGGGCCGGGCGACGAGGAGACAGGCATAAAATGGACCCAAACAAAAAATTGGAGGATCAGGACTTTGCCAATGATGATATATGTCTGATTTCCTACAAACTGGAAGATATGCAAGTGAAAAACAACAAGTTGGTAGAAGAAACATCAAAGATAGAGAGGACTTCAGATGAACATAGAGAAAACAGATGTGGTGATGAAGATTCCTGGCCAGCAGCAACAGAAACAACAACAGACAACAATCAGCCAGCATAAATGAGAGAAACTGAATCTGAAAGAAGCGACCTCCTCTACCTACCTACCAACCCGGGAAGCATCGTTTCAACTACAGGCGGACGGAACTGATGAGGATATCAAAGCAGCGAGGATCGGGAAAGCAAGGAAAGCTTTCATTACTCTAACCAAGTCTGTGTGGAGATCAACAGCACTCAGCATGAAAATGAAAATAAGATCCGGATTTTCAACTCCAATGTGAAGTCAGTGCTACTCTACACGGATCAGAGACTTGGCGCCGCGCCGCGCCGCGCCACGTCACGAAGGGCACTTCGAACAAACTACAGGCTTTCATCAACAACTGTCTTCGCTCAATACTACTACTACTCAAGATCAGATGGCTGGCCAGAAGAGATCAGCAACAGGAATCTCTGGGAGCGAATCAACCAACCAGGAACCGATTGTGCAAGAAATATGCAGGTAGAAATGGAGGTGAATTGGCTGACCATACTCTGAGAAAACAAACCATCAAGTGAGTGACATCACACGCCAGGCCATCTCTTGAGTGGAACCCGAATGGGAAGTGGCGAATTGGTCGTCAGTGTGAGGGTGACATGGTGGAAGAGGGGATGTGAAGAAGAGATGAATGCATGTGGGCAAACGTGGAGTCAAGTAAAAACGTTGACAGAGAATCTAACGGAATGGAGACGTGCAGCTGGAGCCCTATGTTCCTCTAGGAACTAAAGGAAACAATAACAATATTATAATAATTTCTGTGTGTTGACACCCATACAGTGAAGCACATGGGCCCGGGTTCGATTCCCTTGTGGACGCACTCCCGTAATTCTCGCCAAGTTAGTAAAGGGGGAAGGTTTGGTGTGAGGCCAGCAACCCTAACCCGTGAAAGTAACACCACAGCTACTGAAATTCCACAGCTTAATCGCTGGAGCCCTCTGTTCCACTTCGAAAGCTTACTGCACTATAAATGTTCAGTTTTTACTCGTGTCCTAGTGGCACTTATTTTAAAACTGAGGCATTAGGACGTATAGGTTATCGGAATAATAAAAATTCCCATAGTTAAATTTAGAACAACACATTTTAAGCGAACAATACTGTTGTTTTCAATTAGATCTCATCAGGCTTAACTCTAATATATATAAGTTTACAAATAAAAATTCAAATATAAACCAATCATGGTGTTTTGTCTATAGGATAATAAGATGGTGAATATAAATTGTGCAATTAGTCATAATAATAGTAATAATAATAATGATAAATAATAATAGTGGTTTTATCAATAATAAGGATGAGAAAGTGAGGCAATCTGTGAAAACACGAATAACGAAAAACAGCATGATTAAACAAACAACTATTCAGGTGGAAGTAGTCGATAAAGGCTAGTAAAAACAAATGAACCGATTAAGTAATGTTAGGTTATAAGGGAAGGAAATGAAACACGCTTTTAATGAAGATGTGATAAGATTAAAGGATGATATGGGAGGGGTTGAAAATATAAGTAAAGGGTGGTGTAGAAGTCATCAGTTGGTTATGTCTTAATAGGCCAACAAGGGAGGGATAATGGCCGTACGAACTTCTTTTGAATGCATAGTTTAGGTTTAATAGTTCGAATGCCTATTGCCTGCCCCAGCTATATGCAGTAGACAAATACGAAGTCTATTGAAAAGATTCGGTGGGACACTGTGAATTACGTTAAAAGCTCTTGTTTTCTCCACTACATGACCACTATCAACTAAATGTGACAAAATTGAGCTACGGGTTGTTTTTGTCTGTCCTTTGTCAAACCACGATGGGAGATGTTCAGTAGTGACACGTCGGCTAAGCTGTCTAGTAGTACGCCCAACATAACTGTCACCACAGATGCAGTTGAATTGATAAATACACATAGATGTGTGGCGAAACTATCTAGCTTATCCTTCGTTTATGTTCCAATCATTCGTCGGCTAGAGAATGAAAAACATAGGTGTGCTGCGTAAAATGTTCTTCGTATACTCCTGGAAAGTCTCTGGAATAAAATCTCACTTGACAACAAGTCACTATTAAATTGTAACTTAATAAATAGAGGTTTTTCACGTGCAATCATAGTCTCAGGTTTTCTTTCTGATGTTTTCATATGTTTCTTTATGAAACTATCTCCGTCAAGGAGTCGTGAATATATTCAAATTCCTTTTGTAAGAGGTCATCCGTACATATCTTTCTTGCTCTGTTTGTAAAACATTTAACAACATTTCTTTTATGTTTAATGGGCGCATAACCAAGGAAGAGTGTGTATTGCCCTGTGAATATGCTTTTTCTATACACGCTTCTCCAAAGTGACCCATCTTCCCGCCTACTTAGCAAGACATCCCGAAAATGTAGTTTACTATCCTGCTCCCCTTCACAAGTAAAAGTAAGCTAAGGGTGAACGTTGCAGTAGTATGAATTATTGAAGACAAAGTGAACATTCATTGTGAATTCAAGGAGTAGTTTTTTGAGGCTACACAAGGGAATTCCAAAGTCCAATTGCCTTTCGGTGTCTTCTCGGCAAATGTAACCTACCGTTTCGTTAAGTGGTGCATTCGTGAACGATATCATCGCCTATGTGAGTTAATCTTGATTTGATGGATATACTGTAAGTTTTTCTTCGTATTACTTTTCGTTCTCAGTGGAACATAGAGTGGCTTCAAGCTAGAGCTGTGAATTTTCGGTAGCGACGGTGTTTATTTTCAAGGAATGGGGTTGCTAGCCTCATGCCTAACCTTCCCTCTTTACCAGTCTTATTACTGTCTTAGTGAGGTAAAGGAGTGCGTCGGCCGGGGATCGGACCCCGAACCTCGTGTGGCATGGTTGGCGAGCATTCTACCACCGTGCCACCGACGTTCCCTAAGCGCTCACGCACCAGGAATTGAACCTGGGCCTCCTGGATGAAAGCCAAGAATCCCAACCGATAGACTGCAAGTACTCCATCTTAACGTCCAGATTAAAATCTAGGCTAATAGTCAAATTTATCCCTTGGCGTTAATTTTAGACGGAAATTTGTATAAGACCTCTTTCTGTCGCATCAGTTACGCTGAGTCGGACGTACGTTTTACACGTCTAACTATACCATACAGTGAAACAGTATTATTATTTACTGGATAACAAAGTTTCGAACACAATTTATTGTTTTTCATAATCATATCATCAATTGTAAATGAATAACTTCGAAACTGTGGTTTTACAGTTCCCTTTATTCCTTCCAATTCATTTTAGGGGTAGCAGAATTTTTCAGATATTCTAGGAGAACAGGCGTTGAATCATTGCTACAACAGTTAATTCCTTCAGTTGATTTGATAAGTAAAGCTTCCGTTATCACAATCTGACTACTCACCGTACTATATGAGATTTTAAGACTGTCATCTTATCATGTCCTGTTGGATAACTGAGTGTAACTGCACCTAAGAAAAGCTTTGAAACTTAATAATTACCCTGATAAATTTATCAGTAAGTATTTAGAAAAATGTAAAAATAAAATAAATAATAATAGTGGTAGTGATAATAGTTATAATTATATTAATGACGACATGCATTTCAAACATGCACAGGATAATGACAACACCAACAATAGGGAATTTAAATCATCAGTAATACTTCCACACAAAGAAGGAACTTTGAAAACCTTACGGAGAATTCTTAACAATGCAGGAATAAAAGTAGCGTTCTAATCCACAAACTCAATCAGAAGTAAGCTTTGTCGGTTAAAGGATCCTGTGGAACCAGAAGGTCCTGGGTTCAAACCCCGGTGGGTGCGTACTGATAAAGATTCCCAAACTAGGACGAAGGAGATGTCCGGAAGTGCTCCCCGGTGGTTTCCAATGGTTCTGTAACTGATGCCAACTCATGATGACATCCTCCAACTAATCAAACAAAATTCCTACAGAGACAATACTTGCCAATTAAATAAAACAACTTAGTTTATCTGATAGCCTGCAATGACTGTCAGGTCATAATATGGGTCTAAGTAGTTGAACAGGGTTAGTCAGACTAGCCGAGCATAAAAACCCAGCAAAATCTAGATTAGTTGACCTGAATAAGATAAGAAATCTGGAGAATAGTGCAGCTATACAACTCACTACATGCAATTACACACAACACAACCATACAATAAGGTGAGATAGGATGACAGTTTTAAAATCTAATGCAACAGCAGGGTGGAGGGAGAGATTGATAACAGAAGCTTTATGCTTATCGAATCAACTGCAAATACGTGTGATAGGAATGATTCAACACCTGTCCAGTTGCATATCTGGAAAATTCTACTACCCCTACGACAAATGGGAAACAATAAACTGAAATTTTAAAGCTGTGCAGTTATAGTTGAGTAATATCATTTCACTGCGTCTATCTGAACACACTGCATCATTGGAATTATGACTAAATGGCCATAAATAAAGTGAGGAGTGACTAGAACAGCAGCCAGCTAAATTATTGACTGTTTGATTGAACTTTAAGACGAGGCGGAGATGCCCTGATGATAACCAGAGTCTAAGGTTAGAATCTGTGTCAGTTATGCAAGTACCACCCGTGAACTAAACCTAAGCAGTACTCACAAGACTTCCAGAGACGTCCGCAACGCAGACCTAGTCAAACTTAAAGACACCAAACATCCGACTGTGAGGCCTTATCTCCAAATAGTTCCTCACATATTAATACATCTAACCGTAATCAGAGGTGAATTCATCGTGCTACTTTTCCAAGTGATGGTCGGAGTCGACAAAGTAGCACGTACCTCAGATTCTCGTACTTTTCTGGACTGGACTGGTTTCAACGCAGAACTTTGCACCGATGTGCAGCAGTTCTAGTTGCCACACTCCCTCCATGTAGCAAACAAAGCAAGAGAAGGAAGTAAAAAGAAATGCAAAATAGAGACAGTAAACAGAGACACGAGGCAAAAAGAATACTAATGTTGAAGAACAACATAGTTTCATTGTCACAAGGAGTAGATGCATCTGCGCCGACGATTTTGAGCCATATCATCGATTGTCTCCAGCCTCCATTGGCTTTTAACGTCCCAAGGACCCAAAATGGTCAAGAAGTCTACACCTTCCTACGTGGCTTAAACTAATTGTTGTGGATTTCATTGACTGATGAAGCCATGTTTTAGTTTGACCACCGCTGGCTCTTTTCCAGCCTAACCCTATATCAGCTAACACTGCCCATTGTCGAGGAAGGCTATGACTAGGCATACGTAACACATATCCTAACCATCTCACTCAGTCGATATAACTTCACAGCCTCATCTATTGATTTCCCCTCCTTACCTACCACTCGACCAAAGCCTAACCTCCATATTGCTTACCCTATTATACTACTTCACTTCTCGTAATTGTAACGCAGAATATGTGGCTCAAGATCGTGCCATCACCCGAGCACAACATCGACATATCCACTGCATCAATTCGGGCTCCTATATTCTACAGTGTAACACACAGAAGCCTAAACTACTATATCCCAAATATTGGAATAACTAGAAATATGCGACCTCCTCTGAATAGCTGAACACAGCATAAACTTTATTTGTGTGTGAGCTCAAAAACCTCGAGATGTTTACACCACATAGTCAAGATGATTCTTCTGTCGTAAACACGTGGTGAGAGCTGTCTGCAAAACAAAACTGTAGACAACAATTTATGTTAATGTTTACGTCCCAAATAAGGGTCATGAGAAAAAAGAAGAACAAAGCTTAACCTTGAAGAAATCAACAACCAATCACAGCAGACTTAGCGTGGGCGGATACGATTCGCAGATATGTGGCTTAACTTTCTAAGAAACGGTCACAAGCAGTACAGAATAACCTTCAGCAAGAAAAAACAACCAATCAGAAGACGTTTCTTCTCTGCTAACAATAATGTACGTAAAAATCTATAAATATCTATTGATTTTCTTATTAAACGATCTGTTACCTGGCCCTTGTCTTTTGTAGTTTCAAATAGGCATCTAAAAATTCCTCATGGCTTGCAAAAGTGTAAAAGGAACGAAACTTCAACTTACAGGTTTTTTGCAAATACTTGAACTACACACAGCTGTACTATCTTCAACATCCAATAAATCAATAAAACAATCACTTTGTATCATTAAATGATCAATTGGCAACTGAGTTTCTAAATTTAAACAATATGCAGCTAATTGTGTATTGAAATAAAATTTATAATCTAATTCTAATGGTATCAGAATGAGTCGTTCTTTTTCAATTTGTTCTTGAGTACTTTTCAATTGTTGTAGTTGATTTTCTAAGTCGATAATTTCATCACTGATAGAAAAAATAAAAGAAGAAAACAAAAAACTGCAATTGAAAATTGAACATGAATAATTTTCTTTTTGATTATAGCTTGATTCCATACCCTTTTTTTGGTACAAGCATGGAATTTTCAGTATGTGATGTCGGTAGCCCATATTTTGGAGGCTAACCGATCGATATCAGGTGTGCATCGGCAAGGGATCGAACCCCGGATCATTTGTATGTCCGGTGAGAGTCCTAACGATTGTGCCACCGAAGCACCGACTAGGATCTGATTCATTTCAACGTTGATAACGGATTGATGCCAGTGAGGGAGTACTAGACAGATAGTTCATCTTAGTTGGGTACCCTAAATCAGTTCACACCCACGGGAGTTCAAGTCGACGACCTTCATGTTACACGGCGAACACGTAGACCAGACAATGTCATCGGCGAGTATTGGGGGTCTCGCCAAAATCATGTATTGGTATGAGTTAGAATTCACGAGCCATTGTATCGGGTCCCACTGGTTGAATTGTATGCGGGTTTGTTTCGTAACCATAAGGTCCCGGGTTTGAACCCCGGTTGATGGGTGCTGATGAAGGGTCCCAAAGTAGGATGAAAGAGGTGCATTGCATTTCCTAACTGACAGCAATCCATGATCGAACTTAAAACATGAATAAGTCAGTGCTGACTGGTTCCGAAATAGAATTTTATATAGATGTGCAACAGTTCAACTTGCCATTCTGTCTCCATGTAGCATACAAAGCAAGAGAAGAGAGTGAAGGGAGACTCAAAAGAAAGATAATAAACAGAAGTGTGAGCCAGGAGAAAAGAATAGTAATATGGGAGAACAATGGAGTGAATGCTTCTTCACCAGCAATCATTGAGAGCGATTTTGAGCCAGCCATATCACCAACTCTCTCCAGCCGTCATTGGTTCTTGCCATCCCAATGACCTCAAACCGCGAAGCCTATACCTCTCTGCGTGGCTGAGTCAAACTAAATCTCTAATATTTCATGAAATGACTCCAAGTTTCGGTTTGATCACTTCTAATTCTTTTCCAAACTAATTCTATGTGAGGGGCTAACATTGGCTGTCGAGGAAGGCGGTGGTTAGGTATACGCAGCAACACACTTCTTAACCATCTCAATCGATGTGCTTAAGACTCGGGATTAGTGGAATAAAATTGACTGAGCTTATTTATATACACCCTAGTTTTTACTAATCTTAAAATAACAGAATTTTTCAGGCTAAAACCTGCTTCAGCTGTGTTAAGCGATTCTCTACTCAAGCAGAAGATTTCGCCCCAACTTGATTGGACAGTCTTTGATAGTTGACGGTACAAAACCCAGATTACTTACCTAAGTATGATAAATATCATTCCCTTGAGTTCCCAGTGGAAGTAACATAGGGTGTCAGCAGCACATCCAAACCGTCCTTTCTCACATAGGTTGCACTGGAAGACCTGGAGAATGATGTCATTCGGCTGTCTCTTCAATGAGTTTCCAATCCAAGTCGATTTCCTTCAGAATATTTGCTGGGTAATAGGTTCTTGATTGTCTCGTCGCATGCCAGGGTTCCTTGTCACTAATCCTTTCTTGCCTGCCATCTGAAATCGATGGATACTAGCTGTTGATAAAATCTCAAGCTTGTTCGAAGGGCTTGTCGTGACACGACAAGTCTCTGAACCATATAGAAGCATTAACTGACTTCATATTCGTGAAGAAAATCCGATTCTTGTTCTTGATGCTGAGTACAGAAGATTTCGAGACTTTCGGATTTATGAAGAACCATCTTGCCTTTCCTATCCGAACGTTGACATCCTTTTGCGTTCTACGGAAAGTTGAAACGATGTTGCTTATATAAGTGAAAGAAGCAATCTCTTTCAAATTCCTACCACTATTACTATTCTTATTATTATTCACTTGGGTTCCGAGTGGAACATAGGGCTTCAACAACATATCTCTACTTCATTCGATTTTCTGCTGTCCTCTTCAGCTGCTTAGCCACACAATTGCCAATAATCTCTCATCTCCTTCTTCCCAAACGATCTCCTCCATGTCACCCTCGCATTGACAACCCATTCGTCGCTTCACATTCGGGTTCCACTCGAGTAAAGGCATGCACTGCGCGCGATGTCATTCGACGGTCTCCTCAGTTGTGTGTGCCTGATCCATCTCCATTATCTTCTACATATTTGTCAAGCAATCGGCTCTCGCCTGTTGGTTTGTTCTCATGTAGAGTTTCTTGTTGTTAAATCTTTCTGGCCATTTGATCTTCAGTATAGAACCAGCAAAGGTGGCATCTGTTGATAAGAGTTTGCAATCTGATCGAAATGCTTCTCGTGACGCGTTCACCAAGTTTATGACCCATATAAAAAGAACCGAATTTACATTTGTGTTGAAAGTCCGAATCTTGTTCTTTGTGCTGAGGCAGAGTGCAGTGCAGTTGATTTCCAAACTGGTTTCAGGTTGATCAAGGCGTATCTTACCGTCCCGACTGCGTGTGGTTGAATCGATGATTCCTAGAGTAGTGAAGGCAAGAAGTGACCTCTGTTAAATCTCTCCCGTTGATGGTGATTAGTGCTGGCCGTTGTTGCTGTTCGTTGGCTATCTTCATCAACTCCGTCTTCTCTATGTTAACCTACAGTCCAGTCTTCGCTGCCTGCTTCTTCGGTCTACCACTGACAGTGATAAATGCCCATGGTTCGTTAGATATCTTCACCACCCATGACTTCTCCATGTTAAAACCATCATTATAAGCCACTAGAATGAACAAATATCTTTTGATATGGTTAGAGGATTTTCATCATGAGCTGACATTAGTTAGACAACCATTGGAAAACCTGGGAGTACTAAAGAGATGTTCCGTCCTAGTTTGGGACTCTTCAGCAGTACGCACTCACCGTGGTTCGAACCCAGGACCCTCTGGTTACAAGGCAAGCTCGTAGACCATTCTCCATGTTCACTTGAAGTCCTGCCTTCACTGTCTACCTCTTCTACCAAATAGTTGGTTTTCGCCCGAAGATCTTGAAATTTATGTAACATAAGACATATCATCCACGAAGTTCGAATTATCGATAGTCTTCTTGTAGGCCCGACTTATTTCAATCTTCTCCCGCCCTACACAGAGTTTGCCACATGATCCAGTCCACTACAATCAGGAATATTATCCGAAAAAGTCATCAGTCTTGTCTTACTCCTGTCTTCACTTCAAAGATGTCGCTGAGTTTTCCGCTGTGGATCATTTGGCAGATGGCACTGTCATATTGTGATGAGAGCTGGCTGCTAGCCAAATGGGTAGACAGTAATTTACGTCAATGTTTACGTTCTCAAGATTTGTCGTGAGAAAAAACAAGAACAAAGACTGATTCAACAACCAACCGCAGCAGACTTTGCGTAGGCTGATACAGTTAGCATATAGATGATCTGATATTCAAGAAACAGTGACAAAGAGATGAAGGATTAACGTTCAGCGGGAAACCACCTATCAGAAGATTGTGTTTGTCTGCTAACAATAATATATAATAATGTACATGAAAATCTATAAATATGTGTTGATTTTCTTAATAAACGATCTATTGCCTGGCCGTTGTCTTCTGTTGTTACAATATAGCCAGCTGTTGAATGAGGTTGATACGCCTTTGAGGCACTGCACTCCTTTGGTGTTTGAGTAGTCTCCAAATCACTTCACAGTCAGCTCTGTTATTAAACTATTCAATACTACAGCGGAAAGGAAAATATTCACCGGCAAACGTTTTCGGATTTTAAAACAAAAAATAAATTCATTTATAAACTTGTTTTTGATATAAAATTATGCATAAAATACTAAATAAAATTTAGATATTAAAGATTTACAAAAAAAAACAAAATAATTGAGCAAAGAATATCCTTTTCGATAATTTCCTCCTCTTCTGGCTCTACAATTATATAATATATATATGTTTATGTACATAGAATATTCTAGAATAGTAGTCAATAACACTATTAGTGTTTTTTAAATAATATCGATTTGCAAAGTAAGATCACAATGGAATTACAGTTCATTAAAGATGCTTAAATTATAATAATACTAATAAAAATATAATATCAAATGGAATATCAATTAAAATTAAGGAAATTTCTACAAAATATTGAGGATCATTCGAACCTAGATGGGCAGCGGGGTAAGCACAATGTCTGAACTAGCTTCTTTTGGACACATAAATTAGGCCTCTTAATGTGGATCCCGACGGCCAGTCTCAGCAGTATGTAGTAAACAAACTCTTTAGGCGAAACTGAGATTTGTTGGTATGCTGTAAATGACTTTGAAAGCCTCCTTGTTTACATCAATCGTGTGTTCTGTATCCACAAGATGAAATAGAATAGAGCTCCTGTGCAGCCAGTTACATAAGCTGTGCAATTGGGAGTGTTTCTCGTGGGGTTTGCGAACATCACTCTGCATGGTGGTTAGGTAAAGGAGAAACAAAATCCATTCGTTGCGCTATTCTATCTCATCTTGTGGATACAGACACAAGATTGATGTCAACGAGGCGGCTTTCAAAGTCATTTACCGCATACCAACAAATCTTAACTTCGCCTTAAGAGTTCGTCTGCTACTACATATTGCTGAGGCTGGCCGTTGGGATCCACATTAAGAAGCCTAATTTATGTATCCAAAAGAAGTTGGTTAGTTCAGACATTGTCCTTAACCCCTTGGCCATCTAGGTTCGAATGATCCTCAATTTTTGTGGAATTTTCCTAATTTCAGTTGATATTCTATTTGCTACTATATCTGTATTATTATAATTTAAGCATCTCTAATGAACTGTAATTCCATTGTGATCTTACTTTACAAATCGATATTATTTAAAAAAACACTAATATTGTTATTAACTCTAATTCTAGAATTTTCTGTGTATATAAACATGCATATATATAATTGTAGAGCCAGAAGAGGAGGAAATTATCGAAAAGGATATTCTTTGCTCAATTATTTTGTTGTTTTTTTATAGATGTCTGAATGAATGCATTTTCGCTATATTAATAAAGATTAGATCACAAACTTTAATTTAGTCAGCCTTGTCTTGAATTGTAGCTGCATTCGATCAGGTTGATTGATGTGCACCTCCTTTTTTATTGGTTCAGTTGTTAAACCGAATATCATACCTTTAAACCAATAAAAAAATAATACAGAGGAATTAAATTTAAAACAATTAGTCCCTTTAATAAATTTGGATAGCGTTATTAGAAGACGGAGATTATCTGAAAAACAATGTGATGTGATGTATTTGCGCTATACATTTCGAACAATCTGATCCCTAACACATTTATTTGTCACGTCAATATATATGAAAAAGTTAAATTAAACAAAGTGACAAAAAAAAGAATTAAGAATAATTAACACAAACGTTTGGTAATCCAATCAAATAAGGATTACCATGGTAGGTTCAGAGTAACAATAAACTGTTTTTGAATACACGGAGAGGGGGGGGGGGCTTAAGTTTATGAATAGCTATAGCCTCGGCGTATTTCAATAAGCGCCCTTGATCGTTTTTATAAATGATCTTAAAGCCTGAGTTAACATCAATCTTACGGTTCATCTCGATTACCTGTTTAGCTATAGACGAAATTAGCAATCTGACACCTGCATCTATTGATTTTTCACAATTCATTTGTTTTACTAGCCATTTTGGGATATGCTCTCCCACCTCCCTCACATGCAAAGCACGATTACTCCTCCCTATGTATGTGTGACCACACACACACACACGAAAATTGGTAAATGGTGTGGGATTTGACATAATAATAATAATAGCTTCATTCCAAACAGTATTTGTGGTACAGGTATGGAATTTTCAGCGTGCATTACAATATTGCATCTAATTACCTCATAAATTTTTATAAGATTTTAAAAATAAAAAGCAACAAAAAGAGAAAAAGAGAAATAAAAGAAATAAAAAAGAACAGTATTGCATTCACATATTTAAACAATGCACCACAGGATGTGAAATATAAAATTAGTGTGTAATAGAAGATGTGAACAACAATATAATAGTAACAAAGAAAGGAGAACAAAAGCTAATGGGAACTATTTGTTAGAGTGCCACAGTAAGTTGATCGTGTCATACCTAACAGTTTTCTCATCACATAACAGCTATGCCAGATAAGGTATTGTGGAGCTTTTGTACTTGGTAGTCCTGGCATATAGCCTCCTACAGTTGCTTCTAGTTCTACCAGATAAAATGCAAGGAGAGAGCTGCGTATAGAGAGGATGCTCAGGGTCTGACAATATAGTATTCGCTAGTTTCTTACATGACATTATATGTCTATCCGCAACAGTATTAACCAGTTGGTTTAACGAAATCCCACTTGCCCTACTAACAGCTTTTAGTGCCCTACGCAGCAAAGCAAAGTCTTTCTTAAGTAGTCCAGGAAAGATTAATGGGGAGCAGTAAAGAGGGATGGTTAGAATACAAGAGTTGACAAACTGAGAAAGCAAAGACTGCTTTATACCAGACTGCCTTAACTTCCTAACGTAGAACGTTAAGCGAAACATCTTTCTAGTAACTAGCAAGATGTGAGAGGACCAGGAAGGATCGGAGGACATACTCAGTCCAAGGTACTTGACATTAGATGTAGTTTCAACCTCTATGCCGTCAATGATAGTGGGACCATGTAAGCTAGCTAGTTGTTGTAGGTCACGTTTTCGTCTGAAAGTGAAATTTACAGCCTGACGTTACTTGTGCACAGAGGAATTACTCCAATAATTTAGAAATAACATAATTCACGCTTTAAGAATACACCTTACAGAGTTATACTATCCTTTATTTGAGCATTCTAGGTAACGCCAGAAAGGAAGATGAGTGATATTCATCAGTTCTCGAGGATAATCGCAAAGTGACTTCAGTTTGTGAACAATTGTTAACATCAAGGAGTACTGAACAGGTGTTTTGTTCCAGTTTGGAATTGTCCAGCAAGGTTCCCATGACTCCACACCACCAGGGGTTAAATACAGGATCTTCTGGTTCCAAAGCATTCCTCCACTGATATGGTATCTTATAGTGAAATGGTAGAATTTAGAAGTCATGGACTAGTCCTACTGGATGAACGAACGGTCATGAAGCTCCTGGTTTGATTCCTTGCCTATAAGGTCTTGGGTGTATACTGGTGAAGTGTCGGAAATTAGGAAGAAACAGATGTCCAGCACTCCCTGGTTTCCAGTGGCTCTCTACTTGAAGTCAGCTACTGATGAAACTTGAAGTCCCTATGAAAAATAACACATGGAAATTCATCAATTTTTAAAATGCATTGATTTTTCGGTGTAGGCTTAAAACTCCCTCATAAATATATTTTCTTACTTCAAACCTTCAATATTGCCCACCTAAACATCGACTTCACTCTGGAAGTTGATACTGACTCAATGTTCCATTTCCTCGATGTTTAACTGAGAAGGAATGATGACAACTCCCTAACAAGATCCATCTACAAAAAGCCCATATGGGACGGACAGTTGACAAACTTTCAAAGTTGTGTGTCTCTGTCTGTCTGCTTTCAACATAGAACTTTGCACCGATGTGCAGCAATTCAAGTCGCCACACTCCCTTCTTGTACCACACAAAGCAAGAGAAGAAAGTAGAAGAAATGCAAAATAGAGACATTAATCAGAGATATACGACAAAAGGAATAGTAATAACGAAGAATAATATAGTTTCATTGGGTATTATAGGTCACAAGGAGCGGGTGCATCTGTGATAACCTTTGAGAACGAGGATTTTGAGCCAGCCATATCACCAATTGTCTCCAGCCTTCATTGGTGTTTACTGTCCTGAGGACCCCAACCACTCAGGAAGTCTACACCTTCCTACATAACTGGCTGGCTTAAACTAACTGTTGTGGATTTCATTGACTGACGAAGCCATGTTTTGGTTTGACCACCACTGGCTCTTTTCCAGCCTGACCCTATGTCAGCTAACATTGCCCATTGTTAAGGAAGGCGATGGCTAGGCATACGTAATACATGTCCTAACCATCTCACTCAGTCGATGTAACTTCACAGCCTCGTCGATTGATTTCCCCTCCTTACCTAACACTCGACTGATGCCTAACCCCAATATTGCTCACTCTATTATACCGCTACTTCACACGGGAGACAGAGCGCAGGCACCTATGATCGAAGACAACTAATCTTTTTATGTCCTCCACTCTCAATGGCCAGGTCTCGTAGCCATAAAGGAGGACGGGGCGGACTGATGAGCAGTACACACGCCCTTTGGTCGATAGTCGGATATCACGTCTACGCCAGAGACGGCGTAAACTGGCATATGTGAACCTAGCCCTCTGTATTCGTGCTGACATTTCGTCGGCGATCAACCCGTTGGCACTGACTGATGGTACTTCCCAAGTAAGTGAAGCGGTCAACGTGCTCTACCACTTCACTTCCTAATTCTAGTCTAGGGGTCGGTGTAGTCCAATCCTGCAACATTATCTTACATTTTACAGGGGCTAATCGCATGCCAAACATTCGTAGATTGCAGCTCAAGCTGTTCAGTAGACTCTGCATTTTGTCAGCGTCCTCGCCTAGAAGGACTATATCGTCCGCATATTCTAAGTCGACGAGATTATTCCCTGGTAGCAAGTCAATCCCTGGGTGTCTGAAGTGAGTTAGGGTTAAGTCCATTAGTACGTCTATGATGAAGTTGAATAGAAATGAGGATAATGGGCATCCTTGACGGACGCCACTAGTCGTCACCACTTCAGATGACAACTCGCTGTAAGCCCTCACCAGGCTGCATGAGTTCGAGTAGATTGCCTTGATCAGTGCAATGTATTTTCTCGGCATTCCTTTTACAGCCAAGCATCGCCAGAGTACCTCTCGGTCGACAGAATCGAATTCCGCCTTTAGGTCAAGAAATATGATTCCATTATGGGTAAATTTTTATTTTGATAGAGTCTCACAGTGTTATACAGTAATATTTACTGATGACGTTTCGAGCACATCAGTAAATATTACTGTATAACACTGTGAGACTCTATCAAAATAAAAATTTACCCATAATGGAATTACACTCTACCACAGTGCCCAAGTTTTATTCTTATATCAAATATAATGACTGTTGTACGCCGGTAGGAATGGCTATGTTCTAGAATCTGTCGAAGGGTGAAGATATGATCAATACACGTTGTGTGCCTCTAAACAGAAAGGGAAACCACATATACTCTCCTCCCTCGAGGATCCGGAAGATTTGTACTGAAGAGTCAATCAATGGAGAACTGAAAAATCTCTAAGGAACCTTGACAGAAAATGGATTGCCACCCAGATTCATAGACAAATCAAAGAAAACGCCTGAAAAGGTTCAGGTCGCCGCCAAAAACGATGCTGATGCTTACTCTCAAATTTAAAAGTGATTCCAAAGCAGAAATTCTCCGTAGATAGCTTTCGAAGTCTCTCAGTAAAAGATACTTAGCCTCCAGCCTATGAGTAACACATTCTCCTACAAGTAACTGCTCAACCAGCACGTCAAAGACAAGCTGTCGTATTGGGCCACTTCAACATGCTCGTGTGGAGCCTAGTACACTAGCTGTACCATGCGTCCGCCTGTAAACCGCGCTCGGCAACACTATCCAGCATGGTTAGCAAAGGAAGAACACAAAGGGGTATACAGTTCGATAAAAGAACATCTGGTGAATTCAGCCATTCAACTCCATTTGAAAAGTCCTGCAGAGTCATCCGCAAGATCCGATCAAACCTATCAAAGGGAGCGAAATCAAAGCATCTAGGAATACCTGGCGATCCAAAAACTCAAGCCCACACTATATGTTCAAAAGAAATACGTCCAACCGTTGCCCCAACCATGGGCATCATGAAAAGTCAGTCCCACCAATAATGATTATCCAATTACCTTTCTTATCCAACCTTTCTGCTTATTTTTGTTATTTTTACGTTTTTAGTTCCTATCTGCTTTACCAGATTTGAGTGTTGTTTTTTTGATTTTGTATGTTCGAACTTCCTACCTGTTTTGTTAATACCATGTCCTTAATCCGTAATTATACAAATTGACGAGTTTTCGAATAACTATACCTGACGAGGATATCAAAGCGAGGATCGGGAAAGCAAGGCAAGCTTTCATCTCTCTCAAGTCTGTGTGAAGGTCAACAACACTCAGCATGAGAAATGAGATCCAGATTTTCAACTCCAATGTGAAGTCAGTCAGTGCTACTAGACGGATCAGATACTTGACGCGTCATGAAGAGCACCTCAAACAAACTACAGGCCTTCATCAACAGCTGTCTTCGCTCAATACTACTCAAGATCAGATGGCCAGTCAGAAGACATCAGCAACAGGGATCTCTGGGAACGAAGGAACCAACCCAGCAGGAATCAATTGTGCAACAAATATGCAGGAAGAAATGGAGGTGAATTGGCCATACTCTGAGAAAACAAACCATCAAGTGAGTGACATCACACGCCAGTCCATCGGTCGAGTGGAATCCGAATGGGAAGCGGCGAGTTGGTCGTCAGTGCGTGGGTGACATGGAGGAGGAGGTGATGCGAAGGGGAGATGAAAGCATGTGGGAGTCAGATGAAAACGCTCTCAGGAAACCGAACGCAATGGGGACGCGCGGCTGAAGCCTTATGTTCCACTAGGAATTAAAGGAAACAATAATAATAATATCATTATGTCTTGTCTACCCGATCTTCCTGATTATTACACTTAGTAATTTCATTAAAATTTGACCTTTGACCGAAAATAATCCTGGAACTTTCTCACATATTTAATATATAAATATACGAATGTACAGTCTAGTTGATGATGACATCATCGAAAGGAAAATTTTTCTTCGTTGCAACCGTCTTTTTAGTAAAATACTTAGGGTTTATGGGAGGTTTAGTTGCGTAATCCACATGACAACACGTTTGGATTTGACCATCACCAACTCTTCTCCAGTCTATTCCAATGACGACTGACATCGCTCAGTGAGGAAGGTGATACCTTGAAATGCGTAACAAATGTGTCTTAGTCATCTCAATTGATTCACCTTTCACAGCCTCATTGATTTGCCTGTCCTCTTCACTGAATAATCTACGGCTAACTTCAATACTACTCACCATATTATACTACTTAAAACGCGAGATAGACCGGAAACACCTGTGGTCAAATACAGCCAAATTCTTCAAAGTCTTTTGCTATCAGTGGTTGTCTCAAAGCCGAAAAGTGAGGACACAGAGAACTGTAGCTCGGTAAGTGCGCAATTCCTTTGATCGATAGCCGAATACAGCGACTACACCAGAGGTGATGTAAGTTAACAAACGAAATACGAGCTTTTTTGTATTAGTGCTAAGAATGCATTAGAAATCAGTCTGTTAACACATTAAAACATGCTTGACCGATTCACTCTCTTTCTCCCCTTAAACCTGGAGTCGGTATCTCTATATAGAGAAATTATGTACAGCTCATCTTCAACGCACGCAACACTTGCACAGATGTTCCGTGTTGTGCCTGCTATTTCTCGCCTTCCTTCATATTGTGCGTGTGTTTCTTTGTGTTCCTTTCACGTTTCCCATGTTTCTCCGCAACACTGTATCATTTGCTTTCTCTGACATCAAATCTATGTCCCTGTTATTTGATGTTTTTTATGCTGATGAACGTCTCTTTATATATACTACTGATAAATCTTATCAGTAGCACACGGTACAGATGCATCTCTGGATATAAAAAACTAACACTTAATCTGACATTCTATTGAGTTTACTCACGATAAAATGCGCTAAAGAAGAAAATTCTATTGGTGTTTAGCTGTGAAAAAGCTGTTGGAAGCGTCTGAAAGCAGCTAAAACAGGCTTAAACTAGACTGGCCTTAATCTGAATGGACAAACGAAACAATTGTGCTGAGACAAAACAATTATTACCATATTATTGGACAACTTGAAATCCGATCTTATACAACCAATTGAATGAGTAACTTATAGGCTCAACTTTCCGAGGAACAGAACATATCTCTCTCTAGCTTCTTGACGCATATAAACCCCCTAGTGAAAAGAATACAATTTACATTTGAGTCAGAAAATGAATGAACAAGGAGAATTAGCTATGGTGTTAAATTGTAAAATAAAACGAACAGAAGTAGGTAGACTGCAGACTAGTGTTTATAAAAAGCCAGCGCATTCTGCTAATAGATATTTAGACTTTAATTCATCCCATCCGTTGTCTGTAAAGACTGGCTTAGTTAAGTGTCTAACAAACTGAGCAATAGCACTAAGTAGCACAAGAAAAGACCTAAATGATGAAATAAAACAGATAGAAGAAGCGTTGGTGTTGAATAACTATCCTATAAAATTCATAAGGAATATCAAAAAAAGTCAAAAGCAAAATAAAAATAATGGTGAAACTAATAATGATAACATAAATAAGAGAAAATATAAGGCATCTACACTAATTTTACCATATAAGGAGGGGACATCTGAGACCCTACGTAGGATTCTAAATAAAGCAGGAATAAGAGTGGCATTCAAACTTAAAAACTCACTCAGAGACAAGCTCTATAGGCTAAAGGATCCGGTGGACCCAATTAAACAAAATAATATAATTTACAAAATACCCTGAAATGACTGTGAGGTCAACTACATAGGTCATACTAGTAGGTTGGGGGTAGTCAGATTATCAGAACATAAGAATTTAGCTAAGGGAAGAATGGTTGACTCTGAAAAGATAAGTAATTGAGAGAAAAGCTCAGCAATTGCACTTTACACATTAACAAACAACCACACAATAGGGTGGGATAGGGTTAAAATTCTAAAGAGTAACATAGGTAGGTGGAGAGAGGGAGAGGTTGATTACTGAATCTTTGTTCATCGAGTCTACATATACAACAGAAATGACTCAGTGTAAATACCAGAGATATGGAAGATATTATTACCACCAGTCAGTCAAACCAGAGGAGGATAATAAGTAATGTAAAAAAACATCTCATTTCCCATCTGATTGTATTTGATTGATAACACTAATATTATTTCTGAATGTACTTTATCTTATATTGATTTTATTCAAATGTTTAATCAATTTCACTCATGTATATAAATGAAGCAAGAAAGTTGTGTGAGTAGTGACTTGATATGATTATGAGCAATAGTTTGTGCTCGAAACGTGGTCATCAGTTAATATTACTGTATAACACTACACTGTGTGATTTATCAAAATAAAATCTTATCCATAATGGAGTTTCCGAGGATTTGTAACTATGCACACAAATAATGTGTTCAGTCTAACAAAATGAATTCTTTAGACTGGATACTAGTTACTGGCTAGTGTCCAATCAAAAATAGCCAACACAGTCCTACTGGAGGTGAGACATGAACTTGAATAGATCAGTGTTAACCTCTCTGACTGCAGTACTGGGTGGCGAAGGTCCAAATCTCATACGAGGGACATAATTTCCTTAGAGGTTGCAGATACGCCTTGCTGACTGGTGAGTGCCAACCAGCACGAAACCTAGGTCCAAGGCTTCCTCCTGATAACCTCCAACCATCTGAGATGAATTCTTCTTAATAGCACGGACCAGTTTATTGTCATTTTCGTGGGCTAAGTAATGGAGGGATGACTGAATTGATTAGTAATAGGTATCCTATCGTCAGTCAAGTTACCCTTCAACAGATATCATGTACACACATTTATATTACACAAAAATCAAAATGATATGCTCAAAAAAAGAAAGCTCAATAGCATTTCGGTAAGATTCTGATAACACGAAAACTAAAATCAGTTATAATCCTATCCGATTATGGGTTTTGTAGAGATTTTCAATGATTTAATTTCACTAGTTAGATGTTGTCAGGAACGAACATCAGTTAGAGAGATCACTGGAAACCAGCAAAGAGCACTGGATAGCTGTTTCGCTCTAGTCTCGGACACCTATTCAACAGTGAGCACAAATAACCCCACCAAAGGTAGAACCCGCGACCTTCAGGCTACAAAACGAAGCTCGTTGACCATTCAGCCACTTGGATTGGAATTGACTGACAAGTGAATTTTAAATTTCTCAACTCATGTAATACAGCTTCATCTTCAAACAATACCTTCGACAAGCGTTCATTCTTTACCTTGACTTGGTGAACTCCTCGGGTCGCGACTTCTCACTACAGCTTCAGATACACATCCAGTGTCATCATTGAGCTGAAGATTGATTAAATTAAATTTTTAATTGATAGATTTCGTCATGAAATAACATCATTTAGAGAAATGACTCAAAACTGGGGAGCACTGGATAGGTGTTTCGTCCTCTCATTTCGGCACTCTTCATCACTGCGCACGGGTACGACTCAGAAAGAGATCCAACCCCAGGATCTCCAAGTTTTAAAACGATCCATCTAACCTGATGTTGGTTCATGACTTAAACTACTGGCTGACTGGTTTCAAAATAGAACTTTGCAATGATTGCAGCAGTTCCAGTTGCCGCACTCCCTCCATGTGGCACATGAAGTAAGAGAAGAGGGTAAACAGAGATTCATTAGAGAGTTAATAAACAGAAGTGTGAGTGATGAGGAAAGAACAGTAATAAAGAAGAACAATAGGGTTTTATTGGATGTGATAAATCACAAAGAGTGAATGAATCGGTGCCAGCTACTATCACTGAGAACGATTTTGAGCCAGTCATATCACCAATTGTCTCCAGCTTTCATTGGTTCTCGTTATCCCAAATGACCTCAAACCACGAAGCCTACACCTCCCTACGTGACTGGCTGGCTGGCTTAAACTAACTGTGATGGATTTCATTGACTGATGAAGTCACGTTTTGGTTTGACCACCACTAGCTAACTCTTTTCCAACCTGATCCACCATTATGTCAGCTAACATTGCCCATTGTCGAAGAAGGCGATGGCTAGGCATGCGCAGCAACACACATCCTAACCATCTCACTCAATCGATGTAATTTCACAACGTCGTCAGTTGATTTCCCCTCCTTACCTAGCACTCGACCGATGCCTAACCTTAATATTGCTTCACCTTGCTATATCACCTAACACGAGAGATAAAACTAACGATTGAAATTCAAATGATCCCATGAATACTACTTATTTCTTGGATTCGAGTAAAAGAATCCACCATAGAAAAGGTGATCAAGGCAAGCGTAATTAATACAACTTACCAGTATATGTGACACATAAAAGTTCAGGGTAATCGATGTTTGAAAATCGACAAGCTTTTACAGATGTTAAATGGTGGTTAACATTCTAGGTAATAAAAAGAAAGAAGACAAGGAAATAGACTCAAATATTGACAGTAAATTTAGGATATTGAAAAAATGGAGAAGATTTGTAGCTCAGGTTGTGTTCTCTGAACTGGTTGATGGTTTAATCGCGAAGCTTTCATCGTCCACCTTCTACACAACATCTTCAGCGCAGGTTTTAGGATAAAATGGAATTATTTAAATTCTCCATAAATGATGATATAATTGTATCTTCTGGCAACCACTGTCATGACTGGTTGTTAATTAACCTCTCTATTGGTCATATTTTTATTGACTTGGAATTCGAACTTTCTTGTAACATGTGATCTACTTTTTATGAGTTGATAAATTTGGTCTACAATAATGTGTTTGTTAATTGCTGATTCACTTGAGTACAAGGCTTCTAGGAATTCTCTGGCACTTTTGGTGTTTCTTTTGTTTAAAATTTCGACATTATCTCAATCAAATTGGTGCCCGCAATTATCTACATGCATTGATATGAAAGAGTATATATCATGTCTTTTCACAGCTGATTTGTGTTCTTGGATTCTGATTCGAAGGGGACGCCCACTTTGGCCGATGTAATGTTTGTTGCAGTTCATACAATTTATTTTGTAAATGGTACTAATTTTATGCCCTTTTTCTGTTGGATCTTTTGGTTTGCAGGATATCGAATGTAATGATCATGCTGGCTGGCTGGCTTGTGTGCTATATCTACTTTAAACTGTGTTAATACTCTAGCTATTTCTTCAGAGATATTTTTTATCTATGGTAGGATGAATTTTCTTGTGGTCTTTGATGTTGGCTTCTTGTTAGTATGGTGAGTCGATTTTAAGCACTTTTTGATGAAATCGTGTAGGTGTTCATTCTTTTTGAAGACAGTTAGTAGGTATTTTTCTTCCATTCTTTTCAACGCTGGAGTGCTACAGTGTGTTTGAACTCTTGTAAACAATGTCTGAACACAATTTCTTTTTTGGGTAATTGGGTTATTGCTGCTGTAATTGAATATTTGATCTGCGTGTGTGTGCGCTGATTTTCTATATACTTGTGTTTCTAAATTTCCTGTGTTAGTTCTCCTGATTAAGACATCTAAGAATGAGATTTTGTTATCTAATTCTTCTTCTCTTGTGAATTGAATGTCTTCACTTACCCGGCTAGGAAGCATGGTTCCAACCACAGTCATCGGACAGCACAGATGAAGATATCAAAGCCAGCCATCCGGCCAGAATCGGGAAGGCAAGATACGCCATCATCAACCTGAAACCAGTTTGAAATCTGCTTCACTCAGTCAGCCAGCATAAAGAACAAGATTCGGATTTTCAACACAAATCAGTTAGTTCTTCTAAACGGTTCAGGAACTTGGCGAATGCATCACGAGAAGCATTTCGAACAGATTGCAAACTTTTATCAACAGCTGCCACCTTCGCTGGTTCTATACTGAAGATCAAATGGCCGGTCGGCTGGCCAGAAAGAATTAGCAACAAGAAACTCTGACTGGTGACAAACCAACCAGGAGTCGACTGATCAATAAATATGTAGGAGAAAATAGAGATGTATCGGGCACACGCCATTTAGGAGACCGTCGAGTGTCATCGCACACAATGCAAGCCATCACTCTAGTGGAATCCAAATGGGAAGTGACGAGTGGGTCGTCGGTGAGAGGGTGACATGGAGGAGATCGTGTGGCGAGGAGGAGATGAGGGATTATGGTCAGTCGTGGACCCAGCTGAAGTGGACAGCACCAAGTAGAACAAAGTGGAGATGTGTTGTTGAAGCCCTCCTGATGTTCCCCTCGGAACCTAAGGCAATAATAAAAATAATAAATTGGCCTTATTTATTTCTCGTTTTGGTTTAATCAGCCCATATATCCATCTTTTATTAGTTCTATTGATACTATTACTACTTTCCCCTTTGAACAGTTTTTGGTGCTATCGCACTGATTATCTCACTTACATGCGTTGTTGTAAAATTCATTGTGAGAATCTTCAGTAATTCAGTATCTCACTTGTCATCCTTTATTGATTTACAGTTGAATGTAGTTTATTTGACAATGTTGTTTTTTGTCAAAACTCTCACCATGTCACATAATATTTTATTGGCCTATCAACAATGTTGCCTAAACACCCCTTTCTATGATTTATGCATTCCACGAACCATGTGATAAGTTACATAACCGAAGTTCATAGTTGGGAACCACTGAGAAGTAAACCGGGAGTGTTGGACAGTTATTTTACCAGTGAGTGTTAATTCCTTCACTAACTGTCCATCGTTACTTTTTCTTTTGTCTTAAATTCATACTACTTATTATTAGTGAGTAGTATGAGTATATATTTCGTTACTCCATAACTATAGCTTCTGTTTGCTACTCAAGTTTAACTCATATTGTATTAATACTCTATTGGATGTGTAGTAATTAGTTTTTATAGTTGAACATTATCTGCAGTATATGCCTTATTTGTATACCCTTTACTGTTGAATATTGTTTATTTGTATCCATTTATTCTGTGTCTGATATTGGCGCACTGTTTAAATGTATACGTCAATCATCTTTGACACATCTTTAGTGTTTTTCTTGTTGACTCATAGTGAATGTGCTTTTGACGGCATTCAGTCAAAGACAGACAACAATTTGAAATTTGTATATTATGTTTTATTATTTTATGTTTAATATAGTACGGTATTCTAGACAAATCCTGTGTTTTTCGACTTTACGCATCACTCTATGGCTGATTTAAGTGATCGTTTGAATTATCGCTCCGGAATTCTTAGAAGCAATTGGCAGAGGGACTCTTTAGCAGATTGCAGTCATGATTCTACCGTCAGGGACTGAACCAAAAAGTAAAAATTAATTTATTGTTTACTAGTGACTGATTACAGAAAGGGTGGAAAGTTACAATTACCCAATGAAGGAAAACTTGTCTGTTCTAGGCAGACTACTTAATTAAGATAAAGTAGTCAAATAAAATGATGAAAAAACTCGGAAGATATAGAAACTCACTGTTTCATAGATTAATACAGGATGTTTATTCTGATCATAAGTGTATAATTCAATTCTTCCTCTTGAATAGGATACAATCAATTGATCATGATTGCCATCATCAACATTATTGCAGTTATCACTATTATTATTTAACATATCATAATGCTGAAGGGATAATATTTCATCGGAACCAGATTTCGATGTAATTTCCCATATTTTTGATATCTTTTCACTAAAATAAATATTATATGAGGTATATATATATATACTGTATCGGAATAACTGTTTGTAGAATCCCTTTTAAGCGATATAACTACATTATTCATACTTATTTGAATGTTCCAACTAACTTTGGAGTTCATTAAAGGTTTTTTGTATTTCCCAGTGAATGAATGAAAAACAAACGATATTGCTGCTTTTACTGACGTTTCGCTATATAATGCTGCTGATAATAGCTTTATCAAAGTAGTAATATTAAACCAGAATTTACAAAATCTCTAGCTTATTATACATGACAACTTAATCATCGTTCCTCAGCATGGAGTAATTTCTACGTCACTGTGAATTTGGCCAATTGGTAAAGATAACAAAAATTCACTTTTAACGGTTTGAAAAAATTTGCGCATTAGGCATATGATATTCATTATAATAAAGGTTTTTGTATTTCCCAATGAATGAAAAACAAAACGAAATTGTTTTTACTGACGTTTCGCCATTTAATGCTGCTGCTAATAGCTTTATCAAAGTATTATTAAACCGGAATTTATAAAATCTCAGCATATATATAACAAAGAGTTAAGAGGTGAGAAAATAAACTTCTAGGTCAAGTTAAAGGAACATATTGAAAGTTAAAATAGCAATGAAGATCACTAAATCAAATAACAAAGGTAATAGTACGTCTGTTATGATACCAAAATAAAGTTTACTAACTTGATCATCGTTCGTCAGTCTGGGGACATTTTTCGTTGTCAAGTTGGCCAATTGGTAAAGATAACAAAACCAAGTGTAGATTGTTGATTTAATCAGTGTTTAAAATTATAAAGGCAGTGTGTATTTACATAGTGAACTTGCATATCACATTCGTGTTGATTTTATCATTTCATGGGGCGGGAAGGGGTGTTGTAACCAGGTTAAATTCTGTTTTAGTCCATCATTCGTATTCAGAAAATTCGGATTCCATTTGATATGAAGTGCTTCTGATGATATTAGACGCTCTTTGTGATTTCTGAAATGCTTTTCTGGACCATTTCAATATTGTCAAAATCAGTCTTGTGGCCTGATTCTATAGCATGGCTGATGATTTTTCAAGTTTTTGTAGTTCAACGAGATTTCTCGGTGGTCGAAGAGATGCTCTTCGGTGTTCATTTCTTCTGATTTTGATTTCTCGAGATGTTTGTCCAATGTACGTCACATCACATTCCAAGCCTTTTATTTTATAGACACAATTAGATAGAGAATCTTTCGGGATTTTGTCTTTTATATGGGCAAGGTTGCTTTTTAGTGTGTCTGATGTTTTGAAGAAAACTCTAATGTCGAGCTGATTGAGTACTCTTCTGATATTGTCTGACGTCTCTGCTCTATATGGAATGACGACTGTTGATGTCCATGTTTTCGGGATGCGTTTTCGGCCATACTTAATGTCTGTGTTGATTTTGTTGATGAAGTTCCTTGGGTAGTTGTTTTGCTTGAGAGTTTCAGTAATGTTTGATATTTCTTCTTTTTCTTTCTCGTCGTTTATTAGAGAGTGTGCTCGTCTAAGAAGACTTGAAACAACTGAAATCTTTGCGCTGATGGGGTGTGATGACTTAAAGTCTAAATGTTTATTTGAGTGGGTTTTCTTCCTGAATATAGCTATACTAAAATGTCCGTTTTCCTTTCTCTTAACTAGGCAGTCTAGAAATGGTAGAAGTCAAAATCGACTGAGAACACAAATATTTATTTCACGAACAGTTCACAACTAAGACAGTAGACAAACAGACTAAGGTATCCAAGTTTGATCACCGACAGGTATCAGTTACAGATCCATTAAAAACCACGGAGTAATAGACAGCCAGTTGCTTCGTCCTAGTTTGGAAATCTTCGTCAGTACGCATCCACCGGGGTTAAAATCCAGGAATCTACAAGGGGAGTTCAGTCACTGGAGTCCACCCCAGTGGTCAGTCTATGAATTACAACTTCTGCCTATTCGTGATATATACACAGAGCAATCACCAGACAGCGTCATCAGTGAGTAACTGTTCTCTTACCCAAAATGGTGGACCCCACTGGCTACGATTGCTCATTACGACTCCAGATAACTTTCCGCACACAGCCAGTGCATAGTGAGCATCAGATTAATTTTCAAATGTTCGGTTGCAGAGATTCGATTAACTACAAGTTTAAACACGAGCTGAAGTCAGTTAGAGAACCACAGGAAAATCAGGGAGTACTGGACAGCTGTTTCGTCCTAGTTTGAGACTGTTCATCAGTACTCGCCTCCCCCCGCCCCGACCTTCCGATTACCACTGGGACAGAGTCCAATGGCTATCCAGTACTCTCTACTGTCCCAGTAGTTCTCTCTCGTGAAATTCAACTTCAACTGTTCAATTTAATAATTAGCGTAAACTTTCAATAGAAGATAAAATATTGACAATCATACCTAGTTACTTGGATAAGACCAAATTGCCCCTCTGATGTTCCATACATGAGATAATCTGATGAATATGCCTTATCGGCTACATTTAAACAGACCGGCGGGCTTGATACTTCCAGTTCACAAAATACAACACCATCCTACAAAGAAAAGTAAAATTCATTAAAACAAAAGAATCAAAGTATTGCATTTCGTCTCATTCCAGACTCATCATCCAGAATTACATACTTACCAATGAGTGATGATAACTTCAAGTTCGTAACCACATTGATATCTAGGCATCCATTCAAGTAGAGTATATAGTAATGTGAATATAATATATTGATTCGATCCAAAAATATCAACCAGTAATTATTACTATACCCCTAATTTTGATGTAACAATCAACTCGGATCCGCCACGCCTTCAAATAAGCATCGCATCTGATATATTGATAATTATTATCGAAGAAGCTATGGCAAAAACTGAAATGTTCTACCATAGGGAAGACAAATCACATTACAGTCAGAGTATGCTGGGAAACCTTCAGTCTAAATAGCTGTTCAAGTGAAATGTTGGTTCTCATGAGACCCAGTTTATCCAAATATGGTACGTGAATACTTCAAACTTAGATTTGTCTAGGTTAGGCTGATTTGAAGATTAATGTCTCTCGGCAACCCCTTTATACTCTACGTGTACCAGATCTGGAGTGATAGACTTCTCGTCACTACTCCAGAAATTCAAGACATTATTCCTACTAGAAGTGGAGAGTTTCAAGGTACTGATTTGCAGGGATTTGATTGGTTACAGGTGTGATGACGACATGACATGCAGATGTCAAACGTTATCAGAAGAGTACTCAATAAGCTCAACATCAGGGTTTTCTTCAAAACATCAGACACACTAAAAAGCAACCTTGTCCATGTAAAAGACTAAATCCCGAAAGATTCTCTATCTAATTGTGTCTGTATTACAAAATGCTTGCTTGCAATGTGATGTGATATACATCGGACAAACCTCATAAGAAATCAAAATCAGGAGAAATGAACATCGTAGAGCCGACTCTGTTTGACCACTGAGAAATCCATCTGAACTAGAAAAGCTTGAAAATTCATCAGCCTAAGATCTGCCTACACACTATAGTAGACTCAGGTCACAAAATTGATTTTGAAAATATTGAAATAATCTAGAAGAATTTCAGATATCGCAAAGAACGTCTAATATCATCAGAAGCACTTCATATGAAATGGAATCCAAATTGTCTGAATAGTAATAATGGACTAAAACAGAATTAGACCTGATCACAACATCATCCTCACTACCTGCCATGAAGTGACAAAATCAACACGAAATTGATAAGCAGTTTCATTATGTAAACACACGCTGCTTTTATAATTTTATACGCTTATCAAATCCAACAATATGCACCTCGTTTTCTTATCATTACCAATTGGTCAACTTCAAAACATAAAAACTACCTCATGCCGATGAACGACGATTAAATTGTTATATATAGGCTGAGATTTTGTAAATTCGGGTTTATTAATACTTTGATAAGGCTATTAGTGATAAATAGTGAAACGTCAGTGAAAGCAGCAATATCGTTTTTTTACATTCATTCACTGGGAAATACAAAAGAACATCTACCATAATGAATACGTTAATCTGCACTTGCCATTCTTTCTTTTGTGTTTAACATTATACTACTTCCAATTTGTAAGTAGTATAAGTCATAATCGTCACTTCATAACTATGACTTTCTTCGGAATTGAAGTTTAACTCACTCAATATATGAATATTCTATTTGATACGTATTCATTATTTCCTTATTGTTAACAATAGTTTGCTGTATATAATTTATTTATATTCCTGTTCCTGTTGTACTTTGTTTATTCTAACAGCCTTATTGTTTTTGTGGATACTAGTGCTCAGGTTAATCTGACCATCTATCGCCATTGACGCGGATTTGCTGTTTTGCCCTATTGGCGCACAGTGACTGTGTACTGGACGGCGTTCAAGCATAGGCTGCTCACAATTTGGGGGGTTGCAATATTAAATTTCAATAATTTTATGTTTGATATATTACCGTATTCTGGATAAATCTTGTGTGTTTTCGATTCTACGCATCACTCTACATGCGGTTTAAGTAATTGTTTGAATTATCGCTGAGGATTTCTCAGATGAAATCTACGGCATATATGGAGTATTTTCTTGTCCAATCAAGTTATTGTCCTCACCGACACAGGCCAATCTTGTCCTCTTTTTTTCGTGAGCTCGGTACAGCTGGGGTATTTGAAGAGGGAGCCATTGTATCCGGTACTCAGTGGAGCCATCAAAAGAAAAAAATCAGTGGTCCAATGGCAGAACACTCAGCAGCCACGTGAGACAGTCCGAATTCGACTCCCGACCAACACACTCCTGAACCTCGCCTAGTTTACTGACCGATAGAGTAAGTAAGCCCGGACAAAAGAGAGAAAATCGGACGTGAGGCTATCAACCCTACCGTTACAGAAGCCTCAGAGAGGGAGCTTGCGACCCTGTGTTCTACTCATAATGCAAAAGAATGACAAAAAAACAAACAAATCAATAAATTTGCAAGTATTGGTTTTTGTAGGGATTTTGTTTGACTGGTTGACGGAAATCATCATGAACTGACATCAGCTAGAGAACCAGAGGAAAACCTGAAGAGTCCCAAACCAGGACGAAACAGCTGTCCAGTACTCTTAGCTTGTTTTCCAATGGTTCTCTAACTTATGTCAGCTCATGATAGAAATCCTCCAACCAATCAAACTAAATCCCTACAAAAACCAATTCTTGAAAATTCATCTGATGCTCACTAGCGACTGGCCCTGTTGAGTTAGGAAGTTAACCTGGGGTTCTAGTGGGAAGCCGTGATCAGTAGGATCCAACAGGTTAAAGGTGAGGCAGTAACTCATCGAAAAAGACATTGCGCGAAGCGGTCGCGCTATGTCATGAATTGGCAGAAGTTGGAATTCATGGGTCGCAGTGGCTTAATAGTCTACGACCTAGCTCGTCTTGTAACCAGATGGTCCTAGGTTGGAACCCTGGCGGTGAGTGCTTACAGATGAAGACTCATAAACTAGACTAGATAAACTAGAAACAGATGTCCAGTATTCCCCCAATGGTTTCCCAACGGTTCTCTAACTGATATCAGCTCATGATGGAGTCCTCCAACAAATCAATAAATATATATACAACATCATCATTAAAATAAACTTACTTTTAACACTCGTATTAATTTATCCTTACAAGCCAGTACAACCAGTGATAACGATTGGGTGGTATTTCCTCCCACACCATTTATCACATATATACTTGTTATCATATCTGGTAGTAATAGAAACTCCATTTCCTTCCAATTCATTATTCTTTGATACATACATCCAACAGTAAAATAAATATTTTTATCTTGTATAAACCTGCACAATTTAGTTAAACAAATACATACATTGAATTCACATGACCTTGAATATTTGTGGGAAATTCAAACAGCGGCTTTCCTTTCGATGTAAATCCAGATATTTTATAATTATAACAAATAAATATATGCTGTTTAGCATGTTTGTGTTTATTGGCTCCTACACGCAGGCATGTGATTGGTTGTTCCACAGTGAATTTGAAATGCTGCGTATTTCATGTTCAATATTCAAATTTATTTTATTTTTTCGCTTACCTTTAATCCATTGGAATATTGAAACACGTGTACAGTGCCAGTATTATCCGCTACAATTAATTTGCAGTTTTCTTGTCTCTGTTGTTGTGGTTGACTTTTATTATTTAATTTTGATGAGAATAAAAGTTGAGCTGATTCTTTGCTTGTAGTCTTTATCTAACGAATTATAAAAAATTAATTTATTTCAATACACTTACATCTGTATAGTATTGCTGATTGAGAATTAAATTCATTGAAATCAATCAATGTAATCACAATATTGCTGTTTGATTGTTTGTTTTATTAAATTGAATCTGTTTGTGTCAACTTTTGAAATTGCGCGCGCGTACATACACTAAAATATCAAACAAAAATGTATGCGATAGACTAAGTAACAAAATCTGTCTTCTTACTCATGTCAAGACATCATCCTTTACAAAATTGGTACATTGTGGACACCAAGAGACGCGCTGCACAAAACCTCATAATGTGTGAGGTGACTGGGATACTGTCTAGACCGAAGGAGGTGGTGGTTGGCTTAAGGCGCCACAGTCACTGCCCTCCACCCTCCGAGCCTTTGGCTTGAAATATGATCTACAGGGTAGTGGATCAGTGTCAAAAGCTACGTTCCAATGGGTCCTGGTAACCAAAACAGGTTCATACACCATTCAGTCCGTTTGGATTCTTTGACCCATCTAGATACCATAAATTTGTCATCAGGGTTTTCTTTAAGCAGACCTGCGCGGTTGTAGGCGCGGATATTCGCTTTTGTCATAGGTATAAAACTTGGGCACTGTTGTAGAGCATAACTCCATTATGGATAAGATTTTATTTTGATAAATCACACAGTGTTATACAGTAATATTAACTCATGACCACGTTTTGAGCACAAATTATGGCCACTCATAATCATATCAAGACACTACTCACACAACTATCTTGCTTCATTTATATACATGAGTGGAATCTGATGATTAGATATTTGAATAAAATCAATATAGGATAATGTACATTCAGAAATAATAATATTAGTGTTATCAATCAAATACAATCAGATGGGAAATAAGATGTTTTTACAGTCAAAATAAGTAACTTGTTCGAATGTTATAGTATGAATTGAATACATTTTAACATTATTTATTATCCTCCTCTGATTCGACTGGTGGTAATAATATCTTCCATATCTCTGGTATTTGCATTGAGTCATTTCTGTTGCATGTATTGGGTGTAGACTCTATGAACCAGGAGCTCTCTCTCCACCTACTTATATTACTTTTTAGAATTTTAACCCTCTCCCATCCACCCTATTGTGTGGTTGTATGTTAATGAATGCAGTGCAATCGCTTTGCTTTTTTCTAAATTACTTATATTCAAAGTAATCTACAGAGTCAAGAATAACCTACCAAAGGCAATACGGCTTCATCTTCTTTGTATCGCTGAAGCTCTGGCCATTCACATAGAAAAACCGGAGCTGTGCATACAAAAGAGAATTACTCAACCACTTCTGCTGTCATGGTAACAACTTTGTTGACTTTTGATGACTTAATTTTGTTTGTTTGCCTGTTCTTTAATTGCTTATAACTTTAATTGCTGTATTCATTTAGAACTCTTACGTAATTTCGTATTCTCTACTTTGTTCCTATGTGCATCTTGAGTAAAACTCAATCATCAAACTATTCATATTACTACATAACTTCTTTTTAACAACTGTTTGTGACAACTCATCACCTTTGTTACTACCCTAATTTCATTAACACCTAATTTTCTTGACTGATTTTGTATTACGTAACTCCAATTACCAATTTTCACCTGTGTAGTTATAATAACCATAACCAATTGCAATTTTTTTGTTTGACAAACTTAATGTACACATGCATAAGCAATAACAAATATATAATTGCGAATGCACAGCTAAGAAAATGAATTCGCCGAAAAGAGACTCTTCGCTGAACTACGTGTTTTGTTTTCATTAATGCCTGGATGGGGATTATCCATGAATTAAGACTCCATTTAGCCTTGTTAATAACTTTAACGTACAAATTGCGTAAAGCTGAGTGACCTAACTCAGGAAGATGTTCCTAAATTCACCTTTCATCAACCAAACTGGATAGTGTTAATCTACTCGTTTCCAAAAAACACGCTTGCAACTTCCAATGTAATCAGCTCCATAGGAGCATATAAAAGAATAGATGCACATAGAGGTGAACACAAACGGTAGTTTATCCTTGACGCATTAATGAATCATATTTCGGTTAGAGAATACCAAGTGTAAGTCAGAGGAATAAAGAGAACGTGTAATACAATTGGATAGACAACTGATATTCACTTCAGTGACAATGCACCATTTGAATACCAAACTCATGAACTGCATCTTCTTCGGAACTATGATTTGACCAGTAACAGTTTCTTTCTACATGTTTCTTTCAATAAACTTTCTAGGCTATCCATTACTTAATAATGTTCTTTATTGACTGAAGTTAATGTACTGTCGTGTAAATGCTGGCTTTCGGTAGATCGAACTTTTCAATCTCTCATCCTCTCTTTTATCTAGCCTAACATCTAAGAAGTGAAATGCGGAACTGGTGCCACTTAATGTTTTCTCCTTCCGGTAAATATAAATACGACTGTAGAGTTTGAAAATGAAGACAATGAAAACAAAAATATTTCTTTTCTCAATGAGCCAAACGCTTTTTCCTTATTAATTTGTCATATATTTTAATTGAATTTTAGTTTTTCCCGTCGATTGATTAGACCGAAATGCTCGGTTTCAGGTTGACATGTCGGCTTCTTGTGAAGTTGCTTCGGTCTGATCAATCGACGGGAAAATCTAAAATTAAATTAAATAATTAATATGACCCGTTGCACAAGAGGTGGGTGGCTCTCGTGGCCCAAGTGGTCTAGTGGATAACTCCTTGGTGTTTGAAACTATAGGCACTGGGTTCGAGCCTCGGTGGGAACATCATCACTCACTGAACAATGCAGGTACATCCAGCTAGTTGACGAGTCCCAATAAGGATGAAATGCGCGTCCCCGCTGGATTCCACTGCTAGTCACCATCCACCAATTTGTTATATAACTCGTATAAACAAATCTAATCCTTACAAACCAACTCTTGAAAATTTGTTATATTAAAAGTCAGTCTGAACGAAGAATATTTTTTTTTCAAAACATCCTTCTTCAGTTTCTTACAATTATAAAATATAATATAATATTTATTGTCGTTACAATAATGATAACCAGTTATGCGGCAGGTACATTTTTTAACGTAGAATAACAGATTAGTTATGGGGTGTCAAAATAAATAGTCGTATTTGAGTGTGACAAACGTCGTGCTAGGCTGAAATCGATTACAAAATATTGTGAAATGGGAGACAATGGTAGTGATCAGTCATAATAGATTTGCAGAGTGTGGGGTAGGAAAATTGACAAGTCAGCTCAAGGTTATAAAAGGTGTGAGGTGAATGAGTGGCTAGTACTAAGTGGTTTATGTTAAACAGGAGATAGTAAGACTGCAATGGGAGGTTCATAATGAAATAACCAATGTGTGAAATGAAACAGGTGGAGGCATATATTGAGAAAAGAGATCACATCACTAATAATAAGTCCGGATAGTATAAATGGAAAATTCGATAGTATTGAGACAATGTTTGAACGAAGAGTATAAATTATGACGAATAATAATAGTGATTGTAATAATAAGCAAAGGAAAAAAAACCAAGAGGGTTAAGGGGAAGAAGCACTCTTGGTGAGAAGAAGAATCATCAATCCAAGTTTGGTCACGGTAGGAACAGCGTCTGGACGTGTTCTTTTTGGATACAAAGTTCCGGTTTATTCGATCTTATTGCAACAGCTTCAGCTATGTGTAGGAGACGTAAGCGAAGTGTACGTGATAACGACTTCGGAATTCGGTATACAACCCTGAAAGCTGTGTTGACATCGATGCGATGCCCAGTATAGACCAAGTGTAAGAGGATCGAGCTTTTTATGCACTTAATTGTCAATTTTCCTACCCCTACACTCTACAAATCTATTATGACGACTAATCACCACCATTGTCTCTTATTTCACAATATTTTGTAATTGATTTCAGCCTATGTCTGTCTGTCTGTTTTCGACATAGAACTTTGCACATATGTGCGGCAGTTCAAGTCGCCACACCCACTCCATACGGCACACAAAGCAAGAGAAGAAAGTAGAAGAAATGAATAATAGAGACACTAAACAGAGGTGTGAGACAAAGGATTAGTAATAACGAAGAACAATATAGTTTGATTGGAAATTATAAGTCACAAGGAGCGGATGCATCTGCGCCATTGAGAACGATTTTGAACCATATCACCAATTGTCTCCAGCTTTCATTGGTTCTTACCGTCCCGAGGAACCCAACCGCTCAGGAAGTCTACACCTTCCTACGTGGCTGGCTTAAACTAACTGTTGCAGATTTCATTGACTGGTGCCATGTTTTCGTTTGACCGCCGCCAGCTCTTTTCCAGCCTGACCCTATATCAGCTAACATTGCCCATTGTCGAGGAAGGCGATTTCAGCCTAGCACACTTGTCACACAAATACGACTATTTATTTTGACACCCCATAACTGCTAATCTGTTATTCTACGTTAAAAATGTATCCGCCACATAACTTGCCATCATTGTAACGACAACAAATATTATATTTTATAACTGCAGGAACCTGAAGAGAAGGATGTATTGAAAAGAATATTCTTCGTTCAGATTGACTTTTATTTCATGATATGGAAGGGAATATTTCACACTATTAAATTTGTTATATGTTTGTTTTTCAACTCTTCCAAACTCTATTTAAAATCTTGTCTGAACATGATGTATAGCTTATACAGCTTGCCTAAAAGCACACAGTCAACCAACATTCTCTCGAACACCATAAATTTCATTAATAAACACAACTGAAGTTATGTGTAAAACTATAGTTGTTTGGTTAGAGAAGTTTCTTAATCCAGCTTGTCTGACTGATTGAATTTCAACATAGAACTTTACACAGAAGTCAACCAATTCAAGTTACCATACTCCATGCAGCACAAAAAGGCAGACAAGAGAGACAGAGAGAGAGAAAAGAAAGCATTCAAGAGTTCTATAATAATAATAATAATTTGCTTTATTCCAAAACAGTACTTGTGATACAGAATGGAATTCTCAGCATTTTTTTTACTATAGCATTGCATCCAGTTAGTACATTATCAATAAATAAAATTCTACATAGATTATGGGTAGTCTCAGTTCGTTATGACAACAACATATTGGCATGTCGGTAGCAAAGCCAAAGTTGAACAGTGTTTGAAAGTGTTAGAAAAGTAGATGCTAGCATATTTACTGGCGTAAGCGAGAGAAAGAAACAAAGCAGCACATAACTGAAAAGAGAGAGAGAGAGAAAAGGAAAAGAAGGAAAGAAAACGTTGTACCTATAAATGACATGAGTTGGAAAGACGAGGTCCAATTGTTCTTTTTTTTTATTTCCTTCACGTTCCCCAGTGGAACATAGGGCTTCAAGCTATTGGCTTGAAGTTTCTGTAGCAGTGCTTATTTTACAGGATGGGGTTGCTAGCCTCATGCCAAACCTTTCCTCTTCACCAGCGTTATTTCTGGCTCAGTGAGGTAAAGGAGTGCGCCTGCCGGGGATCGGACCCCGGACCATGTGCATAGTCGGCGAGCTTCCTAACCACTATGCCAATTGTTCTACTTACTATTTAATAATTCATAACTTTCAAGCCTAATGCTTTCTTTATCGCACAGAACACGAGCTAAGTAGGGTATGGTTGAGTTTTTGTACTTGCTGGTGCGAGCATCTAGTTTTCTATATTGGCTTCTGGTTTTGCCTGATGAGATACACGGGGAGAGTTGTGAGTGAAGAGGGTGGTGTGAGTTAGATAAAATAGATTTGGCCCATTTCTCACATGAGTCCATGTGCCTGTCAACCAGAATATTAACAAGCTGGTTGAGTGGCACGTTGCGTACCCTGCTGACAACCTTTAACATCCTGCGTAATATGTTATAGTCTTTCTTCAGTAGCCCGGGAAAAACTAAGAGAAAACAATAGAGAATAATAGGCAGAATGCGAGAGTTAACGAAATATGATAGACAGAAGGCATTAGTAACATGAAAACCATGCGGATCCTGATGGCCCCAACCAGTCAATCTTCACCTCTCCCTACAAAGTTCAGACCAAATATTAAAGACCTCAAAGACTCATATCAAGTTTTGGATTGAAAATCACAAACACTTTTCCAACTTAATCCTATGTCAGCTTACATTTTTCGTAGAGGAAGACAGTGGTTAGACCTGCTAATCCAGCTTATCTCATTTCAATCGAAATATCTCTTGTACATTTTTGAGCATATCTTATTGAGAATATCCTAAGGAGAAACATTATAGTGGGCCTTAAGACTCATAGTGTTAAACAGTAGCACTGAAGAAAGCCTAGGGTATTAGAATTAACACATCAGACCGAATCAACTTACTTTTAACTAAATAAAAGTCTAACCCGCCTGCAGATGTTTTAGGTGTTTTAAGTTTTGTTTTAACAATCAAGCATCCAATCATTCTGTACTCCTCCTCCTCCCTTGTGCTATGAATATGCATAAACTGCGGGTCTGTAGTTCAGCCGTACTAGCCAGAAAAGAAAGAAAATCTCCACCTAAAAATCACTTTAACTCTCCATTCTATTTAAATATTCTGCTTATCAGAGGAAATCCTTAAACAAATGCGTCTATTTGACTTGCGTTTTGTTATCAGTATTTACAAGCCAGATAGAGCATTGTTTAAGTGCGTAATTAGGCATACTACATTTAGTAAGGCTGGTATAGTCTAACTAATCAAGAGTCCTGGATGAAAAACTTCGACCGGAACAGGTTGGATTCAGGAGAAACACGTCATGTATTGAGCAAATCGCCACACTACGCATCATCATTGAACAAAGCTTGGAATGGCAGTCACCTCTCTATCTCAACTTCATCGACTTTGAAAAGGCCTTCGATAGCGCAGCATCGATCGAGAGGTGATTTGGCAACTACTTCGCTACTATCAAGGGGTGCCGCCAACAAATATACATCTCATCCAACAGTTGTACGACAATGCTGCATGGCAAGTAATCCACAACAGGAAACTTACGGAATCCTTTGAAGTAAAGACGGGAGTAAGACAAGACTGGCTGGCTGCCTACTATCTCCAATTATTCTCCTGATTGCGATAGACTTGATAATGCGACAGACAGCGGACCAGGCAATGGGGAGACTGGCATAAAATAGACCCACACAAAAACTTGGAGGATCTGCATTTCTCCGATGATATTTGTCTGACTTCCCACTTACTGGAAGATATGTAAGTGAAAAGCAACAAGTTGGCGATAGAAGAAGCATTCAGCGAAGAGAGGACTTCAGGTGAATGTAGAGAAAACAGAGGCGGCGAAGTTTATTGGCCAACAGCAACACTGACATCATCAACAACAGAGAACAATCAGTATAAATGGGAGAAGCTACAACTACAGGCGAAACTGAAGAGGATATCAAAGCAAGGATCGGGAAAGCAAGACAAGCTTTCACTACTCTCAAGTCTGTGTAGAGGTTAACAGCACTGAGCATCAAAAATAACATCCGGATTTTCAACTCCAATGTGAAGTCAGTGCTACTTTGCACGGATCAGAGACTTGCACTGTGCGTCATAAAGAGCACATCAAACAAACTACACACCTTCATTAACAGTTGTCTTCGCTCAACACTCAAGACCAGATGGCCAGAAAAGATCAGTAACAGAGATCTCTGGGAACGAACCAACCAGGAACCGATTGTGAAACAAATAGGCAGGAAGAAATGCAGACCGATTGGCCATACTCTGAGGAAACCATCAAGTGACATCACTAGACAAGCAATTGCTCGAGTGGAACCCGAAAGGGAAGCGGTGAGTTGGTCGTCAGTGCAAGGGTGACTTGGAGGAGGTCATATGAAGAGGAGATGAAAGCGTGTGAGCAGACTTGGAGCCAGGTGAAAACTCTAGCAGAGAACCGAATGCAATGGAGACGCGCGGCTGAAGCCCTATGTTCCTCTAGGAATTAAAGGAAATAATAATAATAATCAAGAGCATAAACTGTCACTTATTGGCCTGTACTACATTTGCTCTCCTCATCTATAATTCCTTGTAGGTAGAGAAAAATTTATTAAATATTGTGTGTAGTCAGAACAAGAACCACGAAAACTTGGCCTTTTTCAAAGGAGAGAGAAAACACTTACAGAAAGTGACAAAATTCTTATTACCTATTTACAATGTTAGCTGATATAGCGTCAGGCTGGAAAAGAGCTAGCGGCGGTCAAACCAAAACATGCACCAGTCAATGAAATCTACAACAGTTAGTCTAAGCCACAAAGGAAGGTGTAGACTTCCTGGTAAAAACCAATGGTTGGAAACAATTAGTGACATGGTTCAAAATCGTTCTCAGTGGCTGGCGCAGATGCATCTACTCCTTGTGACTTATGATTTCCAATGAAACTATATTGTACTTCGCTATTACTATACCTTTGTCTCACACCTCTGTTTACTGTCTATATTATGCACTTCTCCTACTTTCTTCTCTTGCTTTGTGTGCTACAAAGAGGGAGTGTGGCGACTTGAACTGCCGCACATACGTGCAAGGTTCTTTGTCGAAAACAGACAGACAACTTTTGTTCATTATCAAAAGCAGTTGACGTTGCAGCATAACAAAGAATAATTAGAACATGTAGTCTAACAATCTCATATACTAGTGAATAGAATGTTCACTAATGCATTAATATACCACTTATGAATTTAAAAATTATCGTGGTTATCAGATTGCGTCGGTGGCACAGCGGTAGAATGCTCGCTGACCACCCATGTGGTCCGGAGTACGATCCCCGGCCGACGCACTCCTCTTTACCTCGATAAGCCAGTAATAAGACTGGTAAAGAGAAAAGGTTGGGCATGAGGCTGGCTAGCAGCCTCGTCCCGTAAAAATAATAAACACCACTGCTACAGAAACTTCAATCTCTAATTTGAAGCCCTATATCCCAAGCTTACTATAATGCTTAATTAAATCTCACTAATTCTGAAATAATTCTAACATTCTGTAATGAGTAAATTCTGAATCTGTTCTGAAATGGATTCTTTAGTGGCACACACACTAGAACTCAGTGCTGGTTTTCAGCATGGCTGACACTAATTCAGCACCGTGTTCTTTTTCTAGGCATTTCCAGGAGTAGATCAGAACCTACTGGGTTTGCTTACCAGCGTTGTTCCAGCCTTCACAGGACATATTAAGCACTGACTAGCGTTACTTCAGAACGAAAAGACTTAATTCAGCACCCACCCAAGCTTACAACAATTTTAAACTCATTCTAACCTTTTCTTCGATAATGCCTTTTTTATGCTAAATGAATATTTTATCTACCCATTATGTTCTGAAGTAACGCTAGTCAGTGCTTAATATGTCCTGTGAGGGCTGGAACAATGCTGATAAGCAAACCCAGTAGGTTCTGATCTACTCCTGAAAATAATAATAATAATTTGCTTTACTCCATAAACAATACTTGTGATACAGAATGGAATTCTCCCCCCATTTTTACTACAGTATTGCATCCAGTTAGTACATTATCAATAAATAAAATTCTACATAGATTAAGGAAATCTCAGTTCATTATGACAACAACATATTGGCATGTCAGTAGCAAAGGTAAAGCTGAACAGTGTTTGAAAGTGTTAGAAAAGTAGGAGCTGTCATATTTACTGGCGTAAGCGAAAGAAAGAGACAAAGCAGCACATAACGGGAAAAAAGAGAGAGAAAAGGAAAAGAAAGAAAGAAAACGTTGTACCTATAAATGATATGAGTTGGAAAGACGAGATCCAATTGTACTACTGACTATTTATTAAGTTATAGGTATCACGCCTAACGCTTTCTTTATCTCACAGAACACGAGCTAAGTAGGGTATGGTTGAGTTTTTGTACTTGCTAGTGCGAGCATATAGTTTTCTATATAGGCTTCTGGTTTTGCCTGATGAGATGCAAGGGGAGAGTTGACAGTCAAGAGGGTGGTGTGAGTTAGATAAAATGGATTTAGCCCATTTTTCATATGAGTCCATGTGCCTGTCGACCAGAATATTAACAAGCTGGTTAAGTGGCACGTTGCTTACCCTGTTGACAACCTTTAACATCCTGCGTAATATGTTATAGTCTAGAAAAACAACACGGTGCTGAATTAGTGTCAGCCATGCTGAAAACCAGCACTGAGTTCTAGTGTGTGTGCCATTAAAGAATCCAAATCAGAACAGATTTAGAATTTACTCACTACAGAATGTTAGAATTATTCCAGAATTAGTGAGATTTAATTCAGCATTATAGCAAGCTTGGGGCAGCTTTCTTTTTAAGCACGACCAGCGTTACTGCAAAACATAGTGTGCAGAACATAAAATCTTCATTTACCACAAAAAGGCATGATCGAGGAATAGGTTAGAATGAGTTTAGAATTGTTGTAAGCTTGGGTATGTTCCACTGGGGGAACGTAAAGTAATAAAAAAGTAGGTATCATTGTATGAAGCACTAGAATGTCTTTTCAGTGTTATTTTTTGAAAAGCAGTTCTTCATCACTGCTTGAGATAGCCTTCTCAACCAATTAAGTTGGTCATCACGGTAACATTAAAAAGTTGATCGATTGAGTCTCAACACAAAGAAGAGTATCAGCTCAAGTTGTCACACTCCATGTAGCACGCAAAGGTAGGCAAAAGAGAGAGACGACTCAGTGGATATTGGAGATCAAAAAGGGTGAATCTATCTGTACCACTGTGAACGGCTTTGAACCATAGAACCAACAGTCTCCAGACAATGGTTCCTAGCATCCCAAGGCTCCCAACTAGGCAGTTTTCACCTACCTACGTGGCTAGCTCAAACCAATTATCGAATACTTCAAAGAATGATGACCGTTTTTGCCTTGACCACCTCTAACTCTTTCCTAAATTAACCTTATTTCAGTTAAAATTGCTCAATGAGGAAGGCGATAGTTCAACATGCATAATACGTTCAGTTTCACATCCTCATTAATTGATTTTCCCTGCTTACCTAACACTTTATGCCTAACTTCAATATTATAATATAACCCTATTATTACCACCTAACATTAGGAGATAGAATACAAGCACCAATGATCAAAAACAGATAGCTGGCCTTTTCATGTCTTTCACTTTCACAGGCCGTGTCACAGACATAAAGGAGGATGGAGTGAACTTCTGAGCAGTACACACATCCTTTGGTCGCTAGTCGGATATCACGTCTGAGCATGAGATGGCGTAAGTGGGCAATAAACTGTGCTCGAAACGTGGTCATCAGTAAATATTACTGTATAACACCCTGAGACTTTATCAAAATAAATTTTACTCACAATGGAATTATACTCTACCACAGTGCACAAGTTGTATTTTTATATCAACAGAGTAATTTAGGTCTTCTAATCCTAACAATAACCCGAATCTTTCCTGAACCTAACCCTAACGTGAAAATATCCCTAAACTAACTGTAATCTAACTCGAATCAAACCTACTATCGCCTTTGTTAGGTTAACCTACCCTTAACTTATCCTTGTCTTAAAGAGTAACTTAATCTTTCCCAAACCTAAGCTGAAACTTGCCAGATATCCCATTTAATAATAATAACACCTCGATGAGCATATTTTATTGAGGATGACAACATCATTTGTCAGGTTTCACTAACTTGCTCAGTCAGCGTTTCAAGGTCATTGGTGCGTTCGCACTCCACTGGTAGTTAGTGGTGCTTAAAGTTTAACTTGGCCCCATTTGTTGTACCAAGATCTAATTCAATAATTTGTAGGTTAACCTAGTCAAATTGTAAGTCACTTGCGCTACAGATGATAGATGATCATGGTACTACAGTGCTAACACACTAAGCCCCTGAATGCTCTTCGAGAAACATAGCAGTTATACGTCATTTAATGTAAAAGTGACAAATAGGGACTTCAGAAGTTTCCTAGCTTACTATTGTTATTTATACTTTCACTTATAATAGTTGTGTGTTCAGAATATTCTAACATATTAAATGAAGCGTTTTCGGAGTAGTTGTGTTCCTTAAACTGGCTGGTTTACTTACAAAGCTTCCATTGCCTTTCTAGGCAACATCTTCAGAGCATACTTCAATTTGTGGAAGTGAGCTTTTAGATTTCTCCACGAGTTTATTAGTCATCTCTCCTGGTAACCTTGAGTGTGATTGGTCGTTTTTGTGTGTTTTCACACCTTGACCTGAAGTTTAACTTTTTCTTTATGAGGTTTCTTTCTTATAGATTGGTAAATCTTCTCTACGTCAATGTGTCTATTAGTTACCGATTCACTGGAATACCAGGCTTCTAAAAATTCTCTCAAGTTTTTGGTTTTTCCCCTCTCTAATATTTGAACTTTGTCCGAATTGAATTGATGTCCGTGATTATCTGAATGCAGTGATATGAGGAAGTGTATATCACATTTTGCGTCGGTGGCACAGTGGTTAGGACTCTCGCCTAACATGCACATGGTCCGAGGTTCGATCCCCTGCCGACGCACACCCGATATCTATGGTCGGCCTGCAAAATTTGGGCTACCGATATCCATGCTGAAAATTCCATACTTGTACTGAAAGAAAATACGGTGTGGCATCAAGCTGTAACCAAAATAATAATAAAATAAAATGTCTTTTGACGGTCAGTTTATGTTCATGGATGCGGAGACGAAGAGGACGTTGTCCATTTTGGCTAATGTAGTGTTTTTCGCAGTCGTTGCAACTTATTTTGTAGATGATGTTGGTTTTATCTTCTATCGTTGTTGAGTGGTTGTTAAATATAGTTGTTAAACGAACCTAAAGAGTTCGCTGAGTCATGGATCAACCCGAAGATCGTAGAGAGTTATAAAGAGAGAGAGAGAAAAATTGCATAGAGTATACAATCTGTTATGACGCGCTCAATATACAAACTGAGTTCACAATTCAGATGCAATAACAAATTAGTGCTAGCAGCACAACCTGTTAACAAACGATGGCAGGAAAGATATATATATTTGCTAACAAGAAGTTAATTTTGATTGGACACTAGTCAGTAACTAGTATTATGCGTCTAGTCCTTTGTTTGGTGCAAACTGAATTCTATCAGTCAAGTTAGCAATATGACCACCATACTAGTTGGTTCTCCACCAGACTGTACTCTGGATTTTTGTCATTAGAAGGTTGGAGACAATCAGTAGTAAGCTTCAAACCTACGTTTCTTGGTGCTCGTCAGAAACGTGTATATGCTGTCTTCAAGAAACCATGATGTCAAGCCAACCAGCATGGTGGCCACATTACAAACCTGGCTGATAGAATTCAATCTGAACGAAACAAACTAGTAGACTACATAAATCACACAAGTTACTAGTTAGTGTTCAATTAAAGTACCCAATACAATCCTATTGGAGGTCAGTCAGAGACAGGGCTAGAATCTCAGAGGGGATATTAGTTCCTTTAAGATTACAGATACACATTTGGGATCGCTGATGGTCTATGCGACATCTAATACTTACCTCATAATTACTGGCTTAGATCAGATAATTTATGAAGATTAGCTTCTAGGAGACAGAAGATGGTGTTTCGGAGTATATTTCGTGAGTATGAAATGCACCAATTGTATTTCTATCTCTCTTCTTCATATATGGCTTTTCGATTAATGCGCTACATTTACATAGTTACCTAAAACTCTGATTTTTGTGGAATATCTTGCCAAAAAGTTGCAAAAAACTATTACAATTATTTGCCCTTGAAAAAGTGAATCTTTGGATATAATATTGTATATCAATAATACCTATAACTATCTATTTGCCACTCTGTGCTTGTTTAACACTAACTAATACCTATAATTGTATATATTGATGGATTTACATGTTCAAGTTGGCTCAAGTCAGGGAGCAACCCACAAAGTCGCTTCTCTGTAAATTATAATTTAATGTAACAACCCCCTTCTCAGGTGTGAGGCTAGCAACCCCACCCTATAAACAAAGCTGCTACAGAAACTTCAGCACGATGGACTCACACAAAAAACTTGGAGGATCTGGACTTCGCCGATGATATATGTCTGATTTCCCACAAATTGGAAGATATGCAAACGAAAAGCAACAAGTTGGCAGAACAAGCATCAAAGATGAGAAGGACTTCAGGTGAATATAGAGAAAACAGAGGTGATGAAGATTCCTGGGCAACACCACCAACAGCAACAACAGACGACAATCAGCATAAATCGGAGGAACCTGAAAGAAACAACCTCTTTCACCTATCTACCTGGGAAGCATCGTTTCAACTACAGGCGAACGGAACTGATGAGGATATCAAAGCAAGAATCGGAAAAGCAAGACAAGCTTTCACTACTCTCAAGTCTGTGTGGAGGTCAACAGCACTCAGCATCAAAAATAACATCCGGATTTTCAACTCCAATGTGAAGTCAGTCAGTGCTACTATACAGATCAGAGACTTGCCCTGCGCGTCATAAAGAGCATCTCAAACAAACTACAGACCTTCATTAATAGTTGCCTTTTCTCAATACTCAAGATCAGATGGCCGGCCAGAAAAGATCACCAACAGGAATCTCTGGGAGCAAACCAACCAGGAACCAAATGTGCACCAAATAAGCAGGAAGAAATGGAGATGGATTGGCCATACTCTGAGGAAACAATGCATCAAGTGACATCACTTGACAAGCCATTGCTCGAGTGGAACCCGAAAGGGAAGAGGCAAGTTGGTCGTCCAAGGATGACTTGGAGGAGGTCATGTGAAGAGGAGATGAAAACGTGTGGGCAGACTTGGAGACGCGCGGATGAAGCCTTATGTTCCTCTAGGAATTAAAGGAAATAATAATAATAATCAAGAGCACAAACTGTCACTTATTGGCCTGTACTATATTTGGTCTCCTCATCTAACATTCCTTGTAGATAGAGAAAAATTTAATAAATATTGTGTGTAGTCAGAGCAAGAACCACGAAAACTTGGCCTTTTTCAAAGTAGAGAAAAAACACTTTCAGAAAGTGACAAAATTCTTAATACCTATTTACAACTTTTGTTCATTATCGAAGCAGTTGACGTTGCAGCATAACACAGAATAATTAGAACATGTAGTCTAACAATCTCATATACTAGTGAATAGAATGTTCACTAATGCATTAATATACCACTTATAAATAAAAAAAATATTGTGCCTGACGGTTTGCGTCGGTGGCACAGTGGTAGAATGCTCGCCGACCATACATGTTGTCCGGAGTTCGATCCCCGGCCGACGCACTCCTCTTTACCTCGCTAAGCCACTAATAAGACTGGTAAAGAGGAAAGGTTGGGCATGAGGCTGGCTAGCAACTCCATCCCGTAAAAATAAACCCCACTGCTACAGAAACTTCAATCTCTAATTTGAAGTCCTATCCCAAGCTTATACTATAATGCTGAATTAAATCTCACTAATTCTGGAATAATTCTAACATTCTGTAGTGAGTAAATTCTAAATCTGTCCCGATACTAGTTCTTTAATGGCACACACTAGAACTCAGTGCTGGTTTTCAGCATCACTGACACTAATTCAGCACCGTATTCTTTTTCTAGACATTTTCATGAGTAGATCAGAACCTACTGGGTTTGCTTATCAGCGTTGTTCCAGCCCTCACAGGACATATTAAGCACGGACTAGCGTTACTTCAGAACGAAAAGACTTAATTCAGCACCCACCCAACCTTACAACAATTCTACACTTATTCTAACCTATTCCTCGATAATGTCTTTTTATGGTAAATGAATATTTTATGTACACACTATGTTCTGAAATAACGCTGGTCGTGCTTAAAAAGAAAGCTGGGTGCTGAATTAAGTCTTTTCGTTCTGAAGTAACGCTAGTCAGTGCTTAATATGTCCTGTGAGGGCTGGAACAACGCTGATAAACAAACCCAGTAGGTTCTGATCTACTCCTGAAAATGCCTAGAAAAAGAACATGGTGCTGAATTAGTGTCAGTCATGCTGAAAACCAGCACTGAGTTCTAGTGTGTGTGCCATTAAAGAATCCATATCAGAACAGATTCAGAATTTACTCACTACAGAATGTTAGAATTATTTCAGAATTAGTGAGATTTAATTCAGCACTATAGTAAGCTGGGGGCAGCTTTCTTTTTAAGCATGACCAGCGTTATTTCAGAACATAGTGGGTAGATAAAATATTCATTTACCATAAAAAGACATTATCGAAGAATAGGTTAGGATAAGTTTAGAATTGTTGTAAACTTGGGTATGTTCCACTGGGGGAACGTAAAGTAATAAAAAAAGTAGGTATCATTGTATTAAGCACTAGAATATCTTTTCAGTGTTATTTTTTGAAATACCAGTTCTTCATCACTGCTTGAGATTGCCTTCTCAACCAATTAAGCTGATCATCATGGTAAGATTAAAAAGTTGATCGACTCTGTGTATGATTACACTGAGTGAGTCTCAACACAGAACTTTGCAAAGAAGGGTATCAGCTCAAGTTGTCACACTCCATGTAGCACGCAAAGGTAGGCAAAAGAGAGAGACGACTCAGTGGATATCGGAGATCAAAAAGGGTGAATCTATCTGTACCACTGTGAATGGCTTTGAGCCATAGAACCAACAGACTACATACTATGGATCCTAGCATCCCAAGGCTCCCAACTAAGCAGTTTTCACCTATCTATGTGGCTAGCTCAAACAAATTATCGAATACTTTATTGAATGCTGGCAGGTTTTGGTTTGACCACCTCTAACTCTTTGCTAAATTAACCTTATTTCAGTTAAAATTACTCAATGAGGAAGGCGATAGTTCAACATGCATAATACGTGCAATTTCCCATCTTCATCAATTGATTTTTCCTCCTTACCTAACACTTTACGTTTAACTTCAATATTACTAACACTATTATTACCACCTAACACAAGCAGATAGAACACAAGCAACTATGATCAAAGACAGATAGCTGGCCTTTTCGAGTCTTCCACTTTCATAGGCCATTTGTCACAGACATAAAGGAGGATGGAGTGAACTTCTGAGCAGTACACACATCCTTTGGTCGTTAGTCGGAAATCACCTCTGCGCATGAGATGGCATAAGTGGGTAATAAACTGTGCTCGAAACTTCATCAGTAAATATTACTGTATAACACTGTGAGACTTTATCAAAATAAATTTTACTCACAATGGAATTATACCCTACCACAGTGCACAAGTTGTATTCTTATATCAACAGAGTTTATTTAGGTCTTCTAACCCTAACAATAACCCGAATCTTTCCTGAACTTAACCCTAACGTGAAAATATCACAAAACTAACTGTAATCTAACTCGAACCAAACCTACTGTCGCCTTTATTAGGTTAACCTACCCTTAACTTGTCCTTGGCTTAAAGAGTAACTTAATCTTTCCCAAACCTAAGCTGAAACTTGCCAGATATCCCATTTAATAATAATAACACCTCGATGAGCATATTTTATTGAGGATGACAACATTATTTGTCAGGTTTCACTAACTTGCTCAGTCAGTGTTTCAAGGTCATTGGTGCGTTCGCACTCCACTGGTAGTTAGTGGTGCTTAAAGTTTAACTTGGCCCCATTTGTTGTACCAAGATCTAATTCAATTATTTGTAGGTTAACCTAGTCAAATTGTAAGTCACTTGCGCTACAGATGATAGATGATCATGGTACTACAGTGCTAACACACTAAGCCCCTGAATGCCCTTCGAGAAACATAGCAGTTATACGTCATTTAATGTAAAAGTGACAAATAGGGACTTCAGTAGTTTCCTAGCTTACTATTGTTATTTATGCTTTCACCTATAATAGTTGTGTGTTCAGAATATTATAACTTATTAAATGAAGCGTTTTCGGAGTAGTTGTGTTCCTTAAACTGGATGGTTTACTTACAAAGCTTCCATTGCCTTTCTAGGCAACATCTTCAGAGCATACTTCAATTTGTGGAAGTGAGCTTTTAGATTTCTCCACGAGTTTATTAGTCATCTCTCCTGGTAACCTTGAGTGTGATTGGTCGTTTTTGTGTGTTTTCACACCTTGACCTGAAGTTTAACTTTTTCTTTATGAGGTTTCTTTCTTATAGATTGGTAAATCTTGTCTACGTCAATGTGTCTATTAGTTACCGATTCACTGGAATACCAGGCTTCTAAAAATTCTCTGAAGTTTTTGGTTTTTCCCCTCTCTAATATTTGAACTTTGTCCGAATTGAATTGATGTCCGTGATTATCTGAATGCAGTGATATGAGGAAGTGTATATCACATCTTGCGTCGGTGGCACAGTGGTTAGGACTCTCGCCTAACATGCACATGGTCCGAGGTTCGATCCCCTGCCGACGCACACCCGATATCTATGGTCGGCCTGCAAAATTTGGGCTACCGATATCCATGCTGAAAATTCCATACTTGTACTGAAAATACGGTGTGGCATCAAGCTGTAACCAAAATTTAAAAAAATAAAATAAAATGTCTTTCGACGGTCATTTTATGTTCATGGATGCAGAGACGAAGAGAACGTTATCCATTTTGGCTAATATAGTGCTTTTCGCAGTCGTTGCAACTTATTTTGTAGATGATGTCGGTTTTATCTTCTATCGCTGTTAGGTGGTTGTTAAATATGGATGTTAAACGAACCTAAAGAGTTTGCTGAGTTATGGATCAACCCGAGGATCGCAGAGTGTTATAGAGAGAGAGAGATAAAAATTGCACAGAGTACACAATCTGTTATGACGCGCTCAATATACAAACTGAGTTCACAATTCAGATGCAATAACAAATTAGTGCTAACAGCACAACCTGTTAATAAACGATGTTAGTAAAGATGTATATATTCGCTAACAAGAAGTTAATTTTGATTGGACACTAGTCAGTAACTAGCATTATGCGTCTAGTCCTTTGTTTGGTGCAAACTGAATTCTATCAGTCAAGTTCGCAATATGACCACCATGCTAGTTGGCTCTCCATCATGCTGTACTCTGAATTGTTGTTATTAGAAGGTTGGAGGCAATCGGCAGTAAGCCTTAAACCTAGGTTTCTTGCTTCTTGGTACTCGTCAGCAAGGTGTATGTACCATCTTCAAGAAACCATGATGTCGAGCCAACCAGGATGGTGGCCACATTGCAAACCTGACTGATAGAATTCAATCTGAACCAAACAAACTACTAGACTACATAAATGATACTGTCTGTCTGTCTGTCTGTCTGTTTTCAACATAGAACTTTGCATCGATGTGCAGCAGTTCAAGTCGCCACACTCCCTCCTTGTAGCACACAAAGCAAGAGAAGAAAGTAAAAAGAAATGCATAATAGAGACAGTAAACAGAGGTGTGAGACAAAGGAATAGTAATAACGAAGAACAATATAGTTTCATTGGAAATCATAAGTCACAAGGAGTGGATGCATCTGCACCATTGAGAACGATTTTGAGCCATGTCACCAATTGTTTCCAACCATTGGTTTTTACCGTCTTGAAGACCCCAACCAGGAAGTCTACACCTTCCTACGTGGCTTAAACTAACTGTTGTAGATTTCATTGACTGGTGCCATGTTTTGGTTTGACCGCCGCTAGCTCTTTTCCAGCCTGACCCTATGTCAGCTAGCATAAATGATACTAGTTAATAGTTTGTGTCCAATTAAATTACCCAATAAAATCTTAATGGAGCTCAATCGCAAGCCCGAATAGCTGAGTGATAAAGTCTGTGACTGCAGCACTAGGTGATCATGGCTCGAATCTCAAAGGGGATATGAGTTCCTTTAAGATTGCAGATACACCCTACTAACGAGTGTCAAGAAACATGAAACTTAGGCCCAAAGCTTCCTGCCAACTGCCTCCAACCGTCTTATAAGAAGTTGATTTATCGTCCCCATAGATGAATATATGAAGAAGAGAGGTAGAAATGCCACTGGTGCACTTCAGACTCACGAAATATACTCTGAAACACCATCTTTTGTCTCCTAGAAGCTAATCTTCATAAATTATCTGATCTAAGCCAGTAATTATGAGGTAAGTATTAGATGTCGCATAGACCTCAAATGTGTATCTGTAATCTTAAAGGAACTAGTGTCCCTCTGAGATTCGAGCCCTGGTCCCGACTGACCTCCATTAGGACTGTATTGGGTACTTTAATTGGACACTAACTAATAACTAGTGTCATTTTTCCAGTCTAGTAGTTTGTTTGGTTCAGATTGAATTCTATCAGTCAGGTTTGCAATGTGGCCACCATGCTGGTTGGCTCGACATCATGGTTTCTTGAAGACAGCACATACACCTTGCTGACGAGTATCAAGAAGCAAGAAACCTAGGTTTAAGGCTTACTGCCGATTGCCTCCAACCTTCTAATAACAACAATTCAAAGTACACCATGATGGAGAGCCAACTAGTATGGTGGTCATATTGCGAACTTGACTGATAGAATTCAGTTTGCACCAAACAAAGGACTAGACGCATAATGCTAGTTACTGACTAGTGTCCAATCAAAATTAACTTCTTGTTAGCGAATATATACATCTTTACTAACATCGTTTATTAACAGTTGTGCTGTTAGCACTAATTTGTTATTGCATCTGAATTGTGAACTCAGTTTGTATATTGAGCGCGTCATAAGAGATTGTGTACTCTATGCAATTTTTATCTATCTCTCTCTATAACACTCTGCGATCCTCGGGTTGATCCATGACTCAGCGAACTCTTTAGGTTCGTTTAACAACTATATTTAACAACCACTCAACAACGATAGAAGATAAAACCAACATCATCTACAAAATAAGTTGTAACGACTGAGAAAAACACTACATTAGCCAAAGTGAACGACGTTCTCTTCGTCTCCGCATCCATGAACATAAACTGACCGTCAAAAGACATGATATCCACTTCCTCATATCACTGCATACAGATAATCACGGACATCAATTGGATTCGGACAAAGTTCAAATATTAGAGAGGGGAAAAACCAAAACTTCAGAGAATTTTTAGAAACCTGGTATTCCAGTGAATCGGCAACTAATGATCACATGTGATCATTCGCAATTCTGATACGAAAAAACAGACTAAACTGACAACTTAAAAAAGGTTACATAAATAGATACGAATGTCCAACTAATGCTACATAATCCGAAAATACTGTGTTATACTTTCTTATACAAGAATTTTTGGGAGATATTGACTTAAAGAATACCTGAAAATTAATTTTTAACCAGCTAAGCTGAATTTTCGGACAAACATACAACGGAAATCGCAGTTTCAAACTATTTCCTCACTTCCGTGTATCTCTTTCTGAACTCGTTCATTCATTTCGGAAGACTAAGGTCTTTCCAGCCTGAACACATAGGCTTTAGACGTATGTGAAACCAAATTTACTGAGTTAAATCATCCCTTCAGTCGACATGGAGGGTCTTTTATATCTTTATTACCAAGCACTGATAAGCATTTAATCGTAGTTTACGATTAGAGTGAATCTTGGTTCAGTGACGGGATGATAGCTAGTTACCTTTGCACCATAAAGCACATAGCTTACCATTAATATTAGCAATATGTATTTTTCAAAGCATTAAAAACAAAACAAAACTTCCGTAATGACATTTCACTATTTAAATCTAACCCAATCGGACAAAAATGATTAAAAAAATGGATGAATAATGGGAAAATAATGGCCAATAGTAAGAAAAACGAGGCGAATTTCGGCCACATGACGGAATCTTCCACATTATGAAAACTATTTCACCAAAATCTAACTAGTATTTCACCATTTTAACCATTAATTAGCTAATATTTTACCATTATTGAACCTAAAACTTCCTATGATTCAACCAATATTTTTTTCATCATTTAACCATTTCTTTCCTATCTTCACTATTATTTAAGTAATATTTCTCCTTCTTTCAACCAATATTTAACCATGATTTGTGCATTACATTACCAGTCTTATCAACTGCCCAAAATCTTGTCCATTTTAACCATTATTTAACCATTCTTTGCTCGTTTTTGTCCGACTGAGTGGTTCCATCAAAGTTGCCGAAAACCAGTTTTAGAACTCTTAGCGTCGGTGGCATAGCGGTTAGGATTCTCGCCGACCATGCACATGGTCCGAGGTTCGATCCCCTGCCGACGCACACCTGATATCAATGGTCGGCCTGCAGAATTTGAGCTACCGACATCACATGCTGAAAATTCCATACTTGTACCAAAAATACTGTGTGGAATCAAGCTATAATCAATATAAATAAAAAATATATATAGCAACTCAATTAATATCTTCCCTTTATTTGGTAACTGCTACATACAGCACTGAAATGACATTAAACAAACATCGGTACAAGTTACAAGAAAAAATTGTATTATTTTTATCTTTCAATATATATATATATAGTTATGTTATGCGTTATTGTATACTGTATGTAACGTCTCAAAGCTTGTAATCACAACATCAAATCATAAGCGTAAATGGCGCCCAAAAACACCACACAGAATGCGTATAGTTATTATAAATATACATTTTTAGGTGTGTTAATAATTCTCTAAAAATTTCTTAAGTTTTCACTAATCGTTACAAACAGATGGACAGTTCCAGCTACTTACTGATCCTGAGTGATGAAAATATCAATATCCATATAGCAACATATTATCCCAGAATATCGCCAATGTCTACCAACCTTGTTATAGCAAGTCACTTTAGTTGCAATAATCTTGGTAGTGAATTCCTTCGAAATGTTTACCATATGTATCCATTTTATGAAGTACAAATTATAGACTTCACACTGCAATGCCCATATTTAAACCTGAAAAAGGGGGCTGCCAACTATCCGCGCCATTTGGCACACCGTCGTGTTACGTTCATTCGTTCGTTTGTGCACAATCCCTAGCTAGTTAAGCAATCATCTCGCACTCCCACTTAATCCCGAAATATAATTCGTAATTTGGTCGATCAATTCTGGTGTTTTGCTTTGTCTTTGGTCTACGAGGAACGATTCAGATTATAAGGATAGAAGGCTCTTGTTGCCTATGTTAATTCTCGCGATAAATTGGGTATTAGATCTTGCGTTAGTACACTGCGTACTATCCATTAACGTCAAAACCCTCAGCCTCGGAGCCACAGCTAAGGCTTTTCTAATGCTATGGGCACTTTGAAGGGCTTTCAAACAATTAGACGAGTGTATGTTCCAACTACTCTATGCAACATATGTCAGACCTCATCTAGAATACTGCATATAAGCGGTGAGTCCATGCTCGAAAAAAGAGGCATATATCCTGTAAAAAATACAGAGGGTAGGAACTAAATTAGTTGGTGGTATCTCACACTTTCCTTATGATAAGAGGATGGAGCATTTAAATCTCTTCCCATTATCATACCGAATGAGGGGAAGCCACTTAATTTTGACATACCGTATATTAAAGGGTGATTTAGGGATTCACCTTTCCAATCTTCTGTCTCCCTCTAGGATAAATTTACGAGGTCACCACAAGAAGGTGCTCAAACTGAGGTCGAATAGGTGTGGAATTTAGATTACCTTACATAGTGGCCAACGACTGGAACTCCTTACCTGATTAAGTTGTAACAGCTTCACCGGTGGAAGCTTTCAAAGAAAAATTAGATCTCTGTAGATATATATCGCAAGGATTAACGTAGGCAACAAGAGTCTTCTAACCTTACTAAGATTTCTGAATAGGAAGTGGAGTAATTTTTAGAAACAACTCTCTATTAGGGGCGTGATTTTATGAAAACGTTTCCAGCAACATGAGTGAAGTGGAAAAAGTCTTGAATATGTTTCGACCAAGAAGTGAGGGAAAAGGTGATTCTGACGTTATGTCCACCTCTATGGAGATCCCCACGTTCTAATATGAGAAGATTACGTGGAAACGTTGAATGACTGTTTGAAAAGTGCGAAATGGATTCGTTGATAACATGAAAAAACCAGATGAAGTGGATGATTAGACCTTTGAGAACATGGGGTAAGGGGAGCAAAAGTAGGTGTATCAATGGTACACCACCCAAGCTTACAATAATGTTGAATTAAATCTCACTAATTCTGGAATAATTCTAGCATTCTGTAGTGAGTAAATTCTGAATCTGTTCTGATATGGATTCTTTAACGGCACAAACTAGAACTCAGTGCTGGTTTTCAGCACGACTGACACTAATTCAGCACCATGTTCTTTTTCTAGGCATTTTCAGGAGTAGATCAGAACCTACTGGGTTTGCTTATCAGCGTTGTTCCAGCCCTCACAGGACATATTAAGCACGGAGTAGCATTACCTCAGAACGCATTGACTTAATTCAGCACCCAGCTCTCTTTTTAAGCACGACCAGCGTTATTTCAGAACATAGTGGGTAGATAAAATATTCATTTACCATTAAAGGGCATTATCGAAGAATAGGTTAGAATAAGTTTAGAACTGTTGTAAGCTCAATATTGAGCATCCAGCCCATGGAGTACGGTGAATAGGGAAAATCCACAAAATATGGTAAAATTTGGTTGCAGTGTTGCACTTACTCCTCACTTTAGCCGTTAAATGAGACCATCTGTCTGAGTTTTCCATTATCCGACATGATCTAGCTTGCTGAAATTCTTGAAGGCTTTCACAGCGTAAAGTAGGATATTTTAGGCGTTAAGAGGCAAATTACAACTAGTAAATCCGTACCACGTGACACCATAGCGCAAAAAATTACTAATATTTCAAGTACGACTTACCCTGAAATGTTATTTATTTGAAACCATACGGTTTCTGGGACGCACAACTACCTCGCAAAATAGCGGATAAAAACAAATAAGTGGAAATTCAATTTCTGGACAGAGTGTTAACTGAACACTAAAAATAAGTACATACGTTGGCAAAGTAATAATTAAAATGAAAAATATGGTGTTGGCGATTCAATCACAAGTTTATTTCAGTATCCAATATCTAGGTGGTTGGCATTCATTTTCCAATATAGTTTTTACGAGCTAGTATAAACCAATTTGATTGCGAGTTATAGGTTCCTGATCTTCGGTAAACTTCTGCGTAGCTCGTCCCGCCACTCGACTGTCGTAGCTTTGGTTGACTCCAAAAGGAATAGTGCTGGGATTAATTATATGCGGTTTGTAGTGTGAGGTGTGTTTATTTATTTATTTTATTTATTTTTGATTTACAGCTTGATTCCACACCGTATTTTCAGTACAAGTATGGAATTTTCAGCATGGATATCGGTTAGCCCAAATTCAGGCCTACCATAGATATCGAGTGTGCGCCGGCAGAGGATCGAACCCCTGACCATGTGCATGGTCGGCGAGAGTCCTAACCACTGTGCCACCGACTGTTACTACTGTGAATGGAGTTGATCCTTTCACCAGTTTGTCCTCCATATCGTCGTCAAAAGAAGAGAGATCATAATAATAAATAATAGATATAATTAGTGAAGTTATTCTGACTAACAGACAGAAAAAGAATAAGAATACGTAACATCAGTCAGCTGTTTAAATTTAAAGAATTGTATGAATAATATACATATATATCGGTAATAATGATAATAATAATAAGTGTAGTTAAAGCTGTCAGGAGAGTAAGACGGGAGAGAATGTAAAGAAGTAAAACGTCAAGTTTAATTGTCTACCCCTTAATGGTGTATGCGATTTTAAGGGGATAGGCCATTTGGATGCAGTCCTTGTGTCGCTGCGTGGTTGTCCAACCTTCGCGTCCACAGACGGTGCCATAGCTACATCTGCCGGTAAGGTATTCCAGGGACGGCAAACCCGCAGTGGAAAGAAGTGGGGGCGCATCCGGGTCCTTGCCCTTTGATGAGCCATTCTTCTAGGATTTCCACGAGGGAGCCTATATCTACTCAATGGTAGAACTCCTTTGTTTGGGTGATTCTGGTCATTCGTTATTTTGCAGGCAGTAATCAAATCCTCCCTAAGCCGACGGTAGCTAAGTGTGAATAGGCCTAATTTCTCTAGCCTTTCATTATATGGTTTATTCCGGAGACCAACCACTCCTTTTGTTACCCGTTTCTGGACTATTTCCAAGAGGTCGTCATCGCTCAACCTGGAGGACAACTGTACAATTCAATAACTATACGGCCTAATTCAGAAAATGAGTGTATTATATGTATCGAATATTTAACAGTTGAAATACGATTAACTTGTAGACAATCTACGATTTGATATTATATCATACTTGATCGTGCCTGTAAAAATGGCATGCATTTTCATGTAAATTTGTAAATTTATATGAAATACATTATTATTATCTCTTCTAAGCAGTGGGGGTGAAATAATATTATGTACATTAAGGTGTGGTCTGACGTATGTTTTGTACAATTTTAGAAAGAGCTCAGGAGTGAGTGCACCTAACTGTCTATGTGTTAAGTGCATCACCGCATATGCCCTCACTGCATCGCCCGTGTAATTTACGCTTGTGTCCATTTTCTCCGTTGGAACTGGACCTAAGTCACGTTCCGACGTTGTGCAGGACAAGCTTTCATTGCACAGGGTGTAACTTGCATTCCGCAGTCTACAGGTGCGTAACTTCACTACTTTGCACTTTTTCAGGTTGAAAGTCATGCCACTAGCCACCGCCCAGTCTTCCCGAAGCCTTGGATCTGCCTGCAGTCTATCTGAATCCTCCGGACACTTTATCGCCCTCCATATCTTTACGTCATCAGCGTATAGAAGAGTCGGGCAACTAAGACGGCATGGTAAATCACTGACAAAAATCAAGAACATCAGTGGTCCCAGGATAGAACCCTGCGACACTCCTGATGAAGAGCTGTGCTAAGATGATCGTACTCGATTGACCTTGGTGCAAAATTGCCTTTCAGTTAGGTAGTCCTTCAACCATGACAGAAGTGGTTTACATATACCTACCTGGCTTATTTTGTGTAGGAGAAGGTCATGGTGAACAGTGTCGAATGCCTTCTCAAAGTCTAGGAAGACCACATGGGCTGGAACATTCATATCCCAGCATGATGTCCAGTCGTCCCAAGCTGATAGTAGGTTAGTGACGCGGGATCTGCCTTTCCTGAAACTCTTTGGGCTTCATGGAGTATATTAGACCTATCGAGATATCCCCTGATGTGATTGCCAATAATACTTTCCAGTACCTTTGATACCACTGGGAGTAGAGCTACTGGTTTATAAATAGTGGGATTTTGCCCATCCCCACCCTTGAAGATCAGAGAAAGGATGGCTCTTTTCCACTCCTTTGGCAGTTTCCCCGATTCCATTGAGTGTTGCAGCAAGTCACATAAGGGCCTGCAGAGAGCCTCGGCGCACTGTTTCAGAACAGATGGCCTGATGTCGTCACAACCTGGGAACTATTGCAGGGTTTATTTGGGGAGCAGCCATTAGGTCTTCCTCCTGTGAAACAGCAAGGCCACCATTTTGGTCCGTAAGGGTAATACGCACATTGCTGTTTAGCTGTTTGGTGAAGGCTAAACTGAACATTTCATCCATCTCCAGACTAGTGAGATATTGACCTTTTGGGCCTACTAAACCGCATGCCCCCTGGTTGGCTGGTTTTCTTTCCGACATGAATCGGTACAAGTTTTTGGGGTTTGCTAGGAGTCTTTTAGCCAGGTTAGCCTGGAATGACCCCCTGTCCTTCCTGACTCTTGCATTGCACCGGTTTCTGAGTTCCAGGTATGCATCATGGTCAACCTGACTCTTAGATGTGCGCTACGTAAACCAAGCCTTCCGCTTTGCTTGCAGAATACGTCGTGTGCCTCTCTTTCATCATGATGAATTTCTTCTGGGCTGTGTTGTGACTAAAGGGACGGTATCCGAGATTACTGTATGAATAATCTTTTTTACCACCAGTGTTCATCCACAGATAGCTCGTACCATGCTAAGGGACAGTCTGTGTCGGATTTGGTAGTGGTCACAAATGTGAATCGCTCCGATCTGTAGGACAGCAACATGCATTATTTTGGCAGCTCGAGAACCAAACATGAGTTTAGATACTTAAAGTATAAAAAATTGACTTTAAAAAAAATTTTAAAAAAAACTAAAACAATAATGACTGTACAGTTTTAGCTCGTAAAAAAATAATGCTTTCGCTCCTAACATCTACAAGCCTGCTCAGTTTCTTGCCAAGATGCTACCCCATGGGCCATACACAAGTTCGCCAGACATCCTACAGGTCACCATATTCAACAGGTTCTAATCCTTCTAGCCACTTCTCTCTAAAAAGTCACTTATATACTTCACGATAATCCTTCTACCTAATTACTATTATACTCTATTTTATCTCAACTTCCTAGGCCTTTAGTAAAGCTGAAATTTACTCTCTTGTTATTCTTTTTTCTCATTCACACTCTTCTCTCGCACCTCCTGAAATAGCGTTCAAGCACGTGGTTGTCGCTCAACTTCGATGGAAACCTTCGTGGAAGATTTACAAATTAACACTTGTAAGAATCTGTTCCGATTGCTTGTACTATGTAATTCAACAATTTGAACTTTTACAAAAAGTGATAATCTTACTATCCCTTGTAAACGTTGTACTTACCTCAATATTGGTTGGTTATCGTATGCCTACAACTACGGGTTGAAAACGAAACGAAGTCGATTTTCCTGCGCAACCTGCAGGACTACCGTTTAATTCAATAATGATACGACATGGGTCAGACAATGAGTGTGTTTATATATATATATATCAAATATTTAGCTGTTCAAACATTATTAACTTGTAGACAATCTACTATTTGTCATTATATCATACTTGATCGTGCCTGTAAAAATGGCGTGCATTTTCATGTAAATTTATGTTTATATGAAAATATAAAATTGTTATTATTAAGAGCCTCCGCATTTCTGCATAGTCAGCCTTCCTGTAACACAGACATAGTCTCATAACGTCTCACTGCAAATGCTCACGGAGAACGAGATCGAAACCTATGATTGCATGTTCACTACTTCCTAGAGGAGTCATGATCTGGACCTACTCGACGAGTAGTTGGTCACTAGTTAGAATGTGGTCTAGTTTTGATGACTTTCAACTAGGGCCCCACCTAGTGTTGTCTCCAACGTTCTCAGTCAGTCCCGTGTTTCGAATAGTTTGCAGTAGATTTAGGCCGAATTTTCCCAAAGCATAGCCCGAGACAAGGTTCAGTGATGTGGCATTGAAATCTCCAGCAATGGTGACTTGGTCATAGCCCAAGTCTCACATCCCTGTGATAATGCTGAGCAGTAGCTGATTGTGCTCTGCCCCGCAGGTGGGAGATCGGTAGATGCCATCCAGTGAATGCTCGGTGTGGCCTACGGTGAAATGACACCTATGGAGTCTGGGAGTTCAATAGGTGCTGAGTCCGTTGCGCGCACACATTTAAGTTGCCTGTCAAAGTATATAGCAACTCCCCCTCTTTCCCTATTATCCCTGTCTCTCCTGACCAGAACCATATCATCTATACTGATTTCGTTATCGGAGATAGTGGGGGTTAGCCATGTTTAGGTGAGAATGATCACTTTCAGTTGTAGGTGTGCTTGGAGATTTCGGAGTTCATCTACTTTTCCTCTCAGCCCCCTCACAATGCTATATAGGCAGCTAACAGTGAGTCTAACAACCCCAGAGTTTTGTGGGGTAGTTGACGTGAAGCTGTCTGCTGGTAAGGGACTTAATGCTGGGACTAGTTGGCCGATTCCGATGGAACCAGCCAGTTGTGGTTTTTTCCATGGATTTAGGCAGGACACTTGGGTGACACAGACTGTTATTCTCAGAACTGCATCGCTCTGGTGTCACTGAAACTTGGGAACGTATTAAAACCTCAGTTTGCTGCCTCCTTATGGTTCGGGATCTACTTTCGCAGCATCGGGCGTGTCCTCCCATTTACCCTAGGTCTCATGCCATCGTTGAAGAGCTATGGCCAACTGCTCTGGGGAGTTGAATGTGACAGTTGGCAGCTTTGGAGAGCTAATCCGTGTGAGATAAGCGGGGCGAGGTAGTCGGAAAATGGTGATGGCTCCAGAAGCGCTAAGGGCCATCTGAGATGACAGCCATCTCCTGCTCCGGAACACCGTGTACCACCATAGAGGTAGAAGGCATCAGTTCCAATGATTCCCTCGCAATTTGTCTGATAGCCCATGGTCTGTCTTATCTCACCCTTATGTTCGAACTTCTATCGATGGCTAGCACCTAAACCATTATTAGTACTCTTTCCGCCTCTTCGGCAGAGTCCAGGGTAACCCTTAATCGGGGCGGCTTACCCCGAGGCGTGTGAACACCCCTCTGCAGCCTTCACAATTTCACTGAACTAATGTTCGTACCTAATTTATTGCACAGTTTGGACCACTGATCCTGATCAAACAGGGCCCATTGTTCAAGCAAGCTATCCTTGCTCACAGGTACTTTGAAGAGGATGGGAGAATTAGACCGACTGACTTCAGACTTAGGTTTTGCGTTTGGCTTCTTGCATTACTTTGCAGCGTCAGCAACTTTAGGATTCATCAGGTTCTGGCCAGCCTTTGCAGTGTTGCCAAGCTTGCATGTGGATGCAGCTGGTGCTTTCCTAATTATTTCTTCCCTTGATGTTTATATTTCGTATAAATGGGTAATCTTGCAAGAAATGCATGCCATTTGTACAGGCACGATCATTTATGTTATAAACTACAATCGTGAAGTATCATAAATTAGCACTTTTTAAAAAGTTTAAATTGTCCGATTACTGTACAGGCAATCAGAATAGGTTCTCATAAATGTTAAATTGTAATTCCCTTACTAAGGTCACCATCAAAGTCGAGCGACAACACAAACTTCATCCCACACGAAAGTAACATAACAAGCCAGTGTGTCGACATACTTCTTGATTTCTACCCAAAGTAAATATATGCACATATTTATATAAATAAACATATTTAGAGACCATTCTTCTGACTCTTCAGGTTTCGTTCTGTCCTGCCGTTCTTTGTCTCTTTTTTCACGGCTTCGGCTTACGTTTGATTTTCCGAATGGTGATAGGGAACGTAACTTTTTGGTGACTTGCAACAACATTCAAGTATTGGTTCGCAGGGATCTGATAGGAGTTCTTACAGGATTCCATCGTGAGTTGACATAGTTTAGAGAACCATTGGGAAACATTGGAGTACTGAACAGCCAGCTGTTTCGTCCTGGTATGGGAATCTACGGCATCACTCACCGGTAATCGGTTAAACCAAATCCCTGCAAGCCAACACCTCAACATCAATGTGATGCTCACTAGCGATTGGCCATATTCAGATAGGTTACCTGTGTTCTAGTTAGAAGTCTTGGCCAGTGGGACCAAACCGGCCGGGTGTGAGGACAGGTACTAACAGACGACATTGGCTAGTACTCGCGCTGTATCATGGATTCGCAGAAGTTGGAATTCATGGGCTGACAATTGGATCAGATCCCAGCGGCTGAGTAGTCCACGGGCTCGTCTCCTAACTGGAAGGTCGATGGTTTGAACCACAGTGAATGAGTACTAATAAAGAGTCCAAAACGAGGAAGCAACAGACGGCTGTCCAGTGCTCTCAAGTCTTCCACTGGTTCTCCAAACGATGTGGGCTCATGACGAAATCCTTAACGTACTATAACAATCAGGAGAGATCTGTAAAACTCACTGGCCCCAAAGGTTACACAAAATCCACATACTTTCTTCCGTAACGCATCCTTAATGATCACTGCGGCTCATTATTCTTATAACAGCAATCAAGTTCGGTTACTGCCTGTACAGTGCCAGTAAGCCTGGGGAATTGAAGAAATGTTGAAAATACTCTGAAGGTTCCATCACAAATTTCAATGACTCATGCGACTGTGGTTTTCAGCACCTGCTTGCTTAATTTGTCACTTTGTATGGATAAGGAAAACGTTATTCTGGTTTCTAACTGCGTATGAGCTGGGAATTATCTGTAGCTGATTTCTACTCAAGTAATATGGGTTTAACTGCACACAGACTGCTGTAGGTGAGTTCCTTGCAGTTAATACTGTCGCAAGCACTTCTGTCAGTGAAGTAACTAATGATTCACACTAACAATTTTACCATTTTATGGACAAAGTACTATACTGTGCATTTGTAACGCAACACTTATTACTACGTTCTTTTGGTTTAACTTAACCAGTGCCGATGCCAAGGAATACACTAAGTACACTGCTTCTACCTGTGTAAAGTGACCTCGTGGATATTACTTTATCAACCTTATTTCATATTTATATCCTATGTATTTGAATGACTGTCAAGATGCATACTCGTGTATTTGTGGTGTATGCGCAAATGACTGTAGACTGGCGTCCCTAAAGTAAAAACAAATAACAATATATTTTTATAAAGTCTGTATCCGTTTTGGTCCATTCGTCTAAATTTTCAGCGTAGTCTGCTTGGTAAGCCCCTCACTGGACGTCACTACCCTGCAGACACACCTTCAACTGTTTTAATAGCACTCAGATGTATCGACCCAACAAATACTTTTCATTCACCCGCTTCCCACAGCAATGCTCCCTACTGACCTGATGTCAAGCTACAAACCTCCTTATCTTTAGATGTGTAATCCGGAAATTCAAAATACTTTTTTCTCACGTGCTTACATCCCAGAGCTCATGAGTTCTTCCACCTGCTATCTACAAGCTTTTTTCTTTCTCAAAACTTCAACGAAAGCTGTTATGGCCTTACTATCGCATGTGTGCGATTTATCTGACACTATCTCGTTTAATTTTACTTCAACCGCATTTGAGTCACGTCATCATCCCTATGTTACGCAGTAACTCTAACCAAACATGACAAATCGAGTATTTTCCTCATAAATGTTCGTTCGATTTGTATTAAAATCCCACATCTCCACCCCTTACTTTTATTTTCCAGACCTGCAATAGTGATAGCTAATGAGGCCCGAAAACCTTCTGGCTTCAATTATAGATTTCTAGGGCATTCAGGCTATATCCCTTCTGGGCACCGAAGAAGAGAAGAATATGCAAATGGTTGCATTATTTTCCCTATTAATAGATTTCACGCTGTGGAAGCTGACAATTTGGACCACTCAAATTGGATTATTCCAAACACTAGATTAAAAAGGACCCCTGTTGGAATCTATACATTAATGAGCCAACCGAAACACTAATGAAACGAATCGTATGCGCGGCACTCTCAATTATCCCTCCTGCCTAGATTTTGGCAATAAGATCACAGCTGATGTCTCTAACATGCCTGGCATCCAGTTGAATAGCTGAACGGTCCCCTCTTATCTTGATTGTTCTGTGGACAAAGGGGCCTCTTCCTCTTTTCTGGCCTAAGGTATTTTCAGCAACACTTATAACCAGGATGCGTTATTCTCTCTGGAAGCTGAGACATATTTTCCCTGGATGCAAATGAGGTTTATAACTTGGCAGCAACAATAAGACTCGCATACACAGCGTCTGTCTCGCGATTGATACTTGAGAAGATAACCAGTATTAAAGTCACTGATTTATTACTGATGGCACCCAGTCTAGCACCACTTTAGACTCATGTAGTATCGTTCATGGAAGTGTACCTGGACCAATCTTTTTCCTGTATGTCTTAGCGATGGGTGTGTTGTTACATTGCATAGTAGGCCCACTTAGTGTCCTTATAACCAATAGGTAGATTGTCACATGGTGCAGAAAGTCTGACGCATAAAATGCACTCAGACGCTGGTGACACTGAGGTCTGTAGGTAGTGCATATTGTGGCCTGCTATGATGAGCCTACCTTTATATCGCACCATGTACGACGAACCGCGACAAGCCTGTTCCCAAATTTGCTTCAATTTTTCACCAAGGGGTTCATCTCTACTTTTTGAGTCGTCAAAGTTCAAGCCATTGCAATTTCTTTCGTCTCATTTACCCAATTCTACCACTGATTTGACAACGTTGGGATTCCTGAATATAAACCACTGTCTGTTTTGCCATTCTGTAACTTCAATCATGGGAGCAGTCAGGATATAATTGACATTTTCCACAATTTCGAAACTCTTTTAACACATATATTCTAACGCACCACCGCTGAGTGACCACTTCATACCTTTCAACTTACCCCTTCGTTTTTCTTAAGAAATTAGACCTCACATGAATTACTAGCTGCAAAATTTCTCATCGTATTAGTGTCCTTTTTATAAAAATGAGAGGTTATCTGCTGGAAGCAGCCGTTCATACCATAACAAATTTCATTCAAACTAAATGCCTTATGTAAAAAAGCCTAGAGACGCTCATGACACATGGAGTCAGAGAATTAAGTTTAACTGCTAAGTATCTCACAAGAGCTTAGCATTTTGAAAATTGGAAGCATGGAGACTGCCGATCAGCTGAGCTGGTGGTGGGGACCATCGTCTCCAATGAGACAGCAATATTCTGCATTATTTTCTATAGTTTGGTTTGTAAGGGTTTGTTATGTTTTTTAACGAGAACCATTGAAAATGGTTCCCTAACTGATATCAGTCCGTGATCAACTCGTTAAAAAATTCTTCACTATGTCTTCTGAGCCTGAATGACTTTTATGTAAGGAAGAAAACTGTGATCCGTTACCTTTCACTGTCCCGAAAATACTACGGGATATCATAAATGGTTTCCCAAACCTTTGACGTAGTATCCTCATTGCCTCAGTATATCCTTCGTTCGGGGACATAAACTTGTAGCATTGTATGGCTCTTGCAGCCACACCAGTGCAAAACCTCAACAAATACATTAACTTCATTTCATCATTTAATACGAAACCACTCAGCATGACCTCAAGCTCCTTGATAAACTGCGGGTATCGAGGTTCAAACTTAGGTAATCTTAAGCCCTTACTATCACCAAAACGGCGAAGAGCGATCATCAGACTCATCATGCTGAGCATCATACATATAATTACAATTTACAGGCAACTCATTGTTACTTACTTTTTTGTCTGCTTCCACGGTGCCACGTCCCTTCCTTGACCCAGGCATTATCCAACGTAACCAAAGAATCCAAATTGCGTTGATAATCCGTGTCCAAAGAGGAGCTGGCTGCAGATCTAGTGAGTACACCCGGAAGATTTCAAGAAGGCGCTCCAGAAAACGAGCAGAAGAATAAAAGCTGTCAGGGAACTTAGCCCTAAGTTCCTATTGTAACGAAGACGCTTTGAACCGATAATGACTATGTATCTTCTCGACTTTAACTCCATAACACCAGTATTCTTTGAAGGTAGTTATATTGTCTGGCAATTAAAGTAAAGATTGGTACAATTCTACAGACAAATGTTCAGTACAAATAAAATTATAAAGTACTTTTATTCGTATTTGTTTGCCGTCTTCGAACTTGCACATGATCGAGCCATTTGCGCCTTTGAGTTGCCCGCCAATGGTGACCAAGGCCAATGAACCAACGTTCAATGTTCATATTCTTTGACAACTTCTGATAGTATTTCTCCGTTTTCTAACTAACAGCGTACGATGGAACGATTAACGCAGTATCGGTGACTCCCGCCAAAGTGGTTTTGAGTAAACAACCATGAATTGCTCTTTCATTCTTCGACTACATTGGTAATAGAACTTCATTCATCTGACTTTTTGAGTTCAGAGTAACACTCAGTGCTTGAGGCTCACCGCCGGGTGACACGCTACCCTAGTGGAGTTTACGTAGCACAACTTATGACTTACGCACCACAGAAGTAAGCATCCTATTTCTGTTTATCAAACGGTTCCGTCTGTTATTAAACTGTCGTCTCAAAGAAGTACCTTGAGACGTGAACAATATCTGCCAATTTCTACCCATTATATTACTCTTGGTTTGGTGGAATGTCACTCGAGAACAAAATGCATTTTTAATGTGTGCACCGTTTAAAGTTCAATTTCCCTGGTGCGACATAACAGCATTCATGACCACAAACAATGTCCGGTTTTGGAATTTTCAACTTATTGTTCGATTTTAGGTTACCCGTTAGTTTGACGAAGGCCTAATTTAGTTCTTCATGGTGTCGCTGATTCCCTGATCTATCGTTTCTCTTCCGGTTGCTTTTCTGGACTGTATTTCCCCAGCAAATGAAACAAATCCAATGGCATGTCCGACGGTAGAGGCAACTCTAATTTGACTGTGTCTGAGCATCTTTAACTCAATGACTACTCCGGATGTCATTACCAACTTCATTGTCATGCGTATCTTAACCTTGTGATTCCTTAACGAAGTCAACAATGCATAGCACCATTTTTGGGTGTGTCCGGAGGGGCTACTAAAACTGCAGTAGAAATAAGGTATGGCATAGGAGTCTTGAGGATCTGTTGGAACACATTTGATTGATGCTGACTGTCCAATATATTAATCGGACAGTCGGTAATCTACTCTGATCACTGGGATAACAACAACAAGCACAGTGATTGGTGGCTATCACGGCGTCATCATTGAAATCTCCCTCTCCCACAATGGGAATTAATCGCCTCTAGGACAATGACAGTAGGATTCAACTCAAAGTGAGGGAAACTTGCAATTGTCCAGTGCTATGCACCTTCAAACAACGTGGAATAAGGACTTCCACACACAGCTTCACGAGGCAATCAGAAAAACATCAAATGACTACAGCGAAATCCCAATGGGTGGTATGGGTTCTAATCTTCAGGCAGAAAAAACAGAAGACCATTCATCATAGGTCAGAAGACGCTAGGTGAAGCGAATGATTATGAAGAACTATTTGCAATTTTCTGAAGGTTTAATGATTCAGTGGTTGTCGGCGGTGTGAGAACACAGAAGGATATTCACGGAGAGACAAGGGTTTCACGAGATGGACGTACCAAAATATCAGGTAGACCCCGCCCCAATCTCAGGAAAGTGGAGACAGGCTACAAGAGCTGTGATCGAATACAGGAGCAGATGTAGGTCCAAACCACTGTCTAATACACCTAACCCTCAAGATAGAGTTAAAGGACTTCAGTGCACTGGAAATGGTGCAGAATTCAAGCCTGACACTCAGAAATTTGAGGATGAAGCTACGTGGGACATGTTCACGGCAGTCACCAAGCAGGATTCGGAGGCGCTGAGTTGTAGGAATTCACATTCATCTGAGAGTCAACTATTTCTCCTTCAATAAACACTTCATCATCTAGGGCTCATGGAACACACTGGAAAATTATATTTTCAGAGGACTAGAATGTGTTGGCCACATTCTGCCTAGTTGTTGTACCCTAACAATTGGTGTATATTCCTTTATTTTAATATCTTGGAATGGACATTTTTCATTCTACTCATACCAAGTGGTGCAAAAGACCTCAAGCTTTAATCTGCAAAGTTTTAGCTCCATGTCCAATCTCTCCTGTCTTTCCGGATTGCTACCGAGTAGCAAACTAAGCGAGGCTTAAGAGTGAGTCAGTCTTGAATCAAGTCTAGACCTCGTTGACGGCTGGCGAGCATCCTACCATTAGACTACCAACACACCTGTGACGCTGACAAGCGCTTACAAAGAAAATTTCAAGTATCATACAGATGTTTAATAAAGTTATACTGCTTTTTGTGATTGAAGTGAAAAGAAGTCTAGAATATATTTCAGCTTCCAATTTACTTCGTAGGTTGTAGGTAAACTTTAATGTGTTGCGTCAGTGGCTGAATAGACGAATTCCCGCCAGTTACGCGGCTGGTCTGTGTTTTACTAGTGACTGAAGCTTCGCCCTAGTTAGCTAGTCGATAGTGGACCGGCAAAGTAAGGAAGAGTTTGCGTGAGGTCAGCAACTCCACGTAGTGTGAAAGGACCACACTATTTCTGCTAGAAGTTCAGAATGCATGAAGCCCTACGTTCTACTCGGAACACAGAGAAATGATAAAAACAGCACATGGAAAAGACGTAAGTGTCTTGTAGCGTTCCTTCACTATTTCGGGTGGCTGCGAAGGAAGTCCCACCACCAGGTTGATGTGGACTTGGCTGAAGATTTCGCTATTCATCTGACCAATGCTAAGGTCTAGGAGAATAGACGGCCACACAGCGATTGAGGCCGTTATCTGTAGTTTAGGCCAACAGGGAAAGGACCTCGAGGTCATCTAAATGGAGTGACTGACCATTAAAAAATATATCACCGGGAAAACATACTTGGAAGAACACTAAAGCTCCCAGAAAGTGATGTGTTAGAGAACCTGTATCGAAGTCTTGTGCAAGAAGGGACAACAGTGGTCATCTACGAACACCTGTAAGCTGATGAAGAAAAAGAGGACGGCAGATCAGAAGATGAGTCAGTGTTGAGATGAACAACGAAAGGAGAGTCTAAATACAATCTACAAGGCACTGAACAAAGCCGTGAAGGATAGCGCTTGGAAGAAAAATAAGACACAGTGGTAACCGAAGTGGAACGAGCTACAGGCAGGAGCTTGTGTTGAATTTGAAGCAGTGAATAAGCTTCGGGGTTGAATAAAAAAGACTATGTCAACCATCCATGTTTTGCTTTCCTGGGTTATATGTTAGTAATGTAAGAGCTTTATTATATAATCCTACATTTTACAGAAGTTGAGATGAGTCTATTGACACTCACATGAAGCAACTATATTTATTTCAGGAAAAGAATGATTAGTAAAATCGTTATTTATACTGTGAAAATTAGTAACTGGAGCATCTTGTTTTCCTTGAGTTGTTTGTTTGCTTCGACCTTGTGAGTATGGACTGTGTAAATTTGGTTTGAAACCGGTTGGTGTGTGGGTGTGGATTTATTTATCTGGATGGTTGTATTTTCGGTCAATGATTATAAGTATTGAGAGTGTAAGAATAGACTCTTATTTCTCGAAAATATAATTTTTGATCAAACAATTCAATGCCTGCTGGAATGCGATTATCTCAAGGTAGGAAATAAATTGAGGAAACAGAGGCGTTACGTTTTCAAATAATGCAATGCAATTTATCGGCTATCTAGTTCATTTTACTTTAGAACGTATTTTGCCTTAGATAAAAGCAGTAGTTGAAGACTAAAGCTCATGAAAGTCATCCCTTTATCGGCATTATATCCTAAACTTATAACGGTGTGATGAAGTGCTAAGAAACGCTGGCATAACATGTTTTGACTCCGGTAAAAACACTCCAAAGTAACGCATTGGGTGGGGGTGTTATCCGTATTTCCTCCAATCTCTCTGTATCGGTCTCATCCTCAGATTTGCTTCCCGCACTGTACTCACACTCCCTTCACTGTTTCCACTCAATTCATCTTCTAATTCCAGGTATTATTTCAAAGTTAAGTGTTGCACGTATAGCATGCAGAGTTCACACAGTTTGATCTTTATTGGATCCGTAAATTAAGTGTAGTGATTCTGTTTTCATACGTTAGCTGCTACGGTGAAATCCCTTGTGTATAAGTACTGTGGGTTAGCGGTGCACCCAGTAGTCTTTAGGCGTTAATGAATTATGCGATTTTCGGATTGCAAGTCATTAGAAACTTTGCCATTTTAAATAGCTGTGAATAACGATAATTTCTTGCAGGATGGTCACCAAATAAGCCGTTATGTTAATTTGTAATTTTCTTTTAATGTACCCTGTTTTACCGTCGTAAAAGCCTTAATCACCGCAGGTAATAAGTCACAAGATAAACGGAGATGTCACTCTGTGTAACGGTCACGGCACGTCAATATTAATTTCTAATTGAAGTACGTCAGGTGTATTTAAAATAAACGGGGGACAGTGTGGGTTCCACTGCTGCTGTAAGTAAGAGGTGCTCTATAGTTTTAATGCGAAATCGAGTTAAGTATCTTGGTCACACTTAGAGTGCAGTCATTCACACTGGGATCCTACGGGTGTTTATTCATAAGAGGTGAAGGGATTACTTAAACTGTTGGTGTCATTAAGTGCGTCTGAACCTTATTTAGCAGCTAACACAGCTAAGTTTGAATGACATGACCACAAGAGCAAGTAAACTAATTACAAAACAGCTGGGACTGGATGTTCATTTCATTCCTCATCACATTAAAGAGATAAATACGAGGTAGTGTCCAAATCTCTTCATTCAAAAACAGATGGAAAGCTGTAAAACCGTTCTGCTCATGTTTTTCTACAGGTAAATTCGACCCAGTCGAAGACCACATACTTTACTGATTTGGATCTTATATGGTAAGTTACGATGGGCCTGTATAGGCTTAATTACCAGTACTCATTGAATTGTAGGTTTCAGAAGTTACAATGTATAATTAGTGGTTGCTTATATTCTGATAAACCAATTCATTCCAAAATAATAAAAAAAACACCATAGTTTTCACCGATTTGTCGACTGCAAAACCCTCATAAAAGGATTTATCAACCAACATTCATTTTATTGAAGTGCGATACTTAGTTCTTACAGTTAGCTTCGTTAGTCTTTAGAAGTTATAGGTAAATTTCCTGACAAACTAAACGAAATAACAGCACTCTAAGTCTGCTCTCAAGATGCGTGTAGAGTGTACTTGCTCATTCAAAATCTCCATTAGCTGTCCTCTTGACATTCTTTGAATTCGAACTTAAACCTCGGTGTTGCAGTCATTAATAAGTTCCCTCTAATTATTTTTTCATAAGTCTGAAAGTTACTACTAATGTATTTAAAACCGCTTGATTTATGTGCAGTGGTAACGGAGAATAAATTTAGAAGTGGTTAAGATATTCTGAGTTGTCTATAGAGAATTCTTGGAAAGACTAGTGACTTTGCCACGTTTCTTGGACATTCACACTAAACAAAAATCAACGAATAGTCGTGATATGAGCCTATAATATTTAGTGGATTTTACTAAGGCAGCCACTGGTTATAGTCTGAACGAAGTAAGTAAGTTTTATCGATAGCTGTCAAATTTTCTACTCGGAGGACGCTTAGATATCGTCGTACAACTAGGCGGTTTTGTTACTGAAGTAGGGAAACTGAACTAGTTGATAAATCAGGATAATATCTAAGGAACATAAAAAATAATCATTTCCGTGCAGTTTCATTCACTTAATGATATTCCTAGTCGGTTGTCTTAGATATTAAGAGGGAGGCAATAAAAATGCGCTTTGTCACCCCAGTTTAGTTGGACATTTAAAGTCTGTTTAGGGTGATAACTAAACTATTTTCTAAGTACACTGGCAATACTCATTAGTAGTGATCTCCAGAAACTCTCCCTTACTATTTTTATTTGTATTACAAACACACCCTCAAAAAATTAGTTTGCTAGAAGGACTTACTACACAGATTTAGTCCTTCTAGATCAAGGTGCTGATCGGGTGAAGTCTTCTGAAAGATCTATAGTGTATGGCTTGCCTCTTTATAATCAAAAGTGATGTTACACACTAAAATATGGTTTAACAACAGGATATGAAATGGCTAGATATTTTTATCTCTTCGCTTATTTGGGAAGTTTAAGCCGTCCTAGTTAACTGATTATTGATGAGATCTTGGCAGAGCGACATAAGATGCATTTGACATCCTTCCTAATCGAGCGATGTATCGTGTATATTAATTCTCTGTGGCCTAATTTATGAATGTAAGATATGTCAGCTCAAAGTAAGAATACAAAGTTTTAACTATAGGTGAGTGGGGTAGTTCGCACTAGGTGAAATCATAGGGCAGAATAAGTAGGTGAATCAGTCAGTGAGGTAGGTGGTGAATTTGCACGTCAAAAGCCAGCGCCTTCTTAAAAAAGCTGTAGTGAGATAAGGTTGAAATAGGTTCAAGGATATCTAGAACAAAATGTATAGTATGAGTACTTGAAGCCGGTGACTCTTGTTCTTTAGCATGCAGGGTGTTTCAATTCACGCGGCTGGAGTCCTTGAGTTTCTAAAAATCACAATTGTTAGAACCTTAGTGATATAGCCTAGAGTTGTTCAGAGTAGATTTACGTATTTAGTGCTGACTGTTCTTTGAAATTCTTCCACAATCGACTGAAGTATTTTTGTTTCTATTCTGTTCTGTTCTTCTATATGCTTGTTTTTGAGATGTGGTAATCAGGATTCACCCATTTCGATGCAAAATTCTACAGTACTTATTTGTCACATTCAAAGAAGTAGTAGTTTCAACATATAAATAGCATTTTGAGTCGTTATACTCGCGTTAATTCATTGTGAAAAGCTAGGTATTTGACTAAATAAACTGTTGTGTGTAGGCACAAAACGCGTTTAATACAAAATAAACCCCACAGACTGCAGTAAATGCCTATAAAATAGCAGCACCTTCTTCATTAAGTCATTATTGTCAGTCATAGAATCTCGCTTATTAAATTTTCTCATCTTTTCCAGCATCCAGCAAAATCCAATAGCACATCAATAATTTAATGAAAAAGGGTTATATTTGGATAACTTAGACTAACGGATGATATTTAATAGCGTCGGGTACCTCTGATACTTCCCGCATTATTGGACATTGCTGTTGAAATCTAGTTATTTAGATCGTATTCTTAACTTTTGATAGGTAGTAGTATAAATGTCTGTCTGTCTGTGGTGACTTGAACTGCCGCACATCAGTGCAAAGTTCTATGTCGAAAACAGACAGACAGACAGACATAAATGAAGGAGGCAGTAGGCATTCTCCTGTCTTGAGGAACCTGGTCAAGTTTTAGCATTTGATAGTCGTCAAAGCTTGTTTTGTATTCTTAGGTTCAAAGTGTATTGGGGGGGGGGTTGGTAAAGCTGAACTCCTTGATGTTTATAGTTTGGTGTGGAAATTATAACTAATAGTAGACATTAGACTGAAAATAGTCCTCATTGTTCGTAATTCGAAAAGCCTAGTTGATTTTTGGTATTTTTTTATGTGGTTCTTTCAGAATTCAATGTTTGAATTAGGCATAACACCAATCAAGTGACTCAAATCTATTTTTCTTTTTCAGTACAGTGTGCGCATACTGAGGGATATCGTACTCCTTCCCACAAAGATACTGCGATCATGAACGTTACAGTTGATTGATTATGCAGTTGCAGTTTCTTCTTTTGTAGTGACAATGCTTAAATTGTTGTCTTTTGCTATCTGGTGATTGCGCTAAAATCACCAATTGGTATAGAAGTTAGAATTCATAAGGCATTGAACCAGCTACCAGTGACTGTGAATGAATGGGTTCCAACTCTGGCAGTGAGTGTGTGTGCTATTGATGAGTTCCAGACTAAGACGAAGCAGCTGTACAGTACTCTGTTGGTTTTTCAATGGTTCTCTAACTAATATCAATCTGAGGTCAAACTTGAAATAATTCAAATCCTTGCAAACTAACTCTTCAACAGCATGTTTAATTATTGCGATTATGGGACATATTTGGTCTAATGAATGCAAAGTGTAGTGCGTCTACTCTGAAGAAATTTCAGACCTAGATGCTATTCTCGTTAACCCAAGACAGCAGGAATTACAGTGTCAACATCTGATCTCCTTTCTCTTTCTGTTGTAATCATGTTTGTAATTCATTTCTAATCTTATATGTATTCCTTTTCTTTCTTCATTATAGGGCTGTTGCCATCCATGGAATCAACTGAAAAACAAACTCCCAGGCCTGGCAATGCCTGTTGCAATGGTAATAATAATATTAAATGCGAAGAGGATCGAACCGCCCCACATATCAATAAATCGGTCAGCAGGACTCCACGTATCAATGGTAAACGGGATACATCGGTATTAAATTTGAGAAGAGCGAAAGCCCTTGAGAAGGTGACTTTTCTTTGTCTTTGAAGTTGTTTTTCAAATATTTTTCTCGTTTTAATGACTGATTGGTTTCAACATAGAACTCTGAGCGGCGGTGCAGCAGTTCGAGTTGCCACATTCCTTCCATGTGGCACACAAAGCACAAGAAGAGAGTAAAGAGAGATTCAAAAGGGAGAGAGAGAGAGAGATAATAAACAGAAGTGGGAGTGAGGGAAAAAGAATCGTATTATTGAAGAACAGTAGTTCTATTCGATATGACAAATCATAAAGACTGAATGCATCTGCGCCAGCCATCACTGAGAACGATTTCGAGCCAGCCATATCACCAGTTGTCTCCAGGGTGTCTACACCTCCCTACGTGGCTTAAACAAACTGTTGTGGATTTCATTGACTGATTAATCCATGTTTCGGTTTGATCACCACCAGCTAACTTTTTTCCAACCTGATCAACCCTGTGTCAGCTAACATTGACCGCCGAGGAAGGCGATGGCTAGGGATGCATGCGTAACACATATCCTAATCATCTCAATCGATTCACCTCCACAACCTCATCGATCGAGTATTTCCCTCCTTACCTAACACTTGGCACCTTACTGCGTGCTCTCTGAAGATAATCAAACTTTATCTCTCAGTGGGTTTGTTTTTGTACGCATCAAACCTATCGTTCAGGTGTGTACTATAATGCTTTTTGGCTTCCATCGTTATCAGTGCACACAGAGTGAAGAGGAAGTGAAGAGCCATTAAGTAGAGGAGTTGCAGTAGTAGAAGGAAGGCAAGATAATTGGGATGAAGATGAAGACAAAGGTGAGTGAGGATTAGAGAGGTTTCGCGTGCACTTCGGATTGTGAGGGCGATTGTTACTTCCCGGCTGCCCACACCGTGGAAGTTGGTTGCGTGACCGCAGAGCCCAGGGGACAACTGCTTGAGGCCGGTCACACACGGCCTGTTTTCGTTTGTTGTTTTTCATTACTCATTCTGTTTCACTCTTATACTTATCTAAACTCTATTGATTCTCTTCTCTCATTTTCCTGTCTACCTTTGTGTGCTATTTGGAACGTGGCAACTCGAACTGCTGCACTTCGGTGCCAAGTTCTATGTTGAATCCAGCAGCAGCAGCAGCAGTACTATAATGCTTTTGTAAACAGACCTTAGGCCTGAGATGAATGTGTTTCTAAAATTACCTGAAGCTTAATGACCTTATTTCCTAAATGCTATAGATGTCGGTATTTTTTAGTAGATGAGTGTGGTTGGGTTGAGTTAATTGATAATTTTCCGCAAAGTCTTACATTGTATCCTGATAATAAGGAATCTGATTGACACGTATTCTTGGGGGATAGGGTGGGGTGGGGAAAGTAATATTTTGAGTATCAGCAGATGAAATATCCTCAGATGGTGGAAGCGGGGGTGGGTGGGTGAATCAATGAATATTTACGTAGAATCATTTCATGACGACTGTGTACCACTTACAGTCTCATAGTCTTCTCAAGTGCAACAATGGCTGCTTTAAGGGAAAATAGGCTACAATTATAAACAGACGTGAAGTGAAATCTGAACCAATCAAACACTTTTTTTTTAGAACGAATGTGTTTGTTTTTCGCATGTCTAACATTCTACTGTTTTGCAGATGACCAGTTCATATTTACGCTTTCTGCACTATATATATGTATATATATTTCTAAGGTAAAATAACTGGGTTGATTATATATTCAGACTGAATTTCTATCTGATGAAATAAAAGAGAGCTTATGTGTGTGGTTTGAGGGGTCAAATTGTATGCAAAACGTTTTGGTTATGTTTGATTACAGCTAGGCATGTTTTTTCTCTTCCGAAGGGCATATAAGATTCATTCTTAGCAATACAATTCATTTTTATTTCAGGCTAAGTGGCTCGCCATCATGGGGCACTCTGGATTGTTTTTATTAGATGGTTGGGCGGGGGTGGGGTGGGAAGAATCACAAGGAATCTGTGGACCTCAGTTTCGTGCTTGTCGGCACTCGTCAACAAGACGTATATGGAATCTTGAAAGAACTATTGTCCCTTTTAAAATCTGAAACCCCCGGTACCACAGTCAGATAGGTTATCATTTAGCTATTCAAACTCGCAGTTCATCCCCTGCAGTACTGTGTGACTTGAGTGCGAATCTTAGAAGGGGAAAGAGTTTTTCCATGATTCTGTATATACGTTTTGCTGATGAGTGCCAACAACCACGAAACTTGGGTCCAAGGTTTCCTGACGATTGCCTCCAGCCATCTGATAACAACAATTCAGAGTGCACCGTGATGGCGAGCCACCTAATATGGTCACCTGATTGCAAAGTTGACTGATAGAATCCAGCCTGCACCAAACATACCAAGCACTAGACACATTACACTAGTTACTACCTTCTGTCCAATCAAAGTATCTAACACAGTCCTGCTGGAGGTCAATTGTAAGCCCGAGTAGTTCAGTGGTAACATCTCTGACTGCAGAACTGGGTGATGGTGGTGGTGGTGACACGGGTTCGAATCTCAGAAGGGACATGAATTCCTTTCAGGTTGCATATACGTCTTCCTTCTGATGATTGCCTCCAGTTATCTAACAACAAACTCAAATCTTATTTGACTAAGCATCGATCGCTTTTCCTAATTCACACTAACTCTTTAGACTGACAGATTACCCAAATACAGAATTGTTGTTCCTGAGTCATTTGCCTTCTAAAATAACAAGTAAATAGGACTTATTATTCCTTGGAACGCACACACTGCACTCCAGACACCAACTCTAACTAAAATATGTTATATATAATTATACCATCATTGTCTCGATGACTAAATCAGAGACATTATAGATTATATAGGGTTACTATTGGTAGAACATTTGTCACTTCTGTTCATGTCTTTCGTGGTAATAGAAAGGAAATACGTATATATTTATCGCTTGATGAATGAATTCCTTTGTCTAACTTAAATTAAAAGTGGTAGTTACACTAGTTTTGGGTATTTGTCTCCTAACTATGGCTATCATCTGGTAGTTATATTTTTCCCTCTTAATTTTATTAAAGAAACACTATTATTATTATTCCCTTGGGTTCCGAGTAGAATATAGCGCTTCAACAGCACATCACCATTTTGTCCTGTTCTCTGCAGTGACAACTAGTGGTGTGTCCGTCAGGGATGCCCACTATTCCCATTTCTATTCAACTGCATCATAGATGTACTAATGTACTTAACCCTAAGTGACTTCAGCGACTCAGGAATTGACCTGGCCATTGAGAGTGGGAGAAATGAAAAGCCCGGCTAGCTATCTTTGATCATAGGTGCCTGCGTTCTATCTCCCGGGTGAAGTGGTATGATAAGGTGACCAATATTGAGGTGTGGCATCGGTCGAGTGTTAGGTAAGGAGGCAGGGGAAATCAATCGACGAGGCTGTGAAATTACATCGATTGAGATGGTTAGGACATGTGCTACGCATGCCTAGCCTAGCCATCGCCTTCCTCGACAGGCAATGTTTTCTGACATAGGGTCAGTCTGGAAAAGGGCTAGCGGTGGTCAAACCAAAACATGGCACCAATCAATGAAATCCACAACAGTTAGTTTAAGCCAGCTAGTCACTTAGGAAAGTGTAGACTTCCTGACTGGTTGGGGTTCTCGAGACGGTAAAAACCAATAAATGCTGGCGACAATTGGTGATATGGCTGGCTCAAAATCGTTGTTCTCAGTGATGGGTGGCGCAGATGCATCCGCTCCTTGTGACTTATAATACCCAACAAAACTATATTGTTCTTCGTTATTACTATTCCTGTCTACTGTCTCTATTATGCATTTCTTTTTACTTTCTTCTCTTGCTTTGTGTGCTACATGGAGGAAGTGTAGTGACTTGAACTGCTGCACATCGATGCAAGCTTCTCTCTATGTTGAAAACAGACAGACTGACCTCTTCAGCTGTCCCAACGATTGCCCATAAGCTGTCATCCCTTCCATCTCACCCTCTGGCAGTCAACTCATCATTTCTTATTCGTGTTCCACTGAAGGAGTAGCCTGAAGCGTGATGTCCATCTTTATTCCCTCCGGCACATTTTTATTGCATGAACAGTAGGTTCTTGATTGTTTCATTCCCAGAGTTTCTTGTTGCTAATTCTTTCTGGTCTTTTGGCCATCTTGATCTTCAGTATGGTGATGAAGCCAGCGAAGGCAGTTGTTGATGAAAGTGTCTGCAGTAGCCTGTTGGGAATACTTTTCATGACTCACCAAGTTTCTGAAGCCTATAGAACTGACTTAACATCGACGCTGAAGATCCAAATTATCTCCTTTATTCAGAGTGCAGAAGATTTCAAAACTGATTTCAGAATGATGAAGGTCTGACTTGACTTTCTGATTCTGGTTGTGACATTCTTTAGCTGATACGTTGCTGCTTAGATAAGTGAAACAAGTGACGTCATTTCAAATTTATTCCGTTCATAGATATTGGTGTTTGTTGTTGTTGTTGTGATTCGCGAGTTGGTTGGTCGGTTGGTTGCATTCATCATCTCCACCTTCTCTACGTCCACTTGAATTCCTGTCTTTGTCGCTTTTTCCGCCAACTTTTTTGATTAAAGGAACGCATTATTGTCGATGTTTTTGTTTTTTTACATTATAGGCATTAAAACGTGAAAAATCGATACTATTATTTTCTTTTTATATGACAGGAAACATTTATGAGAGATGGTTAAGTCTTTTTTATATCCCATATTGATGTTTTATTCATGGATTATCATTAACTGGTTTGAGTGTAGACGTATCTTACCGAGTGACAGGTTTTTTTTCGAAACACAAATTCCAGTTTCAACCGTATCATCTTACTCTTAACGTGTGTGTAATATGAGCGAGTGAGGTAATTAAACACGTAAACTGTCTCACTTATTGCGCTTATTTTATTTTTGATAATAGCTTGATTCCACATCGGATTATTATTATTGGTACAAGTATGGAATTTTCAGTATGTGATATCGGTAGCCCAAATTTTGCAGGTCGATCGATTGATAACAGGTGTGCGTTGGCTGGGGATCGAACCCCGGACCGTGTGAATGGTCAGCGAGAGTCCTAACCGCTGTGCCGCACTGACGGTTGGAGGTAATCGCTAGGAAGCCCTCTCTGGGTCTGGTTTGCATGCTGGTTGATGGCACTCACCAGTAGTGTCAGCATATCCCTTCTGAAATTCAGAACTCCGAGTCACTCAGTGCTGCAGTCAGTGACGTTACTACCACTGTGCTAATCGGGCTCGCGATTAATCACGTCCTGTAGGGGAGTGTATTGGCTACTTTGATTGGGACACTAGGTAGTAAGTGTCATGCGTCTAGACCGACAGAAATCAGTCTGCATCTGACAAAGAATTAGACTCATGACACTAATTACTGCCTAGTGTCCAATCACGGTGTCTCATGTTTCTGTGGAACTGTGTTAACCACGGATAGGGAGAGTTCGCTTGCTTTTTAACGAAATTACACCGTTAATGATAGTTCAGGCAAAATATGTGATTACTCATGTAGAGTCAGGTATCTTTCTCAGCTATGCGGTTTTTTCTACTGCTTGGCTAGAAAACAGGCCATTAAATATTTAAGATCTACAGATGTTTTAGATACATAAGCATATGCATACCTCATCCTCATAGGAATTACTCTCATTTGGCGAAGCTTTATGTTATCAATGTGGAAGTTGTTTTCTTTTTGGATTACCCGATGCAGAAAGAGAATCAGCCCAAGGGTTAACCGTTCGAGGGCGATCAGACATAGCCTGTCAGAATTGGTTCTTAGATTTGTTTTCGTAGGTTGATTCGGGATGCACATTTTTTGAGGGTTCGACCTTCTCTAACCCTCTACCCTCTTCAGAGTGGACAGATAGCATAGCTAACATGCTGTTACATCCGTGTTCCTCAGGAGTATGACTTTACCTACACCCTCCTAACATAGCGTAAAGAAGTTACACTATGACGGAAACTGCTTCCAGTCTAATGTCTATCCTAACGACCTTTTTTGGTATGGTAAGAGCTTTAGGACATACCAGTTCCAGCCAGTGTAAGTCGCTGGGTTATTGGGATATGCAAGTTTGACCACCACGTCAAGATAGTAGCTGTCGTTTGTGAATGGAGTTCATCTTAACTGACTTCAGCGACATAGCGTTTGTTTGACTTGTTACCAGGGTATAGTTTTGTGTTGTCTTAGAGTATGCAGGTGATATAGTCCTCCCACCTGGGTGAAGACGCTGACAAATTGCAGAGTTTTCCGAACACTTTGAGGGGCAGCAATCTTTGAATGTTTGACATGAGATTTACTCCTGTCAGGTGTAATATGATGCTACAGGACTGGAGTATATCAACTCCTGGTTGGTGGGGCGTGTTGACCGCTTCACTTATTTGAGAAGTTAAATCACTCCCAGCGGGTTGATCGCTAACTAAATCTTAGTATGGATATAGAAGGCTCGTTTGGCATTCGCCTGCCAACTTACGCCACCTCTGGCTTAGTAGACGTGAAATCCGGCTGGCTATCGATCAAAGGACATATGTACTGCTCAACAGTTTGTTCCCTCCTTCTTTATTACTGGCTGTGAGAAATGGCCATTGAGAGTGGAAGACATGAGAAATATTTTGCAATTATTTTAAGCCATGTAAGGAGGTGTAGACATCCTGACTAGTTAAGGTTCTCGGAATGGTAAGAACCAATGAAGACTGGAGACAATTGGTAATATCTATGAAACACAAAATAATTGAGCAAAGAATATCCTTTTCGATAATTTCCTCTTCTGGCTCTACAATTATATATCTATGTTTATATACACAGAATATTCTAGAATTGTAGTCAATAACAATATTAGTGTTTTTTAAATAGTATCGATTTGCTAAGTAAGATCGCGATGGAATTACAGTTCATTAAAGATGCTTAAATTATAATAAGCATAAAAATGTTATAGCAAATAGAATATGAAATAAAATTAAGGAAATCTCTACAAAACGTTGGGGATCATTCGAACCTAGATGGCTAGCGGGATAAGGGCAATGTCTGAACTAGCTTCTTTTGGATACATAAATTAGGCTTCTTAATATGGATCCCAATGGCCAGTCTCAACAATATTTAGTAAACTAACTCTTAAGGCGAAGTTAGGATTTGTCGGTGGCACAGCGGTTAGGACTCTCGCCGACCATGCACATGGTTCGGGGTTCGATCCCCAGCCGACGCACACCTGATATCAATTGGTCGGCCTGCAAAATTTGGGCTACCGATATCGCATGCTGAAAATTCTATACTTGTACCAATAATAACACGGTGTGGAATCAGGCTACAATCAAAATAAAATGACTTTGAAAGTCTGGTTGACATCAATCTTGTGTTCTGTATCCACAAGATGAGATAGAATAGCGCTACGAATAGATTTTTTTTGTCCTTTACTTAGCCACACAGGTAGGTGATGTTCGCAAGTCTGACTATGAACATGCTTAATTGTGCGACCTATGTAACTGGCTCCATAGGAGCAGTTAAATTGCTAGACGTAGCTGGCTTAAAATCGTTCTCAGTGATGGCTGGCGCAGATGCATTCACTCCTTGTGATTTATCATATTCATTAAACTCTCATGGTTTGTTTTTTCTCTTCTTTTGAATCTCTCTTATTTTATGTTCTACATGGACTGAACATTTACATCTACTGAACATCTTGAGCAACAATCTTCGTATGTTTGGCATGCGATTAGCCCCTGTAAAATGTAAGATAATGTTGCAGGATTGGACTACACCGACTCCTAGATTACAAATAGGAAGTGAAGTGGTAGAGCACGTTGACCGCTTCACTTACTTGGGAAGTACCATCAGCCCCAACGGGTTGATCTCCGACGAAATGTCAGCACGAATACAGAGAGCTAGGTTCGCATATGCCAGTTTACGCCGTCTCTGGCGTAGACGTGATATCCGACTATCGACCAAAGGGCGTGTGTACTGCTCAGCAGTCCACTCCGTCCTCCTTTATGGCTGTGAGACCTGGCCATTGAGAGCAGAAGACATGAAAAGATTATCTGTGTTCGATCATAGGTGTCTGCGTTCGATCTCCCGCGTGAAGTGGTATAATAAGGTGAGCAATATTGAGGTTAGGCATCGAGTGCTAGGTAAGGAGGGGAAATTAATCGACGAAACTGTGGAATTACATCGACTGAGATGGTTAGGACATGTGTTACGTATGCCTAGTCATCGCCTTCCTCGACGGGCAATGTTAGCTGATATAGGGCCAGGCTGGAAAAGAGCTAGCGGCGGTCAAACGAAAACATGGCACCAGTCAATGAAATCCACAACAGTTACTCTAAGCCACGTAGGAAGGTGTAGACTTCCTGGTTCGGGTCCTCGGGACGGTAAAAACCAATGGTTGGAAACAATTGGTGATATGGCTCAAAAGCGTTCTCAATGGCTGGTGCAGATGCATCCACTCCTTGTGACTGACTTACGATTTCCAATTAAACTGTTTTATTCTTCGTTATTACTATTCCTTTGTCTCACACCTCTGTTTACTGTCTGTATTATGCAGTTCTTCTACTTTCTTCTCTTGCTTTGTGTGCTACATGGAGGGAGTGTGGCGACTTGAACTGCCGCACATATGTGCAAAGTTCTATGTCGGAAACCGACCGATCGACCGACCGTTCTACATGGAATGTGTTAGCAACTTTTTATCCGGTGCACTTCTGTACAAAGTTCTATGTTGAAACACTCAGTATATATATGTGCTTCATCTCTTTAATCATATTACTTCCTTATTAACTGGATAATGTAACGCAATGTGAAATTTTGTTTTCCCCCCGTTCTAACTTATTCAGACTAGACGTCAACGTGGAGTTTACTGTTGTATTGCTAGTTGTTCTAATGTTCACAGTCTAAAGTCAAGACAAGGTACACATACTGTTGTCTACGCCGCAAAAAGACAATACAGGCGTCGTGTTATTCCCAATGGACTGTGTCAGGCTTACAAATATCCTGAAATCACAACAGAGAATGGCTCTAATGACAATGCCGCTGCTGCTGCTGGCAGTGGTCGTGATCGTGGTGGAGGCGGCGGTGCCGGTGTTGCTTCTCAACTAGTTCGTGTTAAACGGAAATATCATCGTTCGAATGCATTTTCAAAATTGCCTTACATTAATGCAAAAAAAGCAAATACTCGTAGAAAATCCACCTCCAGTAGTATGGTTGGTGAAATTTCCACTGAAGATTTAATCAAAGATTTTCAAGGATTTATAGATACATTTGCAGTTCCAACGCATTTGTATAAATATCTTGCTGAACGTCATCGTGTGCGTCGATTATTTGCTTATCGTAATCTCAGTTATCTAATGCCGAGTGTTACTGGCAAACGGTTACCACGTAAGTGTCGAAGTTACTGCCGTCATATTTATTCTTTTGTAACTAAGACTCAGAAGGAGGTGTTTGTGTGTGTGTGTGTGTTTGGAATTTTGTCAAGATTTATGGCATTGAAAATTTGATGAGTTAGAAAGCGAAGTGGTTAGTTCTAAATGTATTTTTAAAAAATAATTTTGTACCACTGAACTGCACATTTTTAAAAATTCCCTTACGTTCCCATTGGAACATAGGGCTTATTTTTTACGGGTGGGGTGGGTGGGGTTGCGAGTTCCACGCCCCAACTTTTCCTCTTTACCGGGCTTACTATTGGCCATAACGAGGTAAAGGGATGCATCGACCGGGGATCGAACCCAGGACCGCATATGTGGTCGGCGAGCGTTCTACCCGTTGAACCACTGACGCGCACTACTAAACTGCATAAACTCTGCAATCCTGCTTAGTCGCTATGTATCAGTAAATAGGTATCCAACGTGGCTATCTTTGGCTCTGTATCGTCACACATCATCCATTGAGTGTCGTCCTGTGGCACCACCATCGGCTTCGGCGGCTTTAGACATGTGCTACGGATGTCGCTGTTCGCTAACCCTGGGGCTGGATAGAAGAAGTTGAAAGGTTGGTCAAACTATGACGTAGAGGTAATTCAAATTGCTGGTCAGAAAAGTTATCAAATACGGCCAAGAATCGTAATAATCAATCGCCTACATGCTGCAATTTCCTTGCCTTTTCCTCCCGATTCTGACAGTAGCATGAAGTGATGAATGTTGTGAACGGTCTTGACAAGTATGGTTGCTTGCTTTCTGGATGAGGCACCCCTTACTCACTCATTCTCTACCTGCTTTCCTCATATATTGTTGTGTTGCTCATCTTTTGGTGCCCATTTTATGCCAAGTTTTTGTTCGAAACAAATATATAATGGCAAAACAGTTTGACTCCCGGATAAATTAGTCAGGAAATATGTAAGGAAATGTAAAAATAAAATAAATAATGACACTAGCGATAGTGATTATAACAATAATAATGATAATAATAATAATAATAATAGTGATAATAATAATATTAATGACGACACCAACAATAAGGAATCTAAATCATCAGTAGTAATTCCATTCAAGGAAGGAACCTCGGAAGCCTTACGCAGAATTCTTAACAAGGCAGGAATAAAAATGGCATTAAAACCCACAAACTCAATTAGAAACAAGCTTTGTCGGTTAAAGGATCAGTCCTGTGTAGCCTTTAAAACAAAACAATTTAGTTTATCTAATACCCTGCTGGAATGATTGTCAGGTCAAATACACAGGTCAAACTAGTAGAACAGGGGCAGTCAGACTAGCTGAACATAAAAACTTAGCAAAATCTAGATTGGCTGACCCGAATAAGACAAGAAATCTAGAGAATAGTTCAGCTATAGCACTACATGCAGTCACACACGACCATTCAATAGGATGGGATAGGATGACAGTTTTAAAATCTAGTGTAACAGCATGGTGGAGGGAGAGACGGATAACTAAAGCAGTTTTATTTGTCTAATCAACTGCAAATACATGTAATAGGAGTTATTCTTCACCTGTCCCAGATATCTGGAAAATTCTACTACCCCTACGACAAATAGGAGAAAACAAAGAAAACTATAAAACTCAAGTGTCAAAGTCGTGTGATCACAATTGATGGCATGATTATGAACAATAAATTTTGTTCGAAATGTCATCCAGTAAATAATACTGTTTCACTGTGTGATACATCTAATAAACAAACTAATATGAAATTACTTACTACCACAGTGCCCAAGTTTTACACATATATAAAACAGTTTGACCATGCCTCTAGATCTCTCAGTCCCACTAATGTGGTTCATAAAATGTGAAACCACGCAATAGCTTGATGAATGATATTCACCTTCTCCTCCTACAATATTGTTTCTTTGTTCGAGCAATTCAACTATCTAACTAACTAACCAAGCAGGAGTGGTTATTAAGCCTTTTAATTCCTCCCTATCGTTTATGTGAATAGACTATAATTGGTAGCATTTTCACTAAAGCAACTTTAATTGTCACCATAGAAGACACTTCTCTAATCTGAAGAAAGTTACAAACTGTTGTTAAGCTTTCATTGTGTTTCACAGTGTCAACACGTAGAAACAGTTCATCTTTCAGAGTGAATGAAAACCTAACCTTTTCCTTCACACAAATTGGTTTCTGTGCCATTTGAAACATTTGTGATGTACGATAACAGCTGTATATTCCCTTCTTGAATCTAGGCCTCTTTTATAGGGAACAAAGGAACTCTTGAAAATTAGTCTAAGGTTTGCTAGGGACTGGTTACAAGATGAAAAGAGCTAGTGGTGGTCAAACTAAAACCTGGATTCGTCAGGCAATGAAATCCACAACAGTTAGTTTAAGCTAGCCAGCCAGTCACGTAGTAAAGTGTAGACTGTCTGGCTGTGTGGTTGGGTTCTTCCTGGTGGTGAGAACCAATGAAGGCTGAAGACAACTGGTTATGTGGCTGGCTCGAAATCGTTCTCAGTGATGGCTAGAGCAGACGCATTCACTCTTTGTGACTGGTTATACCCAGTAAAACTCCATTGTTGTTCTATAGTACTATTGCTTTTCCCTCAGTGCTTATTATCTGTGTTTTGGGCCTCCCTTTACTCTGTTGTCTTGTTTTGTGTGCTACATGAAGAGAGAGTGGCAAGTTGAAGTGGTGCACATCTGTGGAAAGTTCGATGTTGAAAGCGGTCAGTCAGTGTACCAGGTTGGGTGTGAGGAAAAATACTTACCGATGATATTGGCTTGTGGTTGTGCTAATAAATCACAAACTGTTCAAAGTCGGAATTCATGAGTCATTGGATCAAGACCCAGTGGCCATCCTAAGTTCGAACTCCTGTGGGCGTGTACTTCTGAGGCATTCCAAACTAGGAAGAAAGAGCTGACTGACTCTCCAGTACTCTGTGTTGGTTTTTAATGGTTCTCTAATTGATATCCACCCATGATCGAACTCATTTCAAATTGTTTCTCACCTTCAAACAACTGAATCAATTAGTCGGAACAGATTTTTTAATATATCATTTTAAAAGCCACAGTTACATACTTACCATCTAGTTGCTCAGATTAGAGTAGATGGAGTCGAACTTGAACCTATGACATACACACACATACAAGGGGCTGGAAACCGATTGCTTAAGCCATTCACCCGGATCCCTCTATCTATATGCTTTCCTTTGCAATGTATTATTTTCTATAGTTTGTTTTGTAAGGGTTAGTTATGTTTTTACGAGTTGATCACGGATTGAAATAAGTTAGAGAATCATTGAAAACCAGGGAGTACTGGACAGCTGTTTCATCCTAGTATTTTCGGAATCATCCACTGGGATTCAAACCCAGGACCTTCCGGTTATACAAGGCAAGCTCGTTGACGACCATTCAGCCATTGGGACCCGATTCAATGGCTCATGAATTCTAACTCGTAAAAACATAACTAACGCTTATAAACCAAACTAAAAAAATTAATCTGATGCTCGTTAGTGACTACTGGCTACAGGAGGGAGTTTCCTGGAGTTCTAGTGTGAGAAGTCGTGACCAGTGAGGTCCATCCAGACGTCACGTGTGAGGATAGATATCCCACCGATGACATTGGTTGGGGTCGCACTAAATCACGAATTGCAATGTAATATTTTGATTCTTCTAATTTCTGTGCATATTTGTTTTATTTTTGGTTTTTAGGTCCGCGTCCATCCCTCGAAGAGATTGTCAACCGATTAAAACAAAACTGTCTGCATAATCAATCATTAGCGTCTAGTAAAGCATTGAAGCTTGATCATTCCTTATTACCTCCCGGTGAATGGCCTCAGGAATTAGAATTAATTTTTGATGGATTTTTTGATAGTGAAAAAGAATTGGAATGGGTCACTGTAAATGTAAGTAGTATATAGTGGGAGTGTTGTTATATAATTTGCTCATGCTTTTGCACCTATCAAGTCTAACAGCACTCTATCAATCTGTTTTGTATACCACTATAGTGTGTGTACATTGTGATCCGCTTATTGCTGAAGTTTTTTGAGACGTTCACATTATAGACACCATGAGGATGCGCCGCACAAGGTCAGATCATTTGTGCAAGGGGTGAGATAATGCTGCTCAGACGCCCACACTAAAGCAGAAGGTAGTCTTAAGAAGTCACTCTTTCACCGAGACTTTGACTTGGAGCCCCAACGGGTTGATCGCTGACGAAATCTCAGCACAGATACAGAAGGCTAGTTTCGCATATGCCGATTTATGCTGTCTCTGGTGTAGACATAATATCCGGCGGGCTATAGAAAAAAGGGCGTGTGTACTGCTCAGCAGTCCGCTTCGTCCTCCTTTATTACTGGCTATGAGACCTGGTCATTAAGAGTGGAGGACATAAAAAGGCTAGCTGTCTTTGTGGATAGGTGCTCGCGTTCTATCTACTGTGTGAAGTGGTATAATAGGGATAGCAATAATGAGGTTAGGCATCGGTCGAGTGTTAGGTAAGGAGGCAGGAGAAATCAATCGACGAGGCTGTGAAGCTACGTCGACTGAGATGGTTAGGACATGTGTTACACATGCATGTCTAGCCACCGCCTTCCTCGATGGCCAATGTCAGCTGACATAGGGTCAGACTGGAAAAGAGCTAGTAAGTGGTGGTCAAACCAAAACATGGCTTCATCAGTCAATGAAATTCACAACAGTTAGTTTAAGCCACCTAGTCACTTAGGAAGGTGTAGACTGGCTTCCTGAGTGGTTGGGGTCCTCTGGATGGTAAAAATCAGTGAAAGCTGGAGACAATCGGTGATACGGCTTAAAATCGTTTTCAATGACAGAGCAGATGCATCCACTCCTTGTGACTTATAATTTCCAATGAAACTATATTGTTCTTCGTTATTACTATTCCTTTTGTCTCATATCCCTGTCTACTACCTCTATTTTGGGTTTATTTTTATCTTCTTCTATTGCTTTGTGTGCTGAGTGAAGTGTGACGACTCGAACTGGTGCACATGGGTGCAAAGTTCTATGTTGAAAAGAGACAGACAGACGGGAGTCTGATTTGCAAGTCACACTGGGAGCAGAATCAGAACCAAAACAGGTGTCCATGCGCCTTTTGGATTCTGGAGCCCATGCGTGGGGTTTCGAATCAGGGTTTTCTAGAACCCCTCTAGGTAGTACACCTTCATGTGTCCTACACTAGTTCGGGTGTAAAGCACCAGATATTCCCATTCGCCGTTTCACTTTTGTGAGGTATACTCTTGCTGGAGATCTTTGCTTTCAATGCATCCCACACTGTTCTCGCTAGTATTACAGGTACTAAATAGCATTCCTATTTTAATAGTAATATGGTGAGCTTGGAAGATGATTGATGGTCATTTCAAACAGTGTATAAAGAATGCATCAATCAGTCATACTGAGTGTTTCACAACTACGCTTCCATATGTATATAAGTAGAATTTTTGTTGGTTATTATCGTCAATGGAAAACGGTCACTCTTCAGCAGTACCGACCCACCGGGCTTCGAACCCAAGATCTTCTGGTTACAAGACGAGGTCGTAGATCATTGAGCTACTGGGACTCTATTCAATGGCCAGTTCATGAATTGTAACTTCTGCCAATTCACGACATAGCGTAGCGCGACCACTTCGCGCATTGTCTTCTTCGATGACTTACTGCCTCATCTGCATTCAACCTGCTGTACCCTACTGGTCACGACTTCCTACTAGAATCCCAGGTCACTGTCTGATTACAATGTTCACTTTCATATATATATATATATATATATATATATAATCAGTTTTTTTTACGTGAAATAATATTTGCCTATCTCCACAATATATGCTAATATTTATTTATTTATCTTTTTTTAAAATTTATCTCAAAGGCTTCTGTCAGTATATGTCTACGATTCGGTTGGGCATGGCGGCGTAAAATGTGTCCCAATGATACACTTGTCAAGATAACTAACCATCCAATACGCATGAATTGTTATAGTCATTCAACTGGTTACAGTACAATTATCACAACTAACACCAACTCAGTTTCATTAACTAACAACACCTCAAATGGCTGCAGTGGTGCTCATATCAATAATAATAATACTCATGAAAAAGATGATAAACGTAAACAGGGGACAAATAATAATCATAATAATAATATGAATACGTGTCGTTTTTCTATAACTCATCTACTCGATGAAGTTGACTGGCAGGTGTCTGGTAGTCGATTAACAAGTATTCAACTAGAATTACATGTTTCCGCGGTTGAAAAACGCTTGTTAAAACGTCCAGATATGCATAGTTGTGCGAAAGGCATTCCAGCAAGTATGAGAATGAATTCGCCTACTGACCAGAATAATACTAATACTAATACTACTACATTACAATCGACGTCTACACCGTCAACACCATCCTCTTCATCCTCATCATTCATCTTACAGGAGAATCCAGTCAACCGTAAAAGTGGTTTAAGTGTAGCCTCTTATCCTGTGCATTATGTGACAGCTCCTTTGCCTATGATCACTACGCCTTACAATTTCAGTAAGTTATTTAAGTTATTCATCGTTTATAACCCCCCCCCACCCCCCGTCTTTTTTAAAGCATGTTAGGGTAGTTTAATATTTCCTATGGATTGTTTGTCAGTCTATACCTTAACTGATAGAATTGAATTGGTTGAAGGGTTTCATCATGAGCTGACATCTGGTAGAGAAGCAGTGGGGAGTTGTTTGGGAGTCTTTAGCAGTGCGCACCCACCGCTAGCTTTCGAACCCCAAGACCTTCTGGTTACAAAAGGCGAGCTAGCACGTAGACCAAATAAGCCACTATTGGGACCCGACTCCTCAATGGCCAGTCAGTCCATGAATTCCAACTTCTGCCACTTCATAACATAGCATAGCGTGACCACTGCACACAGTGTCTTTTTCTATGAGTAACTGTCCTCACCTTCAACCGGCTGTACCTTACTGGTCACGACTTCCCACTAGTACCCAGGCCTGTTAGAGGAGGATGCTGACAAAATGCAGAGTCTTCTGAACACCTTGAGGGGCAGCGATCTACGAATGTTTGGCATGCGATTTACTCCTGTAAAGTGTAGGATGCTGCTACAGGACTGGACTACGTCAACTCCTAGCTTAGTGATAGGGAGTGAAGTGATAGAACATGTTGACCACTTCACCTATTTGGGAAGTTGTATCAGCACCAACGGACTGATTGGCGACAAAATCTCAGAACGGATCCAAAAAGCTCGAGCTGCTTTCGCTAACTTACACCGTCTCTGGCGTAGGCGTGACATCTGGCTATCAACCAAGGGACGTGTGTACTGCTCAGCAGTTCGCTCCGTCCTCTATGGCTCTGAAACATGGCCAATACGAGTTGAAGACATGGAAATGTCTGTTTTTGACCACAGATGTTTACGATCTCCTTCTCACGTTAGGTGGCATAATAAGGTAAGTAATGTTGACATTAGGCGTAGAGTGTTGGGTAAAGAGGGCAAATCACTCGAAGAGGCTATGAAGTTACATAGATTGAGATGGCTAGGTCAGGTGTTGCGCATGCCTAACCATCGCCTCCTCCGACGGGCATTACTAGCTGATATAGGTGCAGGTTGGAAAAGGGTAAGTGGTGGCCAAACAAAAACATGGCCTTATCCAATCCATGAAATCCCTGACAGTTAAACTGAGTCAGGTAGGGAGGGAGATGCAGACTTCCGGGTTGGGGCCCGCCCTTGGGACTCTAAGAATCAATGGCTGGAGACAATAGGCGACATGGCTCAAAATCGTTGTCAATGGTGCAGATTTATTCAGTCTCTGTAATCTTTCATATTCCTTTCTACCATTACTCATTCTGTTTCACTCTTATACTTGTCAAAACTGTATTGATTCTCTTCACTCATTTTCTTGTCTACCTTTGTGTGCTATTTGGAACGTGGCAACTCTCACTGCTGCACTTCGGTGCCAAGTTCTATGTTGAATCCAGACAGACAGACAGACTAACCATCCCAGTTGATGTAGCTTCATAGCCTCATCGATTGATTTCCCCTCCTTCAACTGCTCATCTCTCTTTCATCCTATTCTCTACAATCCTCCTTAGTTGGCCCCACAATTGCCTATATCCTCTCATCTTCTCACACGATCTCCTCCATATCTCTCTCGAATTCATGCTGAACTCGCTGTTTCCCATTCGAGGCTGTTGCGTGATGTCACTGGCTTGTCTCCTCAATGTGGCGCCTGTGTGTCCTATTCACCTGCATTTCTTTCGGGTTATTTATTGGGCAATATGTTCGTGGTTTGTTTTCTCCAAGAGTTTCCTGTCGCTCATCCTTTCCGACAGATGGTCTGATCTTCATTATGGAGTGAAGCCGATCGTCGGTGGAAACTCTTTTAGTGACACGCCCGTTTAAAGTCTCTGAACCAACATATAGAAGTACTGACTGACTTACACATCAGTGTTGAAAATCCGTATCTTGTCCGTTATACTGATCGCAACAGATTTCCACACTGATCTCGGAGTGGGTATTGAATGTCTGTCTTGCATTTCTGATCCTGGTTGGCTTTGACATCTTCATCGGTACCACTGCGCCCGTAGTAGTAGTAGTAGTTGAAACGATAAGTGAGAGAAGTGACCCTGTTCGTCAATTACTTCTCTTGATAAAACTTGAACAATGTACTCTTCTAGTTTTTCACCTTGTGACCATTGATTCAATTGTGTTGTTATTGAAAACGTTCGGTCATGAATTCAAAAATCCTCTTTTCTTGGACATCAGTACGCATGTGCTTGTCTGTTTGTTTTTCATTCTTTTGTATTCTGAGTGGAACATACAACGTCTTCAAGCTCTTTGGAAGTTTCATTAGCTAGCTGTAATGTTGTTGCTTCTACGGGATGAATTCTCTAACTTCACACCCCCTCCCCCAACCTTCCCTCACTGTCTAGGAAACTAGGCGAGGTTTAGTGGAGCAGTTCAACCGGGGTTTGACCTTGAAACACACCATTGAACCACTGACTCCCCCCCTTATATTGGTTTATCCTGTTAATGATGTTGAGTAAAGATGTGGGCTGGTTGGTTTAAGCACACTCAACTGTCAGTCAGTAGAGGTTCTAGTTACGAATTTCAGCCAGGTACATGAAAGACCTCTATCCCGAGAATAATTGATTTCAAACATTATTTATATGAATACTAACTGTTGAGTCTACGAAGACACTACTGATATGTAACATTTATGTGAATGAGTACATTTCAGTGTTTCTCAACGTTTATTAACTTTGTTAGCATAACTCTAAATTGCGGTATCAGAAAAGACTTGTTTCTCTGGTGATAAAGAGGATTTATTCTCTTTTTTGAAGAAGTAACTTCTTTTGATTGGACACTAGATAATAAGTAATGCCATGCACCTAGTCGTTTGTTTCGTGCAGGCTGAATCCTATCAGTGGTAACGTCTTTGACTACAGCACTGGGTGGTGGTGGTGATGATATCGATTCGAATCTCAGAAGGGCTATGATGAGTACTTTCACGATAGAAAATACACCTCCTTGATGATTGGTGAATGAATGTTACCAAGCATACAAACCCTAGGTCCAAGGCTTCCTGATGATTGCCTCCAATCATCTAATAAAAAGCAACTTCCTTCATATGTCTAGAATCCTTCAAGTACACGGATTGATTGAGATGGGTAGTTGTATACTATTCACATCAACCAGTAGTGTTTGCTCATCAGATGGAAGTGATGTGAACACAGGACAGTTGTTTCGCTCCTTTGAGGTGCAGCTCATCATCAGTGCACCCGGTGTAATTCAGTTCAATTCACCCCATTTCTGGCTAGGTACTTGAGGGGCATTTGTGCTTAGTTAACCATTTGTGGTATCAGGCAGATCACAGTATTATGTGTGATCTAAGTAATTGCTGTTTTCAAAAGAAACTGCGGTGAAATTTCATCTGTCTCCTCGAACTGTGCAGTAGTGTAATGATAGGAGATAAGGGCCAGGCAACAGATCGTTTATTTCGAGAAAATCAAGAGATATTTATAGATTTTTATGTACAGTATTATTGGTTATTGTTTGCAGAAAAGCAACGTCTTCTGATTGGTTGTTTTTTCTTGCTGAAGGTTATATTCTGTCATCTCTTTGTTGCCGTTTCTTAGACAGTCTGGTGATATATATCTGCGAATCGTATCCGACCACGCTAAGTCTGCTGTGATTGGTTGTTGAGTTCTGCAAGGTTAAGCTTTGTTTTGTTTTTCTCATGACCCCGATTTGGGACGTAAACATTGACGTTAGCTGTTGTTTACAATTTTGGGTGGCAGACAGCTCTCTCACCACAGTAGGACAATGAAAACTTCGCAGTTGAACTCTCACCCCCCCATCCATCACACAGGCTCAATTATTTTTGATTACACACTAGTCAGTAACTAGTGTAATGTGTCTAGTCCTATCTTCACTACAGACTGAATTCTATCAGTCACACTTGCAATATGGCCACCATGCTAGGTGGCTCGCCATTACGGTGCACTGTGAATTGTTAGCGTGCAATCAAAAATATCCAATATAGTCCTACAGGAGGTCAATCGCGAGCCCGAATAGCTGGCTCAGTGGCAACGTCTCTGACTGCAGAAATCACTGGGTGACGCGGGTTCAAATCTCAGAAGGGACATGAGTTCCTTCAACGTTGCAGATGTGCCTTGCTGATGGGTGCCAACTAGCACGAAACCTAGGTCGAAGGCTTCCTGTGGCCGATTGCCTCCAACCATCTCATACCAAAAGGCTCAGTTACGCAGATACAGTTAGCTATGATAGCATAGTAAGAATTCACGGTAACACTGATTAACACTTGCTTTCCTCATTGAAGTTTGTGATCCCACAACACACACACACCAATAATAAAATTAACAAATCACATAATTTAAAAACCTCTAACCTCATATGCCCTTAACTTTCTGTAACTATATCTCAGTAGGTAGAGTAGGACAGAGTTAAACTCTGAGTTATCTGCGTTAACATTTTATCTTCTACAAATGATGCTTATGTTCATTCACAATTACAACCAATACGTCTCGAGCTTGAGTCTTATTCCACCTAATTCTCAGCCTCAGCAACCAGCAACTACGTAGGTATCATTAGTTCTCTGTCACACACAATAAGTTCACCTCATAACCCTCAAGATACATAAGAAATCTTTTCTGAATAGCTGAGCTTAAATATTTACTTTCTCAATTTTCTATCTACTAATTCAGTTTCTTCTTCTTTTTTTGTTTTTATTTTCAGATACCTCCAGTGCACTTCGTCAATTTCAATTAACTCCTGGTTATTATGAACTAAGACTTGGTGTGGATTCATCAGACATCATTGAATCGACTTGCAGTACTACAACTGCTGCAACTACTATTAATAGTAAAACTATACCAGTTAATTCTCCTCCAGTTAGTGAACAAGTGGATAGTACATGTTCTGGTCCCGTTGAATGGAAACGTATACGATTTCCTAAAGCATCTACTGCTATCGATGAATATTCACGTTGGCCACGTCTACGATTCTCTGTTGTATGGCATAAGAAACCAGTAGTTAGTAATAATAATAATGAAACAACTTCATTATCACGATTAATAGGAACTCGTAGTCAAGATACAAAGAATAATACTAATACTACTAATAATAAAATTAATAGTAATCATATAGATTCCCCCGTGGAAGGTCGAGTTTCACACACACGTGAGTTGATTCCTTTATTTATTTGTACAGCTTATTTTTGAATATGTAATATTTTAATATTCCCTGCTATCAGGGGATAATCTCGTTGACTTGGAATATGCAGATGATATAGTCCTGCCTACTTGGTGAAGACGCTGACAAAATAAAGCAGAGTCTTCTGAACACATTGAGGGGCAGCAATCTACGAATGTTAGACATGCGATTCGCTCCTGCTGCCAAATGTAAGATGATGTTACAGGACTGGACTACACTGACTCCTAGTTTAGAAATAGGGAGTGAAGTGGTAGAGCATGTTGATCGCTTCACTTATTTGGGAATTTGCATCAGCCGACACCAGCAGGTTGATCTCTGAAGAAATCTCAGTAAGGATACAGAAGGCTAGTATTGCATATGCCGGTGTATGCCGTCTCTGAACTAGTAGACTTGATACCTGGCTGGCTGTCGACCAAAGGACGTGTGCCACTGTTCAGCACTTCGCTGTATCCTCCTTTATGGCTGAGACCTAGCCATTGAGAGTGGAAAACATGAAAAGACTAGCTGTCTATCTCCCGTGTCAAGTGCTGGTATAATAGGGTGAGCAATAGTGAGGTTAGGCATTGGTGGAGTAGCTAGGTAAGGAGGAGAAATCAATCGACGAGTCTGTGAAGTTACATCGACTCAGGCGGTTAGGATATGTGCTACGCATGCCTAGCCTAGCCATCGCCTTGCTTGACGGACAATGTTAGCTGACATAGGGTCAGACTGGAAAAGAGCTAGTAAGTGGTGGTCGGACCAAAACAAGGCTTCATCAGTCAATGAAATCCACAACAGTTAGTTTAAGCCAGTCGGCCAGCCACGTAGGAAGGTGTAGACTGGTTTCCTGAGTGGTTGGGGTCCTCTGGACGGTAAAAACCAATGAAGGCTGGAGACGATCGGTGATATGTTTCAAAATCGTTCTGAATGACAGAGCAGATGCATCTCCTCCTTGTGACTTATAAAACCCAATAAAACTATACTGTTCTTCGATATTACTATTCTTTTTGCTTCGTATCTCCGTCTACTGCCTCTATTTTGCATTTCTTCTGCTTTCTTCTCTTGCTTTGTGTGCTACGTGGAGGGAGTGTGACAACTCGAACTGCTGCACCTCTGTGCAAGATTCTGTGTTGAAATAAGTCAGTCAGTATAGTCTTACGCGCACAGACGGTTACATTCGCACTTAGCTAGACTTCAAAATTATTTGAATATTTTATCGAAATGCCTTTACTTTTATTCAAAAAAAGTTCTTGTTTATTTCTTATTTGACTGATTAAGAATGCCCATTAGGATTTCCAAAAGAATGTTTACTGAACAAAGAATACTCTTTCCGATAACTTCATCATCAGGCTCTACAGTTATATATACATTATAGTGAATGAATGAATTAGTGTTATGAACAGCAGTAATGCAGTTTAAATAACATTGATAGATTACAGCTCAATAGCATCAGCATAAAAATAAGCAGAATGTCAGAAAAATTAGGGGAGATAATAATGCAGACTTCATGAATTTATAGTCTCTACTGAAAGCTGGCCAGGGCAGTAGTAGGGGCTGACCTTGCTTCTTTTGAACACAGAGCACTGGCTGTTTGAGGCGAATTGCAATAGCCTCTGCTGTTTGGAGCATGCAGTGCTTCGATAATTTTGGCAATTTATTAGACACCCGGTAGATTATAGAGAAGGATTCTTCTACTCTGGCTTTGTGGCCGGTTCGCATCACATGGTCTAATATCGAACTGTTAATTGTTTTAACTACACCTTTACTTATGTTCTCGAGCACGAAAAATCAAGTTCCTAGAGCAACGGCCAATATAACTCACTCCACGACAAGCTCAGTTGAATTGGTAGATACAATTTGAAGTGTCCGGCTAGACTGGGTACTTCATCTTTCAGTCAAGGTAGCACCATCGGTCATGTAGAGAATAAGACGTGTAGTTCGCCAGCAATAAAAGCTCTTTGAACTGATTTTCTTAATTTCCTCGTAATTATCTCACTTGGTATATCACCCTTGATTTGCAGTCGTATGGAAAGTGGCTTCTTGTTTACAGATATCGAGTAGTCCTTTTCCGCTTTTTTTCTCTTGTGTTTCTTGATAAATTTTTCGGGGTAGTTATTTTCAATCAAGGTATCATGTACAATGCTTAATTCATCTTCAATTACTTATTCTGAGCATATAGCTCTAACTCTCTGGCTGAGGGTCTTCACTAAATTTCTTTTGTACTTGGTAGGAACGAAGCTTTGAAAATGTGTATATTGTCCTGTCCAAGTACTTTTTCTATGCAAACTTATTTTTATGCTACCATCTGGTTTTCTTGTAAGGAGGACATCCATGAAAAGAATTGTGTCTTGGGATTCCTCTTCGTACGTGAATTTCATAGCCGAATGTACTTCATTGAATTCAGTAATTATTGTATTCCTATCATCCGAATAATTATCACAAAGAATGAAGGTGTCATCCATATACCGGCAATAAAATGAGAAATTTCTGATAAGGTGGGAGTTCAAAGGTATATTTTCTAGCTTACTTCGAAAGAGATCAACCAAAAGGTAACAACAGAAGACAAAGGCCAGGCAACAGATCGTTTATTAGGGAAAGTCAACACATATTTATAGATTTTAATGTACATTATTATAGATTATTGTTAGTAGAAAATACAGTCTTTTAATTGGTGGTTGTTTCTCACAGAAAGTTAACCTTGCATCTCTTTGTGACTGTATCAGATCATCTATATGCTCACTGTATCCGCCTACGCAAAGCCTTTGTTCCCATTTTCTCACCACCAATATTGGGGACATAAACATTGAAGTCAATTACTGTCTACCAACTTTGGCTAGCAGCCAGCTCTCACCACAAAAATGGGACCCAATGGGGAGCCCATCGCCACCCCGTCCATTTTCTCTTTATTTGGGTTATTTATTTCTATGACTAGTAGTAGTGCTTAAATCGATTTTTTTTCTCTCTCTCTCTGTCTGTATTTTTCCTCACGAAGGATCCATGACAAATTCCTTGAGTCGTGAAAATCATCAATTGAACACATCTGCGAAGAGTAACAGTAGTCCTACAACAAGACTCTCAACAACAGAATCTCATAATACAAATGGTATGAATGGTAATCATCTAAGCAATAGTAGTATGGATCAAGATCTGTCATTATCATCATCATCGGCAGCAGCAGCAACAGCAGCATCAGATCATGTACATGAAATGAATCATTCTGAATCATCGGTTGTTCCGGCAGCAGCAGCTGATGGAGGAGGACGACGACGAGGAGGAAACGGAGGGCTAGAAGAAGTCAATCAGCGTACAGTGCTGCCAACAAATTCACCATTTCCATATTATCCAGTATCATATGGTTTTGTATACGGGGATAATTTATGCCATTGGTGTGTATCTACTGATCTGAAATGTCCATGGTGTGATTTAGATTGCGCTAGACCTGGGAATAAAGGTAATGATGATATTCTTCAACGTTGTATAAATTACCTATTATTTTCAAGTATTGATTTTGTTTGATTGTCTGGAGGATTTCATCATGAGCTGACGTCAGTTAGAGAACGACTGGAAAACCAGCTGGGAGTACTACCAGACAGCTGTTTCGTCAGCCTAGTTTGGGACTCTTCAGCAGTACGCACCCATCGCCAGGGTTCGAACCCAGCACCTTCCACAAGGCGAGCTAGCTCGTAGACCACTGAGTCCCTGGGACCTGATCCAGGTTTTCCAGTGGTGTTCTGTAACTGATGTCAGTTCATGATGAAATCCTCCATGCAATTACCTATTTATTGTGGTGTATTTCTATCTATCTGGTAATTCCTTCTTCTAGGTCAATTTTCATTGGACTGTGAAATGCTTCGTTCTTGTTGATGTGTCGTTTCCTTAGTACACATAGAGGTTTTAACGATGCTTCAATGTTAACATGATATTACTTAACTAGACACACATACACTAACTAGTGTTATGCATATGTAATCGTTTGTTTGCTGCAGACTGAATTGCTATCAGTCAAGTTTGCACAATATGGTCATCACCGGTTTGAATCTCTTGAAGGAATTCACATCTCTTCTAAGATTCGAACCGATGATGATCATATTGTGCAAACTTGACTGATAGCAATTCAGTCCGTGACAAACAAAGGATTACAGATGCATGAAACTAGCTAGTGTCAGCCCTACAAGAGATCAGTTGCTAGCGCGAATATCTCAGTGGTGATGTCTCTTGCTGGCACGGGTTCGAATATCAGAAGTGACAACAGGAAGAGGAAACCTATGTCCAGACAGAGCTTCCTGCCGGTTGTCTCCAACCGTCTAATGGTGTTACTTGGTTTGGGGTGTGTGTGTGTGGGAGTCAGCAGTAAACTGAAGTATTTAGATTTCGTCCTGTTTGGGACTCTTCAGCTATATATGTACTCACATCATCTATAGATTATAGATAGTAGTGACAAGTGCAGCACAAAATGAGACGCACTCACCGTATTCCAGTACTAAATACCATCAATTAACCACTACCAACATAATCTCGATAGAGTTCGAATATTTTTTTCGCTGAATGAAGTTCAAATTAGCTTAACCAAATAAACCACGGATATATCTGATGCACAATAGTAGTGGCTGTTGTGATTCAGTCGCCGAGTAGAATAAGGTTTTTGAAATAATAATGAGTTTTATTGGAAGGAACACCACCACTCTTCTCTTAGGATATGCGATAAATTTTCATATAACTTGAATTCTCTGGATAAAGAGAAAATATTATGCAAGAGAGTTCGCTGAGAATTCTGTACATTATGTAAACAGAAACCTTACAAACCAACACTTGAATATCAATGAGATGCTCACTAGTGACTTGCCCTATTCAGGTAGGTAGTTGCCTGGGGTTCTAGCGAGAAGTCGTGACCAGTAGGGTGCAGCAGGTCGGGTGTGAGGACAAATACTCGCCGAAGACATTGGCTAGGGGTCGCGCTATGTCTTGAATTGGCAGAAGTTAGAATTCATGGACCATTGGATCGGGTCCCAGTGGCTTAATGGTCTACGAGCTCACTAACCTTGTAACCAGAAGGTCCTGGGTTCGAATCCCCGTGGCTGCGTACTGCTGAAGAGTCCCAAACTAGGCCGACGAAACAGCTGTCTAGTACTCCCAGCTGGTTTTCCAATGGTTCTCTAACCGATGTCAGCTCATGATGAAAATCCTGAAACCAATCAAATCCCTACAAACCAACACTTGAAGAAACCTAAGTTATGTGTTCATAAATGTTTTTGTTAAACCCCTTTCTTTACCTTGTGGTCATAGTAATGTTCTTTGTTAATTTTATTCTATTTTTTACCACTTCAATCCATTCCACTTCAACTTCACCTTCAACGTCTTTATTGTTATCATCAACGTTCTTTTTATTATTACTAAACTGCTCCCATTGTATTATAAAGAGAAACTTTTGACTTGAATTTATGGTTGTCAGAATTAGTAAGGGAGACTGAAATTTTGAATAATTACTGATGACAATCGATGAATTCGATGCCATACCATAGATTAAAATCCATAAAATATACAAGAATGTGAATGGTAGGGCAATCGAGAGCAAGCCTTTTCTGGACCTAGTTTTTGTGCTTGTTGGCATTTCCCAGTGGACAAGACTTGTCTACAATATTCATGGAGTTCATGTCCCTTCTGAGACTCGAACCCTCACTCACCAAGAACTAAAGTCAGAAACTTTACCACCACTGGGCTATTCGGGCTTATGATTGATCATTGGGAAACCATTGAGTTCTGAACAACTGTCTTCGTCCTAGTTTTGGACGCTTCATCAGTACGAAACCACTAGGGTTCGAACATGCAACCTTCCGGTTACAAGGAGATCTCGTGAATTATTCCTCTAACTACTGAGACGCGATCCAGTTACTATCTTATGAATACCAACTTCTGCTAATTCGTGTTATATGTAGCGCAGCGGCCAGATGTTTTCATCGGCGGGTAAGTATCCTGTCACCTGACTTGGTGACCTTACCCTGTTGATCTGTTTGTTTCTATGGCTTCTCTATAGATATGAAAACGTGTGATCCGATAGGATCCATGTCACCCACCACAGTCTTTTCTTTAACGGAAGCAACAGGCAATTCGCTAGATGTCTAATTTTAAGAGTCATAGTCAACAATATTCGAAATCTTTTTAAAGGGCCCATGACTTGGCATTAATTACTTACAATTGTTCACGACTTAACTTAGTCTCAATTTATGACAATTATCAAACCTGTTGATCTGTGAGAAGTGGCTCTCATGGCCCGAGTGGTCTAGTGGATGATAACGCTTTGGCGTTTGAAACTATGGGCACTGGATTCGTGCGTCGGTGGGAACATCATCACTGACTCACTAGGGAATGCAGGTACATCCGCTAGCTGATGAGTCCCAAATAGGACGAAATGCACATCCTGGTGGATTCCCTTGTGCTAGTCACCATCTACCCATTAACCTCTAATTATGTAAACACTTTGTCCAGAATAATAATATTATTATTCTCTTGGGTTTCGAATAGAACACAGGAGGGCTTCAGGAGCACATTGCCATTCCACTCTGTACTCGGCAGTCTTTTAGCTACTTCTTCGATCGTCCATACACATCCCATTTCACCCTTGACTGCTCCGTGCCAATTCTCATCGTTTCTCATTCAGGGGTGTACCTGGTGAGCGTGATATCTTCTCAGTATACGTTTACTAAAATCAGGGAATTCTGGTTCACTTGATACACTACAGCAATAAAACTTGATATTCGATTATTTGATTAGTAATTCAATCAGCATGTGTTTAAGTGATTTTCATTTCGTATTGTTAAAATTGTGTTATGTAATAAAAAAATGACTTTGTGTATTAAATTTATTTATATTGGCTTTCGACTGATCTTTAAGTTGTGATCATGGATTGCTGTCGGTTAGAGAACCATTGAAAACCACCAGGAAGTGTACTGGATAGCCAGATGTGTCGTCTTAGTTTGGTACTTCTCAACAGTACGCATTCACGGGGGTTCGAATCTATGCGGGATCTTCTCGTTGCAAGGAAAGATCATTGACTATTCTGCTACTGGGACCTAATGCAGGGTTTTAAAACCGGTGGGTGGGTGCTTACTGATATGATGAGGAGTCCCGAATTGGGAAGAAACAACTGCTAGTCCAGTACTCCTTGTTGGTTGTTTCAATGGTTCGCTAAACTGACAAAATGAACTCTTCAACTGATGCTCTTTTTTGTTTGCTTGTTTTTTTGTCAATATTAGGTGCTGAAGCCTTACTTATTCATCTTCGAAGTAGTCATCCAAGATTTCGTTTCAAGGCTAAATGGTATTCAACACGAAATCATTTAAGCCTAGAAGTCAGCCTAAATGATGCCTATGATGGTTCAAATGATTGTGGATTACGTAGATGGTGTGTTGGTGTATATAAGAATTTTATTACACGACGTCATAGCATAACACCTAGTCAGTTATTTGTTAATGGTTGGACGACAACTGATGATAATAGCATTAATAATATTAAAATTAAAATGGAAGACAATTCAGATCAGCAGCAGCAACAGCATTCCTCTGCATCGAACAATAACATTAAAGCCACTCTGCGTATTCGTTGTCCAATTCGACGTTTCCCTTATACGCATATCATATTTTGGCGTGGTGTTGAAGGTTGCACTAGCAATGAAGTTAGTCATTTTTTGTCTTTATTCTTCTTTTTCTGAAATGTGTATGTTAATGAAATATCTACGTATCTATCCAGAATTGTGACTGACTGGCGCCCAAATACACTCAATTTTTGCAGCTAAATGGGATCTGGTTGGATTTAAACTGTACTATTTTGAAAGCCCTGTTCTGACGCACTGAACTCTTGGGATTCCATTAGCAAATAGAATCTAACCTTTTCTAAAGAAGCGAAGTTTCCAGTGTCGTTCTTTCTGGCCTGCTTCACCTCTCATTCTTCAGTTGAAAGTTGTTGTATGTATGGTTAGCTAACCCTGTGACTTCATCTTACATATTGATGGTATGAACGAACTGCAGATTTTATCCTTAGGGGGTGTTTAAGAGACTCTGTGTATTGTTATTACCAGTGGTAGTGAGAGCTGTCTGCACGCCGAAATTGTAGACAACAACTTTTCGTCAATGTTGTTTACGTCCTGAATCAGGGGGTCATACGAAAAACAGCCAATCACAGCGGAATTGTTAACGTGTGGAAATATGATTCGCAGATAATAATAATAATAATAATAATAATAATAATAATAATAATAATAATTTGCTTTATTCCAAAACAGTACATGTGATATAGAATGGAATTCTCAGCATTTTTACTACAGTATTGCATCCAGTTAGTCCATTGTCAATAAATAGAATTCTACATAGATTAAGGAAATCTCAGTTCATTATGATAACAACATATTGGCATGTCGGTAGCAAAGCCAAAGTTGAACAGTGTTTGAAGGTGTTAGAAAAGTAGGTGCTGTCATATTTACTGGCGTAAGCGGAAGGAAAAAACAGAGCAGCACATAACGGAACAAAAGAGAAAACGAGAGAGAGAAAAGGAAAGGAAAGAAAGAAAATGTTGTACTTATAAATGATATGAGTTGGAAAGACAAGGTCCAGTTTTACTACTGACTATTTAATGAATTATGGGTGTCATGCCTAATGCTTTTTTTATCACACAGAACACGAGCTAAGTAGGGTATGGTTGAGTTTTTTGTACTTGCTGGTGGCTTGATTTTATGAGAAACGGTCGCAAAGAGATAACAGAATAACCTTCAGTAAGAAAACAACCAATCAGAAGATGTTGCTTCTCCGCTGACAATAATGTACGTAGAAATCCATGAATACCTCTTGATTTTCTTAATAAACCATCTGTTGCCTGTCCCTTATCTTCTTTCGGTACGGTAGTAGTAGTATCGTCCTGAGGGGTTTCAGGATTTACGAGTTCTTCTCCTCCATGAAAAACGTCAATCCTTGTGATATAGAAAATAATCTTGTTTGAGCATTCAACCTCTATGTAAACGGCGATATGTGGAGAGCCAGGAGGTCAATCCATTAACCTATGACGTATTGCCTCCTTCACAACTAATTTGCATTTGGTTACTGAGTTATATTACAGTTTACTAGGCTATGTGTCACACAGTTCCTTGGTGATAATCAAAGTGTCTCGTTCGAGGTTTAAATACAAGCCTTATTACATGAGCATTTCTTACTGTGGCTTGCACATTATTTTAAGAAGGTTCATCTTAGTGTTTTCTATGCTTCTCACTAGTATTCACGCTCGTCCCTTCTTATTTCTTGCGTTTCGAGGGGACGACAGATCTTCAAGCTTTAAGCTGTGAAGTTCCAGCAGCAGTGATGGTATTGTTTTTATGTTGTGTGGAAGGGCAGCTGACTCTGTTTTCGAGGCGTTTAGGTGATTCTTACTTCCCAGCTGCCCACACTGTAGAGGTTAGTTTTTTTCCTTGGGGTTCAGAAAGAGAATTAGTCTTGCGTGACTGCAGAGCCAATGAGACTGACTGTGACTGGTTTCAACATAAAACTTTGCACGGAATTGTACCAGTTCAAATCGGCACACACTCTCCATCTAGCACAGAAAAAGAAGAAGAAGAAAAGAAATTCAGAAGAACGATACGCATCTGAGCCAGCCCTCACTGAGAATGATTTCGAGCCAGCAATATCAGCAATTGTCTCCAGCCGTCATTGGTTTTTACCATCTCAAGGACCCCAACCAGTCTACACTTCCGTAGGTGACTGACTGGCCTGAACTAACTGTGATGGATTTCATTGACTGATGAAGCCATGTTTTCGTTTCACCACCACTAGCTTACTCTTTTCCAACCTGATCAATCCTACGTTAACTGACCTTAGCCGTCGAGGATGTCAATGGCTAAGTACGCGTTACACATATCCTAGCTATTTCAAATCGATGCCGGTCAGGAGAGGCCCGTCAAATATAGTCTGTTTGAACTAGTTATTTCAAGTTATGTCTATGATAAGATCTTATCGCCAGCTACGGACAGTCATTAATTAGGTAACTCTAGGATGTACAATTTTGGGGGGTCAACCTTTTGTGATCCCCTCTCTCCAGGGTGGACGGACAGACAGCATAGCTGGCTGGCATGTGCGCTGGTCATCTGAAGGAAACAGCTTATTGCTGTTACTTATAGCTGTTTCTCAACAACCTTCTTCCTGGTATGACTATCATATCTAGCAGCTATCATAAATTAGTTGGTACTAGCATTGTCCCCCAACCTAACCTCTTTTCCTGCGGCTTACTATATATCGATCTGTAAACTAAGCTGGGGTTTATGGAGAGAATGCGTCAATAAAAAACGTGTCATTATGATTTCGTGCCTTTATCATTATATAAGTCTGTTTTGAATGGTATACTGAATCTCTATATAAGTTTAACCTTGAATTTGTTTTCTTTTAGTGGTATGGTGTGTGTGTGTGTGTAAGCAAAATGTGGATATGTATGGAAGGTATTTAATTATTATAAGTTTTAAATTCACTAATGTTTCCTTATTGTTACTTTTTCTACCACCCCCCCCCCCTATTGATTTGAGTTGATTTTGAGCTTTCGTTTGTTGTTTACGTTCTTCTCCTCAGTTGGATGTAATCAGTTTAAGTTGTAGTTGTCCATCATTCTATTTTGTTTGTTCCTTTCCCAACAACCACCGCCTACTCACTCACTCTTTATTTCAGCTTCTCGACTCAACTGTCTCTGTACAACCTATGCTTGTTGGACATAATCGTGTCTATTATCATACAATAACAACACAACCGATTCGTGCCAGTGAATTTGATATAGACTCTGACGATGATGATGCTCCACACTGGTTACGTCAACATTATCAGCGTAAAGTCGAAGAATTCAGTGATGTAAATCAGGTAAGTCTATTCTCTGTGCCTGCCTTCCCTTCCCCTTACTTCCTACTCTGTCTCTGTTTGTCTGTCTTTTATGACAGACAGCTTATGTTTTACAATTTTAATTGGCTTATAGTAATACGGGAAGTTTTAGAAAAAGAATGACTGCATTCCATCCCACTGATCCTGCTTTTTATATTTCAGGACCTTTGCTCTCTCTCTTGTCTCTCTTGTCTCTAGTTTACATGTCATTTTTATGAAAACACCTTAGGAATATATTCGTGTGTTGTTAAATTCTACTCCAAGTGGTTGACTACTGGTGTCAACAAGCTGTTTCGTCCTTGTTTGCAACTCTTCGACAGTGCACACACGCATGACCCCACACCTCCGAATACACCAAAATTTGTCGACCATGCAGACACTTGGGCCGGCATCCAGTAGTTATCCACGAATTTTTACTATGTCAGCCAACAATATTTATTACCCAACACCTTCGAAGACACCATGCTTGATATGATGGATCCTCCGAGTCACGACTTCTCGTTACAGTTTCAGGACATCCATCCGGTAGCCGTCAGTTGGCTGGAGATTAGTTAAATTTCCGCTGTTAGATTACATTTCATATAACGAACCAATATCAGTTAAAAATATTATTAAAAAGTAAGAAACAACTGGATATCTGTTTCATCCTAATTTGAAACTCTTTAGCACTGCGCACCCATGACCCCACCACCATCGGGGGAGGGGTTCAACCCGGGATCCTCAAAATACACGGTGAGTTAGTTGACCATTCAGCCACGTAATTAGGAATTTAATGACCTGATAATCTAAATATCGATCTTCAGGTCATCGCTGGCTACTGGATAAGTGTCCTAAGGCTATTACTGAAAAGGCGTGACCAGTAGGATCCAAAGTAAAGTGGATACCACTCGAAGGCATTAGTGAATGAATAGTTGCGTAATATCGTAACAAATTGACCAGGTTCGAATTCACGTGTCGGTGAATTCTATTCCAAGTGGTTGAATGAATGACCAATGATCTGGATATCGTGATCTTCTGGGGTCCCGAGTTCGATCTCTAACAGTGGTGCACTGACGAAGAGTCCCAAACTGGGACGAAACAGGTGTCCAGTGCCCGCTGTTGATTTTAAATGATCTCTCTAAATGATATTAGTTTGTGACAGAGGCTACATTGAGGTAAGTTCTATCTATCGTATGAATCGTCCGAGTAAAATAAATAATGCATAGGTATAACGATATTGAAATAATAGGCTGTAGACAAGCCGTTTGAGTGAGTAGTTGAGCAAATTATTATCTATGACTTACATATATATAGAGTGTAATCACAGCGCAACGTCTTCCTATCTGATTTAATGGACGCCACTGATCCACCAGAACTCTCCAGGTAACTTCCTTTATAGATTGCTTTGGCTTATAAATGTCTACGATTCGGTGTAAGGCGTCAAAAGTTGTCTAATAACATCACCATCACCATCATATCGACTTGATAATCAAAAATGTGGAAAACTATATTTTTCACTATTCAATGAGGAGGAGGAGAGAGAAGAGAGGTTATGGATTATCGTGGAGCAAGATTAATTGGGACTGAAGGAAACAGGATGAAATGGAGATGTTCTTTTGAAGTCTCGGAACCCAAGGAAATAATAGTAGTTATAATCTTTAATTTGTGGATTGTGACATGCAGTGGAATCCAGGATGCGCATATCGTCCTATTTGGGACTCGTCAGCTAGTGGACGTACCTGCATTCCACAGTGAGTCAGTGATGATGTTCCCACTGAGGCTCTAACATGAGGACCTTCTGGCTACAAAGCGAGCTCGTATACTATTAAGCCACTGAGACCCGATCCTATGGCCCATGAATTCTAACTTCTGCCAATTCACGATATAGCGCAGACATCGTCGAAGCATCTGCACAAGAAGCCGACATGTCAACCTGAGACCGAGCACTTCCGTTCAACCAATCGACGGGACAATCTAAAATTCAATTAAAATAGTAATAATCCTTATCCAATAGTATTCAGTTGGTTGTGTATTGTTCTTCATAATATGAACTGTGTGCTATGAAGGAATGTGAAACACGTGTCCTAACCATCTCAGTGGATTCACCTTCACAGTCTCCGTTACATAACACTCTACGCCTAACCTGAATATTACTCACTCACTATATGATACCACTTAACATATGAGAGGTAGAACTAAACATTTGTGGTCAAAGATAGCCAAACGTTTACACATCTCTCAGTTTCATTATACCTAAGCCTCATAGGCATAAAGGAGCACACATATCCTTTGACCTGAAAGATGACATAGGCTTCACAAGTGCCAATAAGCAATCAGTCCAATTGTGATAGTTGGGGGGGGGGGCGGGTTTGTGATGCAACCTACCAAAACAAATGAGATGGCCATAACAATCAACTACTTCCCTTTCTTATTGGTAAAGGGGGGGAGTTGGTGCAAACCGGTAGGTAAACATTCGATTAACTTACTCTCGAAGTGCTTTAATGTGGCCTCGCAATCAAATAATTACTATTTAACTGCCTTCACGTATGTGGCCGGGGATGACCCTGGCAAAAGTGAAATGACAAATTTGAAAATATATGTTGCTTTACAACCGAACTTTTGGGTAGGGAGGGGGTGGGGTTGGGAGAAGGGCATGCTGCAGGTCTACTCTACTGCGTAGAGTAGGGATAGTTAGAAAACTTTTATTCTAAATCTATGATGTGTGGGCTGCAGAATTCGTGAAGGATCTAACATTATATAAACCTGTTTTTGATCACCAGAAACTATGGACACGTAGTGCCTGACGGTGCTCTCACTGACTTGTGAAGCAAACTTCAAATGTGAAAGGCTCTCAGAGGGGTGGGAAAGACGTGTGTGACCCTTTGAAAAAAGACAATCACTTGCATTATTCTGGGCGTTTCATCTTCTGAAATAATGAAAACGATTATCATTATTATTATTTCTTCCTTTAATTTCTAGAGGAACATAGGGCTTCAGCTGCACGTCTCTATTGCGTTCGGTTCTCTGCTAAAGTCTTCACCTGGCTCCACCTCATCCCACATGCCTTCATCTCCTCTTCACATGACCTCCTCCAAGTCACCCTTGGACGACCAAGTCGCCACTTCCTATTCGTGTTCCACTCGAGCGACGGTCTGGCGTGTGATGTCACTTGATGGTTTCCTCAGAGTATGGCCAGCCAATCCACCTCCATTTCTTCCTGCTTATTTGTTGCACAATCGGTTCCTGCTGGGTTGGTTGGTTCGTTCATTGCCAGAGATCCGTATTGCTGATCTTTTCTGCCCGGCCATCTGGTCTTGAGTAATGTTGAGCGAAGACAGCTGTTGATGGATGTCTGCAGTTTGTTCGAGGTGTCCTTGGTGACGCGATGTGGTGCCAAGTCTCTTATCCGTACAGTAAGTAGCACTGGCTTCACATTGGAGTTGGAAATATGCATCTTAGTTTTCATTCTGAGTGCTGTTCATCTCCACACAGACTTGAGAGCAATGAAAGCTTGCCTTGCTTTCCCCATCCCCTCTGCTTTGATATCCTCATCAGTTCCGTCCTTCTGTACTTGAAACGATGCTTCCCAGGTAGGTAAAAGAGGTTGTTTCTTTCAGGTTCCTCCCATTTGTTCTGATTGTTGTCTGTTGTTGTTGTTGCTGTTGGTGTTGGCCAGGAATCTTCATCACCTCGGTTTTTTCTATGTTCACCTGAAGTCCTATCTTTGATGCTTCTTCTGCCAACTTGTTGCTTTTCGCTTGCATATCTACCAGTTTGTAGGAAATCAGACATAAATATATCATCATGGGCGAAGTCTAGATCCTCTAAGTTTTTCGTGAGGGTCCATTTTATGCCTTCTCAGGCGTGTGAGGCTAGCAACCCCTGTAAACAAAGTTGCTACAGAAAATTCAGCACAATGAAAACGATTAAGTGTGTTAATCATATATAAGTGTATATGTATTGATTATTATTATTATTATTATTTTTACTATTACCCTGTTGTTCTTATTCCTTGATCCATTCTTGTTTTTGTTTTTTTAATGTTTTTTCTTTCATCAGGGAGAAATCAAAGTGATGGAATTATGGAATTATTTCCTACTGTCTATTCCTCCATCCATTTTCAATGTTAGTGATATTCAAGTGGCAATGTTAACATGTCAATTTATTCATAAATATTATCGTATAATTCATTCACGTCGTTTACGTGCAAATCTCATAATACACTTGAATAATCTTGTCGATTATGGTTTATTATCCTGTGAACAATTGTTTTTTTTAATACGGATATACGACCAGTATTGTACCAGTGATACATCAAGGAGTTTTCTCCAGCAGCAGCAGAATAATAATAATCATAATCATAATCATAATAGCCAACTTGTCGGTGATCCAAGCATTCAAGCATTATCAGCATCATCATCATCCTCGTCATCCTTGTGGCCATCACCATCAGCAGCGGCAGCAGGAGCAGGAGCAACACCATTAACAACAAGAAGAACACCTCTGCCTCTGTCTGCTGCAATGATTAAAGCTGAAGAATTAAATCATAATAGTAATAATAATAATAATAGTAATAATAAACGTAGAGAGATGAGAATTCCACCGCCACCGGTGTTTGAAGCATTGAGGATGTCGTTCACTACTACTACTTCATGATATATGTGTGTGTGTTATGCTGTTACTGTGCATCAAGGGGAGTACTAGTGATATCAATAATAATAATACCGGTTTCTCAATGAACAAAACAGCTAATGGTGTCTGTGTACCTACTTACCTACCCTCTTCTTTCTATGTGTATATGTCCGTGTGTGTTGTGGTGTGGTGTGGTGCGGTGCGGTGTTATTCCCGAGAGTAGGCGCATTTTTCAAAGAAAGAAAAAGAAAATTGTATTTTATTCGTCATTTTACAGAATAAGTTGTGTCTCCCTCTTTTTTTTCGTTTTGGGAAAAAAACTATAGATCTCTCTATAAATGCTCAAGGATTTTTCTTCTTCTCCCCTCCCCACCCTTTTTACTCTAGAATATTAACAATACACTGAAATGTGCTTATTTTTGATGACTTTTCATATTATTTTTAAAAAAAAGAAAACGTAGGATCATTGTTGGATGTTTGGTAGTTGGTAGTGGTTGACTGGTTGGTTGTTTGGTCTGTTGGTTGGTTGTCTTTGCTTTACACTGTCTTATATTATACTTCCACGTCACATTCAGTCAGTCGGTCTTCTCTCTTTATCCTGTAGACCTTTTCTTATTGTGTTGTATTCATAATCGGCTTGATTTCGACCTTCAGGACTCCTTGAGGAAGTGCGAGGAGGAATTGTTGTCCTTGTGGTTGTGGTTGTTAGGTATTGTTATTATTACTATTATTATTGTTATTAGTTGATAAATCCCCTTTTCCCCTTTGTATGTGTGTGTCTGTATAAACAGAGTTTCAATATTGATATACAATTGATGAGATTATGTAACTGCTAGGCGCATGTATGTATGTGTATTGCCCTAGGTAGAGAAGGTAACTAGGTCGTGTTGAATTCACCTTTCCTTATTAATGTTCAATTCTATATGTGCCTTTTTTGTTGTCGTTTGATGCTTAATCCACATTTGGAATATTGATGTGTAATTGATGCGAAGAAGAGGAGGCGCAGGGTGCTGGGGTATAAGGTTGGTTGGGAGGGGTGGGGGTCGGCTTCATTATCTTTCCATAGGTAATGATGATGTGTGAATTTTTTGTGTTTTACTTGATCCTTTGATTTATCTGATCTGAAGAAACTAACTGACTAACTAACTAACCAACTAGCTAACTATTCTAAGATTAGTATTCTTAAAGTTTCCTTTGACTATTTGTGTTATCTCTTTAATTACATATTATTATTATTATTATTATCATTATACGTATATGTGTTGAATAAATGATGAAATGAAAGGCGTTTTTGTTATTATTATCATTATTATTATTACTACCATCATTTTGATATATTTTAGGATTTTTTCTCCTGAGAATTTCACCCCTTTTTGCCAAGTTCCCTTCGAGTCTCTCTTCTCTCCATCTCTTTCTGTGTATATATCCTCAGATGTGTGTGGGGGTGTAACTGTGTTTCCTTATATGTTTACAAGGTGGTGTCCAGCCCCAAAAGACAAGCATCTTTGTTCAGGTGGGCGGTCGGGCAGGTATATTCCTCTCCTCATATTATTTGTAAGCTTCTTCGAATTACTTATTTTACCATCGTAAACTGTTATTTGATCATAATTACCTCTTTTATATTATTATTATTATTATAATTAGTATGGTTTTTGATTTTCTCAAACTGTTTTGCTCGATGATGAGGATGATGGCGTTGGCGGCAGTGTTGTCAGTCTCCCACCACCACCTATTTGTGTGAGTAATTGTGCTCACACTGTTTGAGCATGTGTCTGACACTCTTTCAACACACTTAACTTCTTTCTTTTAATGCTTCACTTTATTTTGTCTTAGTTAGAGCCTGTGTGTTTATTCTCAAATACACACAATACCATAACACCAACAGGAGCGCATAATCCTGACAAGCAACAATTTTGTGTATTATGTAATTGTCTGCGCGTGTGCGTCTGTCTGTGGGATGCCGACCGAGTTTGCCTTCTTTTTTCTAATGAAACATTTATTTTCCCTTATGATTTTGTACTAGTGTGTGCTTTTGAAAAAAACGCATACCATTGTGAGTAGGTATGATTAGGATATATTACTATTACTAATACTATTATTATTGTTATAAGTTTTCAGAGATAGGATTTTTCTCACATATATAATAGAGTTGTATTCACACATACATACATATTGTTTATTCTATATTTACCAGTGTGTGTGTTTATTTAGGATTTCAAAATTTCTTCGGTTCACTGTCTGTTCTGTCTGTCTGCTTGTGTGTTTGCAACTAACCGCACTAACTAACTGACTAACTAACGTAACTAACTCGAACTCTAAATGTCGGTAGGGGACTATTTTCCCTATATTGTGTTTGCCCCCTTCCACTTCCTTTGTTTTGTGTGTGTGTGTGTGTTTAATATCCCCCCACCACCACTGCATACTTCTCTCCTCCCTGTTATTCTTCCTCGCCGCCTTTTTCCATTGTACGTATATTTCTTTTATTCCTCCGATTCCCCTCTCGCCCCAATCCGTCACCTCTCCCTGCCCCTCTATTCATCATGTATTTAAAAAATAAACAAAGTGTCAGAAGAAACAATTGTGTTGTGGCAGCGTTGTTGTATCTATGTATATTTTATTTTCCAAGGGATGAAAACTGCCCTCTTTTCTCTTCTTTTATTTCTTAAAACCACCTCCCTTTCTCTCTCTGAAGTAGTAATAATGATAACAATAACAATAATAGGCGTTTCTTTACATCTGTCTGTCCACATTCACACGTCTACGTGAGTGCGTGTGTGTGTGCATGCGCGTATGTGTACGTGCATACGTGTTTCGTAATAGTTCTCTTTTCTAGACATTTTTCTATTATTATTATTCATGTTTATACAAAGAGTCTCTAAAGTATGTATCTATACACTCACATATATATATATATGCATAGGTTTGTTATTGAAATATAAAAAAATTATTGTGCTCTTCGTGTTTTACTTCTTCGCTTTTTCATTTTATACGCATGTAGTTTTTGTTCACTTATGGATTATGTGTATATTGTTACTACAATATCTTGTTGTGAGTGAGTCAGTTGGTTTGTTAGTTAGTTACTTAGTTTTTCAGTAGTTTTGAGTAGTGTTGCTTCTCTAGTTTGTTATTTTCTCTCTCCCCTCTCTCTCTCTGATCAATAATTAATCGGAGGAGGGGTGGGGGATAGTCTCGTCGTCGACTTATTAAAAATATTGCAAGTGGTTAGTATTGTGTCCTCTTAGGTGTGATGATACTGACTGATATGTGTGTGGTATATGCGATTTGGTGCCTGTTAAAAGTGCTAATCTAGGCTTGGTTTATCGAACGATTCCTAGTCGTATTATAATGATGGCTAGTGATGCCGTTGAATGGGTTGTGAAGACTTCAACCCTAATCGACTTGTTGCTACTAGGGATGGAAGTTTGTGTGACATTTTTCTAAATTACATCACCTTTAGTTTGTATATGATATCTGGTTATCGATCCATGGAGTGAGTACTGCTCAGTAATTCACTTTGTTCCGTGATTATGGCTGTGAAACATGGTCATTGTAATTAGAAGATTTACGAACACATGTGTTTGCAATCTATTCCCAGTGTATTAACCGGTATGATAGAGTGAGTAATATCGAGGTTTGGCATCGAGTGTTGCGTAATGTTTGTAAGTTAGATCGATGAGGTTATGAAAGTGAGTCGTTTAAAGTGTCTAGGACACGTGTTGCACTTACCGAACGATCAGGTTCATCGACAAAGAATTTTACCTGACATTGGATTAGGTTATTACTATTATTATCTCTCCCTTGGGTTCCTAGTGGAACATAGGGCACGTCTCCACCTGCTTCTGTCTTCTACTGTACTTTTCACTTGCATCCATGTTAGTCCATACTGTTTCAACTCCTCTTCACACGATCTCCTCCATGTCACCCTTGGACGTCCCACTCGCCGCTTCCCTTTCGGGTTCCACTCGAGCTATGGCCTGGTGCGCGATGTCACCCAACGGCCTCCTCAGCGAGTGTCCAATCCATCTCCACTTTCTCCTGCATATTTGTTGGGCGATTGGTTCTTGTTTTGTTTCTTCCCATAGTTTCTTGTTAGTGATTCTTTCCAGCTATATGATTTCAGTATAGAGCGAAGACAGTTGTTGATAAAGGTCTGCAACAGGCTGTTGGAAATATTCTTTGTGACCCGCCAAGTTTCTGATCCATCCGTATAGAAGAACTGACTGACTTGACGTTTGTATTGAAAATCCGAATTTTATTGTTGATGCTGAGGAGTGACGAAGATTTCCAGATTGGTTTCAGATTGATGAATGTGTTTCTCGCCTTCCCGATTCTCGATTTGACATCTTCCGTCCCTGCTGTAGTTGAGACAATGCTCCCTAGATAAGTGAATGAAGTAACCTCTTTCAAATCCCTCCCGTTGATAGTGATTGGTTTTGGATGTTGTTGATGGTTGTTTATTTTCATAATCTCCGTCTTGTCTATGTTCACCTGGAGTCCTGTCTTTGCTGCTTCTTCGACCAGTTTGTCGGTTTTCGCTTGTAAGTCTTCGATTTTGTGTGACATTGCATTAGGTTACAAAAGAGTTAAAGATGGTAACACCGTAACCAGTCACCAGTTCATGAAATCTTTAATATTTGTTTGGAGATTTTAAAAAGGCAATGGCAACAGTGACTTTTAGAGATATGGCTAAAATTGTTCTCACTGGCGCAACAGCATTCATTCATTTTCATCTCCCGTATTCATTAATCTGTCATGCTTTTTTACCACGTTACTATTTTTTTCACCTTTTATTTGTGTGCATTATAGCTCCGCCTTTATTATTATTATTTCCTTTAATTCCTAGAGGAACATAAGGCTTCAGCCGTGCGTCTCTATGGCGTTCGGTTCTCTGCTAAAGTTTTCACCTGGCTCCAAGTCTGTCCACACGTTTTCATCTCCTCTTCACATGACCTCCTCCAAGTCACCCTTGCACTGACGACCGACTCGCCGCTTCCCTTTCGGGTTCCACTCCAGCAATGGCTTGTCTAGTGATGTCACTTGATGGTTTCCTCAGAGTATGGCCAGTCCAATCCACCTCCATTTCTTCCTGCCTATTTGTTTCACAGTCGGTTCCTACTGGGTTGGTTGGTCCGTTCATTACCAGAGAACCCTGTTGCGGATGTTTTCTGGCTGGCCATCTGATCTTGAGTGGTATTTAGCGAAGACAGCTGTTGATGAAGGTGTGTAGTTTGTTTCAGATGCTCTTTATGACGCGCCAAGTCTCTTATCCGTATATCTAGTAACACTGACTTCCAATTGGAGTTGAAAATCCGTATCTTATTTTTCATGCTGAGGAGTGCTGTTAACCTCCACGCAGACTTGAGAATACCTCCACCTTTACTACATTCAATGTGGCAACATGAATCGCTGCACTTCAATGCTAATTTCTATGTTAAAACTAAACTGAGTCAGATACTTGTTTTAGGTGGTTTCAGAATTCTCGCTAGTCTGTAGCGTTTAGCCGTTGCCTTATAGGTGGTAGTAGGTTTCAAATTTAAACTTATAACATTACATTCTATTTTGATTTTTTGTTGTTGCTAGTATATGTTCCCTCCTATATGTGTATTCTGTTGGTGCTGTTCATTCAAATTGATCTGTTTAGGAGTATGCGTATATATCTCATCACTCACTCATTTCTCATATTCCACGCTATATAAGACATGTCTGATGTAGAAGAGGCGGTGAATGAGCATTAAATAATCACCTGATTAGTCCTAATTTCAAACAGACCGAAATCAACCAATCAGAGGATATGTGAAACGCCTACGCACTTGTAGATAACTCACACATTTACCCGTTTTTGATTGGTAGGTAGACTGTAGTTTGCTGTGACATTAAGGCAAGTCAGCTGATGGTAATTATCGCCTTTAAATCATCTATATTGGCTTTTGTTGTATGGGAGCTGTGATGGTACTTTCCAGGCTAGAAGAAAGTAAAGTACTGAAGAGTTGATAAGCCGTATCTCTCTCTGTATTGATGAAGCTTTCAAGGTTGTAACGAGACTAATGTCAAGGCATTGTGAATTTTTATTGGTAGAATTAATGAGTCTGTAGTTTTTAATGTTGTAGAGTTTGTGAAATCGATAAATTACTTGTGTGAATGAATATTTTATTGTTCTTCCGCGTGAGGATTGCGACAAAATGCAGAGATTTCTGAACACCTTAAGCAGAGATCCGTTGGTATTGTTTTGGATGCCATTCGTTACAGACCAGTTTGTAACGGCTCTTAGTCTAATGGTGTGGTTGAATGTGACGAAGGCTTCAACTTTTTTCTTGGGCAATTGCATCAGTTGGAATGGATTGATTGTTAATGATGGAATCTCATGACGGATAGAATAAAAAAAAATTTGTTTGACATTCGCTGAATTTTGTCATCTCTGGGGTATAGACGTGATATCATCCGACTACCGATCAAAGCATGTGTGTACTGCACAGTTGCATGTCTCTCTCTCTCTCCGCCTTTATGACTGTGAGACATAGAGTCATTGAAAGTGGAAGACGTGAGTAGCCTATCTGTTTCTGACAATAGATATTTCTGTTCTCTCTCACGTGTTATTATCTGGCATAATACGGTGGGTAATGTTCGAGGTTAGACGTAGAGGGTTAGTTGAAGAGGGTACGTCAAACGATGGGGTAAGTCGACTTAGATGTCTAGGACAGGCGTTACGTATGACGAGAATTTTTAGGAGAATAGAGTTATAGATGGTTAAACTGAAACCTGACATCCTTCTATGACTGCTTTGGCAATTGGTTTGAACCAGCCACGTCGACAGATGTAGACTGCTACCTGGTTTGGGTCCTCAGGATTCTGATGACTTTCTTTTCTTCTGTTCCTTTGAGTTCCCAGTGCCACAGAAGGCTTCAAGCTGGAGCTTTGAAGTTTCGATAGCAGTAGTATTTATTTTTACGGGATAGGGTTGCTAGTTTCCTTCCCTCTTCTTAGGGCATACTACCGGCTAAGCGAGATGAAAGAGTGCGTCGGTTAGGGATCGAACCCTGGACCACTTGATTGGTTGGCCAGTGAACCATCGGCGCCTGCACACAAAGTTAGAATGTGTGAGGAAGAAAGGATATTAGCATGGAAAAACATTATGGATATAACAACAAAGAGACTGAATGCGTCCACATCATTGAGAAAAATTTTCAGCTATATTATCAACAGTGTTGAGCCAATAGTTCTTAGCATACTGAGGACCCTAACCAACTCTGTCAGCGTGACTGTCTCAAACCAACATTCAAAGACTTCATGACTTCCTCAGGTATCCCTCTATTCCTTATGCAAAGTAATTCTAATGCCAGTCAACTACTGTAAGACATGGCCATTGAGAGTGGAAGACATGAATGTAGAGACTAACTGTCTTTGATCATAGGTGTCTGCATTCTAACTCCTATGTTAGGTGGCCTAATAATTTGAGCAATATTGAGGTTAGGTGTCGGTCGAGTGCTAGGTAAGGAGGGGAAATCAATCGACAGGGTTGTGAAGTTACATCGATTGAGATGGTTAGGACATGTGTTACTCATGCCTAGCCTAGTCATCGCCTTCCTTGTCGGTCAATGTTAGCTGACACTGGATGGATCAGGTTGGAAAAGAGCTAGTGATGGTGGTGTTGTTCAAACCAAAACATGACTTCATCAGTCAATGAAATCCATCACAGTTAGTTTAAGCGAGCCAGCCACGTAGGGAGGTGTGGACTGGCTAGCTGTCTGGTTGATATCCTCGGGACGGTAAAACCTATGGCTGGAGACAATTGGTAATATATTATTATATTATTATTGTATCCTTTAATTCCTAGAGGAACATAGAGCTTCAGTCGTGCGTCTCCATTGCGTTCTGTTCTCTGCTAGAGTCTTCACCTGGCTCCAGGTCTGCCCACACGCTTTCATCTCCTCTTCACATGACCTCCTCCTCCATGTCACCCTTACACTGATGATCAACTCGCCGCTTCCCTTTCGGGATACTCTCGAGCAATGGCTTGTCTAGTGATGTCACCTGATGGTTTCCTCAGAGTGTGGCCAATCCATCTCCATTTCTTCCTGCCTATTTGTTTCACAATCGGTTCCTGGTTGATTCGTTCCCAAAGATCCCTGTTGCTGATCTTTTCTGGCCATCTGATCTTGAGTATTGAGCGAAGACAACTGTTAATGAAGGTCTGTAGTTTGTTTGATGTGCTCTTTATGACGCGCAGTGCAAGTCTCTGATCCGTATAGTGAGTAGCACTGACTGACTTCACATTGGAGTTGAGAATCCGGATCTTATTTTTGATGCTGAGTGTTGTTGACCTCCACAGAGACTTGAGAGTAGTGAAAGCTTGTCTTGCTTTTCCGATTCTTGCTTTGATATCCTCATCAGTTCCGCCTGTAGTTGAAACGATGCTTCCAAGGTAGGTAAAAGAGGTTTCTTTCAGATTCCTCCCATTTATGCTGATCGTTGACTGTTGTTGTTGCTGCTGTTGGTGGTGTTGCCCAGGAATTTTCATCACCTCTGTTTTCTCTATGTTTACTTGGAGTCCTTGCTATCTTTGATGCTTCTTCTGCCAACTTGTTGCTTTTCGTTTGCATGTCTTCCAGTTTGTGGGAAATCAGACATATATCATCGGCGAAGTCCAGATCCTCCAAGTTTTTTGTGTGTGTCCATTTTATGGTAATATGGCTGGCTCAAAATCGTTGTCAATGCCTGGTGCAGATGCATCCATCCAGTAAAACCATGGCTTTTCCATATTGCTATTCTTTCTACCACATATCTTTTTACTTTCTTCTTTTGCTTTGTATGCTGAGTGAAGTGTGCCGACTCGAACTGCTGCCCATCAGTGCAAAGTTCTACGTTGAAACCAGTCAGTCAGTCAATCACTGCTAAAGAGATTAATTGACATTATGCTTAGTCGTGTCTTATGTTCATATTATTAAAATCAAGTAAATTCTTAAGCTTAGATAATTCGTTTTACTTGAATTTCGTCTCATTTTGTGTGTGGGTATATAAAACAAAGTCATTATACTGATATGAGAAAGTCAGAGTTCTATATTTATTTATTTAATTTTTCCAGTTCAAAGTGAAAAAGAGATATGAGAGATAATTCATCCGCAGCAGCAGCAGTTCTAGTGAATGATGAGTCTATATGGGATTCCACAGAAGAAGACGAATCAATAGAGATTGCTGATCATGACGTTACCATCAATGGTGGTATGTGTACTCGCTCGCATTAGCTTTGATGGCAACATGACTAGTTTTTGTAGTTTCTATTTCTCTTTACTGTGATTAGTGTGTCTGGGTTATTTTACGCATTCAGTGTGTAAGTCGATGTGACCTTTTTTCTTGCTGTAGTTTGTTTATTAGAGTATGAGGAAATTCTTAGCGTGAAACTAGTTTGACAAGGGTATTTATTTTTGATTGGACACTAGTAACTAGTGTGATGTGTCTAGTCCTTTCTTTGGTACAGACTGAATTCTATCAGTCAGTCAGGTTTGTAATGTGGCCACCATGCCACTAGGTAGCTCGCCATCACGGTGCACATTGATTTGATATTAGATGGTTGGAGGCAATCGGTAGGAAGCCTTGAACACCTACGCTCCTAATATCACCAAGTCAATGTGCACCGTGATGGCGAGCTACCAAGAATAGTGGCCACATTGCAAACCTTGACTGATAGAATTCAGTCTGCATCAAAGAAAGGACTAGACACATCACACTAGTTACTAGTGTCCAATCAAAATATCCACTACAGTCCTACAGGAGGTTAATCGCGAGCCCAAATAGCTCAGTGGTAAGGTTTCTGACTGCAGCACTCACTGGGTGACGCGGGTTCGAATCTCAGACGGGAGGGACATGAGTTCCTTCAAGGTTACAGGTACGCCTTGCTGACTGGTGAGTGCCAACTAGCACGAAACCTAGGTCTAGACAAGGCTCCCTTTGGCCGATTGCCTCCAACCATCTGACGTCATCAAAGGGTATTCATTATTAATGTTGTTATTCCCTTGGGTTCCGAGTGGAACATACGCCTTCAACAGGACATTTCCATCTTATCCTGTTCTCTTCAGTCCTCTTTATCTGAGCCCCACGATTGGTGGTCATAAACTTTCATCTCCAACATGTCTCCTTCGGATTCACATCCCAGTTGAGCGATACTCTGGCTCATAATGTTACATGAGAGTCTTCTCGGTTGCATGTGACTGATGCATCTCCATTTTCCTCAGCATATTTATTCGGCGATGGGTTCTTGATTGCTTTGTTTCCTAGTCGAGTTTCTTGTTGCTAATTCTTTCTGGTCCTTGCCATCTAATCTTCAGTATGTACCAGCGAAGCAGATGGGAAGTTAAACACTAGTGTTTACAAGAAACTCCAACAGATATTTAGACTTCCGATCATCCCATCCTATGTCAGTAAAAATAGGATTGGAGAAATGTTTAAATGACAGAGCACAAAAATTAAGTAGTACCAATGAAAATCGAAAACAGGAACTGATACACATAAAAGAAGCCTTGAAACTTAATAATTGCCCGGATAAATTAGTCAGGAAATATGTAAGGAAATGTAAAAATAAAATAAATAATGATAATAGCGATAGTGATAATAACAATAATAATGATAATGATAATAGTGATAATGATAATAATAATATTAATGACGACACCAACAATAAGGAATCTAAATCATCAGTAGTAATTCCATACAAGGAAGGAACCTCGGAAGCCTTACGCAGAATTCTTAACAAGGCAGGAATAAAAACGGCATTCAAACCCACAAACTCAATTAGAAACAAGCTTTGTCGGTTCAAGGATCAATTCTGTGGAGCCTTTGAAACAAAACACTCTAGTTTATCTAGTACCTTACAATGACTGCCAGGCCAAATACATAGGTTAAAGTAGTAGAACAGGTGCAGTCAGACTAGCGGGGCATAAAAATCTGGCAAAATCTAGATTAGTTGACCCGAATAAGATAAGAAATCTAGAGGATAGTTCAGCTATACCACTCACTACATGCAATTACACACAACCATACAGTGTAGGATGATGGGATAAGATGACAGTTTTAAAATCTAATGTAACAGCAGGGTGGAGGGAGAGATTGATAATGGAAGCTTTGTTTATCGAATCAACTGCAAACACATGTAATAGGAATGATTCAACACTTGTCCAGCTGGATATTTGGAAAATTCTACTACCCATACGACAAATAGGAGAGAACAAAGAAAACTATAAAACTCAAGTTTCGAATTCGTGTGATCACAATTGATATGATTATGAACAATAAATTTTGTTCGAAACGTCATCCAGTAAATAATACTGTTTCTTCACTGTGTGATATACCTAATAAACAAACTAATATGGAATTACCACCGAAGCCTGTTGGAAATGCTTTCTGTGAGGCGCTTGTCAAGTTCCTCACCCATATAGAAGAATTGACTGACTTACTAACTTCACATTGGTGTTGAAACTACGAATTTTTTATCTTTATGCTGACTGTGTGCAGTAGATTTCTAAAGGGTGTTTGAAGTTTTTCATGACATATTTATTTTTTTTGGATCTATACATGCCTATTCAAATAGTATATGTAGCAATGTATGATTCAATTAAAACATAGTCACTCAGATAAATATTATTAAGGTGTCTGTTGACGCCAACACATAAGGGTCGTAATTTTATGAATAGCTATCGTCTCAGGTGTATTTCTGTAGTGCGTCCATGACCATTTCTATGCATCATAATTTTGAGAGCTTTTTAGTGTTAATCTCTTGTTTGGAAAGCAAAAAAGGAGAACAAGAAGTTCAGCAAAGATATCTTTTCTGCACCTAAGGAGTCAAGTCGAACTAGATCCCATGGTAAAAATGTAGAGGTTGGACTGGTTTCTTTTGAACACATAGCTCCAGCTTTTCGATGCATATGGCAGAGGGCTTCTGCAGTGTACAAAGAAGTCGAAAACACACTAATTGTCTTTGGTAGATTTTTGTTTTGCTTTGTAAATGACTTGTGAATGATGAGTCAGTTGAGATACTGTGACAGGCGTGCTAATGAGGTCTTCATTTACGGTGCTTCTGATTGAACCAGTGCCTCCTCTCTGCAGACATGCTGGTTAATGTTTACCTAACATGTTTTGAAAGTATGCACATAGAACAACCTATTTGCAGGTAAACTGATATATGCATATTGGTGTGGGTGGTCCTGTACGGAAGTTTGTCCTTCACATCGGTTGGAAGCAGTGGGCGGCTGCAGAATATCACGCTTTGAGTTGCTGCAGGAAAAGTCTTGTTTAGGGAACTGGAGATTCTCCTCTGTAAGGATAACTGCATCCAAGTCTTCCTTGAAGTCGAGACTCAAACAGTGTTTTCTTTGGTACTGAAGTGCAGTCTTCTCTTTATGGTTGTGCGCTCATGTCCTTCTGCATGAAGCATTCTGGGTATCCATTTTGAGTCAGGATAGTTTTGAGAAGTAGAAACTCTTCTATGCAGTTACTGCTGTAAATTCTTTGGGTACGGTTGGCCAGGGAGATGATGAGAGCTTTGTTTCAACTAACAGGTATCCAACTATAGAAGTTTGTCAGTTGGCCATTCTATGATAGCTTTTTGTGGATAGGTCTTTACAGGGTTGCATTATCTCTTCATGTCAGTTCTTGTATTTCACGTCATTTTGGTGTGTTTTGCTGTCGTCAAAGTTGGCAGTCTATCACCTGCATCTGTCGAGGTTTCACAGTTTTATTCCAAGCCATTTGAGTATGTGTTCTTTCATCTCTTCCCAGTGTGTTTGTGAGCTCAATATGGGATGTGACATAATCACTTGTGCCTTTTTAAGGCTTGTAGTGCAGCACATGTTTTTGACTTTCTTAATAATTATAAGCCTGACGACACAGTAATGTTTCACAGAAGACAGAATTTAATCTCTGTCTTAAAATTGTGCTATTTATCTTCCTCGTTGTAAAGTCGTCTGGTTGTCGACATTTTTCCTTGGGACAGGATATAGGCTTTAGGTTTAGAAGTCAACTAAACTCTACACCGTTATATCGACAAGCGTATGGATCGATCATCATCTATAGCATCAGTGTTGTACAAATAGTTCGAGTCCTATTGAACAAGTGGTTAACCAAGCCTTTCTCATACTAGATAGTGGTCAGAAACTGTGAAAATTTTACTACTTTCATGTCCTCCATGTAGGCTTTGTATAAATTGACTACTGCCGCCCTATTGAGCTATCCTCCATTCTCCGATTCAAAAGTATGTTTAGGTGTGCAAACTGGTTGCAGCATATTTTCCTTACATGTAAGACTGATATGACTTTATACAGAGTTAAGGCTATCCGGTAGACGAGACAAGTTTTTGCATACTTATTGCGTAACACAGCGATTCATGTGTATATGAGCACTTGAGACTAGTATATCACAGAAATAGTACAGAGTATGCTCTTAAGACAACATTAAAAATAGAGTTGATCTTTGTACAAACGTGATTACCTATCAGTAATTATCGCTATTGTCTCCTTTAGTTCCTAGAGGAAAATAGGGCTTCAGCTGCACGTCTCCATCGCGTTCGATTCTCTGCCAATGTTTTCACTGGGCTCCACGTCTCCCCACATGCTTTCATCTCGTCTTCACATCACCTCCTCCTCCATGTCACACTCTCACTGATGGTCAACTCACCGCTTCCCATTCGGGTTCCACTCGTGCGATGGCCTGGCGTGTGATGTCACTTGATGGTTTGTTTTCTCAGAGTATGGCCAATCCATCGCCATTTCTTCCTGCATATTGGTTCCTGTTGCGCTAGTTCGTTCCCAGAGATCCATGTTGCTGATCTTTTCTGGCCGGCCATCTGATCTTGAGTAGTACTGAGCGAAGACAGCTGTTGATGAAAGTCTTTAGTTTGTTGGAAGTGGCCTTCGTGACGTGGCGTGGCGCCAAGTCTCTGATCCGTATAGTAAGTAGCACTGATTTCACACTGGAGATACTTGTCACTTAACAGCAGTTAATTTAAGCGAAACCCGACTTAGGATTGAATGCAGTCGAATTGAAAGTGTGATTATGGTAGCCGACTGTGAATTATTCTCTCCTTTCAATGATATGATAACATTATTCATCAGTTCAACAGACATGATAATGAATTTTTTTTAACTATTCTGACGGCTTTAGCTATATGTTGTAAAAGATGAACTCTTAGATACAGTAGATAACTTCAAAAGCTTTGGTAACATTACATTTGTGTGCAGTATCTACAAAATGGGCTACGGATTGGCCTTGTCTCTCCCGTGCTGTAACTGAATAATGGTGTTCGGAAATCCGATGATAAATACACCTAATTGTACGCCCAAAAAGTAACTGACTCCACAGGAATAGTCAAACTGATAGATGCTCATAGAGGAGGAGGAGGCAAAATTAAGTAGTTTACCTCTAATTACCAAATGTAAATTAGAGTGGTTGACTGGATGGTTTCAATGTAGAACTTTTCATAGATGTGCAGCAGTTCAACTTGTCACTCACCCTCCATTTAGCACACAAAGCAAGAGAAGAGAGTAAACAGAAATTCAAAGGAGAGATGACAAAAAGAATTAGGAGCGAAGGAAAAAGAATAGTAATATGGAAGAACAATAGAATTTCATTCGATATCACAAATAACAAAGAGTTAGTTCATCTGTGCCAGTCATCACTGAGAACGATTTCAAGCCAGCCATATCACCAATTGTCTCCAGCCTTCATTGGTTCTTACCATCCTGAGGACCCTAACGAGGTAGTCAGTCTACACCTGCCTATGTAACTGGCTGGCTGGTTTAAACTAACTTTTGTGGATTTCATTGACTGACGAATACAGGTTTTAGTTTGATCAGCACTAGCTAACTCTTTTCCGACATGATCCATCCATTCTATATCAGCTAACATTGCCTGTTGTTGAGGAGGGCGACCGATGTCTAGGGATGCATGCTTAGCACATGCTCTAACCATCTCAGTCGATGTAACTGCACAACCTTGTCGATTGATTTCCCCTCCTCACCTAGCGAGAAGACAGTGAACTTCTGTGACGCTAAACCTTTAAAGGCTGAAGGTGTTGACGTTCACGTGTAGACCAAAGGCAAAGCAAAACATCAGAATTAACCGTCCAAATTATGAGTTATATTTCGGGACCAAATCGGAGTGCGAGATGATTGCTTAACTGGCTGGGGATCGTGCACGAACGTAGCTCGACGGCGTACCAAATGGCGTGGATGCTTTACTGAAAGCCTTCAGCTGAACAAGTTGACTTAAACAGTGAGGGTCAGCATCCAATGTTCAGTGACGAATGCTGTGACCAATAATTCTGGGGAATTACCTACCACTACAAACCCTTTTTTACATTGTTATTTCTTCACCTATGTTATCACCAAGGTACATTAGCTTGACGCCTTGGCTCTTTAGATTCAGATTTTTCTTTGTCAATGAATTTCTCTGGAGATAACCATTTCCACTTAGTAATTGTTTCATAACATCGAGTTCTTCGTTAGGGTAGATTATTCTCTCTGTGTGGATCAAATACTTTAAATTGCGTTTACAAATCAAGGCTATGAAGTCCTTCTTCTTGTGGCTGTGGCGTTCTCTTTTCTAATCAAAAGAATGTCTAGGAATGAAATGTCAGCATTTCTTTCTTGATAGTGAAATTTATTGCAGCATTTAGATTGTGTTGAATTTGTCAAGGATGTTATTTGCTTCATTGAGTCATTCAGGTTATGTCGGGTTGAAGTAGGTGAAGTTGGGACTTGAATGCATTTATCCATACAAAGGATTGAAAACCGACTGCTTAGGCTATTGAACCACATCTGCACTAGGTTGGCTTGTGTTTTACTCCTATGTGAATAAAGAATCGTGTAGTCTTTTCTGAGTTTCAAATGCCCCATGTATTAGATAACTTTCTTTTAGTTATGAAATGTTTGCCATTTAGACAAGGCTTAGGAACTGAGCAGATTTATTTTATTTATTTATTTAAACGCATTAAAACTTGGTACAATATGGCACCAAGAAGGATGCGCCACACAACAATAATAAAACAACATAGATGAAAAAAAGGAAGGCAGGAAAAGAAAAAATATATATAAGTAGAGAACCAATAAAGAACTTCATCTGGAAGGAAAACACTCATTCTTAACAGGTTCAAACAGTGTTCGTTAACTATCATCGGGAATGGAAGAAAGAAGGAAATCGCAACACATTCGCCATTGATTACGATTCTTGGCCATATCCGATAACGTTTCGAGCCATCCATTTGAGCTATCTCTCAGACCCCAACCAGGGAGTCGTGACACACCAACCGATGCTAATCTAGCACAGAAATCCTTCATCCCACGACGCCACGTCATGGGCTGACCACCTCTCCGCCTTTTCCATCCCGTCCCAGGGCTAGCGAAGGAACTGAGCAGAATCTCTCATTGTTTGGAAATAACAGCAGGAAGTTTGTTTTACAGAAGTTATATTACAGTTCTAGTTAATCTCATTACACTATTAAATTAGCCTACATATGATCTGAGGCGTTGGTGGCTCAGTGGTAGAGTGTTCGCCTCTCAAGCTTCGGGCCCGGGTTCAATACTCACCTGCTGCACTCCTAACCTCGATTATTTTACTAGCCAATTGGAAGTCCACAAAAGAGAGGGAAGGTTGAACATCACTGCTACTGAAAACTCAGAATGTACGTGGTTTCAGATCCTTATGGGCAGTTCACAGAACCTTTACTAGAACCACCAGAGATATGTTTACCTCCTTATATACATCTCTGGTGAGGTCAAGAATGGAAAATTGTATCCAGGCAGCCAGGAAGTCCTTGTCTTAAAGGGGACTCACACATTCAAGAAAGGGTTCAAAGGAAGGCAGCACGTATGATTCTCGGTATGACTAATTTATCATACGAGGAAGGACTAGACAGTTTAAATCTCTTCTTCTTGTCATACCGTAGGCGGAGAGGAGATTTAATCACAATGTTTAAAATTTTAGATAATGACTAGGAACCTGATCTATTCTCTCTTTTCCTTCCCACAAGTTCACAACACCTTAGAGGACATATCAGGAGAGTTCAAAAGCTAAGAAGAAGCCATATTGCTGTTGAGTACTGATTCTCACACCGAGTCATAAACTCCTGTAACCGACATCCAGAAAAAGTAGTGTCAGCGACCTCAAATGACTCATTCAAGAAGGGTTTGAACAAGCAAAGCAATTTACTGAAAAAGGATAAACATAGGCTCTAAGCTTTCTATCTTCAACCAATAAATCTGAAACCTGATTCTCACTTAATGGCGTCGTATCCATGGTTACCCCCAACATCATTCTGCAGAATGATGTTTAATATGTGTACTTTAGCTAGAAGTTTGATTTCTGGATTGTTCATAGAATGACTTTATCTTCACTGCATAAACTTTAGGGCAATATTCAGGTTGACTACAGGAGAAATTTGAGGTAATATTAGTGTCGATTGAAGAAACTTGCAGGCAAACTTCAGGTCCATCGCTGAAAGGTACTCCAAATTAGATGCATTATGTCTCACATTCTAAATTTATCTCCAAAGTTTTCTGCTAACTAGGGCTAGTAATATCGTCATCCTATCTGCTTCACTTTATGTTCGATTATTGTTTTCTGTCAAGCTATACACGTGAAGACCATCATAAATTGTACATATCTATTTGGAACTCAGCAGTTTCAAGTGTGATCTTTGAACTTTCTCTTGTAGAAGCAAATGCTCTGGTCTGTTGTAGTCCACTAATTGGAGTTTTTCACTATATATCCTATGCCATATCTGATCACAGTATAAATCAATCTCCGACCCAGATAGCATTTTCTTCGGGCTCATTGCAGAACACGGGACGATGACCCGAAGTCTGCCCCAAACATTCTGCAGTGCTCCCGAAGTCAATGCTAGCTGGGAAGTGGTACAATAACTGACCATTATGAATAGCTGAGTAAAGTCCTTAAACTCCATAAACCTTCACATAAAAATAGATTAAAGAAGGATAACGAAATTGCACTGGGTTTGTTCCCCTTGAGAGAAAAAAAGGCGGAGCGGTAAGTAATTCTCCAAAAGTATTAGCCTGAGTCATTCATCACTCAATATTGGGTGGTGACCTTCACTGTTTAAGTCGACTCGTTAAACTGACGGTTATCAGTCAAGCATCTAAGCTGTGTTATGTTGGTTTGTTCGTCTGTTCGTGCACTATCCCTAGGTGGTTAAGCATTCAACATCGCACTAGCAGTTTGATCCTGAAACGTATTTAGAGGCTGATGGCATCGACGTTCGCGGATTGTACGGAGTATACTGACGCAAGATCAAATACCCACAACTTCTATAATATCCGTTCTTCGTGGACCAAAGGCAAAACAAAAGACCAGAGTTAATCGTCCAAACTACGAGTTATATTTCGGGACCAAATCGTAGACCGAGATGAATGCTTAACTGGTTAGTGATCGTGCACGAACGTGACACGACGGAGTATCAAATGGCGTGGATGCTTGACCGGAAGCCTTCAGCTGAACAAGTTGACTTAAACAGTGAGGGTCAGCATCCAATGTTCAGTGATGATTTGCTGTGGTCAATAAATTTGGGGAATTATTTACCGCTACAGCTCACTCCTCCCCTAGTGGGGTTGTGGGGACCCTAAGACAGAACCAGCCGGAAGTGAAAAAGAAAACTCGATGATTCCCTTATGGGTGAAAAAACTCTTCCGAGCGGCTTGGTGGAGTGCTTACTAGTCTGTCTACCTATGCTAATAGGGTGTCTGTACATCGCTTCGGTGATGTTTGTTGTGGTCAATAATTTTGGGGAATTATTTACCTTTACACGTATTTCGTATTTTAGACGATCAATTTGGTGGAACAAATACTATAGGTGTTGCACGGTAAACATCATACTTCGCGGAAATGTCAATACTCTTTCATCTCCTAAGGAAGTATCAGTCACAAGTACATTACTGTGGTAAAAATGCTGTTAAGTTCTCTGTTAACCATAAATTGTCAATTGGTGTAAAGATGATTTGTCTGGAAGGATGGTTGGATGAGTCATCAGAGGACACAACTTGCAAGTGACAATATACTTCGTTTCTTGCATTTTATATGTGTATCAATTATGAGAGATACGTGTGGCTCATCACCCTCTGATTATTCTCTCTCCAAGTTATAAGGCTTTGTCGACACTTTAATGTTAGTCCATCACTATCGTCGTATCACTCGGTCAATCTCTACTTTTACAGTTTGTTATTCCTTGTATTTTACCTATCCTTCTTTACTGGCCAACCTTAATATTTTTTTCTGGGCTACTTAAGAAAGACTTTGTTACATTGAGAAGGGTACTAAGAGCTGTCAGTAGGGCGAGTGGAGTGCCGTTAAACCAACTCATTCATGCTGTTGTAGATGGACACATGGACCCCCTGCAAGAAATGAGCAAATATTATCTTGTCATACCCTGAGCATCCTGTCTCTCCTTGCATCTCATCAGGTAGGGGAGCTAGAATCAACTATAGAAAACTGTGTGCTCAGACGACTAAAGTATAAAAACTCTACAATTTCTTATTTAACAGGCACACATTTTATGTGATGAAAAAAGTCTAAGACTCCATGACACTACTAATTTACTGAGAAACACTAAGTAATTGGCACCATTATTTTGTCGTCACCATTTCCGCCTTAATTTTATATCCATTTTCTCATTTAACAATATCATCAATGCAAACGGCCTGTTTTAATTATTAATGACTGACTGGTTTCAACCTAGAACTTTTCACAGATGTGAACCAGTTCTAGTTGCCACTATACCTCTGTGTAGCACATGAAAATGATGAATTAAAAGGCATGAAACTGTTACACAGGATACCCTTCTTTGGCATATGACAAAAATACCTCTCACTTTTGGATTGGAGCATCAACCACTGAGTAATTTAACCGCATTCTATGCATGTAATTATTATCTAGGTCTTCTAACCCTAACAACAATGACCTTAATCTTCCCTTAACCTAACCATAACTTGAAAATATCCCTAAACTAACTCCTATTTAACTAGAACCAACCCCTAATGTCGCCCTCATTAGGTTAACTTAACCCTAAGGTATCTTTGGCCTAAATCTTAACTTAATCTCTCCCAAACTTAACTTGAAACTTGCCAGATATCCCATTTAATAACCTAACGCTCTGTTAAGCATATTTTATCCATGATAACAATGTTATTTACCAGGTTTCACTAACTTGCTCACTGAGCATTTCAAGGTCAGTGGTGCGGTCACACTCCAATGGTACTAACTGGTGCTGTAAGTTTAACTTGGCTAAATTAAGCTTAGGTTTAGGGTGTCTTATTTGTATTATCAACAACAGTAAACGATAAATAGTACTGTCAAATGACCTTCTACCAGCCAATCAAAATGCTCAACATTACAAATGGTAGCCTTTTGTAATCTTGCAATTTTCATCCTGATTCAGTTTTAAGGTCAGGGTTGGATTAAACTGGGATTATGGTTAAGGTTAGAATGGGACTATGTATTTTAATAGTACCATACATCCTACTAGCATTATTAGTTTTAGGCATTAAATTAAACCATTTTGACTCACCCAGTGACGGCTTCATTCTGCGTACTAATTCCGCTGTGGATTTTTTAACCTTATTCATTATTGTATCTACGGGCTTCTTAATTTCCTCATATGGACCCATTTCAATATGTTCAGTGACTTTCTTGATGTAGTCAGATTTATTCAAAACTACGGTGGCGTTTCCTTTGTCAGCTTTTGCGATGACAATATTTTTATCTTGTTTTAGATTAATTAAAGCTTCTCTTTCCGACTTTGCCAAGTTTGATTTTGCCTTCTTTTGATTTTTTAGGGTTAATGCACATTGTGCTCGAACCTCTTCTGCTGTTATTTTATCTATTGAACCTAGTGCTACTTCTATGTTGGGAATGACATCCTCTGGTTTCAATTTATTAACTGTTACGTTGAAATTTAGTCCTTTCTCCAGTACTTTTATCTCACTGGAGCTTAGTTCCCTTGATGAGACGTTGATCACCCACTTTATTTTGTCGATAGACAAAACAAAGAGGGTGATCGACAAAACAAAATCTAGAATGGGACTAGTAAAGATGATTAAGGGGCAGTATCCATTTGAAATACTGAACAGTATAACTGTCATCATTAGGTTGTATTCATCATAAAGGCAGTCAGTCATTCACGGCTAAGTTAGACTATCCTAACCAAAACCACAGTGACCTTGAACAACCAATCAGAATTCAGATGCAAAAAAAGTTGAATAATCGTTAAAACATACACTGAAAAAATATTGCAAACGTGATATTACACTGCATAGTTGTCGCTTATGTGCTGTAAGAATGTCTCCTAGTAAATACACAGATGATCTGTAGAGAAATCATACCATGCGCGATAATTCCATTCGTCACCCAGGTACTTTGAGACCCACCCATTGATAGCGAAGTTAGTGTCATAACCAATGTCAAGGCCAACCAAAATTCGACCTTTTAAGAGCTGATCATACACAGGGGATGCTATGAAATATCATTCCGATTGAAATCATGCCTCTTCGAAAAATGGAAACATTTATTTCCCGATACGAATTTAAAACAAGCAACAAAGCAGATTAATAAAGCAGTATTCAATGAATTCATCAAATTTCGGTAGAACTCGTCAGCTGAATACTCTACATACATGGATATATATACTTTTGAAATTACATTGGGAGATATAAGACTGATAAGTAAACAAACTGCATTGAATTAATCATGCAAAACGACACATATGAATGTTTTCCAGGTCATGTTCAATTAGATAAGGGGAGAGAGAGTATGAGAGATCAAAATTAAGATAAATTGCATTACGCTTCAATTACATCACTTAGATAAACAATTAGACATTAGAGAATATAACAAGAATTGCAAACAGAGTAATATTAATAGTAATAGTTATAATAACAATAATAATAATAGTGTTGAAGTGAGTTAAGATAATCCTACTGATAAAGGATAGTTTTAAATGAATCAATAATAATAATAGGTAGAATAATAAGTGAAACGTATTACCATGGTAGATTCAGAGTCACAACCATCCCCTTTTTGTACACAGAGACCTGGTTTATAAACTCGAATTGCACAAGCCTCTGCAATTGCAAGCATCTTCTTGTTTCTTTGTCTGCTGACAATAACAGTGAATGACTTGACCGCGTCGATATCATGTCTATAATCCACAAGATGTTTTGTTATTGAGGATTTTGGCACTTCGCACTCAGCTGTTTTTCAAACATTTTGGCAAATGCTCCAAAATCATGCGAGTAGACAATCGCCTTTCCGTACGACCTATGTATTTGCTTCCTCCCACAAACACGCTCAAATTTGATGAATTCATTAAATCCTGCTCTATTAACCTTTATTGATGGTTTTGATTTCATGCCTGCCTTTTAGGATATGGCAAGGATAGATACAGTAGTATTCTACATGTTTACTAGGTCCTTTTTCTACAACTCTATGCTGTTAGGTAGGGTTATGGCTTATGAGATATGTCTAATAATAATGAAGGAACAAATATGATGTCTATATGTATTAATCACTAAATTTGAGAGATTAACAGTACCATTGGTTTTTTGGTTATGCACATCATTGACATGAACTAAAATTATTTGAAGAGCTTCTGTATGAAGTGAGTCAACTTTTATTTACTATTAGTAATGATTAGCTTCATAAAATACACAACAGCTTTCCAGCGTATCCAGAGCTGGTTAGCGAACATTGTGCAGTTTGAATGCTTTCCAATTATTATTATTGTTTCCTTCAGATCCTAGAGGAACATAGGGATTCAGCCAAACGTCTCCATTGCGTTCGGTTCTCTGCCAACGTTTTCACCTGGCTCCACGTCTCCCCACATGCCTTCATCTCCTCTTCATATGACCTCCTTCGAGTCACCATTGGACGACCAACTCGCTGCTTCCCATTCGGGTTCCACTCGAGCGATGGCCTGGCGTGTGATGTCACTTGACGGTTTTCTCAGAGTGCGGCCAATCCACCTAACTGCATTTCTTCCAGCATAGTTGTTGCAAAGTTGTTTCCTATTTGGTTAGTTCTTTCCCAGAGATCCCTGTTGCTGATCTTTTCTCGCCGGCCATCTAATCGTGAGTAGTATTGAGCGAAGACAGGTGTTGATGAATATCTGCAGTTTGTCCGAGGTGTCCTTCGTGAGGCGGTATGGTGCAAGTTTCTGATCCGTATAGTAAGTAGCACCGGCTTCACAGTGGAGTTGGAAATCCGCATCGTAGTTTTCATGCTGGGTGCTGTTGATCTCCTGCACACAGAATTGAGAGAAATGAAAGCTTATCTTGCTTTCCTGATCCTCGCTGCTTTGATATCCTAATCAGTTCCGTCCGCCTGTAGTTGAAACGGTGCTTCCCGGGTCGGTAGGTAGGTAGAGGAGGTCGCTTCTTTCAGATTTATCTCATATATGCTGGCTGATTGTTGTCTGTTGTTGACGAGGGATCTTCATCACCTCTGTTTTCTCTATGTTCACCTGAAGTCCTATCTTCTCTGGATGCTTATGCTTATGCCAACTTGTTACTTTTAGCTTGCGTATCTTCCAGTTTGTGGGAAATCAAACATATATAATCGGTGAAGTCCAGATCTTCCAAGTTTTTTGTGTGAGTCCATTTTATGCCCGTTTTCTCGCTAACCGCTCTCTGTCGCACTATATGGTCTACTGCAATCAGGAAAATTATTGGAGATTATAGGCAGCCAGGCAGCCTTGTCTTACTCCCGTCCTCACTTCTCCGAAGGATCCCGTGAGTTTTCCCCTTGTGGATTACTTGGCATGCAGCATTGTCGTACAACTGTTGGATGAGATGTAAAATTGTTGGTGGCACACCGTAGTAGGGAAGTAGTTTCCAAATCATCTCTCGATCGATGCTGGGCTATCGAAGGCCTTTTAAAAGTCAATGAAGTTGAGATAGAGAGGTGACTGCCATTCCAAGCTCTGTTCAATGAGCTCTCCAATTACTTAAATATTAGTCAATAATTATCACATCGCATAACTCTCTTAGTGGACTGGGAAATCAAGTAACCGTTGTATAGCATTGGTGGCTGACATACAATATTTTTGAGTTTTGGTTTTGTAGGGAATTTTTGATTTCATGGAGGATTTCATCTTGAGGTGACATCAGTTAGAGAACCAGTGGAAAACCTGGGATCACTGGACAGCTGTTTCGTCCTAGTTTGGGACTCACCTTTTAACCAGAAGGTCCTGGGTTCGAACCCTGGCGGTGGGTGCGTACTGCTGAAGAGTCCCAAACTAGGACGGAGGAAACAGCTGCCCAGTACTACCCCGTTGGTTTTCCAGTGGTTCTCTAACTAATGTCAGCTCATAATGAAATCCTCCATACAATATTTTTGATCACGGCGTCTGTTATTAACTTGAGCGTACCTACCAATTCCCCCTGAGGTTTTTGAAATATGTAAATGAACTTTCATCTGGATTTCCTCATGTTGATTTCAACATGGATTTTAATAGGCTGATGGAAACTTTCATCAATACCTGCCCTTTTCCCTGGATACTTGATGATCGAATATTTGTTCGGTCAAAAATGATAAACAACGGAGAACTCTGGGTCTCCCGAGTAGAACATAAGACTTCAACAACACATATGCACTTTGCTCTATTTTCTACTGTCCTCATTACCTGGGTTCATAGTTACGCATAATCTTGGATCTCCCCCTCACACGATCCCCTCTATGTCACCCTTGGACGCCTAACTCATAGTTTTCCGTCCAGCTTCCACTCCAGCCATGGCCTGCATTGCGTGCGGTGTCATTCGACCGTCTCCTCAGTGGCGTGTGCTCAATCCATTTCTATTTTCTTCAGCATATTTGTTCAGCAATAAGTTCTTGATTGGTTTGTTGCTAGAGAAACTTGTTTCTAACCCTTCCTGGCTATTCGATCCTCAATATGGCTCCATTGAACGCAGCAGGTGTTGATTAAATTTTGAAGTGATCTGTTGGAAATATTTGTCATGATACACCAAGTTTCTGACCTATGAAGAAAAAGTGACTAACTTAACATTGGTGTTGGAAATCCTAATCTTGTTCTTTATGCTGGCTGAGTGCAGAAGGCCTCCAAACTAATTTTAGATTGACGAAGGAGTATCTTGCCTTTCCAATTCTGGCTGGCTTTAACATATTCATCCGTGTCCTCCGCTGCTTGTGGTTGAAACAGTTGTTTCTAGCCGGATAAGTGAAGGAAGTGATCTCTGGCAAATCTCTCCCGTTGTTGGTGATTGGTGCTGGTCGTTGTTTTTGTTGTCTCTGTTGGTTGGTTATCGTTATCATCCCCATCTTCTCTGTGTTAACCTGGAGTCTTGTCTCCACCGCCTAACTCTTCTACCAACTTGTTGTATCCTTGTGTAGGTCCTCGAATTTATGTGACACTAGACGTTAGTCGTCCACGACTTCCAGATCTCCTAGAGTTTTTTTATCGGTTCAACATGTTCCTGCCTTCAAGTTCCCCACAGTCTGACACATAGTGCAGTCAACTACAGTTAGGAATGTCACTGGTGATAGTAATGATCAGCTTCGTCTTTTACGCCAGTGTTTACATCAAAGGCTTCACTGAGTTTTCCGTTGTGGCACACTTGATAGTTACATCATCATATAGTTGTTAAATGAGGTTGATAAAGATTTTGGGCTCTCCATAACTTGTTAGAATGTCATAATGTGAATTGAATTAAATACATTTTAATATTATTTATTATTATCCTCTGATTTGACTGTTAATAATATCCTCCATATGTCTGGTATTTGCATTGAGTCACTTCTGTTGCACGTGTTGTTTGTAGACTCGATGAACAAGGATTCAATAATCCACCTCTGTCCCTCCACCTACCTATATTACTTCTTACAATTTAAAACATCTCCCACCCAGTTGTGTTGTTGTGTGTTAATGCATGCAGTGCAATGTAGTACTGAGTTTTTTCTAAATTTACTTATCTTTGCTGTCATTCATTCTAACCTTTCACTAAATTCTTATGTTCTGACAGGCAATCTCACTACTCCTGATCTACTAGTTTGACGTATATAGTTGAATTAACTCAGCTATTGCATGGTATTTTGTAAATTACATTATTTGAAATCTTGTATTCCATTAATTCTTTCTTAATGAGTACTCATCACGTAACTGATTTAGCTGTCAATCCTCTCCCTTCATTACGCAAGACTATTCTCAGTTTTTCAAAAATACTTTATCACTCATGCATTCAAATTCATTTTGTTGCTAATTGACAGTAACCTCTGACCTCTTCTATCAGTTAAGAATGTATGTGTATATCTATATTGTTTATTCCTTTGCATTCTCAGTGGAACATAGGGCGGCTTCAAACTAGAGACTTGAATTTTAAGTAGCAGTGGTGTTCATTTTTACGGAATGGAGTTGCTAGCGTCATGTCAAATCTTCCCTCTTTACCACTCTTATTACTGGCTGAGCGAAGTTAAGGAGTGCGCCGGTCGGGGTTCTAACCCCGGACCACATGTGTGGTCAGCTAGCATTCTACTGCTGTGTCCTTTGGGTTCCGAGTAGAACATAGGGTTTCAACAAACACATCTTCACTTCGCTCTTTTTTTGCCGTACTCTTCCGCCCCCGGTCTACAATCGACCACAATCTCATGTCTCCTACTCTCCACACCATAACCTCCATGTCACCGTCGTACGACCCAGTTGTCGTTTACCAATTGTATTCCACTGGAGCAGTAACCTGACGGATGATGTTATTCGATGGTTCCCTCAGCGTGTGTCCTATTCAATATCCGTGACACTGGCCAGCTTTCTGACTCATGCAGAAGAACTGACTAACTTAACATTGATTTTGGAAATCCGAATCTTGTTTTTTATGCTGAGTGAGTGAAGCAGAAGATTTCCAAACTGGTTTCCGGTTGATGGAGGTGTGTCTTGTCTTGTCTATTCTAGCTCTGACATCTTCATCCGTTCTGCCCACCTGTGGTTGAAACGATGCTTCTTAGTCGAATAAGTGAAGGTACTTGAATTCTGGCTCAATCGTCTACGGGCTAGCTCGCCTTGTAACAGGAAGGTCCTGGGTTCGAATCCCGGTGGGTGCGTACTACTGAAGAGTCACAAACTAGGACGAAACAGCTGTCCAGTACTCCCAGGTTTTCCAATGGTTCTCTAACTAATGTCAGCTCATGATGAAATCCACCATGCAATCAAACAAAATCCCTACAAAACCAATACTTGTTTATATATAGCTACACTTGTCTGGAAATAAATCTGTTAACATGAAAAATATGAGTCATCTAATCGTCGTTTATAAATTCCACTTTCTCTCCATTTTTTTGCAGTTTGTTCTTTCAGAGACATTCAGTCCTTATATACTACTGAATTCATTATTTCAATCGCGTCTTCATTAATCACGTAGACAAAAAAAGACAAATAAAATACTAGTTAAAAGAAATAGTATGATTCATCAGTATGTATAATGAATTAATGAATGCGAAATGAAGTATTTTGTTATGTATGTTTTATCAATGGAGGTTTTGAAAATCTGTCCGTATCTCTCTATCTCTCTCTCTCTGTCACCAGAATTCTCCTTCTCCGTCCCTTTGGCAGGTCGGGGGTTGGGTGGGTGTGGAGAGAGGCTCCAGAAAATCATGTACGCTGTTTATTAACTTGGAAATCATGAAATAATTTCAGGAAGTAGAATGACAAGGGTGGACAGAAAATACAACAGAAAATTGTCTAACCAGGAATAATTGGACGGCTGTTTCGTCCTATTTCGGGGCTCTTCAGTAACCTTAAAGATTGTAACTGAGACCCTTAGGTTACTAGATCAAGCTTGTTGTCAACCATTCAGCCATTTGGATTTGAACTCAATGATTTGTGAATTCTAGCTTTGCCAACCTAAATTTCTCGAGTACAATCCTTGTTGGAGGCGTGTGTGCGCACTCTTGAAGAGCTCAAAAATAAGACAGAACAGCTCTCCAGTGTCCCTTATTATTCTATGATCTTTCTAACTGATTTTGGTCCATGATGAAAATTTAACAGTTGAAATTAATTTCAGGATTTATTTCAGTTGAAGAAGCTTTGAAAACCACTTCTGGAGTGCTGAACAGTTGTTTCGTCCTAGTTTGGGACTCAGCAGCAGCACGCACCCACCGCCAGGCTTAGAACTCATGACCTTCCGATTAGATGACAAGCTCGTAGACCGTTTAGCCACAGGGACTTGATCCAATGGCTCATGAATTCTAACTTCCGCCAATCAGTGATTTTTAGAGTGATCAATGTCATCGGAGGGAAATCCCTCTTCACTTCCGACTGGATGGCCCGTACTAGTCACGACTTCTCACTTAAAATCCCGGGAACTTCGTCCTGTCGCTAGTCACTAAAGAGTATCAGAACTCGCTACAGATAATATAATCATAATATCAGTCATCAGCTCACTGGTGACTGCTGGACAGATGTTATGAATTTGAAGTCCGAAGTCGTGACCAGTAGGGTCCACCACCATATGTCAAGGTGAGGCGTTGGCTGAAAGCAGAGCCATTTCACGAGTTGACAGAGTTAGGACTCAAGAGTCATTTAATTTGAGTCCAAGTGGCGGCTAAGTAGTCGGTAAGTTTGGTCGCGTAATTTCTGGTGTTAGAGACTTGGTGTGCGCGCTGATTAAGGGCCTCAAAATAGGAGGAAACAGCTTTCCAGTGTTCCCTGGTTTTCAGTTATCTCTGTAGCTAGTGTTGGTTTGTGATGAATGTCTAAGATTTGAAATTAATCCAAAAATCCCCTAAGTCCTATAATCTTAAAAATGTGTACGTTTGATATTTTGTCACACTGGCTAGCTTATTAGGTATTCTAATTAGAATGAGATGTACAACATTTTTATTATTACTGTTATTCATACATTATGCTCAGCAACACACTCGATTTTTCGCGGTCACTTTCAGCTGGCCTTATGGCTTCCAAAAAGCCTTTATCGGTTCTTGGTTGGTGTGTTCCACTGCAGAGTTTCTCCTTGCTAATTCTTTCTGGCCAGCCGACTGGCCATTTGATCTTCAGTATGGAGTCAGCGAAAGTGGCAACTGTTGATAAAAGTCTTCATCTGGCTGTTGGAAATCCTTTTCGTGAGTTACGCGCAGTGCGTTTGTGTTCGAAATCCGAGTCTTGTTGTTTATGCTTGCTGAGTTAGTGCAGAAGACTTCTAAAGTGGTATCAGTTTGATGCAGGCGTATCTTGCCTTTGCGATTCTGGCCTGCTGGCTGGCTTTGATATCTTCATCCGTGCTCCCCACTGGATGTGGTTGAAACCGTGATTCCTCGCCAGATAAGTGAAGGCAAGTAGTGACAGCTGTCAAATCTCTCTTGTTGATGGTGATTAGTGCTGGTTGTTGTTTCTGTTGTTGTTGGTAGTTATCTTCATCACCTCCCTCTTCTCTATGTTCACCTGGAGTCTTGTCTTCGCTGCCAGCCAGCCTCTTCATCCAGTTTGTTGGTCTTCACCTGTCATTCTTCGAGTTTGTGTGACATCCGACATAAACCATCCACTCTCTAAATTCAGATCTTCTAAAGTATTCTTATCGATCAGTGCAGTGTATTCGTGTCTTCTCACTCCTAAAGCACAGTCTGACGCATAATCTATTCCACCACAATTAAGAATATCATCGGTGATAATAGGCAGGCAACCAGCATATCTTACTCCTGTATTCACTCCGAACCCTTCGCTGAGTTTTCTGTTGTGGATCACCTGACACGTGGCCAAGTGTTGAATGAGGTTTATAAAAATTTTCGGCACCGTACGCCGTAGTGTTGAAATAGTCTCCAAATTACTTCTCGGTCAACACTGTCTGTCGGAGGCTTTTTCGAAGTCGATTAATTTGAGGTCCATGTGTGACTGCCATTCTATGCTTTGTTCTGTGTTGATAATGCAGATAGTTGCAATTTGATCAGCACACGAATCGCCTTTTCTGAATCCAGCTTGTTCCGGGTCGGCGGCGGAGTTCTGCAACCAGTGCATCTTTTATTAATCTCTACTTTTAGAGTTGTTTGTTGATTCTTGTCTTCCACCTTTTTTTTCTTTACTGCTCACCCTTAATCTTTCCTGGACTACTTAAAAACGGCTCTGTTACTTACATTGAGAATGGCACTAAAGGCTGTCGGAAAAGACAGTAGGGTGTTGCTAAACCAATTTTTTAATGCGTCTGTAGACAGACACATAGACTGATACAAGATAATCCTTTTTATACGCGACTCTGCCCTTCAATCTCACTAGGTAGGACTAGAAGCAATCATCAAAGACTTTATAATAATGAAGATCAATAAACTAAAGTAGTGGGTGAATGGTGCATCTGCTTTGGTATCAAAACAAAATTTACCAAAGAAGGTTGGTTCAATATGATGACGAATTGTTTTCGAACACATTAAAGTGCTTTAAACAAACTTTAGCATACGCCCTAAATACCTTTAATAATAATAATAGTAAAAATTTGCTTTATTCCAAAACAGTACTTGTGATACAGAATAGAATTCTCAGCATTTCACTACATTATTGCATCCAGCTAGTACATTAACAATAAATAAAATTCTACATAGATTATAGGTAGTCTCAGTTAATTTTGATAACAACATATTAGCATATCGGTAGCAAAGCCAAAGGTGAAACAGAATGTTTGAAGGTGTTAGAAAAGTAGGTGCTATCACATTTACTGGCGTAAGCGGTAACAAAAAGGTTGAGATATACAGAGTGTGAAAGAACGAAGAAGAATGTTTTAAGTAGAGTTTGGAAGGAAGAGAGAAACAAAACAGCACAAAAAAAGAGAAAAGGAAAAGAGAGAAAGAAAACGTACCTATAAATGATATAAGTCGGCAAGACGAGATCTAGTTGTTCTACTGAGTATTTAATAATTTATAAGTCTCAAGCCTAATGCTTTCTTTATCGCACAGAACACGAGTCAAGTAGGGTATGGTTGAGTTTTTGTACTTGCTAGTGCGAGCATATAGTTTTCTATGTAGGCTTCTGGTCCTGACTAATGAAATACAAGGGGAGAGTTTTGAATGTAGAGATAGCAGTAAACATCAGTTGTATCTTCTGTCTCTATAATATGTTTCGTAAAAGAAGGCCTAGGTTGTCTTTTTTTCACCAGTGATGGGTCCAGGGAATTTGGTTCACTGTAGAAGCAATTTAGGGGCACTATGTGCTGTGAAGTTCGTACTTGCAAAGATCGATGAATCCTCCTTATGTAGTGGTGATCACATATACATTTAAATTGGTAGATACAATAGGATGTGACATCATTTTTTGTATGTTTTAAGGGCTTTAGTTGTTATTATTATCCCCTTGGGTTCCAAGGGGGACATAAGACTTCAACGACACATCTCCACTTTGTTCTCTCTTCTGGCATCCTCTTCAGCTTACCCTACGATTCCCCATAATCTCTCATATCCTCCTCTAACTCACACGATCCTCTACATGCCATCCTCGCACCGAAAACCCACTCGCCGCCTGCTTTCCATTGGGATTCCACTTGAGCAATGGTCTGCATTGCGCGCGATGTCATCCGATGGCTTTAATGGATGGATATATATACGCTACACATTGTCAGTTATTCGCATTTCAACTGCATAAAAAGTCTTTCTGACCGCAGTGTTCAATCTCTGCTTTGATCACTCTTGTAGGTTACCTTGATACAGACGTCCTTCTTAGCGGTGAGTTGGACGATGGGTCTTGATGTTCCACTGACCATTTTATATCTCCTTATGAACTTCTCTGGATACTTATTGTTATCAACCAGAGTTTCTATCAGTTTTGTTTCATTATCTTCAAGTGTATAGCCTCTATGGATATTCGCTGAATCCTATCTGCTAAAGAGGCACTTCACCAAGGCTTCTCATCTTGTACTTTATGCTCAGGCAACTAAGTATAAAATAAACTCTACCATGTGTCCTATATGGGATGCTTTTTATGTGATGAGAAAAGTGTTAAGTATGAAAGTACTAACTTACTGAGAAACACTAAGTAAACAGTCCCATTTTATTCTTTCTCTCATTAAAAGATTGTTGTCACTACTTCTACTAAGTTTTAATTTTACATTCACACTGTTTATTAACATTATTGTCAATGTAAATATAGAAGGAATACCCATTTAGATATTTAGAAGGAAAAAGGATTGAGCGACTGGCTCTATTCAGGTAGATAGTTACCTTGGTAGGTTCTGGTGGGAAGCCGTAACCAGTAGTGTACAGCAGGCTGAAAGTGAGGCAGTTACTCATCGAAGAAGACATTGCACGAAGTAGTCGCGCTATGTCATGGATTGACAGAAGTTAGAATTCATGGACTGGCCACCAAGGAGTTGCGTGCTAGTGGCCTAATGGTCTGCAAGCTCGCCTTGTTACCGGAAGGTCCGGAGTTTGAACTTTGGCGATGGGTGCTTACTGATGAAGAGTTGCAAACTAGGGCGAAACAGGTGTCTGTATAAATTTCTCCTGAACACACAGGTTCATCTGGATGCAGAAGATGGACTCGTAAAGCAAAATTAGATCATATGAAATGCGATAAATAGCATCAAACGCTGTATTAACATCACTTTTATGCTCACTGTCTGCAAGGTATGCTAAAACAGAGCTACGGATGGGTCTTGTACGTCACTCATTTAACCAACTATGCAGGATGATGTTCGGAAATCCATCTCCGTGCGGAAATTCCAGATCTTCTCTAGCGTCTTCTTATTGGTCCAACGTATTCCTGTCTTCTTTCTCCCCACGGTCTGTTGGATGACCCAACTCATGAGGATCAAGAATGTCGTCGATGGTAGTAGGTGACCTTGTTTTACTTCTTTCTTCACATCAGAGACTTCGGCGAAGTTTCAAGTTATGAATTACTCGGTATTTGACACCATCGTATCCCTGAAGTATGTAAATTTATAAGACAAAAGGATTAAGCGCAGAAATATTCACTTTTCAATTAGATCCTCATCTCAACACAAAAATATTTTACCAATCTAGTCTCGATAGGCTTGTTAACCATAATTAGTCAGTATCAGCATGTCAAGGGGGGATGATAATCAATTATTAACAATCAACTTGATCACTCGCTAATTCCTTAATTAATCTTCATTTTTCCAAAATTATTCACTATGCAATCCACTCGCTGTAACCATTTCTAACCTTTAATTATTTGTATTAATATCCTTCGTTATTGTCATACCCAATGGCTGGCATGTTGATACTGACTAATTATTGTCATTACCACTTATATTATTGATATAAAGATAGAACTCTACCATATCGGCACCTCATTGGTAAAATTTTGTGTTTCAGGACTTCATCATGAAGTGACATCACCTAGATCACCATTCAAAGTCAGTAGGGACTACTGGACAGCTATTTAATCAGCCCAGTTTTGGACTTTTCAGCGGTGCGCACCTACCGTCAAGGTTCGAACCCAGAAAATTCCTGTCTACAAAGCGGGTTCGTAGACCATTGAACCACTGGGACCTGATCCAATGGACGGCCCATGAATTCCAACTTCTACCATCACTAAATGGCGTGACCGCTAGTGAATGTCATCGGCGAGTATTTGTCCTCACATCCAACTTGCTGTACTCCAGGTGACCACCTACCTGAATGTGGCCATTGGCTGGTGAGCGTCAGAATGATACTCAAGTGTTGGTTTGGAGGGATTTGATTGATTTCAGGATTTCATCATCACCAGTGGAGTACAGCATGTTGGGTGAGAGAACAAATACTCCCCGATGGCATTTGCTAATGGTCGCGCCATATAATGACGACAGAAGCTGCAATTCATGGGCTGTCCATTGGATCAGGTCCCATTGGCTTGATGATCTACGAGCTCGCCTTGCATCCGGAAGGTCCTGGGTTCGAACCTTAGTAGATACTTAGTGTTGAAGAGTCCCAAACTATTGGGACGAGACAGCTGGATGTCCAGTACTCCCAGCTGGTTTTCTAATGGTCCTCTAGACGATGTCAGTTCATGATGAAATCCTGAAACCAGTCAAATCCTTGCAAACCCCTACACTTGGAAATGTATTAAATGTGTAATGTGTGTAGAACAGAGCCAGTGAGGGAGAGATAAAGATCTAATTGAAAAGTGAACATTTCTTCACTCAGTGCTTTTATCAATGTAAGCGTATTGTTAATCGTTCCCCACCCACCTTAATATATAATATAAAGGGAAAATTAGATGCAACATATTATACTACATGCTCATAATTCTATATTTTACCAAATATACTGTTTACTGTGAAATCGTTATCATTATTATTGATAACATACGAAAGAGAAGACTAGTTTAAATTAACTAACTAAGTCACTTTTTTGAAAACTGTATTCCATGGGGGTCCGAGTTGGACAAAGTAATGCCTCTAGCTTGAATTTTGAGGTCTCGGTAGCATCGGTGGCACAGCGGTTGAATGCTTACCCATCAAGCATGTGGTTTGGGGTTCAATCCCCAACCGATGCACTCCTTTTCCTCGCTAAGCCAGTTATAAGACTGGTAAGGAGGTTGGAAGGTTGGGCTAGCAAATCCATGCCACAAAAAAATAATAAACACCACTGCTACCTAAACTTCAAGTCTGCAGCCTGAAGCCCAATGTCCCGATGGGAAGGTAAAGGAATAAAAAGGTAGCAGTGTTGTCCATCTTCCTTATCAAGTGCGGTTGCAAGCCTCACACTCAATCTTCTCTCTTTATCAGAGTTTTATTATTTGATTATTATTATTATTGTTTCCTCGAGTTCCGAATGGAACATAGGGCTTTAACAGCAAGTCTCCAATTCATTCTATTTTCTATAATCCACTTTGGTTGGCCCCACGGGCGCTCATAAGCTCTTATCTCCTCCTCACACAATCTCCTCCAAGTTACCTTTGGAGGCATTCTCAACTCGTCTTTTCCCATTTGAGTTCCACTCGAATGATGGTCTGAAGTGTAGTGTCATTCGATGTTTTCCACAGTATGCACCAAATCCCTCTTTATTTTCTCCCATATATTTGTTGAGCGGTAGGTTCTTGATTGGTTTGTTCCCATGGTTTCCTGCTTTTGACTGTTTCTTGCTACTTGATCTTCAATATGGAAGAGAAGTTGGCAGCTGGTAATAAATGTCTGCAACCTGTTGGACATGCTTTTTGTGATGCGATAGCCAAGCTTTTGACCCATATGGAAAAATTGAATAACTTAAAATTGGTGTTGGAAATTCTAATTTTTTTGTACTAAGTGAACCAGATTTCCACACTGAATTCAGAGGAGCAAAGATCCGTCCTCTGATTCCGATTCTGGTTTGCTTTGACATCTTCATCTGTTCCGGTAGTATGTGGTTGAAACAACGCTTCCTAGATAAGGGAATGGAGTGACCCCTTTCAAACTGATTCCGTTTTTAGCGATCACCTCCGTCTTCGCTATGTTCGCCTGGAGTCCTGTCTTCGCTGCCTACCTGCTTCTTCAGCCAGTTTGTTAGTTTCCGCCTACAAGTTTTCAACTTTGTGTGACATTAGACATGAATCATCCACTCGCGAAATCCATATCTTCTGGAGTCTTCTTAATGGTTGATCCAGCGTATTCCTGTCTTCTCGCTTACCACAATCTTCTGCATAATCCAGTCCACCACAATTAAGAATATCATTAGTGATAATAGGCGGGCAACCCTGTCTTACTCCTGTATTCACCTCAAAGATTTTACTAATTGTTCCGTTACGGATCACCTGAAAAGTGCCACTGTCATATAGCCAGCTTACTTCTCGGTCAACACTCTCTTTCGAAGACCTTTTCAAAGTCGATGAAAATGAGGTAGAATTTACCGGTCAAACAATCGGCTAAACAAGGTGTAGGTGGAGTGCATTGACCGAGGATCATCAAAACTCTGATTCCTAACCACATGAGTTATGTGAGTATTAGTGAGTATTCTACGCCTGCATCACCGACTCTGAAATAAGTAACCAGTTTAGAAGAAAGTGATATAAAGTGAAATGAAAATAAACTATTCCATAGTAGCTTTTTCCAAGCATTGGTTTTGTAGGGACTTTATTTGATTGGTTGGGGAATTTCATCATGAGCTGACATCAGCTAGAGGACCATTGGAAAACCAGCAGGGAGTACTGGACATCCGGCTGTTTCGCCCTAGTTTTTGGACTTCTCAGCAGTAAGCATCCACCGCTAGAACCTTCTCGTTATAAGGCGAGCTAGCTCGTAGACCATTAAACCAGTGGAAATCGCCCGATCCAATGGCCAGTCCATAAATTCTACTGATTCATGAAATAGCGCGACCACTTTGCGTACTGTGTTCTTCGATGAGTAACTGTCCTCACCTTCAACCTGCTGTACCCTACTGATCATGGCTTCCCACTAGAATCCCAGGTAACTACTACCTACCTGAGTAGTGCCAATTGCTAGTGTGCTAGGCTAGTGAGCTCGTTTTATAACCAGAAGGTCTATGGGTTCGAACCCCGGTGAGTGCGTTCTGCTGAAGAGTCCCAAACTAGGACGGAGGAAACAGCTGTTCAGTACCACCCTCCTACCACCCAGCGTTTTCTAATGCTTCTCTAACTGATATCAGCTCATGATGTAATCCTTCAACAATATTCTATGGTATCTTACAAAAAAAACTATATTTTTTTGGTTTCACACTAATAATACGTTATTGTTTTCAAAAAATAAGTAATAATAATATTTCCATACGTCACAATTTTGATGATTTATATATTATACGTTTATAGTTTATGCCTACAGATTATGCCAATAACAATAATAATGATAATTTCTCTTGAAAAGGTGATTTTATAGTATGAGACCAAGACACACTGAATAGGTGAGTGAGTGAGTGAGTGAGTGAGGGAGGGAGGGAGTGAGTGAGGGAGGAGGGAGAGAGAGAGACAAACATTGAGTGTGTTTGTATGTGTCTGAGTACGTGAGTGAGTGAATTAGACAGAAAATCTTTTAGATATAAATAGTCAGACATTGTTTTCGTCTAACTGAATCATTCCAATAACAATAATGATGATAATAATAATAATAATAGTAATAATAATAACAATAGTATATAAATAGTTTATTGTTTAAATAAAGCAATAAGAAATGTCTGTTGCAGATTAAGATGAGACGATCATGTACAGATCAAATAGAACAACTCAACGCATCATCATTGAACGAAGCATAGGATGTCAGTCAAACGCCTAATACAACTTCATAGGCTTTGAAAAGGTCTTTGACAACATTGAACGCAAAGTTTTTTGGCAGCTACTTCAACAGGATGGCGTGCAGTTCCCCAAATCTTTGTCAACCTCATTCAACAGCCGGCTAAATGACTAGACCACATTTCAAGTGAATCACAACAGAAAACTCGAAGTGAATACAGGAGTTAGACAAAGCTGGCTGCCTGCCTATTATCACCAATGATATTCCTAATTGTGGTGGACTGGATTATGCTTCAGAGTGTGTTATGGGAGGCAGGAGAGGGGAATACGTTGGGCCACCAATAAGAAGACTCTAGAAGATCTAGATTTCGTGAGTGGATGATTCATGTTTAATGTCATACAAATTGGAAAACTTCTAGGCGAAAACTAACAAATTGGCTGAAGAAGCAGGTAAGCAGCGAAGACAGGACTCCTGGTGAACATCAAGAAGGTGGAGACGGAGGTGATGAAGATAATCAACTAACTGACATAAATTTGAAAGGCGTCACTTCACTTTTATAGGCAGTATTGTCTCAACTATAGGCGGTAATACAGGTGAAGATGGAAATACTACGATAGGAAAGGCAAGATACACTTCCACCAGTCTAACATCAGTTTGGAGATGTTCAACACTTGGGAAAAAGAACAAAATTCAGATTTTCAACACCAATGTTAATTTAGTCAGTTCGTCTATATGGGTGAGAAACTTGGCCAGAGTGTCATGTAAGGGATTTCCAACAAGTTAGAGGCTAACATCAACAGCTGCCACCTTCGGTGGCTTGCTCTACCGGCAGCCTGGCCGGCCAGAAAGAATTAGCAACAAGAAACTCTGGCTAGGAACAAACCAACAGGCGAGAGCCGATTGATGAACAGATATGTAGGAGAAAATGGGGATTTGTTGGGTACATGCCATTGACGAGATGGTCAAATGACATCGAGCTTCAGACCTTCGCTTGAGTGGAACCCGAATGGAAAAAATGTTAGGTTTTCAAGGGTGATATGGAGATTAGAGATTATGAGCAATCATCAAACCAGCTAAAGGAGGACCTCAGACAATAGGACAAATTAGAGGTGCATTGTTGAAACCCAGTGTTCCACTTGGAACTCAAGGGAACAAGAATCATAATTTATTTAATTTTTTTCTCGACAGCTGCACACAACCTAACAGTTAATTATTCTTATGTGAAGAGAAACTTTATTTTATACCTACTTTTATGGGTTACATAATTTTTGGTTAACACAGACTCAAAATTTATAAAAGATGTCCAGAAGCTGCCCTTATGTATAGAATTTGGTCACTGCGGTAGAATGTAATTCCATATTAGATAAGTTTATTTCAAATATCGCACAGTGATGATACTGTTTAAACAAATGGATGACTTTTCGGGCATCAATTGTTGCTCATAATCATTATCAGTTCACTCAAATGGCTTTACAATTTGTCTTGTATATATTTTCTCTCTATTTCGTCTCTCCAACTTCGACTTGTTATTTGTTACCACTTTCCATAATTTTTTCCTTTGTATTGCAAATGGAACATAAGGCTTCAAGCTAGAGGCTTAAAATTTCATTAGCAGTGGTATTTATTTTTACGGGATGGAGTCGCTAGCCTCATGTCAAA